>CM038629.1:20801867-21401867 GCA_021554675.1 Leuciscus idus
TTTTAGCCATATCTCTTGTTGGGGGATACAATTTGACCCAGTAGAGCAGGCCAATAATATGCACAATCACAACCAGGAGCGAAAGTTCCGTTTCGGTCTGTCGAGTGAGAGAGCGGTTACCGAAGGCAAACTTCTCCAAATATCCAAGGGCAAAAGTGAGCCATACAACAAAGAATTGGAGGGACACGACCTCCAAGCGGAACGTTACCTACAAAAACGCCAGTACATATAGGCCTATGCCAAATCCATTGACCTCATGCCTGAGAGCCTGATAGGTCACAAGTTACTGGTGCGAACACAATCCGAACTCGATCAATATCGGAAGTTATTACAGATGCTCGAGGGTGTTTTAAAATGAGTTTTGAGCAGGACCTCTCTGGAACACAGGCCTCCACCACCCGGAAAAAAAAACATGAACATTCCGTCCAGGCGCCACAGCAAACTTGAGCTGATGTAAACTTTCACATAAGACCCGCTGTCTTCATTGAACACAAGGCAACTGACCAAGCTATATACGCTAAAAGGGGCCAAGGAAGGTCGTGTCACGCGTCCTAAATGACACGGATGCGCTAGTGGACACACGTGTGCTAAATTCTGGGGCCGTGTTGGTGGTTACATGGCAGCACGTCAACGAAAAACAGCCTTCGTCCCTGGGTGGGCTCGAACCACCAACCTTTCGGTTAACAGCCGAACGCGCTGACCGATTGCGCCACAGAGACCTGCGGTGAGCCAGTCCGTGGGTGAGAGAAGAAGAAAAAAAGCAGACTTGGACTTTTCCGGCAAATCACGGACTCGCTGGGTTGCACGCTGGAAACCGAGACCCCGTTGGGAAGAGAGAGGACTAATAGATACGCCCAACGTGGGGCTCGAACCCACGACCCTGAGATTAAGAGTCTCATGCTCTACCGACTGAGCTAGCCGGGCTGCCGCGGTGACTTTCTGCGGGCTGGTCGCGGTTTTTATCCGTGCCTGAATTGCGCCCGTCAAACGGAACCTCACATTTCGCAGAGGCTTGGCATAGCGTCTTGCGGGTAAAGTCAGGGTTAAGCCTAGAGGTAGGCTTAGAGTGTACTTTGTTTGTTTTAGCCATTTCTCTTGTTGGGGGATACAATTTGACCCAGTAGAGCAGGCCAATAATATGCACAATCACAACCAGGAGCGAAAGTTCCGTTTCGGTCTGTCGAGTGAGAGAGCGGTTACCGAAGGCAAACTTCTCCAAATATCCAAGGGCAAAAGTGAGCCATACAACAAAGAATTGGAGGGACACGACCTCCAAGCGGAACGTTACCTACAAAAACGCCAGTACATATAGGCCTATGCCAAATCCATTGACCTCATGCCTGAGAGCCTGATAGGTCACAAGTTACTGGTGCGAACACAATCCGAACTCGATCAATATCGGAAGTTATTACAGATGCTCGAGGGTGTTTTAAAATGAGTTTTGAGCAGGACCTCTCTGGAACACAGGCCTCCACCACCCGGAAAAAAAAACATGAACATTCCGTCCAGGCGCCACAGCAAACTTGAGCTGATGTAAACTTTCACATAAGACCCGCTGTCTTCTTTGAACACAAGGCAACTGACCAAGCTGTATACGCTAAAAGGGGCCAAGGAAGGTCGTGTCACGCGTCCTAAATGACACGGATGCGCTAGTGGACACACGTGTGCTAAATTCTGGGGCCGTGTTGGTGGTTACATGGCAGCACGTCAACGAAAAGCAGCCTTCGTCCCTGGGTGGGCTCGAACCACCAACCTTTCGGTTAACAGCCGAACGCGCTGACCGATTGCGCCACAGAGACCTGCGGTGAGCCAGTCCGTGGGTGAGAGAAGAAGAAAAAAAGCAGACTTGGACTTTTCCGGCAAATCACGGACTCGCTGGGTTGCACGCTGGAAACCGAGACCCCGTTGGGAAGAGAGAGGACTAATAGATACGCCCAACGTGGGGCTCGAACCCACGACCCTGAGATTAAGAGTCTCATGCTCTACCGACTGAGCTAGCCGGGCTGCCGCGGTGACCTTCTGCGGGCTGGTCGCGGTTTTTATCCGTGCCTGAATTGCGCCCGTCAAACGGAACCTCACATTTCGCAGAGGCTTGGCATAGCGTCTTGCGGGTAAAGTCAGGGTTAAGCCTAGAGGTAGGCTTAGAGTGTACTTTGTTTGTTTTAGCCATATCTCTTGTTGGGGGATACAATTTGACCCAGTAGAGCAGGCCAATAATATGCACAATCACAACCAGGAGCGAAAGTTCCGTTTCGGTCTGTCGAGTGAGAGAGCGGTTACCGAAGGCAAACTTCTCCAAATATCCAAGGGCAAAAGTGAGCCATACAACAAAGAATTGGAGGGACACGACCTCCAAGCGGAACGTTACCTACAAAAACGCCAGTACATATAGGCCTATGCCAAATCCATTGACCTCATGCCTGAGAGCCTGATAGGTCACAAGTTACTGGTGCGAACACAATCCGAACTCGATCAATATCGGAAGTTATTACAGATGCTCGAGGGTGTTTTAAAATGAGTTTTGAGCAGGACCTCTCTGGAACACAGGCCTCCACCACCCGGAAAAAAAAACATGAACATTCCGTCCAGGCGCCACAGCAAACTTGAGCTGATGTAAACTTTCACATAAGACCCGCTGTCTTCATTGAACACAAGGCAACTGACCAAGCTATATACGCTAAAAGGGGCCAAGGAAGGTCGTGTCACGCGTCCTAAATGACACGGATGCGCTAGTGGACACACGTGTGCTAAATTCTGGGGCCGTGTTGGTGGTTACATGGCAGCACGTCAACGAAAAACAGCCTTCGTCCCTGGGTGGGCTCGAACCACCAACCTTTCGGTTAACAGCCGAACGCGCTGACCGATTGCGCCACAGAGACCTGCGGTGAGCCAGTCCGTGGGTGAGAGAAGAAGAAAAAAAGCAGACTTGGACTTTTCCGGCAAATCACGGACTCGCTGGGTTGCACGCTGGAAACCGAGACCCCGTTGGGAAGAGAGAGGACTAATAGATACGCCCAACGTGGGGCTCGAACCCACGACCCTGAGATTAAGAGTCTCATGCTCTACCGACTGAGCTAGCCGGGCTGCCGCGGTGACTTTCTGCGGGCTGGTCGTGGTTTTTATCCGTGCCTGAATTGCGCCCGTCAAACGGAACCTCACATTTCGCAGAGGCTTGGCATAGCGTCTTGCGGGTAAAGTCAGGGTTAAGCCTAGAGGTAGGCTTAGAGTGTACTTTGTTTGTTTTAGCCATTTCTCTTGTTGGGGGATACAATTTGACCCAGTAGAGCAGGCCAATAATATGCACAATCACAACCAGGAGCGAAAGTTCCGTTTCGGTCTGTCGAGTGAGAGAGCGGTTACCGAAGGCAAACTTCTCCAAATATCCAAGGGCAAAAGTGAGCCATACAACAAAGAATTGGAGGGACACGACCTCCAAGCGGAACGTTACCTACAAAAACGCCAGTACATATAGGCCTATGCCAAATCCATTGACCTCATGCCTGAGAGCCTGATAGGTCACAAGTTACTGGTGCGAACACAATCCGAACTCGATCAATATCGGAAGTTATTACAGATGCTCGAGGGTGTTTTAAAATGAGTTTTGAGCAGGACCTCTCTGGAACACAGGCCTCCACCACCCGGAAAAAAAAACATGAACATTCCGTCCAGGCGCCACAGCAAACTTGAGCTGATGTAAACTTTCACATAAGACCCGCTGTCTTCTTTGAACACAAGGCAACTGACCAAGCTGTATACGCTAAAAGGGGCCAAGGAAGGTCGTGTCACGCGTCCTAAATGACACGGATGCGCTAGTGGACACACGTGTGCTAAATTCTGGGGCCGTGTTGGTGGTTACATGGCAGCACGTCAACGAAAAGCAGCCTTCGTCCCTGGGTGGGCTCGAACCACCAACCTTTCGGTTAACAGCCGAACGCGCTGACCGATTGCGCCACAGAGACCTGCGGTGAGCCAGTCCGTGGGTGAGAGAAGAAGAAAAAAAGCAGACTTGGACTTTTCCGGCAAATCACGGACTCGCTGGGTTGCACGCTGGAAACCGAGACCCCGTTGGGAAGAGAGAGGACTAATAGATACGCCCAACGTGGGGCTCGAACCCACGACCCTGAGATTAAGAGTCTCATGCTCTACCGACTGAGCTAGCCGGGCTGCCGCGGTGACCTTCTGCGGGCTGGTCGCGGTTTTTATCCGTGCCTGAATTGCGCCCGTCAAACGGAACCTCACATTTCGCAGAGGCTTGGCATAGCGTCTTGCGGGTAAAGTCAGGGTTAAGCCTAGAGGTAGGCTTAGAGTGTACTTTGTTTGTTTTAGCCATTTCTCTTGTTGGGGGATACAATTTGACCCAGTAGAGCAGGCCAATAATATGCACAATCACAACCAGGAGCGAAAGTTCCGTTTCGGTCTGTCGAGTGAGAGAGCGGTTACCGAAGGCAAACTTCTCCAAATATCCAAGGGCAAAAGTGAGCCATACAACAAAGAATTGGAGGGACACGACCTCCAAGCGGAACGTTACCTACAAAAACGCCAGTACATATAGGCCTATGCCAAATCCATTGACCTCATGCCTGAGAGCCTGATAGGTCACAAGTTACTGGTGCGAACACAATCCGAACTCGATCAATATCGGAAGTTATTACAGATGCTCGAGGGTGTTTTAAAATGAATTTTGAGCAGGACCTCTCTGGAACACAGGCCTCCACCACCCGGAAAAAAAAACATGAACATTCCGTCCAGGCGCCACAGCAAACTTGAGCTGATGTAAACTTTCACATAAGACCCGCTGTCTTCATTGAACACAAGGCAACTGACCAAGCTGTATACGCTAAAAGGGGCCGAGGAAGGTCGTGTCACGCGTCCTAAATGACACGGATGCGCTAGTGGACACACGTGTGCTAAATTCTGGGGCCGTGTTGGTGGTTACATGGCAGCACGTCAACGAAAAACAGCCTTCGTCCCTGGGTGGGCTCGAACCACCAACCTTTCGGTTAACAGCCGAACGCGCTGACCGATTGCGCCACAGAGACCTGCGGTGAACCAGTCCGTGGGTGAGAGAAGAAGAAAAAAAGCAGACTTGGACTTTTCCGGCAAATCACGGACTCGCTGGGTTGCACGCTGGAAACCGAGACCCCGTTGGGAAGAGAGAGGACTAATAGATACGCCCAACGTGGGGCTCGAACCCACGACCCTGAGATTAAGAGTCTCATGCTCTACCGACTGAGCTAGCCGGGCTGCCGCGGTGACCTTCTGCGGGCTGGTCGCGGTTTTTATCCGTGCCTGAATTGCGCCCGTCAAACGGAACCTCACATTTCGCAGAGGCTTGGCATAGCGTCTTGCGGGTAAAGTCAGGGTTAAGCCTAGAGGTAGGCTTAGAGTGTACTTTGTTTGTTTTAGCCATATCTCTTGTTGGGGGATACAATTTGACCCAGTAGAGCAGGCCAATAATATGCACAATCACAACCAGGAGCGAAAGTTCCGTTTCGGTCTGTCGAGTGAGAGAGCGGTTACCGAAGGCAAACTTCTCCAAATATCCAAGGGCAAAAGTGAGCCATACAACAAAGAATTGGAGGGACACGACCTCCAAGCGGAACGTTACCTACAAAAACGCCAGTACATATAGGCCTATGCCAAATCCATTGACCTCATGCCTGAGAGCCTGATAGGTCACAAGTTACTGGTGCGAACACAATCCGAACTCGATCAATATCGGAAGTTATTACAGATGCTCGAGGGTGTTTTAAAATGAGTTTTGAGCAGGACCTCTCTGGAACACAGGCCTCCACCACCCGGAAAAAAAAACATGAACATTCCGTCCAGGCGCCACAGCAAACTTGAGCTGATGTAAACTTTCACATAAGACCCGCTGTCTTCATTGAACACAAGGCAACTGACCAAGCTGTATACGCTAAAAGGGGCCAAGGAAGGTCGTGTCACGCGTCCTAAATGACACGGATGCGCTAGTGGACACACGTGTGCTAAATTCTGGGGCCGTGTTGGTGGTTACATGGCAGCACGTCAACGAAAAACAGCCTTCGTCCCTGGGTGGGCTCGAACCACCAACCTTTCGGTTAACAGCCGAACACGCTGACCGATTGCGCCACAGAGACCTGCGGTGAGCCAGTCCGTGGGTGAGAGAAGAAGAAAAAAAGCAGACTTGGACTTTTCCGGCAAATCACGGACTCGCTGGGTTGCACGCTGGAAACCGAGACCCCGTTGGGAAGAGAGAGGACTAATAGATACGCCCAACGTGGGGCTCGAACCCACGACCCTGAGATTAAGAGTCTCATGCTCTACCGACTGAGCTAGCCGGGCTGCCGCGGTGACCTTCTGCGGGCTGGTCGCGGTTTTTATCCGTGCCAGTACATATAGGCCTATGCCAAATCCATTGACCTCATGCCTGAGAGCCTGATAGGTCACAAGTTACTGGTGCGAACACAATCCGAACTCGATCAATATCGGAAGTTATTACAGATGCTCGAGGGTGTTTTAAAATGAGTTTTGAGCAGGACCTCTCTGGAACACAGGCCTCCACCACCCGAAAAAAAAAACATGAACATTCCGTCCAGGCGCCACAGCAAACTTGAGCTGATGTAAACTTTCACATAAGACCCGCTGTCTTCTTTGAACACAAGGCAACTGACCAAGCTGTATACGCTAAAAGGGGCCAAGGAAGGTCGTGTCACGCGTCCTAAATGACACGGATGCGCTAGTGGACACACGTGTGCTAAATTCTGGGGCCGTGTTGGTGGTTACATGGCAGCACGTCAACGAAAAACAGCCTTCGTCCCTGGGTGGGCTCGAACCACCAACCTTTCGGTTAACAGCCGAACGCGCTGACCAATTGCGCCACAGAGACCTGCGGTGAGCCAGTCCGTGGGTGAGAGAAGAAGAAAAAAAGCAGACTTGGACTTTTCCGGCAAATCACGGACTCGCTGGGTTGCACGCTGGAAACCGAGACCCCGTTGGGAAGAGAGAGGACTAATAGATACGCCCAACGTGGGGCTCGAACCCACGACCCTGAGATTAAGAGTCTCATGCTCTACCGACTGAGCTAGCCGGGCTGCCGCGGTGACCTTCTGCGGGCTGGTCGCGGTTTTTATCCGTGCCTGAATTGCGCCCGTCAAACGGAACCTCACATTTCGCAGAGGCTTGGCATAGCGTCTTGCGGGTAAAGTCAGGGTTAAGCCTAGAGGTAGGCTTAGAGTGTACTTTGTTTGTTTTAGCCATTTCTCTTGTTGGGGGATACAATTTGACCCAGTAGAGCAGGCCAATAATATGCACAATCACAACCAGGAGCGAAAGTTCCGTTTCGGTCTGTCGAGTGAGAGAGCGGTTACCGAAGGCAAACTTCTCCAAATATCCAAGGGCAAAAGTGAGCCATACAACAAAGAATTGGAGGGACACGACCTCCAAGCGGAACGTTACCTACAAAAACGCCAGTACATATAGGCCTATGCCAAATCCATTGACCTCATGCCTGAGAGCCTGATAGGTCACAAGTTACTGGTGCGAACACAATCCGAACTCGATCAATATCGGAAGTTATTACAGATGCTCGAGGGTGTTTTAAAATGAGTTTTGAGCAGGACCTCTCTGGAACACAGGCCTCCACCACCCGAAAAAAAAAACATGAACATTCCGTCCAGGCGCCACAGCAAACTTGAGCTGATGTAAACTTTCACATAAGACCCGCTGTCTTCTTTGAACACAAGGCAACTGACCAAGCTGTATACGCTAAAAGGGGCCAAGGAAGGTCGTGTCACGCGTCCTAAATGACACGGATGCGCTAGTGGACACACGTGTGCTAAATTCTGGGGCCGTGTTGGTGGTTACATGGCAGCACGTCAACGAAAAACAGCCTTCGTCCCTGGGTGGGCTCGAACCACCAACCTTTCGGTTAACAGCCGAACGCGCTGACCAATTGCGCCACAGAGACCTGCGGTGAGCCAGTCCGTGGGTGAGAGAAGAAGAAAAAAAGCAGACTTGGACTTTTCCGGCAAATCACGGACTCGCTGGGTTGCACGCTGGAAACCGAGACCCCGTTGGGAAGAGAGAGGACTAATAGATACGCCCAACGTGGGGCTCGAACCCACGACCCTGAGATTAAGAGTCTCATGCTCTACCGACTGAGCTAGCCGGGCTGCCGCGGTGACCTTCTGCGGGCTGGTCGCGGTTTTTATCCGTGCCTGAATTGCGCCCGTCAAACGGAACCTCACATTTCGCAGAGGCTTGGCATAGCGTCTTGCGGGTAAAGTCAGGGTTAAGCCTAGAGGTAGGCTTAGAGTGTACTTTGTTTGTTTTAGCCATATCTCTTGTTGGGGGATACAATTTGACCCAGTAGAGCAGGCCAATAATATGCACAATCACAACCAGGAGCGAAAGTTCCGTTTCGGTCTGTCGAGTGAGAGAGCGGTTACCGAAGGCAAACTTCTCCAAATATCCAAGGGCAAAAGTGAGCCATACAACAAAGAATTGGAGGGACACGACCTCCAAGCGGAACGTTACCTACAAAAACGCCAGTACATATAGGCCTATGCCAAATCCATTGACCTCATGCCTGAGAGCCTGATAGGTCACAAGTTACTGGTGCGAACACAATCCGAACTCGATCAATATCGGAAGTTATTACAGATGCTCGAGGGTGTTTTAAAATGAGTTTTGAGCAGGACCTCTCTGGAACACAGGCCTCCACCACCCGGAAAAAAAAACATGAACATTCCGTCCAGGCGCCACAGCAAACTTGAGCTGATGTAAACTTTCACATAAGACCCGCTGTCTTCATTGAACACAAGGCAACTGACCAAGCTGTATACGCTAAAAGGGGCCAAGGAAGGTCGTGTCACGCGTCCTAAATGACACGGATGCGCTAGTGGACACACGTGTGCTAAATTCTGGGGCCGTGTTGGTGGTTACATGGCAGCACGTCAACGAAACGTCAACGAAAAACAGCCTTCGTCCCTGGGTGGGCTCGAACCACCAACCTTTCGGTTCACAGCCGAACGCGCTGACCGATTGCGCCACAGAGACCTGCGGTGAGCCAGTCCGTGGGTGAGACAAGAAGAAAAAAAGCAGACTTGGACTTTTCCGGCAAATCACGGACTCGCTGGGTTGCACGCTGGAAACCGAGACCCCGTTGGGAAGAGAGAGGACTAATAGATACGCCCAACGTGGGGCTCGAACCCACGACCCTGAGATTAAGAGTCTCATGCTCTACCGACTGAGCTAGCCGGGCTGCCGCGGTGACCTTCTGCGGGCTGGTCGCGGTTTTTATCCGTGCCTGAATTGCGCCCGTCAAACGGAACCTCACATTTCGCAGAGGCTTGGCATAGCGTCTTGCGGGTAAAGTCAGGGTTAAGCCTAGAGGTAGGCTTAGAGTGTACTTTGTTTGTTTTAGCCATATCTCTTGTTGGGGGATACAATTTGACCCAGTAGAGCAGGCCAATAATATGCACAATCACAACCAGGAGCGAAAGTTCCGTTTCGGTCTGTCGAGTGAGAGAGCGGTTACCGAAGGCAAACTTCTCCAAATATCCAAGGGCAAAAGTGAGCCATACAACAAAGAATTGGAGGGACACGACCTCCAAGCGGAACGTTACCTACAAAAACGCCAGTACATATAGGCCTATGCCAAATCCCCAAAAAAAATTCACAGATGCGAGAAAAAAGATGTCAAACTGTCTTTTATTTTCGAATTTAATTCCTCAATCAGCGCTGGACCGGCATTCTCTGTCTTCCGCTGAGCCCTGGCTGTAGACAGATCATTTGTTTCACGCTGTCAATGCAGTGGTGTGCGTTGCGCTGATCTTATTCACACTATCGAGTGTAGGTGCAGCATTCTAACATTTTGAGTCATAATGAGCTGTTTGTGAAGAAATTGTCCGCTTCCAAATTATGTCATTTTAATCAAGAAACTGAAACATTAAAAACCATTTAGCTCTTTATGGTGTGCGAGTGATAGAGCGCGGCAGCAACGAACCAACTGATCAGCTTGCAGCGTAACAACATTGAATGCTCGGCCGAACAGCTGATCATACCTGTACAGGGCGCCTTATTATTTTTCATCTCCATAAATATATCTAGTAGTAAAGCTAATGCAAGGGCTAGAAATCTATTAATCTTTTGCTGATACTTCCTTGTCATCATGGAGAGCGCAGTTCATGGTTGCATAGCAACGACAGACGCCACGGAGAGCAAGCACTTGTGGAAAGGAGACAGCGGCGCGCCCGCTCTTTCACTTGTTTTTACACTTGGTTTTCACTTGGTTTAACACATCTAGAGCGAAAATAAAAGTGCCACAGTGTTTGCAAAGCCAGTAATGTGCTTTTAGGAACTGCACTCCTAACTCTTACTGTCATCACAGTAGTAAGTTTCACAGAAGGAAATGTATGTTTTTCTTAATGAAAACTAACATCTCTACCTTGTCAGGTTTGAGCCTGTTTCTGTTCTCATCAAGGACGTTTGCAACGGTACTAAAATGTCTCTCACTGTCCACAGAGCTGCAGGGGGCACTGAGATACTGGGTTGCAACAGCAGCCATAGAATACCTCCAGACTGCAGACATACTCGCGCTTTCCGCTTCAAGCTGCTTCCGTGTTATACTTTGCCGACATTTAACCAATAGCGTCTCTGCAACAAAGTGACGTCATGCCGCACGCGTTGCTGTTTCTGTGTGGAGTCAAAAGGGTCTAACTGTGTGCCACCACATAACTATAGATGTGTTAAAAAATAATGAGAATATATATACATATATATCCGAGTCCTGATCGGGAGGTAACGTCCGATTCCGATAGAGTTTGAAACCACGTGATCGGGCCCGATTTCCGATCACGTGATCGGATCCGGACATCCCTACAACACGTAGAAGGAAAATGATGAGATGGGAAATTACATCCATGTTTACACATTTCTCAAGTGGTTATATATAGAATACATAAGACTGCAGGGTCTATTTCTCTTCCTTTACAAGAATTCAAGTGAGAGTTGTGGTTCCCTTGGAATTCCTGTTGGGGTCGTAAACTTTTATGACCTAGCAAGAGGTAGGGTCAGAGCCATAGAGAGAGAGAGTTGCGACACTCCCATAGACCTCCGTTGTAAATAATGGCGGCGCTTTTAACCGCCTACTTCCGGGATATGAAGATCGGAATAGTTCCAAACACTGTCATTTGGGCGTTGGACACCATTCACTTACGTTGCTGCGCGTCGAGTTGTTCCAGAGTTAAGTTGCCGAAATATCGACCTCTTTTGAATTGTCAACTGTCTATATTGTATCAGAGGCCCTTTGCGATGCTTATACTGGTCTTCATTTGTACATGCACAGCGTAATTATTTATATTTTATGTTGGTTGTTTCAACCAATTTTCAAGCACTGCCTGCTAGCTAACGTTAGTTAGCTAGCGCGACTTCGTCAGCTAAGATTTCGGTAATGAATCGCTACCACCTTTATAGCAACTTTTATTTAATTTAATTTTTTGGGATATACTAACTTTTCATTATGTTATTATTGTCTTGAGTGAAGCGGCTTGTGAGAACAATGCTGGACCTTTAGGATTGTTATGGCCATCACCAGTCCTGTCTGTTTCATGGATCACCTGCCCCTGGTTTTTGTTTTTCTTGTTCACACACACAAGCACACATTTTTGTTGTCTGTCATTGTTTAATAAAAAATATTTTATTTGAAAACCTTCATTTGTATCAGCCATGCTTAAATTCGTTTTTAATCTGTTATAGTTTTGATAATGTGTATGGCCTTAATCTTAAAATAATATTCTTAGTCTTAACATGATCATGTTTCACGTTGTGGTCCTGGGGGTGGCCACTTTCATCAGAAGAAGTGAGCTAGCTTCTAAGCGAATTCTGAACGGACCGCCACGGCAGAACTCTTTGCGTGATCACGAAGGTAGGCTAATGGCTGAATCAAAATTTATAAGCAAAATCACGGGAATCAATAGCCTAATACTGCCCAGTTGTGCTAAAATAAATATCATGAGACGTCCATCATCAGATGAATGATATGGAAAAGTCAAGTTAGAGCCGCTAAAGCCAGTGCTACTACCCATGCGAACATGAACACTAAGCTTTTCCCTCCAAAAATATAGCTTAAAACTTATCTCCAAATGCAAAACTGACATTAACAAAATGCAATAATGCAATAACAGCTGAAAAAGTACTTGGGTGTGTGTTTTATTTTATATTTACCGTTCAATAATGCAATCGCTGCTGTCTGTCCCATAGAAGAACATGACAGCCAGCGTACGTTTTGGAACTATTGGGGCTTACATGAACCACGTGACAGCCATAGCGGCGACATCAAAGAGTGTCGCAACTCTCTCTCTCTATGGCTCTGGGTAGGGTTACAGAATGTGATCCTGTTAGGGGAATCATTCTTTAGAAATACACTCTGGACAAAACTAATCAGACGTGCATGCATACCGGAAGGTCAGATACAATTCTGAGTTACATACAGAGGACGTTTGTGTGTGAATGTGCGTGTGTGGGTGTCTGTGTGTGTGAGATTGGAATGTCACGTAGAAAGTTCATCATCTCTTCGGTGCATCTCTTTGAGGCTCACCACAGGCACGTTAGTTTTAGGTCCTGGAGTATCTTAGTATGACTTAAGTGCCGTTCTTTGTTCTTTTCTCAAAGAAAAGTTTAACTCCAAGTCCTCCAGAGTCGCAGCCAAAGCCGATTCGAAAGACCGTTGTTCGTCATCAGCCATTCTTTGTTTTCACGTAGCAGGGAATTCACACGGAACCGTCACAACTCTGTCGTCATTATGTTAAGCCCGCCCACCGACTCTATACACGATGTGATTGGCTTGACCAGAGTTTGGTTTTTCCAGCTCGAAAGTCAACGGAGAGTTGCTAGACTACCCTGGAAGCAAAATACATTTTGCTGCCGCTAGGGTGCGTCTAGATTTCTAGGCTACTAAGTATGTTCTCTGACCCCAAATAAACAGATAATGGAGTGATCACAATCTACAATATGCAGTTAGATATTCTCCTGCTTAGTATGTGTGTAAATAGTTGTGCTTAAATCTTTGGGTGTATTTTTACACGCCAACATATTTTGTCTCACCGCAGTGTCCCATAGTACCACACTCTTGTAAACCCTATGGACTAACTTTAAAAACATAATCTTTACACTGGAATCACATGTGTCCAAAACATCCATGAAAGATTCAAAAGACCAAATCATTAAAAAAAGAGGGTTGAAAAACACTGTTTATAATAAATACATAAAAGTTCGCAAATGATGGTTTTATTACTCCACTAGATTTAGTCATCTTGTTCAGATAGCAGATGTCACCGTTTCACATTTTGTATGTTGGACTGTATGTGTTTTAGGTGAAGACTTTTCTTTGAGGCTGTCAACATGCAGTGTTTATAGGAATAAATGACAATTAAGAATTTGAGTGATAGTCTTTCTGTTTGAGACTGTTTGACTAAATTGATACTTCGTATTAGTGCAACTTTCCCTCTATCTATCTCACAAAGTATTAACACGAAAGGTAAGTGCATGCTGTTTTACACTTAAACTATTACAACAGAATCACATCTGACTATTGCCCTGAGAGAGGCATATTCATTAAAGCTTGAGGCTGTTAAACAAAGCTCCACACTAACTGCACCCTGCAGATAAAATTGCACCAAAGTAAATTCTAGAGGTTAACTTGCTAAAAAGTAATTACAGCATGAGCCATTTAAAACAAATACAGAAAAGCCACTTGTGATCAGTTTTGACTTTAAAATGTTTGTAATTGACATTTATTGTAATTTATATACTAGTCGATTACGCCGTTTACATCTTATTTGTTTTTGTTTTTGTACAGTTTGCAAAAACTATAGGCTCCGAGCGTGGTCAAACACGTTCATATAGGAATTTATGAAAAATATGAGCAAATATAGCATAAAGATAATTAAATGAGAGTCCTTCTACATGAGAGTGTTTAAGACTAAACAAATCATATTTATTTTAGAACATCTTTCTGCTATGTCTACGAAAACAGCTACATGAAAGATGAGTATTGCTGTTTTTCAGTCACCTAGAAAACTATTACACTTCAAACTCGTCTAACTATTACACTTAAAGATGTGCATTTTACAGCACAGTCATAGATACACTGTTATTTTGTGTATGTCACTAAACAACAGTTAAGCAAATGAATTACAGTTGATAAGTGGTATTTTTACGTGAAAGGGGGGATGATTCTTTTTTTATTCTGTCCACACCAATACTTTGACACCAGAGTTTTAGGCATCGGTCTTTTAGGCATCGGCCTTTTAGGCCCGATCCAGAAAACAGACGTTGTGTTTTATGTCTTAATAATTGTTCTTCTTTTTATGAAAACATGTGCTATGCAGTTTTTGGCCTCATCAGCAGAATGCCCAAATGTTTTAACATTGTAAATTCCAATTGTTAGATAAATCATCTAACTATTATATCTAACAATCAACAGTTATATGTTGATATACAGAGTTGGATTCTTGTTTATATTGAACCGCATGTTTAACATTGCTAGTGTTCTCGGCCTCATCAAAGTTCACAAGTCACAAAGTTTTCACTGGAGCACACCGACTCTGAAACAAGACCAAATATTAGCATGTAACATTTTGGACACCTTTGTTTTTATGCATCTTTGATTTTGTTTGCATTTCTTCTGAAACACCCTGTTTGGAAATTGTTTACCAATTTTTAACATCACCATGATTGTAGTGGCAAAAACAATGTTTTTCTGGCAGAAAGCTGGTAGAAATTTCTGTTGCCTGCACCACCTAATCTACAGCAAAAGAAAACATTTACAAGAGTTGCGAATGTGCGTTTTGTATGTTGAAATGTATGTTATTAAATTAAAAATGCCATGGAACAAAGACAAGGACACATCTTTCTATAAGTGGCCCTCCAAATCTGTGCATACAACAAAACACAGTGCATCAGTGTCCAATGATTTATCAGAAAATTACTTTTGTCACTTTGTTTGAAGAAAAAACTTAAATCAGCTGGTGCTTAATAACTATTGCAGTTATTAAACAGCCCTGAATTCGGTAATGACGTGTTTTATGCAATATTTATATCACACTTTAATTTTAACTCAATACATTTGAATGCGCTAAAGGTCTATGAACTTAATATTTGGTAAAATTAACTTAAAGCATGCACAAAATGAAATACATCCTAACTACTTTCTAAATGTTTAGTTAGTCCTGAAGTTATGACTTCTGAAGGCCTCTCATGTGTAGATTCACTCGGTTGAAAAATGGTATAACATCTGAAATTAAAGGTACAGTAGTTTTTTTATTGTATTTTATTAGCTAAAATCATTGTCTTTATTCATAAATATGTCCTCATTGGTGTAAAATTACCTCTGCCAATGATCTGACGTATCCTCGTAAGCGAAGAATTTCTTATCTTTATTTACATGGGACGGGTAAGTCCAAGGAGGCTTCCATGTCGTTCCGCCATCTTGAAAAACTATAATACCAGAGAGGTACAAAAAGCACTGGCCTACCTCAACACGTTTCATCAACGCGTTTTCGTTCAGAGCCGGCTGACTGAAACCAGCTGAAGGCAAGGCAAGGCAAGTTTATTTATATAGCACATTTCATACACAATGGCAATTCAAAGTGCTTTACATAGAAGAAATTAAAATAATAAAAAGAAATAAGAATAATTAAAGCAGTTTAGAAAAATAAAATAAAATACAGTACAGTACAAACAGTCGGACGAACAGCGGCACAGTGCTCATTCAGTAAATGCATAGCTAAACAGAAGTGTTTTGAGTCTGGATTTGAATGTGACTACTGTAGCTGGTTCCAGTTGCGGCTGGCATAATAGCTAAAAGCCGACTCGCCATGCTTAGAGTGAACCCTTTGTATTTTTAGCTGATATGATCCTAATGATCTGAGTGATCTGTTGGGTTTATATTCAGTGAGCATATCTATAATGTATTGAGGTCCTAGGCCATTGAGTGATTTATATACCAGTAATAATACTTTAAAATCAATCCTAAATCTGAAGCGGACACGGAGATCAGTGAGAGGTGCTTGTCACTGCCCCGGCACATCTGAAAGGCTGCACTGCAAGGTACAATATAATGCAGGATCATAGTTATGCAGAGCCACAGGAGAAGGAATGCTCGTGGCCAA
This sequence comes from Leuciscus idus, assembly GCA_021554675.1. Lineage (NCBI taxonomy): Eukaryota > Metazoa > Chordata > Actinopteri > Cypriniformes > Leuciscidae > Leuciscus > Leuciscus idus. The sequence goes on from CM038629.1 coordinate 20,818,022, forward strand.
AAAGCAAAAATTTAATTTAAAAGGAAACGTGACCGGCAAATTCAAAACGAGGGTAAATATCGGGATAGCTTTTCCCAGGTGGAAAGAGCTAATGAATGAGAAAGACTTTGAAAGTGACGCTGAAGTTGCCTGCTTTCTTCTCGACAGGTAAGTCAAAGTTACGGTCTATTTTTTTTCATTGCTTGGTTGTGTAAATCATTATATAGGCAGCATAACAGCCCAGGTGAAAAAAAAGTTCACTAAAATACATTTTATTTAAGTGCACTTAGTACACTTCCATAATGTACTTCCATAATGTACTTAAAGTGCTCTATTTTCGCGCACTTATTTTGTACTTAATATACTAAAAGCTTATCTTTAGTACTTCTTAAGATAAACTTAAGATCATCTTAGTGTACTCAACTGTACGGTGGCCGAGAGAGCTCAACGCGCTGCAACTGAAGAAAACACATGCAAATAGAAAAACACCTGCAAATTAAGAAAACATCTTCATCAGTTTCACAACACATGTGTGCTCCAAATACTCACAACACAACCAAATACAGAAACACGCTGCAAAAGTTCACAACACAACCAAATACAGAAACGCGCTGCAAAAGTTCACAACACAACCAAATACAGAAACGCGCTGCAAATAGGACAGAACACAACGGAAATGTTTCCGGGGAAGCCAATAAGTGACGGACCCGACTGGGACGTGCTTACGGAGCTGTCTACTTTAATTTAATTTAATTTATTATTTTATTTTTGTTGCAAAACGTACAGAGATTACACGTTTATGACATACAACTTTGTATACAATATACAAAATGCATTTGTAATATGTTCAATGTCATAAGAATACTAATCAGAAAAGAACAAGCTGAAGACTAAAATAAATTAAAGAAAAAAAGATAGAGAAAAAGAACATGAGGGAAAGATATTAATATATACATCAGTTACATTGTACACATTCATGTTATGTTAAAATAAGTTTCATAAGAAATGTTAGAATGAAGGGTCCAAATCATAGACAGTAGGCTATATAAGAGGTCCAAATATGAGACGGCGTTGCGTTGTCATGGGAACATCACAGGTGAAAATAATGAGGAAATTACATTGGCTTTCGTTGCTCCCTTCATCAAGTCCGTTCCAAACGGCTACATAATGGCACACAAGTGCCCCGCTCCCTCCAAAGTGCCCATGTCAAGGGCTCTGCCGTCTGCCCTTTTAAGGGAGTAACGTTAGGGCATAGGTAATGCTCACGAGCAATAAAAAACGTCCCAGCCGGGTCCGTCACTTATTGGGTTCCCCGGAAACATTTCCGTTGTGTTCTGTCCTATTTGCAGCGCCTTTCTGTATTTGGTTGTGTTGTGAACTTTTGCAGCGCATTTCTGTATTTGGTTGTGTTGTGAACTTTTGCAGCGCGTTTCTGTATTTGGTTGTGTTGTGAACTTTTGCAGCGAGTTTCTGTATTTGGTTGTGTTGTGAGTATTTGGAGCACACATGTGTTGTGAAACTGATGAAGATGTTTTCTTAATTTGCAGGTGTTTTTCTATTTGCATGTGTTTTCTTCAGTTGCAGCGCGTTGAGCTCTCTCGGCCACCGTACAACTGTGCTATTTTGAGACACACTGAAGATGAACTAAAGTGTATTTTTAATATACTATTTCAGCTTTTAATTTTTTTTATTTTGTTACCACTTTTAGTAAAACTGAAACCATCTTTAATGCATTTTAAATACACTTATAAATTATTTAAAATATAAGAATATATAATATATACAAATCATATTTATAATACAAAAAAAACATAATTAAATATGTTAATGGTGCATTTTAAAAGTAGTCAAGTACACTATTACTGTGTTATCAGTAGCATTTTCTGCCTCATTTATGCTAAAATTATGAAAATAATATATTTTAATGTATTACAAATACAGTGGAAAAATGATCATTCAATAAAACACAGTAAAAAATATTTGTATAAAACACACACACACACTTTGAAAGCTAGTAAACTTTAATGTACTACACCCAGTGTACATCAGTACAGCAGCATATGTAAACTGTAAAAAAAAAAAAAACATTAACATAAATATAAATAAACCTAACTACAGTCAATAAAGTGCAGTCATTAATAGCTGCAAACAGTTACAGTACTGTTACAACTCAAACCATCTTCATCCTTCAAGTGAATTGGAGTGATTGGTCTTTGAGTTTGCCTCATTGTTGCATTTCCTTTGAATGCTCGCACCTCAGACGTGTTGGAAATTGTTTGATCACAGTGTCTGTGAAAGGGGAAAAAGATTAGTTTATTTTTATATTAAAGCAAAATTAACCTCTGTTAAAAAAGTAACTGTGCCCTTGCACTGCTTCGATGATGCTATTGGGGAACGATGTTCTCTAGGCGCCTCTTCAGGGGCGTAGCACAAGATCCCGGGCCCTATGTATAGGCAGTCCTGATGGGCCCCCATGTTCCAAATAAAATATATTCCAGACTTTTCAAGGGCCCTCTCTCCCCTTGGGGCCCTGGTAATCAGTACTGGTTTTACCCCCAGTCCGACGCCCCTGCGCCTCTTTAATACTTCTGAGTCGCACTTGTAGTGTCATAGGCTGTCGCCAGTCAAATTCTATTGCCGTGATTGTACAGCTTTTCAAACACCAGTTCACATGGAGGGTGTTCCCCATAGCTTCATCGATGCAGTGTCTCATTCCCTGTTCTCAGGGAACAGAGGTCGTAACCTAGACGTTTTTTTATTACAACACAGTATGATGTTTTGACATTTCCCTATGTTGTACCAACCCGATCTCACGGGAAAACGTACAAATTCTACGAGGTGGCTAATTCGTACGAATTCATACGACCTCAATCGTACGAATTCGTACGATTTTTGCAAAATCGTACATATTTTACGAATTGCCCAATTCGTATGAATTCATACGAATGACCTATCCCTGACCCCGCCCCTAAACCTACCCATCACGTGGGTTTAGACAAATCGTACAAATTCGTACGAGTGAGGTCGTACGAATTCGTACGATTTAGCCATCTTTTTATCATTCGTACGAATTCGTACGAATTGGTCGTGAGATAGTGTTGGTTGTACATACAAGGTGAAAAAGATGTACTGTTAAATGTATTATAAATGCATTAAAGTACATTTGTTTTGTACTAAAAACATACTTAAGTACATATTTAATACATTTAATAGTAAGTCTTTTTCACCTGGTAAAAATGGAATTATTTAACATGGCATGTGTAGCGACTGAGACAAATCAGACACAATTATTTGGCATATGCACGAACAAATCTTTAAAAAACTTCCATCTGAGAGCTGTGGTCCCAACCCAGCCTGCACTCCAGCCATGAGAACAGCAACAATACAAGTTCATCCTATCTTCTTCATCCAACGGAGAAGAAACGATTGCAACTTGCACCATGACTTTTGACCCTCACAGACACACCAACGGACTAATTGTTCAACCACTTCAAGAATTGTCCACGATTGACCATGCAAGTACAGTCTATCAATTTAATGAGGTGCTCTGAAAATGATCAGCTGATGGTTCTTTTCAATGTTAAATAGATCTTTTCCATATTTCTATTTCCTGCTTCCGGTTCCACATCACTCACCCCTTTACCTATGCATGTATGGATGAATGTATGTATGTTTGTTTGTTTGTTTGTTTAGTTTAGTTATGTTTGTGATTTAGTTAATAAAACTTGTGCACAATTATGCATTTGGTTTCTGATCCTCTGTTTGCATACAAAGTCCCTTTTACGATTTTGATCCTGTTACATGCTCTAATTGCTGTACACGATAAGAAATAATAATTTTTCAGTGACCCTGAAAGATACACTTTTCGTAGAATAAATGCACAATCGAAGAGTTCGTTGGAACTGATTAATTGATTGTAATATTAATTTGGCTTACCTCAAAGTTAATCTAATTAACTGACCCAAATATTAATAATTAATCATAATTGGTAATTATGGATTATTATTAATATTTCCCCTTTGAGCTAATATTGTTACACATGTAATGCTTAGTTCATATATTTTAACAGTAGACATTCAATATAAAATGTTAATGCAATTCAGAAAAGGAGTTAATAAAATATCTCTTGAACAACTGTGAAGTCTACATGGTATGTCACTGTATCACAGCAAAAAAGGGCAATTTAACTGTTTAACTGAAAAAGTATACCCAGCCAACAAGAATAATAATTATAATGTACAACAAATGCTAATCTTTATTTTTAGCATTAATGTTTTAGTCTGCCCCCTTTGACTTTGAGAGCAAAAAAAAAAAAAAAAAAGTGATGAAACACATACACTCTTCACCTCTGTTAAAAAAGATTTAAGGAAATTAGAAGTAGTGCAAAATATTGTAAGCCAGGACAAGTGACTTGCAGCTGTCCCAAAAAACAATTAAATAAATAGATTTTTACATGAATGAACACAAATTAGACTAGGAAACTAGAAAAAAATGTTGGGAAAAAAAATGTTGCAAAAAACTAAACAGTGTGTGTTCTGGCTTAGTCTATTTAGCGTCTTTGCTCCCCCTGCTGGTTTTGTTGTATTTTGCACTTTGAATTGGGTTTATTCAGTTTCCGGGGTTAGGCTCAAAAGAATAACACAGCACATGGTAACGCATGTTGAATTCTCCATCGATCCATAGCAACAACAGCTCTTAAACGAGGCACTGCTTGTAAGTGGAGTTTGATTATTCTTGATTATGACCTTTTGTATGTATATAAAAGTAATTGTTTTGTTAGTTCTGCATTACTTTGTGTAAGTATTTTCTGTTGGTTTCTCCTGTGGTACATGACTTGACATTTATCATGTGATGTGACAGTCTATTTATGTATTCTTTTGTTTTCATATTGTTTTACAGTTTTACACATTTATTCAGTAAATTTGAACGACGACTCCGGTGTCAAGACTGTTTATTGAGTGGATGTGTTTAGCTTGCTGGGAACGAAGCCAGTACAGTAAAAAAGCAAGCTTCATACAAGAGCCGTTTATCATGGAAACGGATTTCACCTGCTATTGTCATCTACAGCATAGAGGCTAACACGACAGCTGCAGAACATCCACGGTGTGAATTAAAGCAACCTTGAATTTTCGATCAGTCATGGAAGATAACAAAAGTCAGTCAGCATCATCTCGACGTTCTGTGACTTCCAGCAAGTCCACAGCCAGCATGGCAGCTGCTAAAGCAAGAGCAAAGGCAGAAGCTGCACAGGCAAGGGCCTCATTTGCAAAAAGGGAAATGGAAATTAAAATAGAGAAGGCTCGCCTCGAAGCAACATTAGACGCATTGGAAAAAGAGAGAGAGGCGGAAGCTGCAATGGCAGAAGCAGCAGTCATGGAAGCTGCAGTAGCAGATCTAGAGGTGAAAAGTTCACATCATAGTTTAACTATTCACCTTCCGCAGCAAAGTCCAAAGGAGCGTACTGAAGAGTATGTAAAACAAAATAGTGAACTTAATGATACTGAATCAATCAAAGGCAATTCAAAAACCGAATTACATCAAAATCGTGAGGATGAGAAAAAGCCTTCTTCACCTGTGTATCGAGTACTGTCCTCGTGGCATGCCAGTCAATACAGTGGCAGTGAAAATGAAGAGCAGTGTAATGCTCCACTCCATGCAAAGAACCCAGCTGCTCCAACGCACAATCCCAGAAGAAACACAAATCCTATACAACACTCTGGTTATGATGCAGCCACGTTTGACTTAGCTAAGTTTCTAGCACGAAATCAGCTAGTGACATCCGGGCTCAACAAATTCGATGATCGTCCTGAAAATTATCTGGCCTGGAAATCATCATTTCTCAATGCTATCAATGACCTTGATCTTACTGCAGGTGAGGAATTTGATTTACTGATTAGGTGGCTGGGGAGAGATTCAGCAGATCATGCCCGTCGCATTAAGTCTGTAAATGTAAGGAATTTACCTGCTGGTCTTGAACTAATTTGGGAAAGGCTAGATATGACTTATGGATCTCCAGAAGCTATCGAAAAGGCTCTCTTCACAAAAATAGAAACTTTTCCAAAGATAACAAATAAAGACCATCATAAGCTTCGCGAATTAGGAGACTTGCTTTTGGAGATACAAGCTGCAAAGAGCGGGGGTGATTTATCTGGGCTAACTTATCTTGATACAGCCAGAGGGGTTAATCCAATTGTGCAAAAGTTACCCTTTGGACTACAAGAAAAGTGGATGATGCAGGGTTCACACTACAAGTATACATATGGAGTTTCTTTCCCACCATTCTCCTTCTTTTTTGAGTTCGTGTGTACAGAAGCAAGAGCACGCAATGATCCAAGCTTCAATTTTTCTTCCCTCTCCATAAACCCTGGTGGATTGAACCGGTATAGTGAAAGCCACACCCATGTTCATAAACCTGTTGCAGTCCATAAAACAGATGTGATGCCCTCCTTTAATCTTTCCTATGAAAAGAGTCTTCAGAGAGCGACCAGTGAGATAGATAAGCAATGTCCAATACATCATAAACCTCATCCTCTGAAGAAATGCAGAGCCTTCAGAGAGAAGCCACTGGCAGAAAGAAAAACGATTTTAAAAGAGTTGTCCATCTGTTTTAAATGCTGCTCATCAAGCAAACATCTGGCTAAGAATTGTGATGTGTCAATCAAATGCTCAGAATGTGAGAGTGACAAGCACCTGGCTGCTCTTCATCCGGGCCCAGCACCGTGGCGTTCTGGTTCTACACCTCTTTCACCGCATGGCGGGGAGGAAGAGGAGTCGAATGGTGGAGATGTGTCATCAAAATGCACCATGGTCTGTGGCAAAGGAGTTAGCGATAAGTCATGTTCCAAAATTTGCCTTGTTAATGTTTATCCTGTCGGTGACCCCAACCAAAGCAAGCGGATCTATGCCATAATAGATGAGCAGAGCAATAGATCTCTGGCCAGATCTGAGTTTTTTGACATGTTCAGTGTGCAAGGAACCTCTGGACCATACACATTAAAGACGTGTGCAGGAGTAGTGCAAGCATCTGGAAGAAGAGTTCACGGGTTCATCATTGAATCTGCAGATGGTGAGGTTCATTTTCCACTTCCTACTCTAATCGAATGTAATAGTATGCCAGATAACAGAGATGAAATACCAAGCGCTGTTGCTGCCCTGCATCATAGTCACCTAAAAGGAATAGCAGGAAAAATACCACCTATCGATCCAAATGCTAAAATACTGCTCCTGCTGGGAAGAGACATAATAAGAGCACATAAAGTCCGCAAGCAAATCAACGGTCCCCTTGATGCTCCCTATGCCCAAGAATTGGACCTTGGTTGGGTAATTGTGGGAGATGTGTGTCTGGGAAAATGTCACAAGCCCTCGCCGGTGAATTGTATGAGAACACACATCTTAGAGAATGGCCGACCAAGCTACTTCAACCCATGCAATAATCACATTGTACTGAAGGAGACATTCAATGAGAAAAAACAGATCCAAAAACCACCTCACTTGTCATACTGTCAAGAAAGTCTATCGAGCTGCAGACTTGGCCAGTCAGTCTTTCAGCAGACCAAAGATGACAATAAATTTGCACCTTCAGTTGAGGATCAGTTGTTTCTGAACATCATGGAAAAATAATTCTTCAAGGACTCAAGTAACAGCTGGGTAGCACCATTGCCGTTTCGTGAGCCTAGGAGACGCTTGCCTAACAACAGAGAGTATGCTAAAAGACGTTTCATGTCTCTCCGTCGCAATCTTGACAAACGACCAGAGATGAGAAGTGACTTCACAGAGTTCATGCAAAGAATACTCAACAACGACCATGCAGAGCTAGCCCCTCCTTTGCAAGATGGCCAAGAAAGCTGGTATCTTCCATCATTCGGCGTGTACCATCCAAAAAAACCAGGTCAAATACGAGTTGTATTCGACTCTAGTGCACAGTTTGATGGAGTATCTCTCAATGACGTACTGCTGTCTGGCCCTGACCTTAACAATAGCCTGTTTGGGGTCCTCATAAGATTTCGAAAAGATCCTGTCGCCATCACAGCCGACATACAGCAGATGTTTCACTGCTTCTTGGTTCGAGAGGACTGTCGTGATGTTTTACGCTTTCTATGGCATCGTGACAATGATCTGACTAAGGAGGTTGTAGACTATAGAATGCGAGTTCAGGTATTTGGGAATAGCCCTTCACCGGCAGTGGCTATTTATGGAATTCGCCGAGCTGCCAGGGAAGAGGAAAAAGAGTATGGCAGTGATGTGAGTAAATTCATTGAACAAGATTTCTATGTAGATGATGCCTTGAAGTCATTTCCTACTGAGGAAGAGGCCATCGATTTGCTTAAAAGAGCACAAGAGGCACTAGCTGCCTCAAATCTCAGGCTTCATAAAATTGCCGCAAACAGAGCCAGAGTAATGGATGCCTTTCCAAATGATGATTTAGCTAAGGACATCAAATGCCTTGACCTCTCGACGGATGACTTACCCGATCAACGAAGCTTGGGGGTACAGTGGAATCTACAGTCGGATACCTTCTCCTTCCAAGTGCCAGACACTGAAAAGCCATACACGCGTAGAGGAGTCCTTTCAACAGTGAACAGCTTATTCGATCCTCTCGGATTCCTGGCACCAGTCACAATTCAGGGCCGTTTACTTTTAAGAGAACTCTCGTCACAGACACATGAGTGGGATGCACCACTACCTGAAAACAAACATGAGGAATGGACGCGGTGGTGTCATTCGCTGCAGGACTTGAGAAGTCTGAATATTCCACGCATGTATGTGTCCATTCCCTTTTCTGAAGCCAAACACACTGAAATATGTGTCTTCTCAGATGCTTCCATCAAGGCTATCTCAGCTGTTGCGTATTTGAGAGTCTCGAATCAGAATGGCAATACAGAGGTTGGCTTTATTCTTGGCAAGGCAAGGTTGGCTCCAAAACCGGATCTTTCTGTACCTAGGTTGGAACTATGTGCTGCAGTCCTAGCTGTTGAATTGACTGAACTCATTACAGAAGAGATTAATTTGAAACCGGATAGAATAAGGTTCTACACAGATAGCAGAGTAGTGTTAGGCTACATCTATAATGAGTCAAGACGGTTCCATGTTTATGTGAACAACAGAGTGCAGCGCATCAGACAGTCTACTCAGCCTGAACAATGGAGGTACGTTGCCTCTGAGCAAAATCCTGCCGATCACGGATCTCGTTCTGTTTCATCTGCGAAATTTGAGGCCACAACTTGGCTCACAGGACCTTCATTTTTGTACCATCCATCAGAGCAACTCCCTGATAATCCAAGCTCATACGACCTTGTTGATGCAGAGAAAGATGTTGAAATTCGATCAGAGGTCAAAGTCTTGTCTACTCACATCAAAGTGGATCAGTTAGGTACCAAAAGATTTGAGCAATTCTCAGACTGGAGAACAGTCGTCAGAGCTGTGGCGCGGCTGCACCACATTGCTCATTGTTTCACAGAACCAAGTGATAATAGTCAGTGCACTGGTTGGCATTTCTGCTCAAATGGCTTATCCGTAAGCGATCTCTTGAAAGCAGAGGAAATCATCATCAGCAGTGTACAACATGAAGTGTATTCAGAGGAGTTGAAAAGCATCACTTCCACAGGTGAAATTCCCTCACGTAGTCCACTTTTAAAGTTGAATCCAATCATTGACAGCAATGGTTTGCTAAGAGTTGGTGGACGCATCAGACAAGCAAAGCTAGAAGATAAAGAAAAGAATCCCCTCATCATCCCGGCTCACCATCATATCACAGCCTTACTGGTCAGACATTTTCATGAACGTGTGCAGCATCAGGGTAGACACCTCACGGAAGGCACCATAAGATCCAATGGCTTTTGGATAACTGGGGCCAAGCGATGCATTAGCAGTATTATTCAAAAGTGTGTTACTTGTCGTAAGCTAAGAGGCAGGATGGAGGAACAACAGATGGCTGATCTGCCAGCAGAAAGGTTGCAAATGGATCCACCCTTTTCCTTTGTCGGCTTAGATGTGTTTGGGCCATGGGAGGTGAGCTCACGGCGCACAAGGGGTGGTCTAGCAAATAGCAAGAGGTGGGCAGTGTTGTTTACTTGCATGTGTACCAGAGGAGTTCACACAGAGGTGATTGAGTCAATGACTTCCTCAAGTCTCATTAATGCTCTCAGAAGATTCTTTTCTATTAGAGGTCCTGCCAAGCAGTTGCGCTCCGACTGTGGGACGAACTTCGTTGGTGCCTCTAGAGAGCTTAAAATGAGTGAGAATGAACAATCAGAGGTGAGAGAATACCTGCTTGAGCAAAGATGTTCCTGGGTCTTTAATCCGCCACACTCTTCTCACATGGGTGGTGCCTGGGAACGTATGATTGGGGTAACAAGGCGTATCCTAGATTCAATGCTCCTTGAAAACAGGTATTCACAGCTTACTCACGAAGTCTTAGTGACATTTCTGTCTGAGGTCACAGCCATCATTAATGCACGGCCACTAGTCCCAGTCTCCACAGATCCTGAATTCCCCTTCATCCTAACTCCATCTATGCTTCTGACACAAAAAGCTGGTAATCTGTCAACTCCACAAGAAGATTTCAGCAAGAAAGACATGCTCCAATCTCAGTGGAAACGGGTTCAAGCCTTGGCAGAAACGTTCTGGAATAGGTGGAGAAAGGAATATCTCGGAACACTTCAGAGCCGTTGCAAGTGGGTTCACAAGCACCCGAACATCAAAGAAGGCGACATTGTACTGATCAAAGACAAACAAGTCAAAAGAAATGAGTGGCCAATGGGGATAATTGTGAAGGCCATTCCCAGTACGGACGGTATGGTGAGGAAAGTGGAGGTGAAAACTGTTCAACATGGGACAACCAAAACCTATTACAGACCAATATCTGAATTGGTATACCTCCTGTCTTCAGATCAGGCCGTTTAGTTCAGTAACAGTTAGTGTAAATGGTATCTTTGAGATACCAGACGGGGAGTGTTCTGGCTTAGTCTATTTAGCGTCTTTGCTCCCCCTGCTGGTTTTGTTGTATTTTGCACTTTGAATTGGGTTTATTCAGAGTCCGGGGTTAGGCTCAAAAGAATAACACAGCACATGGTAACGCATGTTGAATTCTCCATCGATCCATAGCAACAACAGCTCTTAAACGAGGCACTGCTTGTAAGTGGAGTTTGATTATTCTTGATTATGACCTTTTGTATGTATATAAAAGTAATTGTTTTGTTAGTTCTGCATTACTTTGTGTAAGTATTTTCTGTTGGTTTCTCCTGTGGTCAGACATGGGCAGTATTTCAATTAAATGTATTTTAAATACGTATTTAATTACTTTAGTGTATTTTGTAATTTGTATTTTGCAGGTGTGGAAAAAATAAAATGTAGTTTGTAACAAAATATTTTGAGGGAGTGTATTTAGAGTATTTCAAATACTTAAATACTTAAGAAAAATCACCATATGCTTATCACCATAGTAAATGATTTTGCCATATTTTCGGTCTGATGTTGGCAATGGCAATGTCCAGGTTAGATGCACGAAAATCACGTGACACCCTGTAGACCAGGCTCCCTCCAAGAAGTGAATGAGTTTTGAACACAGGAGAAGAAGTGGCGCTGCTCCTCTTAAAAACTGCATTAAGGTAAAGTGTTTTGTGAAAAATATACAGTCTACACACACATACCCTGTATATAGCAAAGCAGAGTTAGAGACCCTTCACTTCCTGGAGGACCCCAAAAGGACCTGGCTTCACTGGACTCGTATCCACTAATCAAGCTGCTCTTCGTGAGATTCAACACCACTCTGCCATCTCTTTTCTTTTGCAGGCATGGTCTACCGCCCTCATAGAAGGGGATTAACTCCTGAATTATTGGAGAAGTTGGTTGTACTTAAAAACAACTAGCCTAAATGACAATGGTTTAGTTTTCTCTTTTGTAGCATAGTTGTGTTATTGCTACTATTTCTGTCATTGACCTTTCAATAAAGTCCCTCATTAATTAAAGCTGTTAGTGTACATAACATAAATATAGATTTATGGCTGTTTCCCCTCCCTTAGCCAGTGGTGAGGAAATGTCTCTCTATGCTTATTCAAGCCTTAAGGCACGAGTAGAGTAACGGTGATAATATGGCTACGTAGCCTACATCAAACACGTTTTGCTATTAAGGGCAGCCTACCACACCATTGATGTGAACTTAGCTATACATGCCATTTACGTCAGAGGGAGCTATTTCAGGCCCTGTAGAGATTTAGGCCTTGTCCACACGGACACGGGTATTTTTATAACCGTGACTTTTTTTACGTGGTTCGGCCGTTCGTCCACACGGAAACGCAGTATCAGGTCACTGAAACCGAACATTTTTGAAAACCCCTGCCAGGGTGAGGATTTTCAGAAACACCGGTTGCAGTGTTGTCGTGTAGACAGTAAAACTGGGGTTTTTGCTTCTGATTCAGGCTTCTGATTGGCCAAAGTGGCTTTACGATTAGGGTTATATCGCCGCCTGCTGGTGTGGCATGCTCTTGACAGCGCTTGATAGCGTGTTTTTGCATTTTCATGTAGGCGGAGATTTCTTTTAAACCGAGCATGTGTGGACTAGCCTGACTATGTCAGACTTCGTACTTCCGCTCAATTTCATTTCGCTTCTGTACTCAGTCTGAGATAGCGACCGTTTTCCCCGTTTTCCTCCGGCCTTAAAACAGCCGGCCAATCAACGAACAGAGGGCGGGCTGAGAGCCGTGACGTAGACGCTGATTGTACCGCGGATGCGTAGATTTACTTCACATAATCTGCAAAAGTCGTTCACAGCCATGTTCACTCCGGTATTTCGCTCGATGGTTTTGTTTTCGCATCATACATGTGTTTACAGTGGAAGTTCGATGCGGCTGAGCATGCGCATAACACACACCATAACCAAACGTTATGTGATTGGCTTACGGGTAACCAATGATTTTAAACTTCAGACAAGCGCGCCCCCCCCCCCCCCCCCCCCGCGAGAAAGAAAACACTTTTCTATTATGCCATGCCAGACTCTGTCTACGAAGCAAAGCGAAGTAGCAGAGTTTGGTATTACCAGGCTATGTGTGGACGGGATTTTTTTTTTAAACGCAGGAAGAAAAACTCTGGTTATAAAAATACCCGTGTCCGTGTGGACTTGGCCTTAGTGAAATGCCCATGCTTTTTTATTTTGCTACTTCGCCATTTTGAATTTACACATTTCTCATATTTGTGTTATTGCTACTATTTGTGTTATTGACCTTTCAGTAATAAAAAAAAAAAAAAACTTAAGATTATTGTGGGGGTATTTTCAAAATACTAATTACTTGTATTTTATTTAAATACATTTTTCACATCAGTATTTTGTATTTTATTTTGTTACATTTCATGAGCCAGTATTTGTAGTTTGTAACAAAATAGTTTTTGATGTATTTGTGCCCACCTCTGCCTGTGGTACATGACTTGACATTTATCATGTGATGTGACAGTCTATTTATGTATTCTTTTGTTTTCATATTGTTTTACAGTTTTACACATTTATTCAGTAAATTTGAACGACGACTCCGGTGTCAAGACTGTTTATTGAGTGGATGTGTTTAGCTTGCTGGGAACGAAGCCAGTACAGTGAGCTATTTATTTATGAAAACAGCAACTAAAACTTACCAGTAACTTCTGATAGCAGTATCTTTATCTCTTCGAGTCTGATTCGACTTCGACTTGAAAAGCTTGGCTCTGATTGGTCAAATTGAATGTAGCTGAACTGAAAAAGAAGTGCTGTTACACCGAGTCAAAAATTACGACTGGCAAAGTAAACGTAAATGTAATACAAATCTTACCTAGAAACATAATGAGGTTCCAAATGTCACACGTCATGCAAACTTGAAGATGGGGAAAAAATAAAAACAACACTAACAGTTAATGTTACGTTTTCTATTAACGTTAGATAAAAAAATAAAAAATAAATCTAAATGCTGTCATGATCACTCAACCTTAAGTAGTTGCAAAACATTTAAGAATTCCGTTAATCTTCGAAAGAAAAACTGAAATATCGTAAGCTAATGAAACCTGAGAGATTTAACTTATATCCCTCTGATGAACGATTCACCAAAACTGTTCACGTTTGAAAAAGTTAATCGCAAAAAACATCACCTAATCCATATGAATCGCGTGGTTTTCTCCAAGTCCTCTAAAGAAACACGATCGCTCCAGTTTAAATTTAGATTTCTAATCTAAATTATTAGAAATCTAATCACATTCAAGGAACGCACAGCAAGCTCTGAGTGAGGTGTGAGCTCATTATTATCACAAGAACCAATCACAGCCGTTCAACGTCTCTGGAACCAATCAGGATTAGTCACGTGTGTTATTCGTATTTTTCAAATTTAAACAAGTACAACATATTTTTGGACAACATTTAAACGTCTTTGGAAAATGTATCTATGATGCATTTAAAATAATATGATGTTGATATCCTTGTGGGAATTTCAGTAGTAAAAACATATCATGTAATGGACAACAGCCTAGCCCTTTACAAGTATAGCCTACAAACAAGTAAAAGTGAACAACATTAATTTTAAGTGCTTATTACAATGCTTAATACAGAGTTCTCAAGTTTGATCAAAAGCTTGGAGTGAGATCACATGCGGTTAGGGGAGGAGCCCTAATGGAGCCCCGCCCCCGCCAGGCCCCGCCCCCCAATTTTACCCATTGTTCATAATTAACCAGCACAAATTGAAATTATAACAATTGGTAAATCTGATAAATGACAGAGCAATTCATCACATCAAATATACTCTTTAATGTTAGGCTATATTTCAAAATTACAAATATACAAAAATTACAAAAATATAACAAATTGCTCCAAACAGTTTGGAAAAACAAATATATTAAAACATATTATATAAACAAACTTTTATGTTAGATGCGATTAATCAATTTGACAGCACTAGTTTAAACATACTTTTTTTTTTTTTATGTTTGTTGTAGTATATATTTTATTATAGTTTTTTATATATATATATATATATATATATATATATATATATACATTTTTGAGTCATGAATAATATTATCATTTTCTTGAACTTATAAAAACTCTGGTACAATGCTAATTATTATCTCAAATGGTAAAATAAATGTTTGCTTTTTCCCTGACATCTTTGAAAAATACAAATGCAATGGCAATGATTAATGTATGTTTTGACAGGATATAAAATATTACCCAGAGCACTCTGCTTTAATACATGTAGCCTTAATGTAACTAGAAAGACTATTAATACAGTATAATATATCATTTAAAATAAAATTAAGAAATACATCTTCATTCATTCCCATACCCACTAACATTTCCCTTAGTTTCAGATAACGTAAGCTAGCCGAACTGAGCCAAAGCTTCTGGCCTGGTTGCAAAGTAGTTGTAGAGTTTTTGACTGCATCAGTGGCGGCTGGTGAAAAATATTTTAGGTGGGGCTGTTTGTGCGGGGGTCTGGGGGCTCCTCCCCCAGAAATTTTTTTATTTCATAGTTGTGATTTCCTGCATTCTGGTGCATTTTAGGCCACCCATGTCCCTTGCTTATACCAATAAAATAACTCAAACCAGTCAATACCAATGGTCTAAAAAGACAATATTAATTGAACTGCCATGTAGAAATCAACAGTTGCACAGGTAATGATAATGAACAAGTTGCAAGTTTATTATGCTCCGTGTCCAGAATAGAAAAAGTGCAAACGCATAACAATAAATTATAATAGGGAATACAACAATCTAGTTCTTTAATCAATCCCCAGCTGTAGACTAAATATATTTTAAAAGTTCACTGTAGACAAATTGGATAATGGATAACAGTGTGTTGATACAAGAGAAAGAGAGAAGGCTCTCAAAGAAAGGGTGGGACAACATTCTTGAAGAACACCAAGTATGAGAAGAAAGATTATTTTAACATTTTAACTAGTATGGAAACACAGTAATCCGAACTTCAAAACAACAAAAAAAAGCAAAGCAAACATACTGTTACATTCCTATTGAGATCACTATTTTAATGGCAAATGTGTGTGAAACATTGTGTGTGTGACTGAGTGAGAGAGAGAGAGACTGAGTGAGTAAGAGAATGACAGCATAAAAATGAATACGCTATATTTACTAAAAATTGTGGCAACAGATTACAAGCAATATTATTGATTAAATTAAAAAAATTTGAATTGAGTATTAATCTAATTAATTCCTAAAAAGTTAACCATTAACAAGCAGTTAACAAGCAGAATCACTGAAGGAGAAAACCATAATTAAGTAACCATTATGGATATCAGAGTGTGTTTTAGTTGGGCTCTTGACCCAGTTAAATTATTAACTAAGTTTTGTTTGGCTGCTGTACATGAGTTAACACAGCCAGATGAACAAAGAGAAAGGTGATCTGATGGTGTTGGTTGTGTTTTAACAATCATTATTTCACAATCATTTGACCTGAATCACTGAACTCATATAGAGTCCAATTTCTGAGTTAGGTTAACTTTATTAATTATAGCAGCACTGGCCTTGTACAGCTTAATATTTTTAACTTTTACAATGTAATCCAAATAATTTCTAAAAAGTTTCTCTTATACAAAAAAAGAGAGACACACACATCAAGAATCAGCCTGTGAATCTTAACAATGGTGGCAATTATAAAGCATGTTGCAGTGTATTCTGGGTTCATAAATATTCTGGGTTATAACATCGTAAAATGGATTACATTGTAAAAGTTAAAAATATTATGCCGTACAAGGCCAGTGCTGCTATAATTAATAAAGTTAACCTAACTCAGAAATTGGACTCTATATGAGTGATTCAGGTCAAATGATTATGAAATAATGATTATGTTAAAACACAACCAACACCATCAGATCACCTTTTCTATTTGTTAATCTGGCTGTTATAACTCATGTACAGCAGCCAAACAAAACTTAAAGTTAAATATAGCTGCGAGCAGCGATTGCGGGCCCAAGCCGGTGGCACCGCCACCCTGGTGCCTTTAGTTACACTAAAGGCACCGGGGTGGCGGTGTCACCGGCTTGGGCCCTCCATCGCTGCTCGCAGCTATATTTATATATATATATATATATATATATATATATATATATATATATATATATATATGTATATATATATATATATATATATATATATATATATAAATAAATGTAACAAAAAAATATATATATACATTATATATATGTAACAAATATATATATATATATATATATATATATATATATATATATATATGGTGTGCGTCCACGGCGAGGAACGGGCAGAGAAGAGTAAACGTTTTTAGTTAATTCCTACTTCCATAGGAATTCATTGAAAACGCTCGCTCTGCACCATTATACATGAGTTCATCATTATGAAAAATTACATCATAAAATAACCACTATTTCACACAAAGATTCAGGGAACATTTGTTTATGTTTATAATAACCGATATAGTTTATTAAAACCGTTAAATATATAACCGTTAAAGTTCATTTCTAGAACATTAGGAATTACTTAAAATAACTAAACATACACTGATTATTGGACGGAAAACAACACCATTACAGTGCGGACGAACATTTTTTACTTTCGTTTTTAAGTTAGCAATTCAAAAGTCCCCAGCGGTGTCACACGTTGATTAACCGGTGGTAAAATATTCCTCACCGTCACATACGGGTACCTAGTATATTTTATATTTTACATAGATACAATAGGCCTACCTGACTTTGAACACAAGAGGGCAGTATAGCACTATGAATGACATATATATATATATATATATATATATATTTTTTTTTTGGACTAAAAAAACATTCTGGATGTTTTTAAACTTAAACAATTATTAAATTGAAAAAACAGAATAAAATGGGTTTAGATCTGATATTTGTATAATTATATTTAGAAATAAATGGAGTATAATTACATTTTTAGAAGATAGGTTTTAGGCGTTTCCTTTTTTGACATTACTTTAATCCCTTGCCATAGCAAAACCGTTTGAGATATTTATTATCTGTTTACAATTTAGCTTCTTTAAAGTATTTTCATCATTTTGAAAAAGTTTCGTGGGAATTAAATAAACCACTTAAGAGGAGTGGGTAAAAAATCAGAGGCTGATTTTGCCAAAAGTCCACATTCAGACCAAAATATCTGACTTCCTGTTGATCCAAGCTAATGACTGTTTTTGTTTTTTTTAATGGTAGTATTATTTTATACAAAAATGTATAATTCTGATGAGAATAAAGTTAGTGTTGATTAAAATTTTAAGGAAAACATATATATTGATCTAATATATATAGCACATTAATTTTAAATTCATTCAGCTTGAATCACCAAACATACAATATTAATTTTATTTAAAGCAAACAATACATTTAAAAGATATGTTCTATGCATATTTTGTCATTTTAAAAATATCCATAAAGTGCTATGCAAAAAGACAAGACCTTAGATATTTCTTTATCCTTTTAATGCAGGACTAATTTTAAATAAACTAAGTGCACGGCTGCATGGTCATTCATGACGGTGCGCGTCCACGGCGAGGAGCGAGCAGAACAAAGCGAACGTTTTTTAGTTCATTACTTCCATAGCAAATAATGGAAAACCCTCGCCCTGCTCCGAAGCATTATCAATGTCGGTGCGGACGGGAGTATTTTACTTTCATATTAGCGATTTAAAAGCCCTCGCCGGTGTCACACATCGATTAACCGGTGGGAAAATATCCTCAGTCACATACCTAATATATATTTATATATACATATCATTTTTATATATAAATATTTTATATACAAAAAAGCAAGGCCTTAGAGAATTATTTATCGTTTAATGCAGAACAAATGAATGAAATAGTTAAGCTCTTTTCACTGTAACAGACAGACAGCCACACACACACAAACACAGAGAGAGTGAGACCCCCTCCTCCTCCTCGCCACACACACACAGACACCCCCCTCCCCTCCCCACACAGACACACACACACACACAGAATGGCAGAGGGCACTCTCTCTGTCAGAGAAAATCCACATTCAAACCAAAATATCTGACTTTCTGTTGATCCGAGCTAATAACTGTAAATTAGAAAGTTGTCCGGCTCGACGAGAACAATATATGTGGCGAGTTTTATAACTGTAAGTAAAACGGACTAAGTTATAACACACATTTTGTTTCTCTTTTCTCGCCATAAATTCATTTCCTCGCCACGGCCAAACCGTTCGAGATATCAAAAATCCGCTGGCAATTTATCATCCTCAATGTCTTGACTTCATGCTGACCGAGTTTGGTGGCAATCCGATCAATTCCCAAGGAGAAGTATATCGAAATCCAGGGGCATGCGTTTCCAAACAACCCATAATAGCCGACTACCTGTTGGGCTGGCGTAAAACTTAGAGCACGAAAGTTGTTCAAGCCGATGAGATCTATATGTGTACCGAGTTTCATATTATTACATGCAAGCGTGTTTGATTTATGGACAAGTGTTCGAATCCCATTCCAGGGGGCGCTGTCGAGCCCCCCTGCCACGCCCGGGTACCAGCTTCAGCCCAGCCCTAATGGCTGCGGGTTCTGACCTGTGTGCAAAGTTTCAAGAGTTTCCGAGCATGTTAAGGGCCCCAAAAGCCCCTGAAACCATGAAAACCAATAATTAAAAGTATTGTCACTCAAAGAAAAATCTCTCCCCCCCCTCTCCCTCTCCCTCTCACAGAGAGAGAGAAAATTCTTCGAAACATCCACATTCAAACCAAAATATCTGACTTCCTGTTGGTCGGAGGTAATGAATGTAAATTAGAAAGTTGTCCGGCTCGACGAGAACAATATACGTACTGAGTTTTATCATTGTAGATAAAAGTATAGACCTAACTCCCCCTCTTTTGTCAAAAGGTGGCGCTACTGAGCCCCTGCACCACGCCCGTTTCTGAAACTTTGCACATGTCTACTGGCTAATAAATGTCATGTGTCTGTCGAGTTTCATGCAATTTCAAGTATGTTAAGAGTCTCAAAAGCATCAAAAAAGAATATTAAAGTTTGATGCGTTGCCACGGCAACAGTATCTAAGATATCAATAATCCTTTCACAGGTCTACATCTGCCGTGTGTCTACATTATACACATAAAGTTTGAAGCAAATCGGTTAAAAATAAGAGGGTGATTTCAAAGCATTTTGAAAGTGACACACGTCCTGCTGCCAGTTGGTGGCGCTATAACTTTGACTCACAATAGTCACATCCATGTGATCGGCCTCTTACAACGAACACACTGTGGAAGTTTCATCAAGATCAGTTAATGTATGCTGAAGTTATAATACACTTCCTGTGACCCTTTATTCGCCATAAATTCGTTTCCTCGCCACAGCCAAACCGTTCGAGATATCAAAAATGCCCTGGCAATTTTTCATCCTCAATGTCTTGACTTCATGCACACCGAGTTTGGAGGCAATTGGATCAATTCTCTAGGAGGAGTAGATCACATTCCACAGCATGCGTTTCCAAACAACCCATAATAGCCGACTTCCTGTTGGGCTGGCGTAAAAAGTAAAAGTAGGAAAGTTGTTCGGCCCGATGAGATCTATATATGTACCGAGTTTCATATTATTACATGCAAGCGTGTCTGATTTATGGACCAAGTTTTCGGACCCCGTTCAAGGGGGCGCTGTTGAGCCCCCCTGCCACGCCCGGGTACCAGCTTCAGCCCGGCCCTGATGGCCGCGGGTTCTGACCCGTGTGCAAAGTTTCAAGAGTTTTCGAGCACGTTAAGGGTCTCAAAAGTGGCCGAAAGGTTGACAGAAAAATAAGAATAATAATAATAATAATAAATAATCCTACCGAAAACAATAGGGCCTTCGCCCTTTCAGGGCTTGGGCCCTAATAATTTAACTGGGTCAAGAGCCCAACTAAAACACACTCTGATATCCATAATGGTGACTTAAATGATGGTTTTCTCCTTCAGTGATTCTGCTTGTTAACATCAGTTGTCTTCAATGTTGGCAATAAAAAAGAAAGAATTCTTAATTCAGATATTTTTGTTTAAATTTTTTTGTACATTTTACTCATTTTAAATGGTTAACTTTTAAGGAATCAATTTAATTACTAAATTCAATTTTTTTTTAATTTAATCAATAATATTGCTTGTAATCTGTTGCCACAATTTTGAGTAAATATAGCATATTCATTTTTACAGAGTTGGAGAGATAGATGGGAGGGTGAGTGAGAGAGAGAGAGAGAGAGAGAGAGAGACTAACATATGGTGTCTGTGACAGTTAGATTTGTGTATGAGAGGTAGATGGAGTGAATGTGTGAGTGAATGCGGGGGTGAGTGAGAGTGAAGGAGATGGAGAACTCTTATTTGTACAGGAACTTTGCTCGTCTATCTTTCTGAGTGGCAAATCTCTCAATGACCCTTGTGTTGAAATCTGGAATGTCCCGTGCGAGTTTTTTCTCTATAGAGAGCATAGCCAGAGCGTTGAGGCGATCTTGTGCCATCGTGTTCCTAAGGAAAGTTTTTATCCTCTTTAAAGTAGAGAAGCACCTTTCTGATTCTGCTGTTGTCATTGGTGTGGTGATGAGAATCTTGAGAAGACTTACAGTTTCGGTGAATGTGTCTTGAAGGTTATTTTCCATTACAACCTGAAAGAGAGCCAGTGCACCACTGCAACCCTGGAAGTCCTCATTTTCATAGATCAGGGACAGTTCTGTTTTAAGTCTGGCTTTGTCCAACATGGGATAGGCATCCACCGTGGTTCCTAGTGCTGAATCTGGGAACTTTCTGCTGTGTTGTGGAAACAAGTCTCCTTGCAACAGAGTGGCACTGATGAGATGATTGGTGAAAGAAAACCTCTCCTTGGCATGGCTCATAATGGTATCACATACCTATGCAATGATACATAATTGTAGAAAAGTAAGCACAGAAAACATTAATTTTCACATTTCTCAGTTCAACAATACAATAAAATCAGCATATTCATAGCAGTTACAATTTTGTTATGAACAAGTAAGTTTTACTAATTATAATTATAATACACACACTAGCTATCATTCTCTTATCCCCTCAGTCTCTCTCTCTCTCTCTCTCTCACACACACACACACACACACACACACACACACACACTCTCTCATAAGTTTTATTGGCTGTCTGTGTCACTCTCACACATACACACCATATACACAATTAATAAAAGCACAAATGTGAAAAAAAAAATCATAATTTCTGCATTCTCCAGTAGATAGATATGTCTAATAATGACAAAATACAAAAATGTGCAAACGAACACGAATACATATAGGCTAATAGAATACAGAAATAGAATTTCTGTTACTGCTTACCTCTATTGCCAGATGCTGTTGTGTTTCTTCTCCCATTGCCCTCCGTTTCTTCAGGGGTGGTTCCTGTACAGGTCCCCTATACTCCTCATCCTCAACTAGAGAAGGAACGGAGTCCCTGATCCAAAATAAGTTTCACAAGTCACTGTCCACCCTGAAATTACTGTATCAGAAACCAACTTGCTGGAGATACAAAAAATAATTTTAATAAAACTGTATTAAAATACGTGCTATTGTTGTGTTGGGCCTAGTCAATGTTATCTAGATTCATCACAAATAAATTCACTAGTCTAACATGTTGGCGAAATTGTGATATTTATGATAGGTTCTATTGTACTCAGCCATGTGGATTTATGTTTTTATTGTTTAGGCTACATAAGCATGTTTTCAGCCAATATGCAAAATCATAGCCTACCTGATGGCCTGTATGCTGTGAGTGAACCTCTGGGTGATCCCTGCGATGAAGACAGAGTCTATGTTCCTCTTCTGCAGATGGTTAAACAGCATGTCTACATGTGGCATGATTTTGTGGAATAACGCCAGGATGAAACAGAAAACCTCATCTTCCAACATTCTCATACAACCCCCGGCCTCTCTCTTCGATATGGCATTAAAGTCTCTGTCTCGAATGGTTTGGAAGCACTTAACCAGTTCATCTTTGTGCTCGTAAACAGTGTTAACAGCACGACTGTGGAAGTTCCATCGCGTTGTTGAAGCACCTGGAAGTCTGTGTGCCATCACTTCATCCAGCACTGCCGTTCGTTTGAATGACTTGGAAAAAAATGTAGAAAACCCCCCTACGTCTGAAAAAAACTGGCCGATCTTTGGGATGTGGGATGTTGCCTGCTGCATAATGAGGTTCAATTGATGCGCATAACAGTGAACGTAGTATGCACTCCCGTAGACGTCTTGCACTTTACGCTGCACTCCACCAGTAGCACCCCTCATCACTGCGGCACCATCATAGGCCTGGGCAATTAATTTTCCCTCTTGTCCCGCAGGAAGGATGGTGCTCAGCCTTTCCAATAATGCAGTGGCTATCGTATCAGCGGTCGCATTTGGAAGCGCGATAAACTCAAAAAAGCGTTCTTGAATGTTGTTGTGGCCATCTATGTACCGTAGCACAAGCACAAGCTGACAATGAGTGCAGATGTCGGTTGTCTCGTCTGCCTGAATGGCAATATAGGACGACTGTTTCACCTCTTCCAGAATGCGGTCTCTGAGAACTGACAACATGCAGTCTAACAGTTCATTTTGCACAGTCTTCGAAGTGCCTTTAAAAACAGTGGCGTTCTCCAGGTGCACCTCCAACTCACGATCGATTGAGGCCATGAGATCAATTAGACCCCGGAAAATGCCAGGGTTTTCTGATGCGTCACTCTCATCGTGACCACGCAAAGCAAGTTCAAAGGCACCACAAAATTTCACGGCATCAATGATCTTTGACAAAATATGCCGATTCCTGTCCACCTCCTCGTTGTGCCTTCTTACGGCAATGCGATGTCCCTCATCTAGCTGTGTGGCTATGCTAATTCGGCCTAGCATGGCTAGCTTCACAGAGTTGTCCATATGCACTCTTGCCCGTTCATGTTTCTTAATGCGTTCTGACATATGTTTCAGGTCTGTCACCCCTGTCTGTGTCCACGAGCTATCACAAGCACTTGTTTTAAACAGTAAGCAAGGGAAGCAAAAGATTGCATTGGCGTAACCACAGCTAGTAAGCCAAACCTTTCGATCGAACCAACCTCGGGAAAAGGTTCTCTTGTAGGTTTTCTCCTTTTCTCGCGCCTGTTGGGTTATATTCACCTCTGGCTTGTCTGGTCCGAGTTCTTTTACAATTAGTTTTTCAGCTAATGTTCTTCTTTCGAAGGGATACAGGTGTAGAGATTTAACTGAATTTGGGGCTAGCTCAACTCCCACGACTACATTAATGCTACTCGACGTCGCCGGCGCTGCCATACTGCACTCGCACTCCTCTGAGGTAAATGTCCCGCGCAGGCGCAGCAGGTGCACTGCTCTAATCTTGGTACGACGGGCGATATTTTCAGAGCCCCGAAACCATAAAATTCGACGACGATGATTGGCAAAATATAAAAAAAATTGCGTAGCAACAGGGGAACCATTGGCTTAAATTCCAGCACTGTAGGGCTGAGCGAACTGGAGCCCAGGGAAGACAGCCTATTGGCTACTACTACACCAACATGAAGTGAATGCAAATATCATTCTGGAGAGTTCTAAACACATTCTAAAGTAAAACCATTAATAGCATGTCATTAACACAGATTATTTTTCAAAATGAGAGATTATTAAAAACGTATTATTATAAAAAAAAATAAAAAAAAATAAAAAAAACTGGCAGGGAGGTCGGCGCCCCAGCGCCCTCTATGGGCGAGCCGCTGCTGGACTGCATCAATAATAATGTATACGATGGGCTATATATTACATGTTCTAGCCTAAAAATGTTAGACGAGCTTTCTTCCAACTTACCTTCTCCATCACGACGTGTGTTCGCGCGATGTTGTTGGTTACCTAGTAACGAACGTACGGTGGCCGAGAATGTTCCGTCAACTTCCGTGTGTTCGCGCATCTAACGCAATCTGGCCGAGATACGTGCTGGCGGCAGGAAACTTCACTTTGTGTGCCTGCGCCTACAACGTTATATATAAAGCTTGCAGGACAACTTGGTTGGCATTGCCTTTTCAGCGTGAGAAATACACGGTGTGGCGTGTGAGCGTGTGAACTGGTTGAATTGCGTGTGTCTCACGGCCAATGCGTGAGACTTGAGAACCCTGCTTAATAATAGTTGACAAATGTTTATAATACATTAGAAGTTGGTACATTATAGAAAAATCTAAAATATTAAAATCATAAAAATCATAAATTTTACAAATATATTGCACTAGGCCTAAGTGTTTAAAGTACTTTAAACACACTAAAAGCTTAATCATTTTGCTATGTTCTTACACAAGTTACACAAATGTACTTTAAGTAAGAGCAACATAAGTATGTTTTCTTTAAATACACTAAAACTTCACACAAATGGTATGATTGTGTTTAGCATATTTCTTAAAAATTTAACTAAGCATATATTTATTACCAATGTACTTATTGTGCACTTTTTAGAAATATATTAAAAGTATGCTTGTGTTTGGCATATTTCTTAAAAGTATAATTAAGCATATATTTATTACCAATGTACCTTTAGTGCATTTGTTAGAAATATATTAAAAGTATGCTTGTGTTTAGCATATTTCTTAAAAGTATAATTAAGCATTTATTTATTACCAATGTACTTGTAGTACATTTGTTAGAAATATATTACAATTATGCTTGTGTTTAGCATATTTCTTAAAAGTATAATTAAGCATATATTTATTACCAATGTACTTCTAGTGCATTTGTTAGAAATGTATTAAAATTATGCTTGTGTTTAGCATATTTATTTAAAGTATAATTAAGCATATATTTATTACCAATGTACTTCAAGTATAGTTTTTAGAAATATATTAAAATGCAATTCAATGTATTTTTAATGCACTTCAAATAAGCATGTTGGTAATACAAATGTATTATAAACATACTATTTGTATTTCAAGTATATTTTTAATACATTTAATACTACGTCTTTTTCACCTGGGAGTAGAACATGTATAGTTAAACTCGATGAAGTGCTGTCATGGTTCTTGAATTCACTGTTTTCTTCTTGTCTCGTGTAGTTGTTGTTATGTGGGTGTGTGCGAGTGGGCGTTCTGCTCATTTCGGATTGATCAGCGATCCAGCTGATCTCAATCTCATCATCAGCTGCAGCCTATTCCCTCACCTTCATATACTCATTGCACTCTTCTCTCTTTGTCAGATCGTTGTTTGATGTCCTACGTGTGTGTTTGGTCCTGTTCCAGTCAGCGTTTCAGTTTTGTGCTCCAGTTCCTGTTCCGTGTTCATCTGGCTTATGTTCGTTGTCTGGATACCTCACCATTCACCTGCTTCATCACGTCACTTCATCGACCGGATTGCTGACTATCTTGTCCCTGCGTCACCAGTCTTCCAGAGACTCTTGAGCTATCATTTTCTAATAAAAGAGTTTACTTGCATTCTTGCTCATGACAGAACGATCTGACCAAGCAA
Source organism: Leuciscus idus (assembly GCA_021554675.1). Classification (NCBI taxonomy): domain Eukaryota; kingdom Metazoa; phylum Chordata; class Actinopteri; order Cypriniformes; family Leuciscidae; genus Leuciscus; species Leuciscus idus. The sequence continues at coordinate 20,844,399 of CM038629.1, forward strand.
TGGAAGCAGCGAGTAATCCGTTGGAAGAGTTCGTTAACTCCAGCATTCTGCGCATGGACAATCAGGAGAAGAATCTGAACGACACGGCACGAGCTGTTCAAGCGCTGGTGACGCAGGTGTCCGAGCTCACCCAGCAAATACAACATCTGCGAGCTCCCACTGCGCCACCCACACCGGCCGTTCCCCCCACACCACCGGAGAGCGTTTCCCAGTCAGAGCCCCGCCTACCAGTTCCAGATTCATACGCCGGTGAGCCAAGCTTTTGTAGCTCATTTTTGACTCGATGCTCAATGCATTTTGGAAGCAGCGAGTAATCCGTTGGAAGAGTTCGTTAACTCCAGCATTCTGCGCATGGACAATCAGGAGAAGAATCTGAACGACACGGCACGAGCTGTTCAAGCGCTGGTGACGCAGGTGTCCGAGCTCACCCAGCAAATACAACATCTGCGAGCTCCCACTGCGCCACCCACACCGGCCGTTCCCCCCACACCACCGGAGAGCGTTTCCCAGTCAGAGCCCCGCCTACCAGTTCCAGATTCATACGCCGGTGAGCCAAGCTTTTGTAGCTCATTTTTGACTCGATGCTCAATGCATTTCTCTCTCCAGCCCAGGACCTTTTGCAACGAACGAGCCAAGGTTGCGTTTGTGCTTACCCTTCTGACTGGGAAAGCAGCACTATGGGGGAAGGCGGTGTGGGAGAACCAAGACCCATGCTGCGCCTCGTTCCAGACACTCTCCGCCGAGATGAAGAGAGTTTTTGACCGAGCCGTCGCCGGGAGAGAGGCGGCCCGGATGCTCGCGGAACTCAAACAAGGAGAGAGGTCAGTGTCTGATTACTCGATTTAATTCAGGACTTTGGCGGCAGAGTGTCAATGGAACGAGGAGGCGCAGTGGGACATGTTCCTGCATGGGCTGGCTGACCGCGTCCAGAGAGAGATCTATGCCCTGGACCTTCCTACTTCTCTTAATGGACTTGTAGAATTGGCTCTTCGAGTGAATGCGCGACTGACCAGGGTCGAACGACCGATGCTACCCAGCCGGGTTGTGGGAGGAGCCGACAGTCAGTGGTCCAGCGGCGGGGACGCGGTCAGCCCCGTTTACAATCATGAGCCTATGCAGGTCGGGCGAGCTCGGCTTTCCCGGGAGGAGAAGGAGAGGCGGAGGTCCCAAGGGCTCTGCCTGTACTGCGGAGCGGTGGGACACTACGCTTACAACTGTCCAGTAAAAGGCCAAGCCCGACAGTAAGTATGAGGCTACTGTCGGGTGGGATCTCCACTGAGAAGACCTCATCAACATCTACGGTCCTCCCAGTAAGACTAAGATGGTCAGCCCACAATTACGACTGTCAAGCACTGGTGGATTCCGGGGCGGAGGGTAATTTCATGGACCATTCATTTGCGCACAAGATCCAAGTTCCCCTCCGACCACTCACCCACAAGATTGAGGTACATGCACTCAACGGCCAAGATCTACCCACCATTACACTCATCACTGGACCTATCACACTCATCACATCAGGCAACCATATTGAGACTCTTTCATTTTACATACTGGACTCACCTCTCGCACCGATTGTTCTTGGACACCCCTGGCTCATCGATCACAACCCTAAGATAGACTGGCAGCAAAGATCAGTGTTGGAGTGGAGCAGTAAATGTCATGAGTCCTGTCTTATGTCTGCCTGTTCGTCTGTTTCTGTCTCTGTGTTTCAGGAGGAGGCAGTGGATTTATCTAACGTGCCCGCGGAGTACCTAGACCTGAAGGAGGTTTTCAGTAAGTCTCGTGCTGCTTCTCTTCCTCCACATCGTCCCTATGACTGTGCCATAGATTTACTGCCAGGTAAGTCTCCGCCTAAAGGCAAGTTATATTCGCTTTCTGTCCCAGAAAGGGAGGCTATGGAGAAATATATTTCTGATTCTCTAGCAACAGGGTTCATCCGCCCTTCCTCTTCTCCAGCGGGGGCGGGGTTCTTTTTTGTGGGGAAGAAGGACGGATCTCTGCGAGCTTGTATTGATTACCGGGGGTTGAACAGCATCACGGTAAAGAATACTTATCCTTTGCCGTTGATGTCTTCAGCTTTCAAGAGGTTGCAGGGAGCGTCTATCTTCACTAAATTGGACTTACGTAATGCCTATCATTTGGTCCGCATTAGGAAGGGGGATGAGTGGAAGACTGCTTATAACACCCCCAGGGGGCACTTTGAATACTTGGTCATGCCTTTCAGTTTGTCCAACTCCCCAGCAGTCTTCCAGGCACTCGTCAACGACGTGCTGCGAGATATGGTCGACCAGTTCATATATGTCTACCTGGATGACATATTGATATTTTCATCTTCTATCCAGGAACACGTGCAGCACGTCCGGCGAGTGCTTCAGAGGTTGCTAGAGAATGGGCTTTTTGTCAAGGCGGAGAAATGCGCTTTTTACGCACAGACCGTTTCTTTCCTAGGATACATTGTGTCGTCTGAGGGAATACGTATGGATCCTGAGAAGGTTAAGGCTGTGGTGGAATGGCCAAGTCCAGATTCCTGTAAGGCCCTACAGAGGTTTCTGGGGTTAGCCAATTTCTACCGGCGGTTTATTCGCAACTTCAGCCTACTAGCCTCGCCCCTGACTGCCTTGACCTCCCCCAGAACTACGTTCAGGTGGTCAGACGCAGCTGAGGCTGTGTTTGCCAAACTGAAAGGCCGCTTTGTTTCAGCCCCCATCCTCATTGCCCCTGATACATCACGTCAGTTCGTGGTGGAGGTCGACGCGTCAGAGGTGGGGGTAGGTGCAGTGATATCCCAGCGTTCTCCCACAGACGACAGGATGCGTCCGTGCGCGTTTTTGTCTCATCGTTTGTCCCCTGCCGAACGCAATTATGACATTGGTAACAGAGAGTTGTTGGCAGTCAAGTTAGCGTTGGAAGAATGGCGTCACTGGTTAGAAGGGTTGGGGGTACCTTTTATCGTCTGGACCGACCACAAGAATCTGGAATACATTAAAACTGCCAAAAGATTGAACTCCAGGCATGCTCGGTGGGCACTTTTTTTCGGACGTTTTGATTTTACTCTCTCGTACCGCCCGGGTTCCAAGAATATCAAACCCGATTCTTTATCGCGCATTTTTGACCGTTCCGAATGCCCGTCTACTCCCGAGTGCATTTTGGCCGAGACCCTATTTGTCTCCACACTCGTATGGGAGGTCGAATTGAAGGTCAAGACGGCCTTAGAAGGAGTAACGCCTCCCCCCGGTTGCCCACCGAACCGTTGATTTGTACCGGAGGGAGGTCGACGCGTCAGAGGTGGGGGTAGGTGCAGTGATATCCCAGCGTTCTCCCACAGATGACAGGATGCATCCGTGCGCGTTTTTGTCTCATCGTTTGTTCCCTGACGAACGCAATTATGACATTGGTAACAGAGAGTTGTTGGCAGTCAAGTTAGCGTTGGAAGAATGGCATCACTGGTTAGAAGGGTTTGGGGGTACTTTTTATCGTCTGGACCGACCACAAGAATCTGGAATACATTAAAACTGCCAAAAGATTGAACTCCAGGCAGGCTCGGTGGCACTTTTTTTCTGACGTTTTGATTTTACTCTCTCGTACCGCCCGGGTTCCAAGAACATCAAACCTGATTCTTTATCGCGCATTTTTGACCGTTCCGAACGCCCGTCTACTCCCGAGTGCATTGTGCTCGAGACCCTATTTGTCTCCACACTCGTATGGGAGGTCGAATTGAAGGTCAAGACGGCCTTAGAAGGAGTAACGCCTCCGCCCGGTTGCCCACCGAACCGTTTATTTGTACCGGAGGGATTACGGTCTGACGTCATTCATTGTTCCAACGTGGCTTGTCATCCAGGAGTTAGTCGTACTAAGTTTTTGGTCAAGCAATGACTTTGGTGGCCACTTATGGCTCGCGATGTTCACAGTTTTGTTTTGGCTTGCTCAGCTTGTACCATTGGTAAGACCTCCAATCGACCCCCAGATGGGTTACTTCAACCGCTGCCTGTCCCTTCGAGACCCTGGTCCCATATTGCGCTAGATTTTATCACCGCCCTTCCGCCCTCTCAAGGTAACACGGTAGTTTTGACCGTGGTGGACCGGTTCTCGAAGGCGACCCATTTCATTCCCTTGCCCAAATTACCCTCAGCCAAGGAGACAGCGTTGACCGTCGTTGATCACGTCTTTCGCTTACATGGCCTCCCGACAGACGTAGTTTCTGACAGAGGACCCCAATTTGTGTCCAAATTTTGGCAAGAGTTTTGTAAACTATTGGGAGCGACTGTCAGTCTGTCCTCAAGGTTCCATCCCCAGAGCAATGGTCAAACTGAGAAAGCCAACCAAGATCTGGAGAGAACGTTGCGATGTTTGGTCTCCAAGAATCCTTCCTCATGGAGCCAACAACTGTCAATGGTGGAGTACGCCCACAATACGTTACCAGTATCATCTACGGGCCTATCTCTGTTTGAGTGTAGTGTAGGTTACCAGCCACCAATTTTTCCTAGTCTGGAGTCCGAAGTCGCGGTTCCCTACGCTCACGCCTTCATCCAGAGGTGTCATCGCACCTGGACTAGAGCCCGTGAGACTCTACTCCAGGTAGGAGCACGCACCAAGGCCAAAGCCGATCGCCACCGGTCTAGGCCTCCCATATACGTCGTTGGTCAAAAAGTGTGGCTTTCTACCAGGAACATTCCTCTCCGCTCCATCTCTAATAAACTTGCTCCCAAATTTATCGGCGCGTTCACTGTCACCAAGATCATTAGCCCGGTGGCAGTCCGCCTCAAACTCCCTCCAGTGTACAGGAGAATTCATCCCTTTTTCCATGTATCCAAAATAAAACCCGTGTTTCGTTCTTGTATTAATCCGCCAGTCCCGGTTCCCCCCCCCCGCCGCGACTCGTAGAAGGGGAACCTACATATTCGGTTAATCGTATTCTGGACTCAAGGCGGAGGGGACGCGGATTCCAGTACTTGGTGGACTGGGAAGGTTACGGTCCGGAGGAGAGAAGTTGGGTACCTGCTAGAGACATCCTGGATCACTCCCTTATTGATGATTACAATCGACAGGTAAGGGAGTCTGGGAACACCAGGAGGCGACTGTCACGGTTCATGAATTCACTGTTTTCTTCTTGTCTCGTGTAGTTGTTGTTATGTGTGTGCGAGTGGGCGTTCCGCTCATTTCGGATTGATCAGCGATCCAGCTGATCTCAATCTCATCATCAGCTGCAGCCTATTCCCTCACCTTCATATACTCATTGCACTCTTCTCTCTTTGTCAGATCGTTGTTTGATGTCCTACGTGTGTGTTTGGTCCTGTTCCAGTCAGCGTTTCAGTTTCGTGCTCCAGTTCCTGTTCCGTGTTCATCTGGCTTATGTTCGTTGTCTGGATACCTCACCATTCACCTACTTCATCACGTCACTTCATCGACCGGATTGCTGCGTCACCAGTCTTCCAGAGACTCTTGAGCTATCATTTTCTAATAAAAGAGTTTACTTGCATTCTTGCTTCCGTTCTCCATGGTTCCATTAAACGAGTGAGCGAGCTGTCTGTGGCAAGATGGCCGCCACGTGCGGACGTCGACCTCCATTGGCCAGCAGCGCGCACGAGACATCTAGCGTTTATATATGATATCTATGGTATCATCAGCTCTCCCCAAAGTCTATTCATGCGGCCACCAGACAGACAGCCTGTCGCATCAACAAATGCTAACATTTTAAACTTCTACATATATTTTGAGTAGATAACCAATAGTATATTCTCAGAAAAGGGTTTCACCCTGTGTGTTTCCACACTGATTAAGGATAGTTCGGGAGATACAAGAAAAGTAAAAATTATCTTATACATCTTATACGTGTAATAGATCATAGCTACCGTAGAAAAAGTAAGATCATGCTTTGAATTAAGACGAGTAAAATTAAATATTCGCTCAAGACAAACTGCCGTGTCATGGACCACAGAGGCACATCGCGTCTCTGAAAATGTGTGGTGATTTTCCAAATGATACAACTTAGTATAAATAAAAGCAATGTGGAGTCCTCGGATTTCTTAAAAACAAAACAACAACAACATTCTTACAAACTTTGACAACATGTTTCATGTTGTATGGACAAAAATATTGTATTTGGCAAAAATACAATATTTTTGTATAAATAAGATCTAAGGCATCTAAGCATAGTTTTTGCTTTTTTTTTTTTTTTTTTTTAACGTTTTTGAACAGACGCTGTTTAGTAAAAATAATACCTTAGGTTAAATTTAGAAGAAGATAAATAGAAGATACGATTTTAATAAAACTTTAAAGATTTGATTTAAACAGTCTTTTAATTTTAAAATATCTAATTTAAACTTTTAAGGTTATGCTTTTAAATGAATTTAGTATAAAACTCTGGATGTAGTATGCTCTGGAGCGCAGACTAGCTTTACTGTGACATTGTGTCCCAGAGGCTCATCTGGTCTGTAACTCCTCTCGTCTCTGTGAGGATCTGATGCTTCATTTCACACTGTGGTTTATCACTGTGAGGGTCTGGGATTGTTTTGTTTATGACAACTTAAACTATTTGCTTTTTGGATTGTTTTTTATCATTACATAAAGAACTACTTCACATCTCTGCAAATGTAAGGTGTTTTTATAAATATATTAATTTAGCTAAAACTATGTTTACATTTTTTAAATACATTTTAGTAAACATATGTTATTATTCATTGGTTGTATATTTTATGTATAATAATTTACAAAAAAAAATTTCAGAAGCGCGTGTGTGTGCGCGCGCAAAACGGCTTAGAAATTATATTAAATTATTTATTTATTTATAATTTTTTTTTAAAATGTACAAATGTAGTTTTCTGTGATGGTCGTGTTTAGGTGTACGGGATAGAATATGCAGTTACAGTACAAAAATCATTATGATTTTAAGCCCCCACCATAAAAATGTAAACCCCGCATGGACAAAAAAAAAAATGCGATTGATGCGAAATGAGATTTAAGACGACTAAGTACAGTTTTTCAGCAATCGAAAGTTTTTGAACAGACATTGTTTAATAACAATTATACCTTAGGTCACCGTTAAACAAAATCATTACAGTAATCTTCTAAAAGATAAATAGAAGATGCGTATGTATTCAAACTTTAAAGTTTTCATTTAAACAATCTTTCATTTTAAAAGATCATATTTAAACTTTTACGATTATGCTTTGAAATAAATTTAGTACGAACAAAACTTTGGCTCTGGAAAGGCGTTAGCAGACTAACATTACATATGCTGTGACATGATGCACAGAGGCTCATCTGGTCTGTCACCCTATATCCTGAAGCTATCATTAATGATTGTCAAGTACTGTAACTTCTTTCTCAGAAGACGCAGCGCTGATCGGAAGGACCTTATAAGCAGCCTATCAATGGGGACAGCCTGAGGGTTCACAGTTTCTAAATGTTTTCATTGTTGCGCTCTCTCTCTCTCTCTCTGAAGATAGGCCTATGTGGTCATTTTCTCACAGATACAACTTAAGGAATTATTGAACATTTCACATGTGTGAGATGAATTGCGACACTTCAAATTTCGAATTATTTTACATACCCATGATAAATAAAAAATATACTTTAAGTTCAAGTCAAGTTTTTCCACAGACCATCGTTGTAGAATATTTGTGTTTATTAAGACTTTTAATAATTCATTGAATTGAATTTAAAACGTCTTTTTTTTTATATCATTTAAACTTTTAAGATTATACTTTGAAATAAATTTAGCACTACCAAAACATTCACAATGTCTCATCCTGATCACTGAATACAGCCCTCTGGCTCAGAGACCGATAGACGGTGCTGTGAGAGTGAAACACTTCAGGAACCACTCTGAGATTTTATATTTAACTTAATGCATTTTGCAATCCCCATTCATATGTGGTATGGACATTGATGTGTTATGAGCTACTTCTTCAAATCTCTAAAAATATAAGATGATTTTATTTATTATTTATATATATATATATATATATTATATATCAATTATTTATAATAGTTGAATAAAGTCGTTATTTTTGGGGGGGTTTTGCGCACAAAAAGTATTATCTTCGCTTGATAAACTTATGGTTGAGCCACTGTAGTGACTTGAGTCACTTGGACTATTTTAAACATTGTCTTTACTAACTTTCCGGGCAAGTTTCAATTACCTAGAAGCCTATGGAGGAGTGAGACAGCTCTCAGATTTAATAAGAAATATCTTAATTTGTGTTCCGAAAATCGATGGAACAAAGATTGAGGGTGAGTAATTACTGACAGAATTTTTGGGTGAATTAACCCTTTAATATAATAAACATAACCGAATGACGGCACTTAACTAACAATTAATTAACATACCTGCTCATAAGGATAGGACATTTCCATTTCAGAAATGAGCTTGAACATTCATAGCAATTAAAAAAAATCAAAACAGTTTGAGTAATTAATCCATGAACATCAGCTTAATGATTCACCATAAGGATTTTAGGCCAGGCATAACACGTTAAAACATATTGTGAGTAGCCTGAATGACGGCACTTATGTGAACATTAATTTTAAAGTCTGTCTTCATAACATTTACATATATGCTTGTCCACATGTTCGGGATGAAGACGGGTGCGTAATCTGTTTACAATTAGTCCGGCCACAGAGAACACCCTATCTGATGGCACAGACGTCGCGGGCACACACAAGTAAGCCTTTGCTAATTTTGGCAGTCAAGTGTATTTGTGGTTGTTGGTTTTCCATCAGCTCATGGAGTCGATGTGGATGGATGGGCACATGTCCTGGCAGTACTGATTTAGTTCGGTTGTGTCTGAGATTTCTATGTTATAGTCCTCACCAAACAAGACTGCGATTGCAGATGCAGACTGCGAATCACTTCGTGACTTTTTGGCCACCGGTTGTGTTTCGTCTGATTCGGTTAACTCTTCTTTGCTCTCTGAGATGTGCGAGATGAGCTCACACACTTTGGCTTGCACAGCACATTTAACTTCTGTGTCTAGGATCCAGGAAGGATGCGATGTACGCAACTTTGCAAGCGCTACTGACATCTGTAGGCAGGGACGTACTGGGACTGAAATTCAGCCCGGGACTTTAAGATGGAGAGGCCTTTTACGCGAGTGCCCTTGGTGCACGAGTAGAAGGATTTTTTGCAGTTATTTTAATTCTACAACCCCAAATCAGAAAAAGTTGGGACAGTATGGAAAACACAAATAAAAAAAGAAAGTAGTGATTTCTAAATGTACTTTGACTTGCATTTCATTGCAGACAATGTGAACACAAAATATTTCATGTTTTGTCTGGTCAACTTAATTTCATTTGTAAATATACATCCTTTCCTGTCATTCAGACCTGCAACACATTCCAAAAAAGGTTGGGACAGGAGCAATTTAGGGCTAGTAATCAGGTAAATTGGTTAAATAATGATGTGATTTGAAACAGGTGATGTCATCAGGTGATTGTAATTATGATTTGGTACAAAAGCAGCATCCAAGAAAGGTCTAGTCCTTTAGGAGCAAAGATGGGCCGAGGATTGCCAGTTTGCCAACAAATACGTGAGAAAATTATTGAAATGTTTAAAAACAATGTTCCTCAAAGAAAGATAGGAAGACATTTACTTATTTCACCTTCAACAGTGTATAACATAATTAAAAGATTCAAGGAATGTGGTGGAATTTCAGTGCGTAAAGGACAAGGGCGCAAGCCTAAGCTGAACAACCATGATCTCCGATCCCTCAGGCGGCACTGCATCAAGAATCGTCATTCATCTATAAGCAATATCACCACATGGGCTCAGGACTACTTTGGCAAACCTTTGTCAAGTACCACAATATGTAGTTACATCCACAAATGCCAGTTAAAACTGTACTGTGCCAAAAAGAAGCCCTATGTTAACAGTGTCCAGAAGCGCCATCGACTTCTCTGGGCTCGGAGGCATCTGGGATGGACCATCACACAGTGGAAACGTGTACTGTGGTCAGATGAATCAGTATTTTAGGAATTTTTGGGGAGAAATGGACGCCGTGTGCTCCGGACCAAAGAAGAAAAGGATCATCCAGACTGTTACCAGCAACAACTCCAAAAGCCAGTTGGCAAAGGTAACTTGCACTTCTGTGATGGCACCATTAATGCTGAAAAGTACATAGAGATTTTGGAGCACAATATGCTGCCTTCAAGAAGACATCTTTTCCAAGGACGTCCATGCATATTTCAACAAGATAATGCAAAACCACATTCTGCACACATTACAAAGTCCTGGCTGCGGAGGAAGAGGATATGGGTACTTGACTGGCCTGCCTGCAGTCCCGACCTGTCTCCAATAGAGAATGTGTGGCGCATTTTGAAGCACAAAATGCGACAACGAAGACCCCGTACTGTTGCCCACCTTAAGACTTGTTTGCAGCAAGAATGGGACAAAATTACACCTGAAACACTTCATCACTTGGTGTCTTCAGTCCCTAAACGTCTTTTAAGTGTTGTGAAAAGGAATGGCAACATTACAAAGTGGCAAATGCTTTACTGTTCCAACTTTTTTGAAATGTGTTGCAAGAACCAAAATAGGAATTTTGTTTTTATGAAAAAAACCCCCAATAAAAATCATGAGGAACACATTAAATTATGTGCTGTTGTATTGTCTGCAATGAAATACAAGTCAAAGTACATTTAGAAATCGCTACTTTTTTTATTTATTTGTGTTTTCCATACTGTCCCAACTTTTTCTGATTTGGGGTTGTAATAGTATTTTTATGGTATAAAGAGAATCAGATTACGCTGAAGACCTTCAAGAAACTTTAGGATGACACCTGCCTCCTCAGGTGGTATAAGCAAGTCACCACTGCACTGAACACAACCAGGTCAGCAAAACCTAATCTCGAACACATAAGGCACAGTATACTGCTAACTACCAGCATGTCATGTGTACAGTCAGTCGGAGTGATAAAATAATTACAAATACTCACACATATCCACTCAGATACTCAAAAACTACAATGCCTCTTGTGCCAACATTTTTTTCTTTTTAATTCTTATTTTTTCATCCCCACCCATTTCTTTCTCTTCTTTCCACCATTTTTACCATCCGTCTCTGTTGCATTCACACAAACCCAAACCTGAACCTGACCGAAAGTAAACTCCTTTGATCGACGCCTTTGAGCCAATCGGATGTCAAGAAAAACGAGGATCAGTCCAAGTTGGGAAGGGCCGCTCATATCCCCCCTCAAGATTGAAAGTATTGGTTTGGCCCGGTCTGAAACACACACACAGACACAGCGTTCCGCTGCAGCTGAGTATCATAATAAAAAAAATAAAAAAAACTCTTGACCACCGGCCGGTTCGGCCTGAAATGGACCGGCCGTTCGGTATTGTTCCCGGTATTCCCGATTGCCAAGCCGCCCCTGTCTGTAGGTGCAAGTCATCGCTTCAGTAAAGTAGACACTGTTTGCTTGAACTGAGAGATTTTGGGAGACTCTCCTGGGATTTCTTTGAGGTGTTTTGACAGAAGAGTTGCTGTCACTGGGTATGGAGATGGATACTCCAGATTCTCCACACAAGGCAGTGATGGCACATTTAAGTGAGTGAAGCACTGTTAAGAGTTCCTCCATAACTCCCCAGCTATCATCAGTCAGTTTGAGGGTTCGTGCATCTGATAGTTTAGTGAAAGCTCTGTCTGATAAGACAGCCGATATTGCCCATCTTTGCTCTGGTAAGCACTCGAACATATCATGAATAGAATTCCACCTAGTTCGGCAGTACTGCACTAATTTGTGCTCAGGCAAGTTCTGCAGTTTCTGCTTTTGATTCAGTGCTTGTGTTGCAGTTGAGCTGTGATGGAAATGAGAAACAAGACGACTGGCAGATGCAACAACATGGTTTATGTGTAGAAGCTTGAAACCGTCATTTGTAGCGAGTTGAAGCATGTGCGCAAAACACGGCTGAGAGTCCCACTCTAAAAATTTCGTGTTGGCAAGTACCATGTTGCTCGCATTGTCATGCATGCATGCAGTGATTTTTCCGCTTTATGTAAACAAAGTGCATATTGATGCAAATTTTATTTGTTATTTGCTGGTTTTCGACATAAAACTTGGTGAATTGATTTCATTGTGTAGTATTAGTACTTTTTAAACAGGATTCTGTGATAACCGTGATCATTTTGGTCACTATAACCATGAAATGAAATGTTCATGCCATTTCATCTCTAGTTATGATCAACTAAAATCAACTATAATTGTGTTTTTACAGTATAATATGCAAAGTACAATTTTCTATAAAAAGAAATAATCTCTGATTCTGTTCTTTTCTCCGACATTTAAGGGTGACACATATTTAGGCCTACAAAAACAATTTTAGGTCTAAAACACTTTTGATAGTTGTTAATATGAGAGTTATGAGACATTATTTAACCCTCTATGGTACGCATTATGATATCAGTGAGAAAAAAAAAATTTGTTATGTTTTTCCTGCTTAAAATTTGACACTATAGCAATATCAATAAACATTATCATAATTTTTTAATTTATTTATTAATTATAAGTTTGTTGCCTCAAGGCAACATTGTACCACAATGGACAAATTGAAACATTTGACATTTTCATGAAGAAAAAAATAAATATATTTATTGAAAACATCAATTTATTTAACTAAACACTTGAACAAACAGATTTATCAAGTTTTTATTGAATTACACATTTCATATTTAATAAAAAGTAACATTTATTATCCAGCTGTTGCCCTCAGGCAACATTGTACCATCGTGGAACGCAAGTACTACAAACCATTATATCATCAAGTTATCATATCAAAACATTAAAAAACATCAAAACATGCTGTGTCAAGGTAAAACATTTACAATCACTATAACATTATCCTAATATGAAGGCCAGGCGTCAACAACAGCAAGATCAAACATTTGGAAGACCTCCCCGGCCGACCTAATGACCTGTGTGGGGTCCTCCAGGGGCCCGTCGGGAACCCCCCGAAATACGAGACCCCTACAAGTCCCACTAACCCTCTATTTGTCCGATTGCCCACTATAGTAGACAAATGTCCTGTTGACCCCACCGCCGGTCTCAAGCCACGCCCCCGTCCCACTAACCCACTATTTGTCCGATTGCCCACTGTAGTGGCCAAATGTCCCGTTGACCCTCCCTGACTTGTCCCAAGCCACGCCCCCATCCCACTAACCCACTATTTGTCCGATTGCCCACTGTAGTGGCCAACTGTCCCGTTGACCCTCCCTGACTTGTCCCAAGCCATGCCCCCGTCCCATGGACCCGCTATTTGTCCAATTGCCCACTATAGTGGCCAAATGTCCTGTTCACCCTGACCGGCTCCAAGCCATGCCCCTGTCCCACAAACCCATTTGTCCAATTGCCCACTATAGTAGGCACATGTCCCGTTGACCCCCCGACCAGTCCCAAGCCACGCCCCTGTCCCACAAACCCACTATTTGTCCGATTACCCACTATAGAGGCCAAATACCCCATCGACCCCCGCTGACCACTCCCAAGCCACGCCCCTTTCCCACGAACCCACTATTTGTCCGATTACCCACTATAGTGGCCAAATGTCCCGTCGAACCATGCCAAGTTTTCAGTTTGCAAAAATACAGATACATTTAGATAATTCAAACTCTTTTCCTTACAAATAAAATATAATTGTATTCATACGTAGTATGCCTGGCATGGCCTTATGTGATTCCATTATGGTACAATGTTGCCTCGAGGCAACAAGCAGTTTTATGTAATTTCCTATGATAAATTTGATGATATATAATGTAAAGTTTTTTGAAAATACTTCTTTACTTACCAATGAAGGTGACTCTGATTTTTTGTGGCTGATTATTTGGACAGAAATTAGTGAAAAATGCCCTTTTCAGTGGAGAAAATATGGAGCCATGTGACATGTGCACATGTGTTGAAAGAGGGAACTAAATGTACCCCTGTGGGTCATGTGACCACTCTTTTGCATTTTCTTTGGTTAGTATTTGAGTTCCTCTCCCCTTAGAGAGCATTGAACAATTACATTTTATTATGTTTTTATACAAAAAAGCTAAAATAGACTATGTTGCCTGGAGGCAACACCGTACCATAGAGGGTTAAGAGATTTAAGTATTGTATTACATGAGTAGCTCTCAGCAACTTTCATTTTTAAAAAGTAGCTCTCAAATGAAACAAGGTTGGAGACCCCTGACCTAATGAATGAAGATCCAGTTAGACAACTGTAGGAAAGATCAGGATCAGAAATTTATTTAAAAGTGCTTTGTTCAGCTACTACTTTCAGTGCTGTGAAGACGTCAAACTTCCAATATGGTCAACAATGGGATTAATGCCAACCTGGCAATCCAAAGAAGATCTACATGTATAACAGTATACAAACAGAATAGCATGAAAACAGTCATGCTTATGGAGTTGAATCCCCCCAAACTGTTCTCCATGTTCCAGTTGTAGGAGATCCATGAATGTCCAATTTACTGCGGGTCCATCTGTTCTGCCACCCCAATGCACCTTGCATATGTTGACAGACAGATAACTCCTCTGCCAATCACCACACTGAAGCAGATACCCAGTTCACTTCGTTTAATGGATGACTGGAAGTAGGGTAAAACTGAAAGGAAAATATGATACAATAAACGTATGAATTTAAGTATACAGAATAAGGAATTTAACACAAATTGCTAGTATACAATGGCACATATGAAATAACAGTGCATAGGACTTCATACATGGATGTGAAATAAACTGACATCTCAAACTGTATACTGGCTCACTTCCAATTATATCAAAATGAGTGATTAACAATAAGTAAACATAGCAGCATAGATAATAGCATAGATGTGTGTGCCTGATAATTAACGCATGGTAAATGCACAGTACACATATGTATAAGGATCAGAATGAAATTTTACTCTAAACATAAAATACAATCAAACATAGTTGAATCATTTCTTAACATAAATGTACATACCAACGACAACTCCCGAAAGACAAGAAATGTAGCAGATTGCTCAGGATGAAAGCACACTAAAGGATAGCTATCTTCCATGCAGCAGACTCTGAAGCTGGTCTAACATTGATGATGTCATCAAGTCACTGCTCTTAAAGGAGCCAGCACATATCCAACTTAACATCACATAAAGACAACACACCATCCATTGACACAAAAAGCATGTTCCTTAAATTAAGTTCCTTGGTGCCCTCCTGAAATTATAAAAAAATAAAATCAAAACAAAGTCCACCTCAAGAATGATAACGTTTTCATTCATGTTCACTCAGATTAGATGGTTTGTCTAAAGTAGTGATTCTCAAACTGTGGTCTGGGGACCACTGGTGGTATGCCAGATTACCAAAGAGGTCTGTGAGCAAAAGTCATCAACAAAAATTTGATGACTGACATGGACTGTGACACTGTTGATCATTTCAATTCAATTCTCATGACTTGTTTTCTAATCATGCACATTATTAGCAGGTGAAGTTAGCCATGGTTTCAGAAGACTAAAATGGCCTTTATTTTTACATGCATAGGCAGGGACGGATTATGGTGATGATGTGCCCTGGGCACGGATGTGTCAAAGGCCCCCTTCACCAATTTTTTGGACAACAGTGTTGCGCCTGTATGCACAGGCGCCGCAATAGGGCAGGCAAGCAAGGCATTTTAAGGGGGCTCCCGAGGGCTGATCATTTAAACAATCAGAAATGTTAATATAAAGACGCAGCAACATCTCTGCATCCCCCTTAGTGGGGCCCCTCTCTCGTTACGCTCGTTATGCTTTTACCTTTTTCAAACTGGTGCAGCGCTTACTCGCGGTAGCTAGAAAATGCATGATTTGATTTGTTAAACATGAAAAGGACTTATCCGTCTGTATGGCAGCTCGCTCTAACTTTAACCTAGATAAATGCATATCCAAAGTGTTTGTGCGGAGTGTGCAGCGCGCACTGCATGGCAGGCGTCGGCGCGAACACTTGCATTTTCCTATCAACAGTGGAAACAACTTGAAATACTCAATCTTGCCTAGTCATATACAGAAAAGAATAATGCATCAGTCGCAAGTAACTACTTTTATTTTTGTAAACTCACAATAACAAGAAACGTTGTGCTTTTGTAAAATAAAATAAAACAAACAGGGCGCGCTTTCATGGTCTCCGTGGCGTGAACTGGAGCGCGTCTCAAAAAAGAACTGAAACACAGTGTATAGCCTCACAGACATGATGAATATTTCTATATAAAGCTTGAAATGTCCACTTTTAAACGAAAAAATTCTAATCGAAAGCAAATACCGGCTGATTAGGCTGATATGATATGAAAGGTGCATTTCTCTCTAAAGGCGCATCCACTTTTCAGCGGAGATATAGATATGTTTGCAGCCGACACTGATTTAGAAATATATATTTTTTATATAATAAAAATGGCTAGTTTTTTTTGTTTTGTTTTTTTGACATATTATCATTAGCCTGCTTTTGCCGGTGCTTTGCGGCAAGATTTATGCATGAAATTAATATTAACGTGAGATTAGTCGACTAATTGCTTAAATGAATGACTAGGCTACTAGTCGACTAGAAAAATATTTAGTCAATGGCAATTCTAATCAATGCATTTAGGCTAGTTGACATTTATTTAATTAGTAATTCTAGTATCCAGGTCTTTACGTTCAATTAGTTGAGTTAACAATTAGTTAATGAACTAAAATAATAAAACAAAGATTAAATTAAGATGCTATATAGCATTGCTTGTTCCACCACAAAAGACACTTTTTAAGGTGACAATCCGTTACACATTTGAAGATTTACTGTATCTTGATTATTGTTGTATTGTATTTTATCTTCTGTTATAAAGATGAAGATTGACATTTCGTTAAAAAAATAAGCCCATAGGTTTTAAACTCATTTTTGTTTTGGTTTTTGAGTAACCGTCTTCTACGCGTGACTTTTATATTACGCAATGCTTTTCACTCGCCTCTAGATGTCCCTCTCAACAGCGCAGCAACACATTAAAATTATTTCTTTGATTTATTTACTAGTTAATACTTTGCAACTGCAAAAAATAAATAAAAAAAATCACATTATTCCTCAATATTTAACACAATTTTACTGAAAATAAAATTAAAATTAAAATAATTATTTGAAAAGAATAGACACAGTAAATTTGACAGGGCCCCCTGCTGGCCCAGTGCCCTGGGCAAGTGCCCAGTAGGCCCGTGCGTTAATCCGTGCCTGTGCATAGGGATGATCATTAAGCCAAATATGTCAAGATTTATTTATTTTTTTAATTGGCTAAGTGGTCCTTGGTTTGAAAAAAAGTTTGAGAAACACATCTTAAGCCATAATAGTGAATGCTTGCAAATTGGGCCTATGTGATATGGTTAAGTGTCAAAATTGTTAACCTAAAATTGAGAAGCACAAAACAGATATTTGGAGTCTAATTATGAACTGGCCTACATTATTTAATTCAATTCAATTTTACTTTTCACATAAAAATATGCAAGAAGCATAATGCATATTGAATGCTTTATACAATAAAGTTATTTATAGCACTGCCTTCCATTCAGAATGCAGTAGGCCTATGCCTAGATGTCACCCACCCACAACATTTAAAAAAAAAAATAATTCTGAGTTTAGTTTTTAACAGCAGATGGCACTGCGTGCTTTAGATGCCTTACACACACCACTTGAACCTACTATAAAATAATAATAATTCATAAAGTTTGAAAAGGTTGAAGCGAAGTACAAGGGTGTTTGCAGTGGGCTGTTTACATTAATCTCGCGTCATAAAAGCATTATATCAAGTACATTCTCAGACTCAGCCGAACACACGAGCGCTCTTCTTTGTGAGCATTTGAGTGTGCGGTTAAAAACTAGCCTAGAGCGCCATCTGCAAAAACTAAGCTCAGAATCAATTCGCAATGCATTCGGAAAAAATTGGAATCAATCCAAGAATCGTGATGCATTGATATTGTCCCAAATATTCATTAGGAAATAACATGAAAACACACAAAGCATTTTAACATATTCAAAGCATTTTAAATGTTACTTTGAGAGTCTTACCTTAAAATGCTCCAGCAAGTCTTCTGCCGTTGAGTGGCCCAAAAACTGAGAACCAAGATAGCGAGACCTGACAATCGGGGTGCTGGTCTCGTCGGTTGACCAATGTCTGACGTGCAAGTCCAACTGTTTCGTTTTCGTTGTTGTGTTCATGGACTCATCGAACATTATGATGAAAGCGTCCTTGTTTGCCCGTGTAATTAGTTCCTTCTTTAGGTATGGGGCAACACCAAATCGTTCTAAGTATGCGGTTTTGTCCCTTCCACATATGAACGTACTCGCACATGCTGAGTCAGGGAACATTGCTTGAAAAACTAGGTGGATGTCCTCATTTGAGGTGTACGAGTGGTGGCGGCTTACGGTTTGAAATACCCACGGTATTTCGGCCTTAAGTGTAGCTACATTCGCAAAGCTGCCGAAGGCATTGCTTTATGAAGTGGACGGCCTTGTGGAAGGCTGAGAGGTCGAAGTGCTCGGTTCAACAGGAGATGAGAACATACTTATGGGCAAACTACTTGCCTGCGACGACACATACTTCTTGTGCTTCTCTGCTTTCATGTGTGAATCGAGCGCTATGTGGCCCATTGTCCCCAGCTGTATCGTCTTTTTACATAAAGCACCTCGCTTCATGACTACTGGTTGTTTGCTTCAGCCACCCCCGATAATTTTCGTCCTCCAACCAATTGTCATTAAACAAACATTTGCCCATGCTTGCGATTTCGCAAAATGTCATGGTGTCGAACCATCAACGCAACGCATTCATCAATCACTTACTCGTATGTCACCTATGAAATGATGCGGGTTGCACCCACATAGATCGAAGTGCTGCCCCCAAATGGTGCGCTGGTCAAATTGCACAAAAAAATTATAATAAAAAAGGATGACGAGTCGGACATGAAATTTAAGGTCCCACATGAAATTCGATAAGGAGGAAGACCTCCTTATCGAAAATTCCAGAATTCAAGACATTTTGAATCGAAAATTTTATTTAAGACATTTCAAGACTTTTTAAGGACCCACGGGGACCCTGCCAACTGCCAAAAGGCTCGCCGTCTCTACCTTCTATCCACGCCCAGCGCCATTTATTTTTGAGTCCTTTATCTATGGGTAGGACATCATCCCCAGGCTTCATGAACTTGCGCTCCATGCTTTCTCCGACAACGCTAACATGACGTATGGATCTCAATCACACTGTGTTGCCAGGACCCACCCTGCTCTGCTTCTGATAGGCTTGTAATGTTAGTTACAGCTGCGTTCCTCTCATTTGATTGGTAGGTGAAATCAATTGACTCGAAAATATTAAACCGCATGCAAGTTCCCAAATTATTATTATTCTTTTCCTCACGACCGCAATGCCGGAGATTCGGCACGGTGCCGGAATACTTGTACAACCATAAAATTCCATACAACCATAAAAATACTTGTACAAGCCCTGTACAACCATAAAATTCCTTTCTTTTTCACATGACTGCATATGCCGTCAGGTCAAGGCAGCTGGTGTAGTTGTCTTTCAAAATCTCACGTGGTCCTCCTGTTTGGGATCGCACTTGGATGTAAACTGTGTAATAAAAATAAAATAAAATTTATTAAAAAAAAACTACTTTTTATATTTAAAATGTGTAATTTATGTTATGTTCTTAATGTGTGGTTTGGTGTGCATAGTATCTGATTGGAATGCCCTTAAATAAATTGTTTTCCAAGGACACTTTTTGGAAAGACACCTAAATTTACCTTAAAAAAGCTTGCAGAATTTTTTTGGGGGGGTGTGCCATTATCAAATATAAACACAAACTCATATAAATATGAACATAAACATTTTGTTTATCCCTCTTTCTGATTGTATTAAATAATAATAAAAAACAGCCACTTCTTTGTCTATTTAAAGCTACAATATGTAAGATTTTTGTAATAAAATATCCAAAAATCACTTGCACAGTATGATATATTTCCTGCAGTTGTGTACTTACAATATCCCAAAAGTTCCCAAAGATTTTTAATTTAAGAGAAATTCCAATTTTAATAATGGCTCGTCCCTGTCCCACTTGTCGCCTGTCAATGACGTAATATCCGCGTTATCCCTGGTTTCTGCTCGTACTGCCATAGTAACCATGGCGACAGACGTGGACAACTGCGTACGTCTAGCGCAGCGTTTCCCAACCGGGGTGCCTTCTGGCGAGAGCAGGGGTGCCTTGTAAAACCTCCATCAAACATAAAAAAATTGCAAAAATGTAAAAAAAAAAAAAAAAAGGGTCGTAAGTCTCTAATAACAACTAATAATGCGCACAAATTTATAATAAAAATGCAAATCATAAGTTTTCGCCGTTGAATTGCGGGGCTTGCGCGTGACTTTATTCCCGTGCCTCATTCCCAGTGCATCCACATAAAGCTGCCTATTTTTCATTTTTGCGCATACGGTCAAATACACACAAAAACATTGTCACAACGTCCGTCTTGCCGCGTATTCACATAAACACATCGGTTATGTCCGTGCTGCTGTCAACGGTAACGCGTGCGATTAATGTTTTTCAGTTTAACGCGTTAAAAATATTTAACGCAATTAAAGCAGCATCCGTTTTTTTCTGTCATCCTTTGGCTAGCGTTACATTATATAATCACGTTATTCTTCATGCAAATGCTTTTAAACCATGCAAGCGAGAAAATACAAAAGAGAATGCGCTGTCTGTGATGCTGACACACACGACGCACAGAACGATGCGTGCCAGAATCGACTTCTCTTTCGCTTTGAGTATCCTCATGAGAGTAGTCTTAAATTAGTTAAATAAAGTCTTAAATGAACGTTAAGAGATGTGAGAAAATGGGACGCGTGTGGGATCCACATGTGCAGCAGTGACATCAGAATCAAATAACACTTCATTCATAAAAAGATGCCATTAAACAATTATTTGAAATATACTGTCTTTATGTTGTTTCTACATTAATTTGGAGATTAACTGTGAAATTATTACATCAAATATATTAAAAACAAGCTATCTTGTGCAATTATAACAAAATTATCCCAATATAAACACACAAATACACTGAGTGAGCAAACATTTAGGTGAGATTTGCAATGGTAATTGAGCAATGTTTATATATGAATAAAAGCCTTAATTAAATATGTCATCATGTAAAGTGATCTCTTCAGAAGAAATGAATGATTTCCTAGACTTTAAATGGATGGACAAAAAAATTGATAATATTAAAAATATCTATATGACAGTAGGCCTATACGGCAGTTCTTCCCTGTGGTATTGAAAATGTATACATTTCAAGGTATATTATCATAGTAGTATCGTGACAACACTAGTGTAGGGTGCCACACATTTTTTTTTAATTTTCAAAGGGTGCCTTGACTGAAAAAAGGTTGGGAAACACTGGTCTAGCGGCACGCTCACGCTTTTGTTGTTTCGTTCAAACATTATGGAGCATGGCAAGCAGACTTTGGGACAAAACGAGAACTAAAACGAGGATCAATATCAACGTGGCGTTTTCGAGATGCCGAGAGCTCCACGTCCATGACAAACTTCGACTTGACAGGAACACGCAAATGTAGAGGTGAGCAAATGTGCATAAAACTAATCAATGTTTATAGCTCAACATGATGAAATGTTAGAATATGATCAGTATGTTATTCTAATGTTGATCTAGCTTACTTCTAGTCTCATACAGACAAACTAATGACTCGTTGTCGCTCTCTGCAGGCACTTTGTAATGACTGTATGACTGCTGACCTTTCCTTGCAAGGGAATAAATAATTGTTAAAGACAATTGATCCATGTTTGTCTCTTATTCAGTTTTAGACAATTATTTGCCACCACACATTAAAAACATCAATGTATTCACTCATCCATAAACATCATTAGATCCTTCGGCATGACGGCAAGTTCCATAATTCCGCTTATGCGTCATCAACCTGCGCCTTTGTTACTGTAAGAGGTTAGCTACCCCTAGTGGTGAAAAAAAATACACATTGTAGCTTTAAGCTTTTCATAATCTGTTCCCATAAAACTAAAGGTAATTTTAACATATGGCTTCAAAATAACAAACATATTATGTTTGTGCATTCTGTCATTAAAGATGACTCAAATAATGCAGTGCAATGTTCATTATTTCAGGTTGTCCTTTTATTTCTAATTTTACTTACAATGTTGTATTTCACAGCAAGATGGAAGCTAGCTTATCAAAAATGTTGACTCTGAGATATTAAGTCGAATCAAAATTGTAAGTGACCCTTCTATACAATCGTAAATAATTTCACACAAATGCATATTTTCTGGTGCCATTTTAAACTTCTGAGCCATTTAAAACCCTTTCCACACAAAGAACAAAAATAGGGTCTCAAAAATGCATGCCTTTTCATGTGTATCTGTAAGTGCGATGGCAAAAGAAATGTTTTATTACACAGATCACAATTAAATTGCCTTCCAGAGTGAATGTGCATTTGATTTTCAAAATTGCTCCTTTTTGTTAACCTCTTGTCAGACTCACAATTCCGCAATTTCTTTTCAGAATGACTTTGCAAATGACGTTTCAAGTCTTTCTGATATGTGAAACACTTTCCACACTGAGGACATGTGTAAGGCTTCTCTCCAGTGTGAATTCTTATGTGAGTCTGAAGGTTTCCTTTAACTGTGAAACTCTTTCCACACTGAGGGCAGGTGAAAGGCTTCTCTCCAGTGTGAACTCTTACGTGAACCTCAAGGCTAGCTTTGCTTTTGCAAGTCTTTCCACAGTGATGGCACATGAAAGGATGCTCTCCGATATGAGTTATTACGTGATTCTTAAGGTGATTCAGGTCTGTGAAACTCATTCCACACTGACGACATATCTCTTGATTACTGTTCTCTCTTGAGTGAATCCTCATGTGGTAATTAAGGCTTATTTTACATCTGAAACTCTTTGCACAATGACCACATATGAATGGCCTCTCTCCAGTGTGAATTCTCATGTGAGTCTTAAGACCTTCTTTTCGTGAGAAGCTCTTTCCGCACAGTTTGCAGGCGAAAGGGTTTTCTCCAGGGTGAGTTCTCATGTGGGCATTAAGGGTTCCTTTATGTGTAAAACTCTTTCCGCACCAGTGGCAGGCAAAAGGCTTCTCTCCAGTGTGAATTCTCGTGTGGACTTTAAGACTTCCTTTTTGAGTGAAACCTTTTCCACAATGTTGGCAGCTGTATGGCTTCTCTCCAGTGTGAAGTCTCATGTGGACTTTAAGGTCTCCATGCTGATTGAAACTCTTTCCACACTGTTGGCATGTGAAATTACTTTTAGTTGCCATCTTCTGAGCTATTTTTTGTGACCAAATATTTTCAGTCTGTGAGCAACTAAAATATTTGTCTCCAGTTATCAAACCATGATGTTTCTCATTCTGATATTTCTCCATGATATTCAGTTTTTGACTCTCCTCTTTCAGTGACATCAGGTCTAAAATGAAGGGGAAAAAATAAAAATACAAGTTAACTAGGGATGCACCGATCCGATACTCAGTATCAGCTCTGATACTGCCATTTTTGCCGGATCGGGTATCGGTCAGACGAGGCCGATCCAAATCCGATATTGTGCGTATACTATTCTGTGTTAGTGTTAAGCCCCACAAAAGGCACACAAACATTATAAAGCACCATAAGTTTTCGTGCACAATATTATAAGTGTTCTGAAGCCATTATATAGTATTATGTGTGATAGAAATGAATATTTAAGTCGTTAAATTCAAGATCACGTAAATGTTTCCCTCAGCTGCGGCTGTCAATCATTCTTCATTCAGCATTCAAACAGCGCGTTCGGTTCTGTTCGGTTACAACAGTAAACACGATGAAACTCTCCAAGATGATTCAATGTTACTATTATTATACTTGATCTGTAGATAAAGGTCTATGGTTTCGCATAAAACAACTTTATCTTGCTGGACTTTATTGCTGTACCTTAATCATGTTACTTTCTATCGGGTGTCTGTTAGATCACATAAGTTAAATGTTAGATGCACATAAGCGCTTTGTGCCTAACTGTATTGGAGCCTTTCATATCATAATACAGTGACGCAATGAAAGATTATTAATAGCCGTTCTTGTTCTGTCCTATCTATCATATGTTGCTACCTCATTAAACAGCTGTGCTATACAGTACAGGCCAAAAGTTTGGACACATTACTATTTTTAATGTTTTTGAAAGAAGTTTCTTCTGCTCATCAAACCTGCATTTATTTGATCAAAAATACAGAAAAAAAAAATTAATATTGTGATATATTATTACAATTTAAAATAATTGGTTTTCAATTCATTATACTTTAAATTATCATTTATTTTTGTGATGCAAAGCTGAATTTTCAGGATCAGTACTATTAGTCTATCACATGATCCTTTAGAAATCATTCTAATATGATGATTCATTATCAAAGTTTGAAACAGTTCTGCTGCTTAATATTTTTTCATAACCTGTGATACTTTTTTAGGATACTTTGATGAATAAAAAAAGCAAAGAAAAAAAAGGCAAATGTTTTAAAAATAGAAATCTTTTGTAACAACAATATGCACTACTGGTCAGTAATTTGGGGTCAGTATTTATTTTTTTTTGTTGAAATAAATCAATACTTTTATTCAGCAAGGATGTGTTAAATTGATAAAAAGTGATAGTAAAGAAGCAAAAAAAAAAATATTTTGAATAAATGCAGTTCTTTTTAACCTTTTATTCATCAAATATATTAGGCAGCAGAACTGTTTCCAACACTCATAATAAATCAGAATATTAGAATGATTTCTAAAGGATCATGTGATAGACTGGATGTCACATGTGACACTGAAGACTGGAGTAATGATCCTGAAAATTCAGCTTTGCATCACAGAAATAAATGATAATTTAAAGTATAATAAATTGAAAACCAATTATTTTAAATTGTAATAATATATCACAATATTACTTTTTTTTCTGTATTTTTGACCAAATAAATGCAGGCTTGATCAGCAGAAGAAACTTCTTTCAAAAACATTAAAAATAGTAATGTGTCCAAACTTTTGGCCTGTACTGTACATTTAAAAAATGTCTCAATTTTATAGCAGGCTATATATAAAATAATTTATATTTTTGATTTTTGCTATCTTGTTTTTCATGAATGTATTTTACAACAATACAAAGAAGCAATGTGTAACATTTTACCAGATTTAGTGTTACACTTATTGTCTCTTATTTGTTAATAAACGTTCACAAAATGTTCAGATTTTATACAATTATTGTGCACTCGTGATTTTTCTAGACTAAATTTTACTGCTGAATTATCCACTAATCTAGTTTATAATAGCATTTATGTCAGATTATGATCATATATTTTTTGATGTTGTTGTTTTTCTTTATAATGAAGTTGTCTGTATTAAGTAGATTGTGTTTAACACACAAAATAGTGATTATCAGTTCAACAGAGTTATAGAAATTCTACTTTATAAAAAAAAAACTGCGCTGGTATCGGTCGATACTCAGAATTTTTGGTATCGGATTGGATCGATTCTGAAAAAAATGGTAAAAATTCTTTCAAGCAAAGCATCCCTAAAGTTAACCCGTTTAATGGCACAAAGCAAAAGATTTCCTGTAAACTCCAAACCTCTTCCCAATATTGTTTAATTATTTTTTTAGGACAAGTCCCAAGAACTTTAAACATGTCTTGGCAGAAATTAAAACATTTATATATAAAAAAGACACAGTTTGACCTAGCAGAACTGGCTAATTATAGACTGATCTCAAATCTAACATTTAGGTCTAAAATATTTTAAATGTATACGTTGGCATTTGTGGACAAGTATTAGCACTGATTATGTCCCATCTAACCGACAACTACCACTTTCTTTGTGTAAATGAAGAGATGCCTTTTATCAAACAAAAACAGAGTGCCACAGGGCTCAGTATGAGGTCCTCTGCTTTTCTCCTTGTATACATTATCATTAGTATTCGCTGTTATGTCTATGATACTCAGTTTTATTTATTCAATTTCAACAAGAAACTGCAGAAAAGATGGGATGGCTACAAATGTTAATTTATTCAATTCTGACAATGCATAGGTAATAATTTTGGGATCAAAAACTTCCACACATAAGAGTCTAGATCTCAGTGGATGTACTGTTATATCGTTTACTACAGTTAAGAACCATAGTGTTGTGTTGAGAGCAACCTGTTCTTGGAAAATTTAATTTCCAATGTCTCCACAAAGATTGCACATTTTAATTAAATAAATAAATATGCAGAGTGACAGCGTCTTAGGCTGCGTTTACACTTAGCATTAAGTTAACATGCAATCACCGTGATCCGATCAAGCAGATCGGATCATAAGCCAATCAGGAAACAGTGCGTTTACACCTGTCTACATCAAGTTGCTTCTGTATCTGGATAACAGATCGGATCTCGCAGATCGGATCTTGCATTCCCCCAAAAAAAAAAAAAAAAAAAAAAGGATGGCTCTGGTGCAAAGTCGACCTGAAGTTGGTGGGTTTTCTTTTAAAAACAGTTTTCAGTCGGGGGACATTTTACAAATCTCGCAAACTGAGGATGATGAAGAGGCTGCAAGTACTAATAATGTGGATAGATGCCATAATGGTAACGGTACAGAGAAACGTATGGGTCTGAGAACGTTGCCAGCTGTGGTGGGAAACGAGTTCTTTACAGAAAATGAATGGTTCTGACACTTTCGAGTGCAAAGGCAAACATTTCAGTATATTTGCGATGTACTTCGCACTCGACTGTATCGCAAAACCACACAGCTACATGCAGCAATTCCTGTGGAGAAAAGAGTTGCTGTGGCCAAGTATTGGTTTGCTAAGGGTGACTGCTTCCTCCATCTTTCCGACAGTTCCAGAGCGAGGAGGGGGAATAATGACAGTGGGCAGGGTTTTGTGTGACGTCTACCTGTAAATGCAGACACGATGGCCGGATTGGTTTTACATTACACTGAGACCCGATCACAATAAGTCCTTGACTACCTCCGAATCTGGACATGCTGATTCTGATAACATTCTGATCAGAAGCGCGTTTACACTTGTCTTTTCAATGTGTATGTGGACAACATACGGATACAGGTCGCATGTTAATGCCAAGTGTAAACGCAGCCTTAGTGAAGAGCGGTTCTGTGAAGTGGTAAATGCTGCTCCATCGCTGAAAGCACAGCCAGTTTGAGTCGCTTTTAATTTGCATTTGAAAAAGCAACATGCGTCAAACAGCAGGAGTGATTCAGCGTTGCCTCGTCTTTCTCGCTCTCTCTCAAAATGTGCTTAGCATCACCACATTGCATCTGCACAAAGCAAGCATCAAGCGCGCTTGCAGGCGGCCATACCAGACTCTAACGTTTCGGGAGTCGGGACAGTTGACGAAATTTTCACTTGCACAATCAGGCCAGTGTTGCATCATTACTAAAGTTTAGCATTTGCTCGTCTTTTTAAGTCTTACCAATTTAAACATTAAAACGATTTTAAACTACTCAGCACTCGCACTCTCTCTGAAGATGTTTTCTCTGCGCACATACTATACATACAGTAAAGCCTCACAAAAAGCTTGCAAGTAACAAAACAGTACTTTTTCACGGATTATAAAGCTTTGATGGACAAAAACACAATTTCGGTCTTGGCGGTTAAAAGACTTCGGTTATGTCTTAAAACATAAGCAGTTGATAAAGAAAACGTAACATGGATCCATGCACTAGCTCTTAATGTGAAAGCAGCAGTATATTAATGTTGATAAAAACAACTAAATATAGATTTAATGGTAAGGAATCAGGATTAATAGCCTATGTGTTTAATTTATACAGGATTAAAAGACTATCCAGTGTTATTTTAAACTTGCTAACTTTATGTAGTTTCTGTAGTATTTCTGAATGCCAGTGTTAGACCTAACAAAAAACAAACAAAAAACTCTCTTTTTCATTTCTATCTTTATTCAGTTGTATATACTTGCGCTACTTTTTAAATTTAATTCAAAGATTGAAACCAAGCCTCCTTGTGTTTGTGTAAACTCTTGAGCAACAAAATTACCCCATTGTAAATACAATGAGTGAGCAAACATTTATATGAGATAAATGTAATATGTATATACACACACATTTCATTTGTAAAAAAAAAAAAAAAAAAATCACAATTGTATTAATTGGGTCTGCTGGAAATGAAAACTTTTGCTTTATATCACTGATTTAAAATCACATAAATGGGATCTATCTACACTAATTCAAAAATATCACTTGCTACTAAAGAGGCCAACATTTTAAACAGGGTCAAATGACTGAGTTCAGATTTTGAGAATGAGACAAACCTGTTTTCTCCTCGGTATCTTCTAGTTTCACTCTGAATACTTCAATCTTGATGTCTTCACTCTCCTCTTTAATAGACGCCATCTTTATTGTACGTCAGGTGAATCTCAGTTGCTTCACCAGGAGTTTTCTGGTGTTTTGACACCCTATCATGTTTAGGATGAGAATAATTAACAGAAAGAATATACAAAATAAATCTCTGGGTGTGTCTCAAGCAGCTCCCTAATTCAGTAGTCAAGAGCACTGGTAAATGTCTGGGCTGCGTTTCCCAAACACTAAATATTTGATCATGATTTACGTTTGGTCTTTAATAATTTGAAGATGATATACTGCAATTATTATTATTATTTTTTTTTCTCTCGTTTCATTTACAGCTTTGACCAGCACGCGTCGCCAGCGTGCGGTGATTCTCGCTTTAATCCAAAATCATAAACATTACAGTAATTTAGGCCACACGAGCAGTAACAGTTAATATTATAATGGTTACTTATTAAAAATAAGGGATAAGTCGACAACATTAAACTTACAGCATATTAATCATGCTTGGAAGTCAACTGAATTGGTTCAGTTGACTCGGAGTTTCGAAAAGCTCAGTTTCTCCATCACTAGCCTACTTGCCAGTAGCCGAATTCGTGTTTACAAATTCACTCGAGCGAAATGAAACGCATCCTTTCTGTTGTAATGCAGATTCAGTTTACTCCCGAAAAAATTCATTCAATAAGTTAAAGAATTACAATATCACTCAATAACAATGAAAACAGATTTATTTTAAAAGCTATACAATTTCACTAACGGTTTGCACTTTGCATTGACTAAAACACTTTAAAGGCTTAAAAAAACAAACCTTTTAACAGCCAAGTCAAAGACGCTGCAGGAGTGTGGCGCGGCCTTATGACGTGACATCGTTAGACCAAAATAAAAGTACTTATCAGTGATCAAATGCTAAAATCACAAAAAAAAGCATGGCATGGAATTTCAATGAGCATTAAGATAATAAAAATACGTCAGAGCTATTCAGTTTAATTCTACAACTTTAAGCACATGTTGCCCAATTAATAACTGTCACATCTAATATGTGAGCTTTTGTCTAAAAGCAAAACAGTCAAGTTTGGGTGCACAGATACATTTTATCTTTCTTTTTTTTTTTTTTTTATGCATTCATTTTTTAAATAGCCATAGCAAAACCATTTTACTCTTTTACTATTATACAATATACACTATTTATCATTACAAATTAAACCTTTATACTACTTTAAAAACACAAAAATAGTTTTATTGTGTGTGTATTCATTTGAGCTGAACCATTTGTAAAACATTTGGGCCCGTATTTACCAAGCTTCTCAAAGTGCCATTTTAGTCTTAAGTGCTGACAATTTATTAAATTTACTCCAAGTATAAAAACAAGTTATTTAAAGCTAAGAATCACTCTTTCTCTCCAGCTCGAGAGGTCTCTCAAGTGGTTAGGAGTTGCCAGTAGAGGCTTGTGACGCACTGAGGAGACAGAGACGTGCGCAAATATTTCAGGAGATGAAGAATGTTTTTGAAATATTTGACAACAAGCAGTTAAATCATCTTTGTCAGCATCAATGTTGGGCTGAACTTTCCTTTTATAACATGTTTTTGTTGTTCAACTAATTCAGCAAGCAGTAGCGCTTATCTTCCTCCCGCCAGTTCGGATTTATTTTGGAATCCTTGGGGGCTGAATATATCATAAAATCTAGGCCATATATAGCCAGGTCAGTTAACAATACACCGATTTAAATTTTTTAAATTAAAACATGGTGGAAAATATGATTATCTTTAAACTCTATCTTTATCTATAAACTCCTCTTAGGAATTTCACTATTGTGACGTGTGATGTGAATTTATCTGATAATATTCTTAAATAAGGAAATCTTTTCAGTGATTGCTCCATGCCTATGTCGTCATCCAAAACCCTGTTTGTGGCACAGTACCACAGTGTACTTGGGCCGATTCTGGCGCGTCATTCATTCCCGTGTTTCACCAGACACCAGAGTCCGGCAACCGCAACTGGGCCGAGTTTTTTCTTCAGGCTTTGTTGGCCCACATCTTTTTGGCTACCTGGGTAACTTTAAAGCGCAGCTTTGAGCCAATAATTGTTTTACTCTTAAGTCAGTGTTTTTGTGAGTAATTCTCAGAGGCTTGATAAATACGGGCCTTAACCTCTTTGCAAGGTTTTTTGTTTCATTCAGGGAATTCTCACCAATCTTTTTCTAGAGGCCAGCATGTGTCGCTCAAGCTAGTGTTGGTCCAGAGAAACATATATCTAAACATCAGTCCTTTCACATTGCTTATAGGGGCTAAAGAGAAACATATTTTCATTTTTGAGCCCTAAACATGCTTTTTTTTTTTTTGATGGCAGAAGAAGAACAGAGACAGCTATATGGGGGTTTAAGTGGGGCAGGATCATCTTTTAATATTTCATCATGAAATGTCGACACACATTTCCCCTTACAAAAATGAACCATGGTTTTAGTAAAGTATGGTTTAACAATGGTTTAACTATCCCAGATAGCATAAATACGTTGTGTTTTCATCTGAAAGACGTATTTGTTTAGGGCGTTTGCTCATCTGGAATACATTGCATAGACGTCCTTGTCAAGACGTTCAAATGACATCCACTGACTGAGAGATCTTGAGACATCGTGAGACATCTTGATTTATGAAGCATAGATGTTGTTTTTAATCAGACATTTTAGATGTTCCGTCACATTTTTTTAATAAAAACTACAGCTACACTAATTATACATGTTTCTACACATATATGATAAGTATAATAACTAAACCCAAGTAATTCCCACTCAGAATGAAAGAACACAACAGTTATAGAATGATTTGAATAATTTTATTATCAGTGAATGAAAAGAACCTTTAATCTATTATATAGTATTATTATAATTTAAAATTCTGAAACAAACAAACAAACAAAATGGATAAAAATGAACACAAGTGGCTTTAAGAGGGCATTCTTCCTGGGGCCAAGCGGAGATAATCTTAAATGTGCTTTTCTGCCTCTGCTTCTGTTGGCAACGGAAGTATGGGATTCTTCATCGCTGCCTGTACGTAAAAAAAAGGTAAAACAAAATAAGTAAAAAAAATTCAAATAACATTTGTTTTTACTTACAGTTAATTAAATCCGCAAAATAGTTTTAATTTAGCTGGGTTCCTATGTTTTTGGGCTAGGATATAAAACATACATCCTGGACTACCCTAGCCATAATATTGTGTGTCAGTATCAATTAAATTATCTTCAAATAGTCCTGACGAGCATATTTTCCGTGCTTATATAGGAGCACATGGAGCCAATCTGACCATTCAAAAATTACGCATTTACTGCGCAAAATAACATAAAATAAGACATTTATTTATTCTTCGTCTCAGGTCTATCTGATTTTAATCAGTTTCAGATTAATTTAGTGTGATTGCCAAAATTAGTCAAGAGATAGCCTGGGTCAAATATTAATGATTTTATTGTAAAATAGAAATGAGAGATCACAACCACCAATTAGTCTGAGATGTTCACAATGTCCTGTAATAATAAAAGAGGAAATACATCATCTTCACTGTCCACCACCAGCATTGCGGCATTGAAATGGCTGTTACCTGCGAGGACTGAAGTCAGGTGATTGATCTTCTTGTCCAGTTCATTTAGTGTCTCCAGAATTGTCCTCTCAACAGCTGCAATACAGTAGATTTATCTGGGAGAGTTAAAATATAATTTTACAAATTTAGAACTTCAATTTAACGTAAGTGATCCAACCTCCTAGCAAGAGGTAGGCTCATGCTGTTAAGTGTACTGCACGTGTTAATAACATTAATTATTTAGTTAATTATTTACATTGCAATACCCATAAATGGTAAGATGCACGTAAATTGTTGCGTCCAACATTGTTGAAATTTACAACTGTATTTCGGTTTCTTTGCGGGGACACCGCCTTCACCTGCCATATGTCTATCGGCTCGCTTTCGGGTTAAACTTTCCGCGACTGCGCAACTGGGTTATAGTTTGCCAGGTTGAGGTGACAAACGGGTTGAAATTGTATATGGTGTGTGGATTGTGTGAATATAATGCATTTAATACAAGATCTGGCAACTGGTCAACATTAGACAAACATATTGGTCCGATTCATAAAGGAGTTTGGGCCATGCAAATTCCGGGAGTTTCCCGGGAGAAATAACAAACCGGGAGGGGTCCGGGAGATAGGGCTAAAAAACGGGAGAAACCTGGGAAAAACGGGAGTGTTGACAGGTATGGTTCCATGGCCCTTTGGTGGTGATTAACAAATGCTGTTGAAATAATTGGTATGTAGAAGTGTGATGTCTGCCTCCATCAAAACAAGATTTCTTTGTACAACACAAAGCCTTACTAAAGCTTGAGAGTGCTTTTGCTCCTGATTAGCAATCAAATGTTTGATTTGCTTCATGTTTATGATCATGGGGCTCATAATCTAAGAGCAAAATCAGGGTATTAGATTATTTTACAAAGCAGGATTAGATAAGTAATAACACTGCCCTGTTTGTCAACTGAAAGAAAAAATTTACCCAACAAAAATAATTACAATATAATTTCCTTCCCCTAACGTTGCTCCAAACCATTATGTTTTGCAACAGTGGCAGTCAAGCTCCAAAAAAGGTCCATAATACTTATGATCTCTTTATTTGACTTATTCTGTGTTCTGTGGTCTATATAACAAGTCAAGTCTTCTGACAGCATACAATCAATTTATAAAAACCTCTTCTTGTGGCATGATTCTTTCTTTGCATGTTGCAGGACAGCACAGCACAATTGATGACACATAAAAAAACTAAACGTACCTGGTTTCGAATTGTGAATGAGATGTGAAAGCTAGGGCTGAATTCAAGATTATTAGTAAATAACTTAAATTTCTCTTTTTTACTCACATAATCTTATTGTATGGCTTCAGAAGACTATGAATATTGCTGGGGTTTTTTAAAAAATTTTTTTTACATTTTTATTACATATCATTGTATATATTCTCAAAGTAAAATATGCATTGACAACTTACTTGTGAATTCTTTTTCCAGGCATTTCCGATTCTGAGATGTCCGGAGTGTAGCGTGCCTTTTTCCATTTTTTGGAAATTTTGTCAAAAGATTATGTAAGAAACAAAGTACGTTAATTTAATTCATGCAAGCATTAAGTCATGGGATGTCATGTATTAGTGATTTTACCATCTGTTTCAATAATGTTTATTTAGTGTAGTTTTAACCTGCTTACCTGTAGAATTCTGGCCTGATGTTTGGTCCACCCTTTATCTGGCTGTGGTTCCGCCATCATCCTGACACTCTTCAGCAACCTAGTCTTTGAATGGAGGCCACCAGGAGTGGCCATCTGAGTACCAGGCCTTTGCTATCGGTCCAGTTGTCCCTTCTCCCACAAAATCCACTATCAGGTACATGTGTTTGTTTTTTGTTTTTTTTACTGCAACAACCTAGAGCCCCATAATGTTTAAAGGCACTTATTTAATTTCAGTTATTCATATGCATGATTCAAATACACAAAATATATGTAACAAAACAAAAAGCACATACATTTGAAAAAAAAAAAAAAAAATGTATGTGTAAAAGAGGAACTGAAACAAAATAACGGTCATAAGGAACTAAGAAAGCTTTCCCCTCAATGTTCTCAAACTTGCGGAAATTGGTTGTTTGTGAGAGGTCATGGAAGGGGATAGTCCAAAAGAAGTTAATGATTGTTGAAGGTACTGTAGGCCACATAAATTTCATCCCTCACTGAAATAATATTTTGCAGCTTTGCAAATTTACCGCCAATGTAAACAAAACTGTTAGCCTGGTCCAGTTTCAGAGTATAAGAGCATGTTTTTATTTCTTTGTACTGTGAAGCTCCATGAAAAATGGGTGGACGGCCATCTGTATGTAATTTTCTGAGCAGCTTTTGGGTTGTTACAATTTGACTTGGCGGATATCTAGGTTTCCACAGGAGTCTCTTCAGCTTGTGCAGGTGACCCTCGTACTTGAAAGTGCTGAAGTTGTCGAGGACGTCATGGTGTTTCGCATCTTCTGCAAGATGAACAAGAGAGTGGACGTTGTAGGACAGGAATCTTGGGGCCATATATGTCCAAAGTGTGTGACAAAAAGTTGTAGAATATCATTGGGATAGTCAATGTGATCTCCAATTAGGCTGTTATTGCTCAAGATGAAAATTCCCACAAAAAACAACAGGAAGTTTTTGTACACCACACCTCTCTGCTGAGTAGATCTTTTAGCATAACAGGGCCTGTGTATTCAACATTTAATTTAATATTCGACAATAATATTGATCTGCCTGCATTGACACCATTATATGAGAACTGAACTAAGCTGAACGATGACATCACGGTTTTCTCCAGTGCGGCTATATATATAAATTAACTAAATTAATAACTTTTTTTTTACAACAAAAATGAAACATCACTGAATTTACTTAAGCTGGACTGTGATGCTATCTTCTTATGGAAACTTTCTTATATTAAACTTTCGTTTACACAGACGTGAAACTCACAGAGTGGTCAGGTGTTCACTGATATGCTCACACAAAAATCGCTGCAAAAGATGCTTTCCAACAGGTTTTATCGTAGTTTTTGTCCAACTCCATTGACTTGTATTGGATGTCCATTGACTTGTATTGGATGTGCTGTGAGGTACGGTATTACTCCGCCACCAACTGGGCTGGAGTGTCTATTATTCAAGCTCTCAACGAACGGTAAAACACCTGTTGGAAAGCATCTTTGGTAGCGATTTTTGTGTGAGCATGTCAGTGAACACCCCTGACCACTCGGTGAGTTTCACGTCTTTGTAAACGAAAGTTTAATGCGTTTTAGGAAGGATTGTTCCAGTGCCCATATGCAGCCATTCTGGAGGTGGGGGGGAAGCGAAAGAAACCTAAAATTCTCAGGACAGCAGCATGTGTCCAAATTTTAATCTTAACCGTTCTATTTCATCAGAAACGATCTGTAAACAGGGCTTTAAGTGTAAAATACCGAACTTGTCCTTTAAGTTAACGCAACGTGGAAATTTAACCGAAATTAGAAATTATTTGTATTTATATGTGCACTTATTTTAAACATTCTTTTTATCCTAAATTACTGGATAATGGAGTAAATCACGCTGTATGAAATCGAAGGTTTTTGCAAGGCATTTCGGGTAATTCAGGTCTAATGAGTAAATGAGACTGAAGAGAAGACACATTGCTTGTGGGAGATCCTGCATGTTGATCCAAACAGGAATTACATTTTTTTTGATCATGCATCAAAGGTTAACTGTCCCTTTTTTTTTTTTAACGCTCACTACATTTATCAAAAACACAAATCACTAACCCTTAGCCCTAACCCTACACATCACTGATTGAAGGTGCAGTCTAAACGATCTCTTTACGCCTAAGCGCGAAAGTCAGGTCCATCTGTCGTGCCAGAAGAGATGAACTGGGTGTTCTCATCTTCATTTTATCTTGAATTTCTTTACGAACCGCTTCAAGGCTGTCATCATTATGTCATTCTGGATAGTTTGGCATAAAGTTGATTTCACATTTCCTTGGCTCCTTTGTGTTTTTAATTTTTAATTATGGAAGTCCTTTGGGGTTGTTTATGCCTCGCTTTCTTACATTTACAGTTACATCAGGGTATACTAAGTTTCTCCTCTTGGATCTAAAATTTCACATATGACCTAATATGCTCAATGTACCATGCTGTCATTCGTTTACAGACAAACAGAATCTCAGAGTTCACTGCTATAATCTGTGATGCTTAAATTCTGGGAGACCAGATCATGAACCAGCAGAGATAACCATATCTGCACGGTATTCAATTCCATCAGCTGTCACAGAGGAAGAGATCAGCACTGTCTTTAGCGGGGGTGCCACGTGAAGAAACACCTGCAGAATAATATCAGGAAATGACGTAACCAGTGCGGTTTTAACTTTGTCCATTTCAATTGAGGGTCTGAAAAATTAGCTAGAGTCCAGATATTACACCTTCATTCTCTGATGTTGGGCAGCCAGTGTGAGGGGCTACATTTTTGAAGTTTTGAGATACACAAATTACCTTTTTTTTGTGTGTGTGTTTACCCTCAAAACGCATTGTCCACACATCAGACAGTGGGCCAAAGGCTTTAATCAGCTGGGAGTAGTGCTCAATGAAATGATGCTTTGGTTTCAATCTAAAACCAGGAAAACTGATTTTGCAACTCAAGAAATCAATGGTTTTGATTCCTATTCCTTCTGGGACATCATCCTCTATTAAAAGAGGAAGTAGTCTAAACAAGGTCCAGTTTCCGTGGCCATTGTCACCAATTCTTTCTTTGTTGACAAAAGTCTTTGAAATTGGCTGAGGTCTTTTGGTTTTATCAGAGAAAGTGTAAGCAAAGGTCTTAACTGAATGGTTCACTGATTCAAGAGAGAAGTATTTCTTTTCAATCATGTCTGACAGGCAGAGACAGAGTTCAGCTGGCACAATGCCCTCTAGAAGGTTGTGTAAAATGTCTGGTGGGTAGCCTATGACTGCATGAAAATGTTGCAAAGTGTCACTAAGTGGGCCGCTTTCTTTCACTCCAAATAGCTTTACTCAAAGAAGGATCCTGCTCATGCCTCAACATGCCTGTTGTGAGAGTCTTTAGTGCGAGGTTTAAAGTTACTGGAACCTTCCTCTGTGTGCTTAGCCTCACTTCTCATTACCATGCAAAAATGGCAGAACCTCTCTGCAGTAAAACTCTCAAGGAATCCTGCCATAGAATGAACACTAAGGTTATCAGCTGATACATATAGGACAGTCCCTTTCACAGTTGCACCCAAATGATCAATGAATAAACCAGTCTGCTCCAGCTGAACAAGGTCCTTAAACAAGTGGTTGCATGTCTTTTTCATAGCCTTTCATTTACTGTACCAGCATTACAGAAATCAAGTTGGATAGACCATAATGCTGACCTATGTTTCACAGGTATGTTTGGCAAGACCCAGTAAACTGCACAAATTTTGTGTTTACCTCTGGATGTTCCTAATGGATTGGCTACCTCAAATTAATCGACAGTCCTAGAGCAATTAAAAATTCATCACCGTTGAGAAGGCTATTGTCTTTGAAGTAGTGATCATCATTGTAAGAACTGTACGTGTTGGGTTCAGATTCTTGCACTGAAAGTGCTTTGTCCAAAATGGCTGGCTTGTTGAGTATTTTCTGTAACATAGGCTGGATTGGTACACATACAACAGATTTTGTTTCCCTACCACTCATGTATTCTACTGGCACAACCAAAGGAAAAACAGCAAAAAAAAGTTTCTTCTTTTAATTGTTGACAAGTATCCACCACTCCACTTTTATACTCTTTTTCACAGTATAAAAAAAGAAGAAAAAATAACGATTTCTGAAACCACATTTACCACCTCTGCAATAAGGGACTCATAAACATCTGGATGACTTTTCTTCAGGGCACTTGCAACAGTTTTTTTCAACAGTGGCAGAGACAATGCATGTATCTGATTCAACTGCTGAAGGATATCTTGAATAGAACTGGCTGGAATATGAAGAAGGCTTTAGATCTTCAAAAAAAAGGCCAGCCAAATTGTGTTCCAACTGATGTGTCAGAATGAGTTACATCAGCATCATCCACAGTTTCAATCTCATCAAAAGAAATCTGTTCTTGTGCTTCACTCTCATTCTCACCACTTTGACCAGAAACTATTCCTGGGTTTAGCATCATCCAGTCATGCTCACTATATTTCTTCTATGTGAATTATAAGTAGCATAAAAACTGCTCTGAAACTTACAATCTTTTTAAGGACACTGTATCTTTTGATTTATGCTTAAATGTCTACTACGCAAGTGGTTCAGAAAGTCTGCTTCAGTGCAGGGCTCAGAAAATTCCTAATGCTGACAACTAAATGTAAGGGCCCTATTTTAACGATCTAAGCGCTTAAGGCGTGTCCGAATCCACTTTTGCTAGTTGATGGGAAAATGATGGGAAAAATGGTCGGCGCGCCCAGCGCATTGTCTGAAAGGATTGTCCCTATTCTCTTAATGATTAATGGGTGTGTTTTGGGCGTAACATGCAATAAAACAATCAGAGTGTAATTTCCCATTTCCTTTAAAAGCCAGTTGCACTGCCATGGTGGATTCACAATTAACATGGCGGAATTTGCAAGCGGAAAGACTGAACTCCAGAGAACAAACGGATCTGCTCATGCGAGAGGTTAAAGCGCGCAAGCAGAACATCTACGGGACAAGCCGGATTCCACCATATCTTTATGTACACAATATTAATCTTTTACATTGTAATCCTTTTATTTTTAATATTTGGCATGTTTGTGTGCTGCTGGGCATCCCTGTGTGTGTAATAAGCAGAGTGTAAGCGAGTTGTGGACCCGCCTATATGCGCACATTACTAACACGCTCTTTAAATAACAAAAAAATATTGCGCCATTGACTTTAGACCAGGTTTTAGTTGGTCAATGGCGCAGTCAAAATAGCAACGCGCCAACAATGCGCCTGAACACCTTGTTTTCAGACCAGCACGCGTGAAAAAAATGGGCACAAATGCATTTGCTATTTAAACAACGTGGCGCAGGACGTGAAAATGATAACTGCATTGGGCTGAAACTAGCAAAAAATATTTGTGTCGAGCCTATCGCCGCATTGCACCAGGTGTATGATAGGGCCTTAAGTGGTGCTATTTCCCAATCATGATAACATGTTTTTTCGCATGAATTTTTGACAGATTAACTTTTAAACTACTGATGGAGATGAATGTACAAAGACAGTCATTGTGTAGGCATGAAAAAGAAACAGTTTTTGTGTGACCACCATGTTTCAAATGATGTTTAAGAAATGTCCCTCTTTATGCAGTTAAAAATGCAATACTTACATTTCCACATGTTCTTGTCTCATATCACCTGTAACAGAAAAACAGTTGAAAATATTATTTAAAGCTAGTCTAGCTAGTAAAGCTAGTCAATTACAATCTATATCTACAGTATATAATCTTTAATCTATTAAAACAATGTTATTCAAAATACACCTAAACCAACACATAAAGATTTCTGGCACTAAAAAGTGACATACTTGCAATCTTTGATTGATTTGTAGGTAATTATTGTCGACGAGTTCGAAGATGGACTGTGATTTCACAGTCTATGAAACATCACTATTGGTCTCACCTACAGTTGCAATGTTCTTAAAACATGCGATTAATACTTTTAATATTGTATGTTTCAAGTCAAAATATGAAAAGAAAAAAATCTTAATCTTAATATTTCTTAACCTTCGACAAAATCATCATGAAAATATTGTTATTTAACAAAATTTGACTGGAAAAAATCACTATCTGGTTTTAGCAGTAGCTGCCATGTTCTTTCTCGCACAGAAACACAGGATTAAGACTTTTAACAAATATGAAAATATCGTTAATCAATAGCAACGGTGGCAAAGTTTGACAGGGAAAAACATCACTAACTGGTCTCAGAAGTAGCTGTCATGTTCACTCACAGAATTGCAAATTATGTTTCAATATTAGAAATCAAATAAAGAATAATTTGATATTTCAGTTATACCATCACAAAACCATATGGTAAAAAAAAAATCTTTAATGGCTGCATTTGTCACAGGATGAAGAAGATGAAGACGAAGGTAGATGGGATCAAATACGAAGTCACTTTAATAATATAACAAACACAGGAACAGACAGAAGGTTTAACAGTGCATGTGTGAAATACGGGGTAAACACACACAACACGCAAACATCAACCGACAGAAACAGAGTGAACAGAGAGGAACTAAATACATGGTGGTGATGAACTAAATGATGACCAGCTGTGATGAATGAATGTCCATGGTAACTAATGAGTGATGGGAAAAATCAAACAAAAGAAACGCGTGACAAATGAAAACAAACTGAAAGTCCATGAAAACGAAACTAAGTCCAGATGACTGTGACAGAACGCACCCTCCCAATTGTTACGACCTCATGTAGAAGCAGTAGTGAGGGACGGATGAAGGAGGCTTAGGAGGTGGCCGAGGGGATAAAACACAGGGGGAAGACAGGAGATGAAGGGATGTCGTTGGCAGGCGGTAGAAGAATGGTGAGAGATGGACGATGAGATGGTCAACGTCCGAAGGCACAGACCCAGAGCCCAGCGACAACAGCCCACGGTGGAGACGAGGGAGGGAGGAGCCAAGGTTGAGGCTGACAACAACTGGGGGAGCCGATGGATCCCTGGGCGCAGACGGAGAGCTGATGGAGACGAGCAACATCACTGGCACAGGAGGCCTGGGCGATGCTGTGGCGACGATCGTCTAAGTTAGAGACAGACTGCCCGAGGACTGAGGACTGTGATGAAGGAGTGAGGCATTACCCGAAGGGAAGGAGGAGCCCGCTGCTGCCGTAGGGGTGGAGGAACGAAGTGTAGAGGAAGATCCGCAAGTCAGTGGTGGAGGTGGTGTGATGACTGACCAATGAGGAGCCGGTAGGACAAGGGAACCTTGGAGGGTAGAAAGACCGAAGGTGGAGCCGAGGGTGGGAGGAGCCAAGGCAGAGCCGTCAGGCTGAGACGATCTGAGGCCGGAGGTGGAGCCACTGGATCTATTCACTCAAGCGCTGATGGTGGTTGAAGGAACTGTGACTCGATGTGACTGCTTGGCATTACTGGAGATGGTGAAGGGCTGCAAACCTCCAGCAGAGGCGGGGCTGGAGGACCGGCTGAGAAGGGCGGTGAAAGAGGCAGATGGAGACTTGACAGGGTTGAAGGTAATAGACTTGTTCGACTTGAAGCGGCGCTGCACAGACCGATCGGTTTATGACATCAAAGTACCGCAAGAGCGATTCAAAAGCATACGGAGCCGTCTGCTCTCTAATCGCTTTCGCGGTACTTTGATGTCTTTCACCGATCGGTCTGTGCAGCGCCGCTTCAAGTCGAACAAGTCTATTACCTTCAACCCTGTCAAGTCTCCATCTGCCTCTTTCACCGCCCTTCTCAGACGGGTCAGCTCCGTTTTCGAGGGTCTAAAACTCTGGAGTAGCGTGGACGTCAGGCATAACCGTAGCAAAAGTTATGCGTTTTAAAACTAAAATGCACTAATGTAAACGTAGGTATTCCACAGTCTGCAGTGCTCGAGAACCGATGCTCTCGAGCCAAATATTGTTCTTTCATTGAGTAGCCTACCTATGGCTGGACAGCAGGAAGAAATAAACCAAACAA
Source organism: Leuciscus idus (assembly GCA_021554675.1). Taxonomy (NCBI): domain Eukaryota; kingdom Metazoa; phylum Chordata; class Actinopteri; order Cypriniformes; family Leuciscidae; genus Leuciscus; species Leuciscus idus. The sequence goes on from CM038629.1 coordinate 20,885,893, forward strand.
TGTTTTAACTTTTTTTTTTCAATAAAGGATGTGAGACACACTCACGTGTGTCGATTCAAATAAAAATCAAATAAAAATCCACATATCACATATTTTAAAATATACATAATTCATTGATGCCTGTTTGTCATGTGCACCGACCAATCGTAATCTGGGCACAACAAGTTCAAATTTCATTGGACAATGTGAAGTGGAGCGGTAATTTTCTGGTCATTCATAAATCGTTTGAAAATTACATGGACAGACCAATTTATATTTATTAAGCAATCTGAATCTGCGTCGTTGAAACAATGGATGTTAATTGACTACAAAGCACTGCACAAAACCAGCACCAAAAGTCGCATTAATGGGAAGTAGTATCCAAGTCACTTGTGTAGCCTATGTATATTGATCCACCATTTACCATTTGATCAAAGTATCATAGTTGGAAAAATGAAGCCCAGGCTCCGCCTACTGGCCTATTATCTTAAGTGTAGGCTGACAAGAACACGCAAAATGGTGATGTTAAAGGACTTTATTATATTAACATTTTTGATAATTATGCAGCAATATTATATAATAGTACAGTACTACTGGTCAAACATTTGGACACATTATTATAATTTTTTTCAAGAAGTCTCTTATCCGCATCAAGCCTGCATTTATTTGATAAAAAATACAGAAAAAAATTATTACAGTTTAAAATAATGGTTTTCTATTTTAATATACTTTAAAATATAACTTATTTCTGTGATGCAAAGCTGAATTTCAACAGCCATAACAGTCTTTAGTGTCACATGACATGATCCTTTAGAAATCATTCTAATATGCTTATTTATTATCAATGTTGGAAACAGTTTGTTCTGGATTGAATAAAAAGTTAATAAGTACAACATTTAATTAAAATAGAAATTCTTTTATAAGTCTTTACTATCACTTTTTAGTAATTTAGCACATCCTTGCTGAATAAAAGTATTAATTTATTTTTAAAAAACTCTATTTTAAATTGTAGTAATATTTCACAATATTACTGTTATTCTGTATTTTAGATCAAATAAATGCAGCCTTGATGAGCATAAGAGATTATTTCACAAACATAAAAAATAGTACATTACCCTAAACCTACCCTTAAAATTGACTGTAGAGTTTCATACTTAAAATACTTTAAAAACTGAGGAAAACAATCATAATGACATACGGCGTCTGGTGATATGATGTAAACTATCTGTAATACCAATTTGTAGCCACTAGATGCCTGTATATCTTTATTTAAATATATGCTGGACTGTTGGCTGAGCTTGTTCTCTTCTGTCGTCCGGTTTGTATTTTTCTACAGCTCTCGCCAGCATGAAGGTACGATCCTATGGTTTTATAGGTCTGGTCAGGTCTGCTGACATGTTATGACATCCACTTAAAACATTACAATGCTCATGGTCAGGGCCGGCCCAAGCCCTTGTTTATTTGGGGGCCCCTCTGTGACTTGACTGGTACTGTGTGTGTATGTATGTGTCTGTGTATATATCATTTATTTAATAACTAATTTTATTATTATTATGTATGTGGAAACTCATGACTCAATTAATAAAGACAAAATGATTTAACTTTTAAAATTGAATTATGTACTACTATCGAACATCCATTAACAAAAAAAAATTGACCTATAAAAACTTAAAACACTTAATACTGACAAGTTACTATCTGTCTAAAAACCAAAAATACCACACAAAATAATAGACTTGAGTGCAAACTTGCCAACCCTCTGCCAAACCTCCAGGACCTGTACTCTTCCAGAGTGAGGAAGGGAGCAGGTAAAATCATCACAGACTCCACTCACCCTGGACACCACCTGTTTGAACTGTTGCCGTCAAGTCGGCGACTCAGATCACTGGCCACAAGAACATCAAGGCACAGGAACAGTTTCTCCCCACAGGCCATTTCCCTTTTGAACAGTTACATACCCCCCAAGGCATATGCCTGTAAGTGCAATATTCCCACTGTTTAGTGCAACACCTCTAAACTCAGGTGATATTTATTCATACTATTCAAAATACTGTAATATGTTCATAATCTGTAAATGTTTATTCTGAATAAACCTAACTGTGACCATATACTTTTTATACTATATTCATATTTTATTCTTAGAATTTTTATTATATGTTTCTTGTTGTATTTGTATATGTGCACTGGAAGCTTCAGTACCAAGAAAAATTCATTGTGTGTGCAAGCACACTTGGCAATAAAGCTCTTTCTGATTCTGATTACACTTTACTATATATTCACATAGAAAATAGCTGCTTTACGCTTGAATAATATTTCACAATTTAACTGTTTTTACTGTATTTTTGATCAAATAAATGCAGCCTTGGTGAGCAGAAGAGACTTCTTTTAAAAACAATAAATGTTGATTTCTTTCAAACATTAAACAGAGCTTTTATTTTGGCGGAAATACACAGGAAGACATTAGTGCTTCTTTTTGTTGACAACAACAGATTTATAAATTATTCTCATTATGAATTTGGGAAGATGTTTGATGGATGTTGCGTTCCCAAATGATAATTGTAAGCGACTCAAACATATCGCCACCTTGGAATTATAAGATTCTATCTGCATTCTGACTGGTTTTGAGATATTGAGCTTTAAAGTTTTTGCATTCCATTCGACTGTGTAGAAAGAACCTTTTTATTTTCTAAATAAAAAGTTCCAAAATGTACACAACGTAAAAAAACAACATCACATAATGTAAAGAAGTTGTCACAGAATACGAATATGTGAATAACTCAATTTTGACAAAAATGTCAGATAGAACCAAATAATTCCAAGGGGACGATATAGCACTTGCAGAAAAACATTTACTGAGAAACTGAAAGCTATGCTGTACTCCGTCCAAAACATGCAGCATGTCAGATAAGATATTCGCACTAAACCATATCACATTCTCAAATCCATCCATTCATAAAAAGGTTACCGGGCACTTTGCACTTTGAACCCTGGCTAACAAGCTAATAGTGTCCAGCCGATGGCGACGTGAGCTCGTGCAGCGCTGTCAGAATCAATCCGTGCATATATTAGAAAACATAACATTTTGCAGCTTATTTATTAATTGTTTAAGCTATTTCGCGATTTCAATTCTCATAAAATAACATACAGCAACAAGTTATTTCATGTGCTTTTGGGGCCCCCCTGGTGGCCAAGGGGGCCCTAAGCAGACCTGCGTGAAGTTGGCCCCCCACCCAACGCAGAATGTCATCAAAATAGGCTCAATCGTTTGTACTCCGTTTGTGTTGTAAAAAGTTTTTCAAACTTCCATAAAATAGCACACTACTTCTCCTAACAGGAGTAGGAAAAAAAGGGTGTTTGGCATACAAAAAGTTCAACAAAAATAATTTAACTTGTGAAATTAAATTAAAATAGTGCAATCAGTCTTTTGTGTATAATACAGCATGTGGGCATATTTTGTTTTTATCTGACGCTCCTGTCACTCCACTTCTCAGGTTGTCATACATCTCCCAGACACATGTGCAGTAGGCCACATAATGTCCAAGAGAATCCTGGGTTAAGCCTCCTCTAAAAGCAATGACTGCCCTTAAAGTAAATCTCTCTCCTTGGAGCATCTGATTGGAGGGAAAATTCAGACACAGGAAATTCTGTGGAGTAGCTTCCCAGGTCAGTGTCAATCCACAGAAGTTCTCCCAAACTGTAACTGTGAGAAGCCTTCTCTGCTCAGAGCACTTTTCCTGTGGTATCTGTCTTGATTGCAGAGGGACACTGTGACGGACTTTGGATTGGCCTGAGCCAGGGGGACTCCGGAAGGTTAAGGCCTTCTTCCACTGTGGTCTGAAGATGAGCCATGCCAGAAGCCTGCAGTACAGCAACAGAAGTACAAACAAATGGAATTTCCCTTGTGACTTGTTTGCTGAGACCACAATACTGTGAGGAGCACTGTTTTGTTAATGAAACACAAGCGTGTTTTATCATTGACTTTTCAATGATAGTGGAGATGTGGCATTGTGCATCGATTTGGAGAGCACCAGACTTCAGTCGGACAGCTTTGAATATTTCACTCAGCAGCTCTGCCCTCTGTATGTAGGCCTGTGCATTCAGACCCTTTGTGGTGATGGATTTCACTAGCTGGTGGAGGTTGTTGGAATCCTCATTGCAAACAATATTTTCAAATGTGACACTATCGCAGAAAGCACAACATAAGCATTGACAAAAAGCATCAAATGCACATGTGTTCAGCACAGAGATTCTTGATTTCCTGAGTTTAACAGGCTGTTGATTGTTTCCATTTTTCAACAGGTCCACTTTGAGTCTTTTCCCCCTCACAGATGGATCTGCATGGAGCCATTAAGGACAAGGAGAGAGGTATGAACTCCTCTTCCTCTTTTTGGGTGGAACCGCTAAGCCTCTCCAGTTTTCAACAGCTTCTTCATCTGTTGGATGGATGTTTGTGACAGTGTCAGACTTCCCAGAGCAGGAAGCATCCATTTCTGGCCTTCCATCTACACTGCATTGTGTTGTGTAGTGGATTGACTCCTGGGTCGATCACTGTCGCAACAGCTTCATCCTCTTCACCTTTTTCCACACTTTTTCGTTTTGCAGAGCCACAATAGTAATACATCTTAGTAGCTCTCTTGCATCGTCCAAGGATTGTGACATGAGAAGCTGAGCTATTGACCTCACAAAGAAATCTTTAATGAGATGTGTTTTGTTTTTTTTTAAGCAGTCCCACCGGCAGATCATCTTGATGCGGTGTGCGACATCAACCCGTACAAAACAAGGTGGGACTTTTGCTGACTGTTTACCGAGTAAGACTCCACAACACTCACTGATGTAGGTCTTAAGATCAGGATGAGGAGTAAAAGGCTTGACCAAAGCTCAGAGCAAAGCCAGAGAAAAGTCACTCACAACCTCTTTTGGAGTAGTTGCACCTGCGCGTATCCATTCTGTCAGCCAATGTGTTATGGCATTAACATCATGTCTCTCTGACAGCATTTGCACCACTGGGACACTTGAGCTCTCACCCCCTGCCACAACACCCTGATATAGGAATATATGGCCAGACTTGACATTTGGTCTCTGTAGTTTCCCCACCACTGAGCCAGTTGCATCAAAACTCACAGTGGGGTTAGTAGATGTCTTTGATAATGTCTTGTACATATACATTTGTGTTTGACTCTAATAGTGACAGAAAAACTTCTCCAGTCCAATATCTTTAATGATACCACTGTGAGGTGCACTGTAATTTAGCATCTGCAGGGACAAAATAGGATCCTTGTCGCCTAATTCTAAATAATTTCTCTCTTGCTTTGCTTTGCGCATAGTGGCCAAATTAGGCGGATGACTTGGCTCAGGATCTCCATACATGGGGTTCCATTCTACCCTCACACAGTTCTTTTGGATATCTGCACACGCAAGTTACCAGACATCGCACGCTTGGAACAGCCAGTGTGCAGGGAGTCATCAAGTGTTTTTAAGTAAACACTTGAACATCACCGTGCTGTTTATTTGAGGCTTTTTGTCACATTTTATGCGAATGTGGCCACGACACTCCTTTCAGTTGCCTCTGATTACAATGTATTTGTCTGTGGCTGATGGATAGACCTTGGCTCTTTTAAAGGCAAATGTGCAGGGGCATTTCACTTCTAGCCAAATGTGATGATTTATCACATGCGTCCAGATGCCAGGCTTCAAAATTGTGTATTCCTTTTTTTTGGGTTTTAGAGAATTTTTATTTTTGTATGTAACCATTTCAGGCATAAATTCAATCCATTTCTGAAATGGAACTTCAAAATCAAAAGTCCAGCAATCTTTTGAACTGGAGGAAAGGGACCCTGGCTCAAAATCAGTGTCATCACTACTGCCACTTGTTTCATGATCACTTTCATGAGTAAACCCTAAAGCAGTCCAGATGTTGTGCCTGTTTAATTTAACAAAAGTGTATAGTGTCTTTGCAGTGATCTTGTTGTCTAGCTGTTTACTAAGCTCTGTCCAGATGCTCTGATTAGGAGTAGCTATGTTGCCATTTTGGACTATGGCCTCTTTTGATGAACACAGGACTGTGAAAATGGAATCCCTGTCGACTGCTGGTTTCTTGGGCATCTGGCATAAGCAAAACACAATTACCCTCTTCAATAATCCTGACTCCACAAAAATGTCATGTAAAGCATACATTTGTGTTCATCTATTACTGTATTGGTCTGAATATAAGGATAATATAATATAGTAAGGATAATGTAGAAAGATAATATATCTTATATTAGGACCAATATGGTAATGTTGACCCCTAGATTGTCAGTGTTTATTGAACAGAAAACTCATTGCTCATCCTAATATCACAAATTCAGATATGAAATGTTAACTACAGTTGCACATGTGACCCATGTTCTTTTTTTTTAATACTAAAAGGCAACTTGTGCAACTGTAATCAGCATTTCATAGCTAAATTAGTAATATGTGTTATTAATGAGTTTTCTGTTCAATAACCGTAGCTCTCTTGAATGTTGTACAATTATTCTTGAAGCTACTAATATTGTAACTGACAGTTTTAAAACAATGTGTACTTACATTGGCCAGAAATTGCAATTACATTAAACTACATTAATCATGTTCTTAACATTTCAGTAGTGTCATCGTCAATGGGGCAATGGCCTTCTAATGATTCCTGACTTTCAGTAATTACCTTTACATTAACATTCAGACAAACAGATATATTCATATAGTTAAGGTGGTGTGAAAAACAACAATAAAGGCGATATTTACAGTAGAAGGTCATACAAATCACTTTGTCTTTTTAACTTTAAGTCTTTATGTAAAATCACATGATTAACAAGGGCATCACACATAAAACGTAGTAGTATTTTATTGTAAGTATACATTAACTGTCTGTTTGAATAGGTATTAATAAATATGGCTTTGAACGGTTATAACTTAAATACGTCACACATAATAACTCAAGTCACGGTTACATATTTTCCCTCACTAATTCGTCGTCTGTTGTTGCAGAGTCAGTGGATTTCTTACATTTGTAAACATACCAAAAATGTCAACCCAAATTTTATAATGAATGTCTTTTGACTGATTAGTATGCACAGTTCATACATTACTTTTATTACTCACCACTGAAACAGTGTTACCTTCATTGTTGTTTAAAGGCTGCTGTTAAATGTAATTAAAAAATACTTGATATGAATAAAAAAAATGGATGATTGCATTTTGGTTTTTACATAACCTTAGTGAGCTTACACTTGGCCGGAGGTAGAGGGCTGACCTCCCCAGCACTCCACTGTTTCGTATTGTTTTAGGTGTCCCCTCTGTCAGTGGAATTACTACACGGTGTCTGTTAACTCTGCACATGTCGATTGACTTGCTCTTCAGTCGGGGGTATTCCTCCTCTATAAATGTTTTAAATTGGCCCTCAGTCAAGCTTTGAGGGACCAGAACACTTCTTACTGGATCAGCTGCAAATCAAATAATACCACATTAATTAATTATTAAGAAAAGGGCTCTGTAATTTATACTAATACAGTTTCTTCTATTTAATTTAAAAAAAAAAATTTTTATTACTACACTGAAAAGTTAACCATAGTGTAAAATCACAGTTCATTGTTACAGTCAAACTTGGCAAAGGCATAATTTTCCTGCGTCAAGTTCCACATTTGAGAACAAACTAACACTGTCTGCTAAAACTCCAGATGTTCAAAGGTGTTAAGTTCACGGCCCATTAACTGTCTACTGAGCACTAACATGCTTTAGATCTCAGTTAGATAAACAGGTTTTATCGTAGTTTTTGTCCAATTCCATTGACTTGTATTGGATGAAAAACTACGATAAAACCTGTTGGAAAGCCTCTTTTGCAGCGATTTTTGTGTGAGCATATCAGTGAACACCCCTGACCACTCGGTGAGTTTCACGTCTTTGTAAACGAAAGTTTAATGCGTTTTAGGAAGGATTGTTCCAGTGCACATATGCAGCCATTCTGGAGGTGGGGGGGGGGGGGGGGGGGGGGGAGCGAAAGAAACCAAAAATTCTCGGGACAGCAGCATGTGTCCAAAATTTAATCTTAACCGTTCTATTTCATCAGAAACAATCTGTAAACAGGGCTTTAAGTGTAAAATACCGAACTTGTCCTTTAATAAAAATGTATGCATTTTTTCAAACAGCATTTTGACAATATCTAGTGATTAGGGACTGAACCTTTCATGTTGTGTTAGATGTTGGACCAGGAGGTGAATGGGGACCACACCTCCTGCACTGCCCTTTTCCAAAACCCTCATCCTACAAACAGTAATGCACTTGTTAATGTTTGGTCCACAGCTACACACGTCTGTTAGAAGTGCACAGTAAGGCATGTCTTAGAATCTGTATGAGAGCATAAAAATCAATAACACTTTTCACAAGGTTACTAATTCTGTACAAATACTTTTTTCTCCCACTATGATTAATGACCCTTTTCCATAGCCCCTGCAAAGGGACTACTGCATTTATGTGACTACACTTATCAATAACACAAGCACAACAGACAGTTTTTTTCTTTATATCTTACTTTCTGACTGAGGTCCTCCTTCTTAGCCATCAAGATGAGGTCACTTTGAAGAGGCACAACATAGGCGACAGCACTGTTTAGTCCACTGTCTTCTTTTAAATATGACACTGTGTAGCCTCCTGCTGGGACTGGCAAGTCAATTAGTTTCCTGCTTCTGCAGCACCACATTATCTTAAACTCACCGACACTACAGAGGGCTGTAAAAGCTTCTTCAATTTGAACTTTTACATCTGCTGCAGAACCATTCACTGGAAATTTTATAACTTTCCTGCCAAGTCCATTTATTTGTAGGATCAGGGTCTTCTCCGCTGTTGGAACTGCATCTGTAGATCTTAGCGCACAACCGAAGAAAACGTGCTCCCATGGCCCACACACTGGCTTGTTAGAAAGACCGCTTTGTCTTACTCTGCTTCGAGGATATGGACTTTGGAAAAGCCTTGCGAGTGTGGTTGATGTAGACGTTTGAGGAGCCGGTACAAAGGGAGCATGGGTTGAAGGATTGGCAAAAGGTGTGAGTGTACGGGACTGATTAGAAAATGAAGACAGAGAAGGAGCAAGCATGGGGGGGATGGGAAAGAGTGTGTGCAATAGGTGGATACTTGACTGGAGTGCTGCTGGCTTGTGTGAGTGGGCTCGAGAGCATCTGGTTAGTAGGAGCAGAATTAGGAGGGTGGACATTTGGTGTGGAGGGAGGGGGAGAAGGAGTCGGATGATCCAATAAGGATTGGTCATTTAAAAAAAACTTGACACCCTTGCGAGCACTGAAGCAACATGCTATAAACGTTCATTGTAAAAGAATCCAGAAATAAGACTAAAGTAAGTTTAAAGGACTGTGTATAACAGTCTATAATGTTATTACAACTATTAAATATGGTTCTTCAATGAAGGGGTTCCCAGGCACATTCCAGGAGCCCCCACAGCACAGTGCCTCTATGTACCAGCACCGCCAGTGATGAGTGGGTCATGGTGTGAGTTGTTAGTAACAATGAGCAAGACGGACCTCTCACGGTAGGAGATACACTAAAAATGAACTGAACAAACGTATTGCCAATAATCTGAAAGATAAATTATTCAAACAGTTTTACAACAGAATGTTGTGCTAGTAATTCAAAAGTCACTCTCAACCACTCTATAAAGCCAACTAAAAAATGAGTCTTCATATATTTTACAACACTTCCGCTTTGATTATTATTAAGTATGGCTCATATTTTAGTATTCTTTACCCAAGCAAAGAACCTGACACCTTGAACTTATGGACACTCCAGGTAGGTTTCAGTTCTGGAAAATGGTGGCGCTGGAGACTTAAGGGTTCCTGATGGTTTCATACTTAATTCTTTACCTTAATTCTTAATTATTTTGCAGGTAACATATGTCTTTTCTTCTTCACCTGTTTTTTTTTACCCTGAACCAGTGAGCATTTCACTGTCCAATGGTCATGCCATAATGTAGCAATTTGTTCTATTAGTGCATTAGTTTTGCATACTTCTCACTGGGCATTTAATAATGTTTGTCATTTAACCCCTTAAACCCTAACCGTCCCGCCGGCGGGACGCCACCCCATGAAAAATATTCATAATCAAATTACTAAGCAACCACTGAATGGAACAACACAAAATAGGTATCATTTTAAAGCTTAGAATCTCAGCTTTTTAATGCATCTAATTACTTCGATCAACTCCTAATGATTGCAGAGTTATTCCACTAAATACGAGTGTACCCGCCGTAGGCGCCACCTAGCTGCAAAATTAATAATCATAATTTTTTTTCAAAAATATTACCTGGATCAACTTAAAATAGATGTCATTTGAAAGCTTAGAGTCTGAAATTTACAATGAATGTAGCCAATTTGATAAACTCCAATGTAGTGCTGAGTTATTTGCTGATAAATAGAAAAAAAATGTTTTCATAATTTATAAACTACTTTTTTGTACCACATACTGCAATATGTCAAAAACATCATACAGCTCAGATAGTCCTGTGTCATATGTCATTTGAAAGGTCTCAATGAGTAGAATACAACAAGCATAATTGTTCCAGGGTTTTTAATAAACTTGAGCAAGGTTTTTGTAAAATAACCCCTTAAGAGACCCATGTGTAAACCATATATGGATGCTGCATTTTAGACACATTTCCGCTTGTAACTTCATGAAACATGCTCCAATTGTGGAAAATGACACATCATTATTTACAGCAGATGCTTACAATTAAAAAGAGTCCACACTCAACATAATCCATCACTCAGAACTAAAGATAGTCCTCATGGAGTTCTAAAACACAAAAAATCCACTGATTCACGTAGCCTAGCAAGGTAGCTTAGACTTGGCCTTTTTACTCGTATCTTCATGAAACATACGGCGATCATGAAAAATTATACATCGTTATTTACAGCAGGAGCTCACGATTACAAAGAGCCCAAACTTAATATATTCCATCAATCAGATCTAAAGATATTTCCTCATGGCGTTCTAAAACAAAAAATACCACAGACGCACCTAGCCAAGTATATACTCATGAAGCTCTCACGTTTGGTTTTCACTTATAACTTCACAAAGCATGCACAGATCGTAGAAAAGAAACAGATCGTTTCAGCAGACTCTCACGATTAAAAAGAGCCCAAACTCAGCAAAATCCATCACTCAGATCTAAAGATATTCCTCGTGGGAGTTGTAACACACGAACCACCACCGGCGCGCATAGAGCATTTATTATAGATGTAGCACTTGTCGCGTTTTAACTCATAACTCAATGAAGCATGCATCAATTGTGGAAAATGGCACATCATTATTTACAGCAGATTGTTAAGATTAAAAAGAGCCCAAACTCGCCATAATCCATCACTCAGATCTAAAGATATTCCTTATGGCGTTCTAACACAAAAAATTCCACAGGCGGATCTATGAAGTAGCAATAGCAGTGATGCGATGTTGTTTTGATGTGACGTTTCAGCTCATAACTCAATGAAACATGCATGTATTGTGAAAAATCACACATCTTTATTGACAGCAGATTCTCACGATTACAAAGAGCCCAAACACAACATAATCCATTGCTTTGATCACGAGATATTCCTCACGAAGTGATGCATACTTGGCTAAAAAACAAGTCTCTCATCCTCCCGGGGTGCAAAGTGTTTTCCAGTTCTCTTACGAGAGGTTCTCTCGTACTTGCGTAAGTATCTTACGCTAGGGGAAAACCTCTTTTCCTCGAGATATTGAAGCCAAAAATTATCCTTAATTTTGCAATAATGTAAAACGCATTGCAGCAGCATGCAGACATGGGCGAGACAGCTCGTGCGCCCATAGGCTGCTCTGCGGCAACTGCACCAGCCTATTGACAGAGGCCCCTCATGACGTCAGGACCAATGAGGGTGCTTCGCGCACTCAAACCAAAGCACGGATATGTTCCTAAATCCCTCAACACACCGTTTAGGGCACAGGTTATCTCCCTGTCGGCCCTGCCGGTATCTGAAGAGGAAGGGGACGCAGGCTTCCTTTGCCCGGTCAGGGCGTTAAGAGCCTATGTGTCTCGCTCATCTGTTTTCAGACAGACGGAGCAGCTCTTCGTTTTGTTCAGCGGACGTTCTAAGGGACTAGCTGCGTCAAAACAGAGTCTATCCAGATGGGTAGTTGATGCTATAGCGCTAGCTTACACATCCAAGGGCCTGCAATGCACAGGGGAGGCTGGAAGCGGACGGTCGGGGTTAGTTTTTCTTTACGTACAAGAAAGCTACCCTGCCTCTGCGCCCCATTCACGCGTCAATCACCAGCGAAAGGAGAAAATTGTGTTTTAGTCCCGCCGAGGCTGGACTGACATGAATCTTCTCACACATTTCTCAGTTCCCTGATCAGGCGACTGGAAATATAAATATTGCAACGCCGAAGAAAACATGTTGACGCTGTTATATGCTCGTGCATCTGAAAGCCTTTGTGTTCCCCCCCCGTGGCTCAGTGGCGGAATCTTTGTTTTTTCACACGAGAGACCGGTGTTCGAATCTCGGTCTAACGGCAGATTAATTATGCCTCCAATGCTTCGCTCTGTCAGTTCCCTGAAAGGCGACTGCAGATGTGCATTTTGCAGCCAACGAGCGCGTTGTACAACCCGCTCGCCTGCACCCAAACACCGTTTCTATGGTTCCCGTGCGCCACTGGCGAAAGGAGCCGGGCCGAATTCTATTTCTCATTCCCCTCTGAAGTTCGGGCGACTGGAAATGTCATACTGCAGTGAGCGAGCCTGTTGTAAGGCACGCCTGCAAACAAACGCCAGCATGTTGACGCTCTCTGTTTCTATGGCAACTTCTCGCTCGTTCAGTTCCAGTAAATGCGACTGTTCCAGTGTATTCCGCAGTAAACAAGTCGGCGACACAGCCCGCTTGCCTGCACACAAACGCCGCTTTACGGCTACCCAGATAAATCCCATAGAGTGTATTTTCTGGTGTCCCGGCCACGGCCGATGGTGTTATAAGTGTAGACAAAATGCCCACTGCCTGCCCAGTGCTCATTCCTACACAGAAACACAGCCCGTCGCACAGGGCTCGCGCACATGAAATCGACCCAGATCGATTGCGCATTAAATGTGGTAAATGTGCCCACTGCCCAGTACCCACAAACACTACGTTCTGCATGTCTCAAGGTTTCTGTAAAACGAAACCAACATGCATTCGCTCTGCTCAGGCAGACAATGCTCTCAGTGTTGTAAATGTGCCCGCTATCCCGCGCCCACATTCACACATAGACATGACAGGTCTTACGGGACTCGCCCAGCCCTCCCCCTCTCGGTTGACCACCGCAGAGGAGTCGAGCGCGGGCAATCTGCCCGCTGTTATCAGCGCGCCCCCTGCCTCAAATGTCATAAGCGCGACGCTTATGTTGCAGCACACTGAAGCCCCTCTGTCGCTGAGCGACCAGAGCGCGCTTCACATTCAACCCCTAGCCATTCGTGCAAACGCATGGGCAAGGCTACCCGGGGTTTCGAAGTGGGTGCTAGACATTATAGAAAGAGGCTATTCGCTACAGTTCGGTCGACGCCCGCAACGCAAAGCGGCGCGAATCGATACTACGGTGAAAAAGGAAGTAGCACACCTACTTCGGGCCGAAATAGCGAAGTTACTGAGCAAAGGGGCTATAGAACCCCTATCACAAGCTCAGAGCGAAGGGGGCATGTACAGCAGATATTTTCTGGTACCCAAAAAAAAAAAAAAAAAAAGACGGGGGTCTCAGACCCTTTTTAGAATTATTTGGACGATTGGCTGGTTCTAGCTCGATCACAGTCGGAGCTCATAGAACACAGGACCATATTACTCGATCACCTCGAGAATTTAGGTCTCACAGTCAATTGGGCAAAGAGTTCACTGTCTCCCAGTCAGAAAATATATTTTCTGGGCACAGATCTGGACTCGCTGTCTATGACAGCACAGCTGTCGCCGCAGCGCAGACTAGGTATTCAGCGCATGACAGAGATTTTTCGCCACGGCGCTTTTAGTCCCGCTCAAAAAGTTTCAAAGGATGCTGGGTCTCATGGCTTCAGCATCCTCAGTGCTTCAGCTGGGTCTGCTTCGCATGCGCCCGCTGCAGTATTGGTTGAAAGCGCGCGCCGCGCAGAGCTTGGACCTCCGGTCTCGCGCGCCTCAAGGTCGATCAGAAATGCGTCGCAGCTCTGAAACCTTGGACAGTGACCGACTTTTACCGGTCAGGTGTAAGCCTGGGGACTTCCTCGAGTGTGAAGGTGGTGTCTACGGACGCCTCAACCTCGGGATGGGGAGCGCTGCTCGAGGGCAGACCGTTATTCGGCCAGTGGTCGGAACGGGAAAAGCTTCTGCATATAAACTGCCTGGAAATGATGGCAGTCGACAACGCGCTGAGGCGTTTTTGTCCCCAGATAAAAAGACACCACGTCTTGGTCCGTTCGGACAACATGTCAGTGGTGGCTTATATAAATCACCAAGGAGGTATCAAATCCAGAATCCTTCACAGGCTGACGGAACGCCTCCTGGTCTGGGCTCAGCACAATCTGCGCTCGCTCAGGGCAGCGCATGTGCCCGGCCATCTGAATGTGGGACCAGACAGACTGTCCAGAAACAATCTGCCGACAGGAGAATGGTCTTTACATCCACAGACAGTCAAAATGCTATGGAGGACATTTGGTAGAGCGGAAATAGACGTATTTGCGTCTCAAGAGAACGCTCATTGTCAGGAATTCTTCTCCAAGAGCAGGGATGCGCTGGCTCACGTCTGGCCCCGCTGCCCGCTCTATGCGTTTCCCCCTGTCACGCTCCTACCCCAGGTGTTAGAGCGAATCAGGGAGAGCGGATGCCCAGTGCTACTCGTCGCCCCATTTTGGACAAACCAAGTCTGGTTTCCAGTCCTGATGCAGCTGACGAGTACCGCCCCGTGGCCGATACCGGTGAGGAGGGATCTCCTCTCACAGGCGAACGGCTCGATCTGGCATCCTCGCCCGGAGCTTTGGTCCCTACATGTGTGGGCCATCAACGGGTACCCATTAACCTCCCAGCGGGAGTGTTAAACACGATCACGCAGGCTAGAGCTCCATCTACGAGGCGGCTCTATTCCTCAAAATGGTCTGTGTTCACTAGCTGGTGTACAGCGAGTGGCACTTCACCCTCACGCTGTGGGGTGCCGGAGGTTCTCTCCTTTTTACAAGAGCTTCTGGATAAGGGCAGAACCCCATCCACGCTCAAAGTTTATATGGCGGCCATAGCAGCGTTCGCTGAACCACCGCTTGGCGAGTCATTAGGAAGGAACGATCTGGTCATTCGCTTCCTTAGAGGAGCTAAGAGGCTGAACCCTCCCAGACCACCCTCAGTTCCCGTTTGGGACCTTTCCACGGTTCTGGAAGCCATGAAAGGTGCCCCATTCGAGCCAATACAGTCAATAGACCAAAAACTCTAGTCTTTCTAAACAGTGTTTCTTCTGGCTCTCGCTTCAGTGAAGCGCATAGGGGATTTGCAAGCGCTCTCAGTGAGCGCGACGTGTATGGAGTTTGGGCCTAATGACTCGAGAGTCATACTCAAACCAAAGCACGGATATGTTCCTAAATCCCTCAACACACCGTTTAGGGCACAGGTTATCTCCCTGTCGGCCCTGCCGGTATCTGAAGAGGAAGGGGACGCAGGCTTCCTTTGCCCGGTCAGGGCGTTAAGAGCCTATGTGTCTCGCTCATCTGTTTTCAGACAGACGGAGCAGCTCTTCGTTTTGTTCAGCGGACGTTCTAAGGGACTAGCTGCGTCAAAACAGAGTCTATCCAGATGGGTAGTTGATGCTATAGCGCTAGCTTACACATCCAAGGGCCTGCAATGCCCGATAGGTGTCAAAGCGCACTCCACAAGAGGCATGGCCTCGTCGTGGGCTTGGTCCAGTGGGATTGCCTTGCAAGATATCTGTATGGCGGCAGGCTGGGCCTCCCCGTCTACATTTATAAGGTTCTATAACCTTGAGGTTCCCGCTTTGCAAGCTAGGTTGCTCTCGGTTTAAATTTTCAGTATTGCCCGCCCGATCCTATCGGCTCAGGATGCTGAAACCGCTAGAGCGTCGATCACTGATCGTATG
Source organism: Leuciscus idus (assembly GCA_021554675.1). Taxonomy (NCBI): domain Eukaryota; kingdom Metazoa; phylum Chordata; class Actinopteri; order Cypriniformes; family Leuciscidae; genus Leuciscus; species Leuciscus idus. The sequence goes on from CM038629.1 coordinate 20,901,979, forward strand.
TATACTTCTATGGGCAGTGCGTAAGTCCCCCATATTTATCAGTCCAGGCCGTGTTCGCCCTGGCTGTGTGGAACACTTGATATAATATGCTCTTATCAGAGCTCTATATTACAGGAATGATGCTATTCTAGCCCCTCTTCCCGGATTCTCTGTGAGTCCCTTGTGATTAGGCACTATATGAGCCCCGGGCACCTGCCCTTGGGACTTTAGTGTTATGTCTCAAGCACGCACGGCGTTTTACACTGTGTTCCCCTAGCGTAAGATACTTACGCAAGTACGAGAGAACCTCTCGTAAGAGAACGTACTCGGTTACTAACGTAACCTCGGTTCTCTCTAGAAGAGGGAACGAGTACTTGCGTATCTTGCCGTGCATGCGTCATGTTCTGATTCGCTTCTGCGATGAAAAACTGACCAAACCAGCCTCTCTGGGCCGTATTTATAGCCCTAGCCCCACCCGCTTTCGGCGGGACATGACGTAATGGGCGCGAAGCACCCTCATTGGTCCTGACGTCATGAGGGGCCTCTGTCAATAGGCTGGTGCAGTTGCCGCAGAGCAGCCTATGGGCGCGCGAGCTGTCTCGCCCATGTCTGCATGCTGCTGCAATGCGTTTTACATTATTGCAAAATTAAGGATAATTTTTGGCTTCAATATCTCGAGGAAAAGAGGTTTTCCCCTAGCGTAAGATACTTACGCAAGTACTCGTTCCCTCTTCTAGAGAGAACCGAGGTTACGTTAGTAACCGAGTACGTTTTCCCGGAACCATCCGTGCTCGATTTCAAACGTGGAATAACACAAAATATGTATCATATTAAAGCTTAGAATCTCAGCTTTTTAATGCATCCAACCACTTCGATCAACTCTGAACGAGTGCTGACTAGTCTCTCTCAACCGGAGTGTACCGCCCGCAGACGCCCCACAGACGCCACCTAGCTGCGAAAATATTAATTATCATATTTTTCAAAAATATTGCCTTGATTCAAACAAAATTGGTGTCATTTGAAAGCTTAGAGTCTGAACTTTACAGTGAATGTAGCCAATTCGAAAAACTCCAAAGTACTGCTGAGTTATTTGTTGATAAATAGAATATTTTTTTTCATAATCTATAAAATAGTTTTTTGTACTATGTACTGCAATGTGTCAAAAACATCATACATCTCATGAAACATTCAAAAATCGTTGAAAATTGCACTTCATTTTTTACAGCATATTAATACAATTAAAATGAGCCCAAAATTAACTTAATCTATTGCTTTTATGACAAGATTTTATTCATGGTGAAACAATTTTAAAAATGCCCATGAGGGGTCGTCAAGGTCTCAACAAAAAGGCTATCTTGGTTCCAAATGCTATAACTTTTGATTGCTTTATCCAATCACCACAAAATTTTATCCAGATGCAGCTCATATGTAGAGGGACTTCCCCAAAAAAGAATTTTCCTTCTACCTTATTTCCTTCCTGAGTTATTCCATGTCAAATAAGAAAGATATGCATTATCATTATAAAAATTATATATATTTTTTGTCTTTTATCAGCAGTTTCTCGGCAGGAGAATGTCCAAATGTAATGTAATGTATATTTTCAAAAAAATTTGAAAAGTGTTCTTTCAAACGATACCTACCTTTAGAATCTCCTTGCTATAGTTTTGAAGTTATGAGTCTTTAGTTTTGTGTATGTCACTAAAAAAACTCTTTTTTTTTATTGCCTTCCAAATGTGTGAGGACTTAACAAAAAGGCTCCCTTTGTTCCAAGTGCTGTAACTTTGGATTACTTTATGCTATCATCATAAAATAACGATCCAGACGCAGACCACACATAGGGGAACATCACAAAAAAAGAATTATTTTGCCACCGTATTAACTTCCTGAATTATTGCATTTCAAATAAGAAAGATATGTAAATTATTAAAAAATAATATTAATATTTTTGTCTTTTATCAGCATTTTCTCAGCATTAGATTGTCCAAAAGTAATAAAAATTTATATTTTCTAAAAATATAAAAAGTTTCCTAACAAATGATATCTACCTTTTGACTCTCCTCTCTATAGTTTTTAAGTTATGAGTCTTTACTTTTTTGTGTGTCACTCAGACAAAAAACTCCAAAAATGGCCTCAGTGTTTAAGGGGTTAACTTTTTGGACCCATTTTACCTGTAAAACAAAACCTGCATAAAAATGATGCACACCTGTTATGAACGCCAAAATTATTATATATATATATATATATATATATATATATATATATATATATATATATATATATATATATATATATATATATATAAAAAATAAAAAAAATTGTGTGTGTGTGTACAGCCTTCATTAATCATTAAATACCTCTTATAATTCATTATATACAAAACTAATAGCAGTCATTAAGATTGATGTGGTTTGGGACTGGTAAAATGTGGTTTGAAAAAAAAGTGATCAAAATAGCAACTTATATAATTATGCACGCAGTTTAATTCGCCTCTTGTTTATTTACATTGCCCCTAAAGGGACGTGGAGGTGGACAAAATTTGGGATGGGCGAAAAAATTTTTTTTATTATTATATATTAGCCTATAAAGACACAAATTTATATTATAAAGCTCATTTTGAGGAAAATTGGGTTGTAGCTCGTTGTCTACATTACTGTGGCATTACTGAATATTGCCAATTTCACTTGAGTTAAGCAGCGACCGCATTTCTTTATATTTGAGTCCAAGTTCAATGAACTTGTTAACGTACGGACTACGGAGCTCTGAAACACTGCCAGCGGGACATTAAGAGGGAACGCAAAAGTTTTGAAAAATCGTTTTATCTTCCATCCTAAACATTTTTCACCACCACGTCCCTTTATGGGAATATATGTAATGGAAGTTTTCAATTTATAGATAAAACGAAGTCTGTGTTAAACGTAACTTGATGAAACTTAAAAATGTTGTTGCTCAATGCCAATTAAACACACAGGGCCCTATTTTAACGATCTGAAACGCAAGTAACTTTGTGGGGGGGGGTATTGGGTGCTGTTGCTATTATACCGGCGGGATAAATTACTCTTGCGCCCGACGCAAATCTAAAATGGATTGGTCTGAAGTAGCTTCATTATTCATAGGTGTGGTTTGGGCGTAACGTGAAATAAACCAATCAGAGCGTCATTTCACATTCCCTTTAAGAGCAGGCGCGCTTGTTCCATGGCGGTTTGCTATTATAACGGCGGATTTGCCAGGCGCCCGCCAGGAGCGGTTCACAGTCGAGGAGACCGACGTTCTCGTCAGGGCCGTAAAACACAGAGAAGTGACATTGTATGGGGATGGGAGAAACCCAGCCAAATTAGCTTCGGTTAAACAGGCGTATAATAATTTGGGTAAATGTGTAAGCTAGATTTATGCCTATTTTTCACATCTTCATGGACACAATGATTTCCCTCGTGTGTTAATATTTTTCCTTGTAATTATGTATGATTTGCAAAAATGAAAACTGCTGCTTCTGTGTAGATGAGAGAATCAAAGTGTATGCGCGTTGTGCACACGCTACATTGATTATGGCCAAGCATGCACCCTTAAAATAGCATAACATAACATGCGCAACGCGCCACTGACTTTAGACTAGGTTTTTCCTGGTCAGTGGCGGAATTGTTTTCTAAACCTGCAAAATAGCATCAAGGAACGTTTGCGCCGAAACACGTCGCCTCTTTTCACTGCACTGCCCCCGGGAGCGCAAGTTCATTCCCAAGTTTACCGTCATGCGTCTGTGGAGGAAAAAGTCAATTGCGCTGGGTGCAAGATAGGGCCCACAGAAGGAAACCACACATTTTTAAGGAGTTATGTTCAGTTTTGAAAACGTACTTCATAAAGTTTTCATTTATTAATATTAAATGAATTTTGGTGTGTGTGTGTGTGTGTGTGTGACAGCCCTTGATTGCTGTATCTAGGCTACCTTTTGCATCATGGGTAAATGGCAGACATTCCTAAAAAGTGCTTTATTCTCATATTATTCGATTTTCCTAAGTAGTTCTTATTTATTTAAGACCATGTTAGCCTTCTGTAGTCATGTTAGCAATTTCATCTGTGGTTGAGAAAGCAATAAATGTCACTAACGTTACCAAGTGTTACGAACTGCTCCGAGACACGAAGGTTGAGATCCAAATGCAGACACAATTAAGGGGCAATCCAGACACGTAATCCAATATACAGGCAATAGGTCAAAACACAGGTAGGCCGTCAAAACAAACAAACAAACAAACAAAACAGGCAGGGGTCAGAGGCAAAAGAGTAATCCACGGAACAGGCAAAAAAAAAAAAACAAGAGACGTGAAACCAGGGAAAATGCTCGGAAATGCAGTGCAACAACATACAAAACTTCACAGTGAGTGAATGAGTGAACGTGGTATAAATAGGCTCAGACTAACAGGGTAATGACACAGGTGAATGCAATCAGTGATGATTAGTCCAGGCAGTGAGTTATGGGAAATGTAGTTTGTAAGGGAGTGATAATAGTCTTGTGTGGAGTGCCCTCTGGTGGCTCTCAAGGGCACTCCAGCTGGTGACCATTACACCAAGCTTCGTATAATTCCAATGAAGTTAAAAAAAATAGTACTAATAATGTAACAAAACAAGAAAAGGCAGGCAAACGACCGCAAACTATTTCACAGGTCTCTTAAATTTCAAAAATAAAAATAACACGGGAACCTCGCACTGAGTACTATTTTGCTCACGTAGCTATCCCAAAAAGGTAGTGCAACCTACCTTTCATTTGGCGATGACATTTAGATCTCCTGCGCCGTCTTCTATGCCTCTTCTTTTTCTGTGCACACCGAAAAGCAGTTCTTAAGTTAGATATAAATAACTTTGTGTCCCGACCAAAGCTGTGCTCAGGGTTTTATAAGTATCGAGCTCCAATAAAGTGTGTGATCCGAATTTTTATACGCAAGTTAGTTTTGGACACTTTGTAACATTGATTGACAATATTACACAGTAAGCCATTCTTATTGTTATGCGTAACGATGCTTGAAACATCTATTTTTTTTTATTATTTTTTTTATGTTCACATTGATAATTGAGTCGGTCATTTATTGTAAAAATGCATAATCACAGAAATATTTTTTATATTTTTTTTATATTTTGCAATTACCATCACTAATTGCTATCGTTGCTATTGTAAAACAGCTGTTAAATAATAAATGAATAGTAGGCCCCAATTACTTACCAACAGTCTCTAACGTCGTGCATCTTAATATCCAATATAAAGTGGAAAATGAAATACACCTGAAAGTGGCAATGAAAGGGTCCAGTCACAAGAAGCGTTTATGTTCACAACAGTAAGAAGAAAGAAAGATGGGAAACTATTACACAAAAAAACATAACAGTGCTCCAGAACCTTCTTGGGCACCTAATGGGAGCACTAACAAGTGTCCATATCCGCCACCCACTCCAATGGCCACTTCTTTCCACTGTAACACAAAAAGAAAATATGCAATTAGATGTTTTGGTTCTGCAGATGAACTGTAGACACAAAGACACATTAAAGCCCTATTCGCACGGGACTAATGTTATCACAGGACCTCGGTGTTCGGCGAAATATGGTAGGTCATTTGCGGGGGAATTTTTACTTTACAAATTACAGACATGGCCAATTCACACGGGATTAAGATCACAGACAACCTCCGCAATTATTACAAATGACTAGAGGTCACCAGGTAATACTTATCCCGTGCGAATAGGGCTTAAGACTCCTGTAGCTGTTTTCCAGTAGCTGTGTTTTATAGGGCTGTCACTTTTGAGAAAAATCTAATTCGAACGGGTATCAAATAACAAGCAATGTTTTCAAATATATTCGAAAATTCGAATTATTTTTGACTTAATGTTTGAAACAGCAGGTTATCAACTTAATCTATATGAAGTGCCACTATGCACTATGCATAGCCTATCACAAAATTAGGCTAACGTTACATGGAAAAAAAGTTGCCGACCGGTTGTGCAGGAAAGTATGCAGTCATACGATGTTGGACGCCTGGCCATGCTGTGTCTCTGACTCCGCTGCCTCATTTGGATGGTAACTTGACAGGTGAGCGCGAAGATTGGATCTCGAGGATGTGTAAGTAAACCGTTTTTTGCAAATTCGGCAAACTACCTTATCTTTAACGGTTACTTTACCCTCTACGGCGTAGAAACCAAAATATTTCCAGACACTACTTTTTAGATGAGTTGGAGTCGTAATTGTCTGCTCAGGTGTCCGTTCTGTGCCTTATCTTCCATTTTCAAAACAGGGTGGCTATTGGCTATTATTATTCCCTTGATTTGGTCATGGGCCTACGCTACAATACGTTTAGAGCGCCTGCTACTGGATGAGATGGCAAACAATAAAATAAAAAACGAACGGTCTAATCATAGACTGTAAAAAATGTGCTAAACATGGCACTTTAAAAACCGAATAGTTTATATATAGTTCGATTACGGATATTTCACATCATGTTCGAATGCATATTCGAATATAGTATAAAAAGTGACAGCCCTAGTGTTTTAGTGGGGTTTCATTACATCACAGTAGGCTAATGTTAGTCAACTACAATGCAAGGAAAGCCTAAATTGTTATTTTAAGTCAAGAAAATCCTATAATCTGTTATGTTTCTGACATGAATCACTGTTTGGTGTGCACAATACTCCAAAGTGTTTTACATTTTTGGTAGGTTTATCTTCCTTTCCATTAGGCCAACTGCTCAGTTTCTGAGACAATTCTATTTTAAAGCATTAATTGATTTTGTCTTAGTAACTCAAAAATGAGGAATGTGAAGTCCACATTTTACTGTGAGACAACATATGTGACAAATGAAGATCACAAGCTGACACTAAATATATTGATCCAGTTATTAAGTAAGGCAGTAATGTTGTAACAGACCATTTCTGTATCTCTGTATTGTAGATTTATGAGAATGATGTCCTAAAATGAAAAATGTCACCGATTACATTACTTTTGAGAAACTTACAAGGGGCATATAAGCCATCCGCAAGGTAACTATTCTAAGTATTGAGTCTTAAATTGCGTTAGCCTTAAGGTAACAGGTCATGTCTCCTTTGTTTCTCTCTTGAAGCTCCAAATATATATATATATATATAGACTTTCACATAATGCAGGTCGTGTAGTTTGGGCATAACATCTTAATCATTATTGGCTATAACTGTATTTTCCGTGTGCACGGATCAGGTTTAGGGATCAGGGGGTGGAGATGGGTAGGTTTAGGCAGAGCCATAGAGAGAAAGAGTTGCGACACTCTTTGATGTCGCCGCTATGGCTGTCACGTGGTTCATGTAAGCCCCAATAGTTCCAAAACGTACGCTGGCTGTCATGTTCTTCTATGGGACAGACAGCAGCGATTGCATTATTGAACGGTAAATATAAAATAAAACACACACCCAAGTACTTTTTCAGCTGTTATAGCATTATTGCATTTTGTTAATGTCAGTTTTGCATTTGGAGATAAGTTTTAGGCTATATTTTTGGAGGGAAAAGCTTAGTGGTCATGTTCGCATGGGTAGTAGCACTGGCTTAAGCGGCTCTAACTTAACTTTTCCATATCATTCATCTGATGATGGACGTCTAATGATATTTATTTTAGCACAACTGGGCTGTATTAGGCTATTGATTCCCGTGATTTTGCTTATAAATTCCGATTCAGCCATTAGCCTGCCTTCGTGATCCCGCAAAGAGATCTGCCGTGGCGGTCCGTTCAGAATTCGCTTAGAAGCTAGCTCACTTCTTCTGATGAAAGTGGCCACCCCCAGGACCACAACATGAAACATGATCATGTTAAGACTAAGAATATAATTTTAAGATTAAGCCATACACATATTATCAAAACTATAACAGATTAAAAAACGAATTTACGCTTTTATGTTTGGGTATATAGGTAAGTGCAGAGTGAAGATTTTTCTCTATGGCTCTGGGTTAGTGTACAGAGTAGGCTAAGAGTAAGGGTAGCTGTAACTTAAGCAATTAACTAACAAAACACTTGAAGACAAATGAAGGTTTTCAAATAAAATATTTTTTATTAAACAATGGCAGACAACAAAAATGTGTGCTTGTGTGAGTGTGTGTGAACAAGAAAAACAAAAACCAGGGGCAGGTGATCCATGAAACAGACAGGACTGGTGATGGCCATAACAATCCTAGAGGTCCAGCATTGTTCTCACAAGCCGCTTCACTCAAGACAACAAAACATAATGAAAAGTTAGTATATCCCAAAAAAATTTATTAAATAAAAGTTGCTATAAATGTGGTAGCGATTCATTACCGAACTCTTACTGTCACAGCTGACGAAGTCGCGCTAGCTAGCAGGCAGTGCTTGAAAATTGGTTGAAACAACCAACATAAAATATAAATAATTACGCTGTGCATGTACAAATGAAGACCAGTATAAGCATTGCAAAGGGCCTCTGATACAATATAGACAGTTGACAATTCAAAAGAGGTCGATATTTCAGCAACTTACCTCTGGAACAACTCGACGCGCAGCAATGTAAGTGAATGGTGTCCAATGCCCAAATGACAGTGTTTGGAACTAATCCGATCTTCAAATCCCGGAAGTAGGCGGTTAAAAGCGCCGCCATTTTTTACAACGGAGGTCTATGGGAGTGTCGCAACTCTTTCTCTCTATGGCTCTGGGTTTAGGTATATGTAAGGTGGGAGGAGTTGGATCTGGATCCAACTCCTTCCCCTGGATTTCGTGTTCTGCAGTGAGGACCTTCTCATGCCAAGACGCATATCTGGGCTGCGTTCCAGTCCACTTTTAGACACGCACTTGCGAACTTCCCTAAGCACCCCTTTGAAGTGCGTTCCACTTCGTGAAGTGGACGAGGGAAGTTTATATGGACCCTCGTTCCCTCGATTTTGACCAAGGGAGCGAGACTACTTCATATGTACACTTCAGGCATCTCTATGTCCCACAATGCAGTACGATCGTGACGTCCCCACAGATCTCATCTAATCACCACCACAACAAACAACTCTATGATATATTAATTATAATTTTTTATTTTATTTAAAACAACCCAAACACACCTATAAACATTTGGATGCTGCATTAAACAAATTCTTAAAGGGAAAAATAAATAAATCAACTCCATAGCTGATTCCAAGTGATCAAGGGCTTAGGACGTTCCAATTCAGCCCATTGCAGTTTCCGCCAGTAGTGGGCACTCGTGCAACGTACCTGTAAGCAATGACGTACATCCGAGTGAACGAGACGGAGGGAAGTTAGCGAGTGAAGGGCGTGACAATTTTGGACTGGAACGCAGCACTGGTAGCCAAAGTCCACTTCTTTTATACTCAAATGCAAGGCAGTTAATAAGCTAAACGCATGCGTACGATCTCCCAATAGGTGGAGTTTATCCACCCTGCTACAATCGGGGAAAAAGACTCTGTGCACTATGTGTACACACCATGAGTTTAAGTCATCTTTCATTTTGTGAGCAGTTAGTGTAGTTCTTTCATTTACTGCACCCAAACATACGTAAGTTTCAAATGCAACTGGCTCAATTAACATTTATATTAGTAATAATAGTATCTTAGTTGCATTTTAAGTAATATTATAAATCCTGTAAACCTATATAGAAGGTAATATTTTGATTTCTCCGGCTCTCTGCACTGGCGTTTGGCAAAACCGGAAGTGTCTATGCCCAAGACCGGAAATCCAAAATGGCGTCGATATGCAACTAGCCCATTAGAATTCATCTTGCAGCTCTCTGATGAGGTGTGTCTATGTTCAGTCTTGATGTATGTTTGTTTTCATGACCACATTTGTTTTTTCATCTCCAGAATCGTTCCACCCAGAATCATTTCCGTCCAGGTCCTTGCGGTCTTCGTTTGCGTGTGTTGTATTCCTGAGGTAATTTCTGTGTTTTACCTAAAACATTGTGAAAAACTTTAACCTGGCAAATTAATTGAAGATATATTAGTTGTATTTGTTTATTTCATTATGAGGTACCCTACCAGTCAAAAGTTTGGGAGCAGATTTTTTTTTTCAACATAATAAGAATCACTATTAAAGATTGAGCAGCAGCAATAATAATATATCATAATAGACCATCAAATCAGCATATTACAATTTCTGAAGGATTATGTGACACTGAAGACTGGAATAATGAGTTGAAAATGTCTTTCAATCACAGGAATAAATTACATTTCACCATGGAGAACAGTTATTTTGTTTTGTAATAATATTTCACATTATTACTGTTTTTACTGTACTTTGGATCAAATAAATGCAGCCTTAATTCCTAATTATTAAGTCTAGTTAAATTACATGTCATTTTGTTTAGTATTTTGTATAGGCTATTTCAGTGTAATATTTAGGATCTTGATTTGTGATCTTGTGATCTCTATTCTAAAGAAAAAGAAAAAAGAAAATGAAACACTTTATTCTCAATTTATCCAGAATCTTGCAGCTCTCTGAGGTGGTGTGTGTTCAGTCTTGATGTATGTTTTCATGACCACATTTTTTTTAACCTCCAGAATGGCCCTCAAGAGGATACAAATCTTATAACAGAGGAGAGCCTGTCCGGATACGCTGCCTGAATTGCGCACCAGCTGCAGAACTCGCAACTTTCAAAAAAGTGGACGGTGTCAACGAGCCTGAGAAAACTCGAGTCACCACACTGGCTACCCTTTGGGATGGAAAAAAGTTTACATCTCTCCCCAAAACTCTGAAAATTCATTGTTTGAGGAAAACATTACATACTTCGTACGGAATTACACATTGAATAAAAAATATGGCAAAGATTTCCTAATATTAGATCACAAGTCCAGTATCTTTAAAACTGGCCCCCTCCCACTGAGTGAAGAGGAGGGACCAGCAGCCATGGAGGTCCTTTCTTCCTTCATCAATAGAAAAAACTGGTGAAGAGCACAACTTGTTTATGTGTGGAGGATGTGTCTCCCTTAAGCCGCGTGTCCAAAAGCGGTTTTAGACGGCTGAAAACGCCCAGCTGTTCCAAGAACTGAAGTTGGACGGTAGCCGTTTCAAGGAGTATTTTCGGATGAGCAGGACACAGTTTGAAGTGTTGTTCTAGAAAATTTAACCTTCTATTACAAGGAGAGACACAAACTACCGGGAGGCCATTACCTCGGAAGAATGTCTCTGCATTTGTCTGTGGTATGTGCATAGGTGAAAGAAGTATTCAGAATTATTTTAAGTGATATTTTTGTAACTAAATACAGTTGTAGTAGTAGAAGTAAAAAAAAAAAATAAATGCTCAAATAAAGTACAAGTGCCCCAGAATTGTACTCTAGTACATGTACTCAGTTACAGTCATCACTGCATATGTGGTACGACATCGCTTATTTTACTAATTTACTTCTTTTTTTTCTTTTCTTTTTTTTTATGATTCAGTGATACAAGATATTTGACACATCTAAATACATTTATCATTTAATATAATTAACGGCCCTTTGCAACTTATTTCTGTATTTATTTCAGGTATCTGCCAACAAGAGACTCATTCAGATCAATAGCTTTTAGCTACAGGGTGGTTTACTGCACAGTGGCAAGGGTGGTACAAGAAGTGTGTGAGGTAATATGGTCTGTCATGGTCCAGGAATACATACTGAAGACTTCCATAGGCTATGGAACTTCCCCAACTGTCTGGGAGCAATCGATGGGAAGCATGTTACAATACAGGCCCCATCTTCAACAGGGTCCATGTATTTTAATTACAAAGGGAGTTTCTCCATCGTTCTCCTAGTAGTAGTTCATGCCCAGTACCTTTTCCGGATGGTGGCATTCGGACTGTGCCTCCAACTTTGGCAAAGCCCTCCACCAGGGGACCCTCGACCTGCCAGAGGATGCACCATCACCAGGAACAGAAAATCTCCTGCCTGTGCCACATGTGTTTGAGGATTTTCCTCTGAAGAGACACCTTCTCTGACCCGACCCAGGAAAACACCTCGACAAAGAGAAACGTGTTTTCAATTACCGTCTTTCCTGTGCGGAGAGGATGGTGGAGTGCACATTTGGGATCTCAGCCTGTGGACCACCACCATCAGGACCACTGCCATCAGTAACATCTGGACTACCACCAATTGAATCAAAAGAGGCCACCCATAACCTTAGAAAATGAGCATATTTCTTTTCACTAACAAGCTACATATTATTACTACTAAAATAAAATAGTAGTCTAAATCAAAAGAGGAAAATAAATGACTGGGAGATATTATTTTACTGATCAGTTTTCATGTATAGATTCATAAATTAATCAAACTGTTATATAAAAAAATTAAGTTATTGATTGTTACATATGTATTAATTGTGTCTATTTCAAAGTGAATTTGTGTGTGTGTGTGTGTGTGTGTGTGTGTGTGTGTGTGTGTGTGTGTGTGTGTGTGTGTGTGTGTGTGTGTGTGTGTGTGTCTGTATGTTTATATATGCATGATAATGTTTTACTGATTGTTAAATTCTGCTTCATGTAAAATCTGTTGAAATTTGATTTTAACCTCAGATCGACTGCGTCTCAATGCCCCAACTAAACTTAAAAGAAAATGCTCTTCATTATCTGGCTTGTTATTAATGGCATTCAGGACACAGGATTGATAGTCAGTCATATCTGACTGCTCCGCTGGAGCAAGAGTTTGGCGAGAAGTTTCAGGTATGCAGAGTGGCAGCACATTAGGGGAGTCAGGAGATCATGCTGTGTGCTCTCATTTGATGTCTGTTGGGGACAAATCAGAAATTTAATATAAAAAAAAATGAATATATATACAGATAAAGTATACTACTACTAATAATCATAATTCCTTCCTTTGACATTAATAATAGTAATTCCTTCCCATTGACAGAAAAAATAACAATTGCCTTTCATTTAACATGTCAGTCCTACAATTCTTTATACATATTAGCAGCACTTATTACACAATTAAAACAGATGTAGCAGCACTTTAACATTGAGGTTCACGTAGTATGCTCCACTACCTCCACTGGTGTTACCATAAGCCATGTTTCCACCGCAATTACAATTTTGCGGTGGAAACGCAGCTATAGACTCAAGGAGAGCCACTACACTGACATCCTCATCACATCGCATATTCGGTCTGAAATTGCTAGAGGTGTCCCTGTCTGTGATGTATGTCTCCAGGAAGTTGAGGATGTAAATATACTTCCACCTCCGACTGCCTCCTGCTGCCCCTGCACCTGACTTCTCTCTCTTGTAAGTGTCCCTCAGGTATTTCCACTTTTTACGACATTTTTCTTCTGATCTAACACAACTTGATCTAACTTTTACTGGGCTTTTAGCAACCTTCAACATAATACTTGGCCAATCACAATTTTTGTCTGATATGCTCCAGTCACCTTCAATGGACTTGGCAAGCACCAATAATAATAATTTTGTTGAAGCATTGCTTGACACACTGCAGCTATCAGGGATGATAACTTTTTTGAGGACATGTGGAAAGAGGTGGAGGAAATGGCTGTAAAGTGCCACGTCAGTTTTGAAAAAGCAGAAAAGAGACAGTAGATTGTGTGGATCCGTAATTACTTCCTCAACTTGGAGCACGTAGAGAACTTAGGTGACAAGGAAGCCTTTAAAAGGCATATATTCTGTCCAGTGATTGACTCATTCATGAATGAGCTGCAAAGGAGATTCTCTAAGAGAAATTGAAAAATGATGCACGGAATCCAAGCACTCCACCCTAAAAGCAGCACTTTCTTGCATGATATATTATCAAATATTGAAGATTTGAAGCATGAGCTGTATCAGACAAAAAGTGTTTTGGAAATGAAAGGAAAAAAACTAATGACTTCTCATTGAATTTGTGGTATTTCTGGAACCCTTTAAGATGTGTTTCATGAGCTTTTCAGGCTGTGTAAGATAGCCATTGTAACACCTGTAAGTAGTGCTGCGTGTGAACATAGCTTTTCAGGACTTAAGCTGATCAAAAACCATATCAGAACAACAATGGGGGATGAGAGACTGAGCCATCTAGGAGTTTTGAGCATTGAATCAAGATGGGCAAAATCCTTAAATATGGGTGAGTCTGTAAAAGATTTTAGCAGCTAGCAACCATAAAAATCGCAGAATGGTACTTTCTTTAAATAAACCAGATACAAATACCTATTATAAGCCACAAGCAGGATGTAAAATGATAACTACGTCCGAGTCTGAAACTAGCAAAAAACACTTGCTGGCGCTGCATTGCGCCGAGTGTATGATAGGGCCCGAAAATATGTTTTTTTAATAATAATTATTATATAATTTATATTACAGTTATATTTATTAATTAATTGTATATTTATTATATGAATACAATTCTGGATTTATATAAATAAGGCTGTTCTATTATTTTTTTTAAACCTGGTCTTTTTGTTTTGCCCATGTATTGAGCAACATGTAAGATTGTGAAGATTTATGTAAAGTTTATATAACTTAATGTTGAGTTTTATTATTTTTGTGAGCTGTACTCTATTCATACATTGGATTCTTTTATTTATTACAGTTTTTTACTTCTAAAAAAGTGAAACGTTAATACAAATTGTATTTGATTGTTATGATTTACAGCAGTGAATAAATGCCATTAAAATATAATAAGGTATCACTGTTTATTGCTGATTTTAAAGCTTACTGAACTTTAAATGATTTGGATAGAGTTCTACATATAAATACACAACATAAGAATGGCCTCTTTGTATTAATTGTGGCCCCTCTTGTGCCCCCCAGTTGAAAAAATCCTGGAATCGCCCCTGCCACCAGCCCTGCACATTTTGTAACATTATACAATACCATTCAAAAGTTTGGGGTCAGTAAGATTTTTTATTTTAAAGAAATGAAAGATATTAATAATTTTATTCAGCAAGGATGCATTAAATTGATCTAAAGTGACAGTAAAGACATTTAATTGTAATTTTACAAAAGCTTTCTGTTTCAAATAAATGCCCTTCTTTTGAACTTCTTATTCTTATTTAACTTCTTATCCTGGCAAAAATTTTACACAAATGTTTTCAACATTTCAACAATATTTTTATAGCAAATTAGCATATTAGAATGATTTCTGAAGGATCATGTGACACTGAAGACTGGAGTAATAATGCTGTTAACTGCTGTTAAATTAACTTTTTGTGTCCACATTTTTATATTAGAAAATATACACTCACACTTATTCGTTTCATTTTACACATGTATGAACTCTGCTTTCTGAACTCATACACTCTTTTTAACACGTAAACCCCATTTATCACTATTTGCATTTTAATATAGGTAGGACTAATGTATAAATGGTTTCTGCACCCAAACATTACAGGTTTGACTTTTAGACAAAATCTCACAATCTTTCATTATTGGTTCTTAATATTATATGTGTATGTACAGAGCAGTGTGTTGACAGGACTTTTATTTTGGTCATGTAGTGCGACGTCATAAGGATGCGTCGCGCTCCTGCATCTGTTGACAGAAAAAAGGTTTGTGTTTTAAGCATTTAAGGCGTTTAAATCAATGCAGACTGTTTTATATCAATGTAAAACAATTAAGTTTTATTTAATGTAATGTTGTTCTGCTTTATCTAACATTAAGGGATGTTATATTTTTGTGAGTATCTTAAGTAACAGAAAAGGTGCGTCTCATTTCGTTCTCTATATCGTGAATCATAATCACAAATCCCGGCTCTGGCGAGTAGTAATGTGAGAAAAGGAGATTGTTTAATATTCAGGTAATTGACTGTTTCGAATCGCTGACGACACAGCTGTGAAAAACATAGACATAAACACATAGGCTGTTTTCAAAATCCCACACTAACTTACTGCCCAGTACTATTTACTATTTATTTTGTAGGAATAGTGTGTGAAATAGTATACAACATTTTTTTTAAGGTAGATTGCTACAGTGTTGTCACACGACCGACAATGAACATTAATTCAGCACAGCTGTCCAGGCTGTTACCTTACAAATAAATGTGCCAACCATTCTTTTTTTTTTTTTACTTGGAAACCTGAGTGAAAATGTCGTACCTTTCAACTACCCTCAATGGATCTTGATCTAACCAATAAAAAAAAAATAGTTGGTCGGTGTTAAGTCAAGGTGATTCTGTAAAATTAAATGTTTTTACTTAAAATCAATTAATTAGATTTTAATTTGGTCAACAAAAAATGTACACTGAATTTTTTTTTTTTTTTACCATAAAAATGTGCTTAATGTGGTAACGTAAATTAACTGGTTTAACTAAAGTAAAAAATATGGCCTAATTATCATGTTCGAATCAAATTGACTACATTTGGCAGGCTAATTTTAAAGGTTCAGGTAACAATCCTTACAGAAACACCTACCAGTTTTACTGTGTAGAATACTTAAGTCGTACAAGGGTAAAAATAACTCATTATAGCTGGGTTTTACAAAACACCACAAATAGTCTTATTCTCTTAGGATTTATGGTATATTATCCCCTATATATTAGGTATTTATTTTAGGATAAATAAGTTATTGATATGAATTGAACTCATTTCCTAATTGAGTAACTTTACACAGTTATTGAACGTATTTGAATCAACACTAAAAGGACTTGCTGAACAATGATACAGTTTTTTAGTTTGAGCTCTTTTGAAGCATTGAACTCTGTTTGCATTACTAAATCATAATTTTTTCTGTTCATCACTGTAAAGCTGATTTGTAATCTATAAAGCGCTATATAAATAAAGGTGACTTTTTTTTTCTTGACTTGATCAAACGTGCCATAGAGGTTAAAGTACAATTTATGTAACAATAGTGTTTTTGGAAACACGGCTAGTTTGTACTGTACAGTAAGGCTACATTTAAAATGATTCCCTGCCTCCTGCCACCGAGTGGTTTTAGGAACTTGGTTATAGGAACTGGCCACCAGAGTGGTTCCCCGAGAACTAATGGTTCCCGTTTTCTGGTTGCATTCGCACCGCCAGTAGGAACTCTGAAGAGACATAAGCTGAGTTTATTGTTGTGACTTTTATTTTGATGGCGCTGAGAATGAGCACACAGTGCTCCCATTGTTCATCTTCATTAGTTTATGATCTGTCCAACAGTCCTGTCTAATACGTTAAGCTGAGCAGAAATAAATAATCATGTTTTGCTTGGTTTCCTCAAAGTTGCGTTTGTATTTTCTCCTCAGCGTAAATGTTAAGAGGCTCATCTATCACTGTTTTCCATGTTCGTAGAGTTCGTTTCTGGAGTAAAGATATAGGCTATAATCTGTGTTCACAGTTTTTTTTTTTTTTTTTTAAATGGCGGGTGCTGGTGTTTCGCGTGCGTTCAGCCAATCAGCGTACACTAGCGTCACTGGTAGTTCCTATAGTGCTGGTTTAGACCCGACTCTGAAGTAGGAGCTAAATTAGTTCCTCCAAAAGGAGTTCCTAGAACTAAAATCGTTCCTAGTTCCTGCGGTGCGAACAGGCCAAAATCCGGGTACTTCTGCCATTAGATCTAGGAACTGTGAAATGGTTCCTCCGGTGCGAAAGACCCAATCGTAGGTCATCTGGGATGAAAATGCATACAGAAAATGAGTCGCGAGATTCTTCCCCATCTAGTAAGTGGCATGGAAGCAACAGGGAGGAGAACTCAAACAAACTGCTCCTGAATCTTTCTGTGAATCTTACTGTCATCACAGTGCATGTCTCAAAAAAAAGAGAGAGACTGACATGCTCCCAGCAACAAGTGCCTCCACAAAGCATGTGTCGATAACACAAGCATTTACAAATGCAACACATTTGAAAAGGATTCAAGAAGATGGAAAGAAATAACTGACGCCATTTGTTAATCGCCCTTCTAAACTAATGTGCTGATCATAACGCACACAGACAGTAGCTCGCACATCAAGTGCAGTTTGCAGGCACACAGAAAGATTCAGGAGTAGGTTTCTTCGTACAGTCTGGATACTCAGTATTGCTAGGCAGTAGCTGCTTCTGGACGTACATTTAGGTAGGGCAGATTCTGGGTCTTAGCGCTAGTTTACGATAAGCGTTTTGTAAGATTTATATTCTAATCGTTGACCACATCCGACAAACTTGGCAAAATTATAAGGTCCTTGCGTTTTTCAGCCTGAGAGTGATGCTCTAATAATGATTGACAGACTTTAGTATATATGACAAATGCATAGAATGCCATCTTAGAATTACCTTAATGTAGTATAAATTGTTTCCGAATGTTGTTTTAGAAAATTGCAAGTTGTGTAGGAATGCCAGTGAGGAAAAAGTCAAGTCTATTCTCAGAACAAACATAATTTTTTTTTTTTTTTTTAACAGAACTACTGTATATAAAAGCTATCCACATGAGCATGGGTTTTAAGGGTTTATACTCTCATTAATTTGATACACTACTCCACATAGGAAAAACAGACAACTGGGGGGAAAAAATGCCAACTCTAGTTACTGACCTGATGCAGACACATATCTGAAGCGGACTGTGAGGTTTATGTAAGGTTGCGTGAAAATAAGCTGGGCAGCATGATAAATAAATGTATGTATAATGCTTAAAAACGCATGCAAACGATGAGCTTTCGTGACCGCGCAGCACAGCAACATCGCATGAGCATAACCGTGATAGAGACGATAGTCCTAAATCTCTACCGGTTGACACATTTCTACTGGTATATTGCCCACCCCCTATCTCTGACCAGTCAAAAATGCTGCTAAATGTTCTGTTTCAGAGAAAAAGTCTAAATAAAAAGGCAAGTTTATTTATATAGCACATTTCATACACCATGGCAATTCAAAGTGCTTTACACTGAAAATAATTAAAATAACCACAAAATAAAAGCTAGGAAAATTAAAACTTTTTTTTTGAAGAGTAATGTTTGATTTCCTTTTGGGGAAGTAGAATATTAGGTTTTCCATATTTAAGTTTGTTAGGAATGGTTAGGTTACGCAAAGGGAATCCAAACAAATGTATTATTAACAGATTTGTTGTTTTAAAGGGGAGAAAAGATGGAATAGAATTAGTATAGAGGCCGGCAGATACTCAAGGTTGCAGTACTGTTATCGGACATAAAAAAGTTGTATCAAGTCATCCCTATTAATTAGGCCATGGAAGGGCATTAAAGTCATCATGAAATTGAAAATAATGAAATCTCATACTGACTACTAAACTGAAGAGCTGATTGAGACGCACCCAGTGATTTAGTTTGGATTTGTATTTCTTTCTGTTAATTATCCTCATCTTAAACAGGACAGAGTGTCCAAACACACAGAAAAACTCCAGAGATCCACATGACACTATTATAAAGATGGCGTTGATTAAAGAGGAGAGTGAAGAAATGAAGATTGAAGAAACATTAAGAGTGAAACAAGAAGATACTGAGGACCAAACAGGTGGGTTTCATTCTCAAAACTGAACTCAGTCATTTCTTATCAAATCGGTAAGCCCTTCCTGACTAGAGGTCGACTGATATGGGTTTTTCTCTGGGCGATATATGATGCTGATTTATTGAATTTTTTTGCTGATATGTTATATATAATAATATATATTTTTTCATCTCATAAAATCTAAAAGTTAAGTAATAAGAAGTGGTACAAGTGATTTATTGAACAACACAACCACAGAAATAAAGTTTAAGTGCACAAATTTGGCCATCGGTCCTCTTATCAGCATGAAAAACTATAGTTTTATTCAATGGATTATACAGGCTTCAGCCTTGTTAGCGAGCCAAGACCGCTCACTTTACAATCACTAAAACGCTGTCTCTTTGTCAGTTCATCGCGATCTCACAAATCACTAATCGCGATCACACTGTTGAGAGTTTATTAGACAATTATTAATTCAAAAATGGACTATAGGAGTATAGTTTATGGATCTGCCAGGAAGTCATACATCAAAATAGTGGACAAAGTACATCATACAGGATTGAGACTTGCCTTAGGAGCGTTATGGACAGCTTTTTCCTCTTAATGCAAATGAAAGCTTGTTTCCGCCACGTAATAAAAAAAAATGTAAAAGATAATTGCGACTCTTAAGGGCCGTTCACACCAAGAACGATAACTATATTTCCATCCACACCAACTAACGATAACAGTCTGTTTATTCTAAGCTCACACGCTGCGGTTTGAATGTGTGCACAACGTCATTGAACATGTTTTTGCTGTTCTTATTGCATTTACATGGCTTTAAACCATGCTATGTCCTCAGCATGCTATGTTTTGAGTGAAGCTAGTGTAATCGATCAAATAATCGAATAGTGAATTTAGCTGATGTAGTCAATATTGTGGAATAAAAACAACACCTAGTCTTTTCCACCGCAACTTCAAAGGAAGCAAGAATATGTTGTGGAAACAAGCGCTGGATACTTGAGGTAATACTTCTCACCATTTATTCTGAAGGTATGAACAATTGTTTTCCATATCCATTTTCTTGAAAAGGGGCTTGACTTGTCAAACAGTGGTGGATTTTTCTGTACCTCGTCGATTAACTTCACCACAATGTCGTCTGCCATTTTAAATGCGCACAAGCCCTTTAAATTCAAGTGGATTATGATTGGCTGTCAGTGTTTTATCATTCAACAGCTGAAAAAATCATTCTGAAAGTGATCTCAACGATATCGTTCCTAATATCTTTATCGTTATAGTTGTGGTGTGAACTCTGCTATTCTTAAATATGGAGAACGATTTTTAGAACTGTATCTTTATCGTTATCTTTATAGTTATCGTCCTTGGTGTGAACAGGCCTTTAATCTAACACAATTCTGACATTTTCTTCCAATTGCGAATTCACAGTACATCTAAATTATGACTTTATAACTCACAATTGTGAATTTATATCATGCGATTCTGACAGAATTGTGAGATAAAAATGTGCAATTACCTTTTCTATTTTTTATTCAGTGGCGTAAACAAGGTTCCATAGCACCAGCAAGCAACTGAATGAGAAAATTTGTTTGGTGTTCTGTCAACTAGGTGCATTACCTTTGGGGATCTAGCATACATTTAGTTGGTTTTGATGCTTTAAATGTCTAAATGTGTTGATGTCTTTGTGCCATTAAACATGACTTAACTTGTATTTATCTTTTTCTGCCGTAGATCTGATGACACTGAAAGAGGAGAGTGAAGTACTGAATGAAATGAAAGATCATGATTTGATAACTGGAGAAAAATATCTTAGTGGCTCACAGACTGAAAATACTTCCTCTCAAAAAAACGTTAGAAGGAAAGTACCTAGAAGTTTTTTCACCTGCTTTCAGTGTGGAAAGAATTTCAGTCACCATGAAAAGCTTAAAGTCCACATGAGAGTTCACAATGGAGAAAAGCCTTACACCTGCCAACATTGTGGAAAGAGTTTCACTGAAAATGGAAGCCTTAAAGTTCACATGAGACTTCACACTGGAGAGAAGCCTTTCACCTGCCAACATTGTGGAAAGAGTTTCACTCAAAGTGGAGCCCTTAAATACCACATAAAAACTCATACCGGAGAAAAGCCTTACACCTGCAAACTGTGTGGAAATAGTTTTATAACAGAACCAAGCTTTAGGTGTCACATGAACATTCATACAGGAGAGAAGCCTTTCACATGTGACCAGTGTGGAAAGAGTTTTACACGTAAAGTAACCCTTAATTCCCACATGAGAATTCACTCAAGAGAGAACATTTTGACATGCCCTCAGTGTGGAATGATTTTTACATGTAAAACATCATTTGATTCCCACATGAGAGTTCACACTGGAGAGAAGCCTTACACCTGCAAACTGTGTGAGAAGAGCTTCTCACAAAAAGGATATCTTGGGTATCACATGAGAATTCACACTGGAGAGAAGCCTTACACATGTGAACAGTGTGGAAAGAGTTTCAGACAAAACGTAACCCTTAATAAACACGTGAGGATTCACTTTAGAGAGAACCGTTTTATATGTCATCAGTGTGGACAGAATTTCACAGACAGGAAACAGCTTAAGAAGCACGTAATAACTCACATTGGACAGAAGCCTTTCATGTGTCATCACTGTGGAAAGAGTTTCACACTTAAAGGAAACCTCAAGACTCACATGAGACTTCACACTGGAGAGAAGCCTTTTACATGTCTTCAGTGTGAAAAGAGTTTCATATATCAAAGAGACTTGAAACATCATTTGCAAAGTCATTCTGGAAAAAAATTGCAGTGTTCAGAGTGTGACAAGGTTTAGAAAAGGAGCAATTTCAAACATCACCTGCTCATTCACTCTGGAGGAAGGCGATTTAATTGTGATCAATTTAAGAAAAAAAAAATCTTTTGCCATTACACTTTCAGATACACCTGAAAAGTCACACAGATTTGAGACCCTATTTGTGTTCTTTGTGTGGGAAGAGATTTAAATGGCTCTGCAGATTAAAATGGCAGGTGACGCTCCTACAAAGCTTGAACATGTCTTTTATTTGCATCGTTTAGTTCTTTATACTTTGCATAATTTTTGATTAATACATTGTAGTGCAATAACAGTTCATGAATAATCTTGTACTAATACCTGAACTAATAGCTACTTGAACATGAAATCATGTTAATTAACATTAAGGGAATTTGGCCTTTGTCTTTCCTCATATTCATATTCCTGTGAAACAAAAAGTCAAAGCTAGACAATTTCATGTTCCTAGTCACTGGTGTGCTAACATTTTTAAATATGAATGGGATATAATTTAATTTAAATAATTAAAAATTCAGAGATATTTTACTCATAAAAACTTCTAAGAATAATTGTGGCCAACGTGTTTTAGAGAAAAACGTTTATTTCATAATATGAAACTTTCCCCCTACTTTCGATTCTTTCACTTCAATGAATGCAACATTTTTGAATGAAAGATCAAAAGGATAAACCATGCAGATTTATTTTTCCAGCCATCTTTGATCATATTTACCAAGGGTGCCAATAATTATGACCACAACTGTAGTTAATATAGCATTGTAATCGACATCATACACATAATTCTCCGGCTATATTGCTAAATGTACCCAATTTTTCATATTTCACATTTATTTGTATAGTGCTTTTCACAATACATATTGTTTCAAAGCAGCTTTACAGAAAATGTATGCGTCTACATTACAATTTAGAGGAATCTGTTATCAGAGGTGACTGTCTAAGTTATGCATTTCAGAAATGTACATAGACAAATCACACACTTAGCTAACAATGTATTATTTTAAACAGTAATAATTTAAGGCAGAAACAATGAGCTCATTGAAGTAATGAATACATGTTTGTTACAGGGTTGCCAACTTTGGCTTCATGGCTGGAGTGAGATTTATGAATCAGCTACCTTTTTAGGTGGTAAAATCATAACAGTTAGAAAAATAGTTAATGTAAAAAAGCAATTTATGCTTTTATTTTTAACTAAATACAAAATAAATGTTTCTGACATTTCTATAGTCTATTGTGCTGAATGCTCTTTGTTGAATGCAGAAGCTGCAGACGCTGGTGGCTCATATTTGTAGCATGGGTCCATTTCTGTCATCTTTTTGCACATTACAGAGGACAATTTACCCTTTAGTGACAGTTTATTTCTTGTCTCAGTTTAGGAACCCTATCTACCTAACCTATCGCAGAGAAGGTTCTCTCAGAGTCTACATTTGAATGTGGACGGCAGAGCACAAGCTGTGCCACTTTTGCAAGTCTTTGGAACCTGGGTGCACCTGTTAAATGGCTCTTCATGGCACTCAAGTGTGCCCATATGACATCTATTTAGTTGAATTCCTTTTCCCCGTCCACCTTGACCAGGGTAGTTTTCCAGACCTTTTCTGGGATATCCGTGTCTTCTACCATCCATACCATACCATACCATACCATCTTCTTCCGCTTATCCGGGGCCGGGTCGCGGGGGCAGCAGTCTAAGCAGAGATGCCCAGACTTCCCTCTCCCTAGACACTTCCTCTAGCTCTTCCGGGGGGACACCGAGGCGTTCCCAGGCCAGCCGGGAGACATAGTCTCTCCAGCGTGTCCTAGGTCTTCCCCGGGGTCTCCTCCCAGTGGGACGCGCCCGGAACACCTTCCCGGGAAGGCGTCCAGGAGGCATCCGGAACAGATGCCCGAGCCACCTCAGCTGACCCCTCTCGATGTGGAGGAGCAGCGGCTCTACTCTGAGCTCCTCCCGAGTGACCGAGCTTCTCACCCTATCTCTAAGGGATCGCCCAGCCACCCTGCGGAGAAAGCTCATTTCGGCCGCCTGTATCCGGGATCTTGTCCTTTCGGTCATGACCGGCTCATGACGATAGGTGAGAGTAGGAACGTAGATTGACCGGTAAACGACAGACCGGTCAGTGTCTTCTAACATTTGAAAATCAAAGAACTCTTCACCCAGGCAGTCCTGTTCTCTGTCATCATCAAATGTACTATATCTTGATATATATATCGTTATTGGGATATGAGATGACTTATATTGTGATATGATATTTTGGTCATATCGCCCAGCTCAAATACCTCCCTACCGGCAGGTTGTGGCTTCTGTAGCGTTCTTTTCCCCTGGAAAGGGCACACTTTCCCAGTGTTACTCTCCCTTGTGGATATTTCTATCTTGTGAGACTTTAAACTTTCTTTCTTTTTGTTTTTTTCATTCTGTGAATCTAGAGCACTGCAACATCAAATAAATACTTATAACTTACACTGATTTGGTTTTGTGACATTCTTAAGTCTCTTATTTGGGAAGGAACACTTAAGATATTGCAATGCAAAAGCAAATTCAAGACTGAAATACAACTAAGTTATTATTACTAAGCCTATTTTTGCAAGAAGTAGCCTAGGGGGGAAAGTATGAAAGCATGGGTAGCAATATTCAATTTGCAATGTAATATGCAAAATGACAATGCAATATGTAAAATGGCAATGGATTTCTGTATTTAAATGTACATTTTCCATTACATTTGTGCAACGGTGGTGCAAAATTAAAATTAATCATATAATTTACATTTGCCATTTCATACACTAGTTTTAATATGTAAATTGAATACATATTTTAACGCTTTATAAGTTAGGATTAGGGTATTTTTAACATGTTCAAGCAAAAACTGTAGCAAAATGATCATTTAAATGTTATTTTTCTTAATTGCATTTACACTCACAGTTAAGACACTTGCGATAGCATTTTCATTAAATGTCCCGCAATGAATGTAGCAAAATTCAATGTGCAAATTGAAAATATCACCTGCAGAGGCGATTGTGCTTCAGTCTGATGATGACTGAGGTCATGTTGGGCAAAACATGTAACGGCTACTTCAAATGTACTGTGTACAAACTGATTTTCATTGATGCGCATTGCATTATGCATTTGACATCTTTTGACCTTGTCTGTAGCCGCGTTTCCATTACCTTTCAAATTGCGCAAATTGAAATTGTGAATTGAAAATACGTCCAATGGAAACACGTCAGTAGGCGCGTTAAAAAAGGTTAAGATAATATTTATATACAGATTTTCTTGTAACTTTACTCCCTGTGCAGAATCTGAAAAGATATATTATATTATAACAGAGATGCCAAGAATTAATCCATATCAGGTATCAGAAATCATTTTTTACTGATCTCAAGCTAGCACAGACATGACCAAATATAACTAGCACAGACATTTACATATATTTAATCCGCAATCCATCTCTGTATATTGTGCCAATTTATGGAGAGCTCCACTATACAGAGATGAATTGTGGATTAAATAAGCATAATTGTCCGTGAATGTTATATTTGGTCAGGTCTGTTCTAGCTTGAGATCTGTAAAGATGTAATGTAAGGCATCTCTGTTCACATGTTTTTGTACTGACTGCCATTACTTTGCCCCGCTGATGGTCACAAATAGGCCAGATGATCGTAAAAATGTACGTGACTGAAGCAGATTTGTTTTGGTCTTTAATTATAATAAAACTCTTACTCATCTGTTGGGTTGTTCATCATTTGCTCATAAAACTATTTTTAGGAGCTAAGGAAGCCACCGACTGGGATTGGAACTGAATCGGGAGAGTCTACTGCAGGAACATGGAAGTGGTTCAACCTCATGGATGAGGCAATAGGTGGGAGGCCATCCATCCAGCCTCATCAGAGGAAGACTCCATTGTTCCTGCAGTGAGTTCTCTTGGTTCAGTCCCTAAGGAGCCAGAGCAGCAGGACAGGAGAGCAAGTGGAGAGACAAGGCCAGCAAAGAGGCAAATAAAGGATCCAGTACTGGAATTTTTAGAGAGGGAAGCTGAAAGTACAGAAGAGAGAATGAAAAAAAGAGGATATGAGAGAGGAGAGACTTCAATCAATTCTAGAGAAAATTGTCAAAAAGATGTAATTTTTTTAAATTGTTGAAAAAATTTAAACTTTTATTTGAAATAAATAATTTTGAGTTGTAATGTTTTATTTATTTATAAAAAAGCAGGATTATTTATACTAATAATAACACAAACTGTTAGTGCAAATTAACAATATAATTTACATCTAAACACATTAAGATATGATCACAAGGGGGATGACAAGTATATAATCAACCTAAAACA
The DNA here is from genome assembly GCA_021554675.1 of Leuciscus idus. Taxonomy (NCBI): domain Eukaryota; kingdom Metazoa; phylum Chordata; class Actinopteri; order Cypriniformes; family Leuciscidae; genus Leuciscus; species Leuciscus idus. The sequence goes on from CM038629.1 coordinate 20,928,373, forward strand.
ATTACACTTGCTTAGTTTTTATTTTAACTACATACTAACTATGGTAGTTAAATATATCTAACTATAATATGTAAGTGGTTGTGGTTTTAACAGATTTGATAAATATTGATGATGTCTTAGGGCTGGAGGAAGATCATCATCATCTGGAGCAGAAACTCTGGTGTGTTCTCCACTCTGTTGCTCTCTCACTTGCAGGTCATTAGGATCATCACCATTCAGTTGTCCTTCCTCTGGCTCCATGATATCACCATTTGTGATGCAGATGTTGTGCAGTATAGTACAACAAGTGATGACCTCTGGAGCAAATTCTGGCTTGACTTTAAGAGCCTTAAAGAAAAGTGACCGTCATCGTGTTTTCAAAATACCAAAGGATCTCTCAATGATGGATCGAGCTTTTGCATGGTGTAAGTTGAAGCTACGCTGACTTTCATTTTGTAGTGGCTCTCTATATGGAGTGATGAGAGAGATTGGGTGGCTAAGACGGGTAACCTCCATCTCCTAAAATGTGGTATCCCTCTGGTGGGTAAAGTGCCTTCAAATGGATAGTGCTGTTTTTGAGCACTCTGGAGTCATGGACTGATTTGAATATAACTTGAAATTAAAGAATTATATTTGAAACTAGACCTCTGAGTAATACTGAAGATATTGCTATAAATTACAGCAACACCTCACCTTTTTCCATTTAGACGAGGCTCATGTTTATAACAGTAATCTTGGGGGGTGAACTCATATAAAGTAATGTAATCATCTGGTTTTAGCCAGGTGTCTGTCAAACACTGTTTAGTTTGGCCAGAATGTTGAATTTTACTACAGGATTGCAAAGTGAGGTTCCATCCTTTCTGTAAGCTCCATTTGCTGCTTGTAGAATGAGCTCAGTGTCAAGGGAAGATAGGTATCTCAAGCTGAGCTGGCCAAGGCTCAGAACGAAGGGAGGAGGTGCTCCCTGGAAAATACAGAATTGTGGTATACCTGGATGCAGTGGCGCAGAAACCAAAATTTTTCAATAACTGCAACTGGTTTTAAAGCTCTCCTGGACTCCTTGATCATTTGAAGAATCCGGAAATGTTAATGTGATCACTGGTTTAACAAGAACCACCTTGATGGGACTTTTGTCCTTTTTTTCGTAAGTTTCAAGGGGAGTAAAAAACGGACCATTAAAATCTTGGTCCTAGAACTGCAAACTAAAATCTTGTTAATTTGCAAAAGTCTCTATACAGTCTGAGGTATTCCTGAGGAAAAGGAAAGCTTGCGTATTTCTTCTTGCAGTATGACTCTGGCAGACATGATGATTCTGTAGTATGAAAAAAAGACATTGGTAAATAGCTTATTCTTGGGACCTTATGTGAATTCTTTCAACAAATTAGTTTGTGGAATAGAGCTCCTTGGCAGGTGCATTAGAGCTACAATTAGCATCAAGCTACATAACACAATTTAAAAGATTCATATTATGATTTTACTCAAAACTCACTTTAAACCACCATCGAGTGTTTGTGTTAACTTCCGATCGTGATCTAATATGGATTTTAGAAATATATTATGTTTAATACAAATATATATTATTAAATATATTATGTATAGCCTTTTATATGCAGCTAATCGCTACACCTGCTTATCATTTATAATGTAAACATCCATTATTGATATGAAAATCGCACCAACCGCATGAAAATCACACACAAACCATATACTATCGTAATCGTGTGTTTATTACATTCTTGTTTCACGTGTAGAAATGTTTGTTTTTCACAGAGCTCAGAATGAGGAAGTGTACAGGACAACATTATCCAGAAGGCAGGAACTATGGTCACATAAGATGATTGACAGCTCTAGACCTCTAATGAGCACTCTTTGAGTCATAAGTGATGCAAACCAGGAAGAAGAGAGAAAGAGCGTGCTCTGAACGCACTTTCAGCTGTTTAGGTTGCATAATTCAGTGGGAAATGAATAGAAATTATATTCTGTATGACAAAATATTTAGCAAACGTGAGAATAAATCAATATTTCTCCAAATATGTGCGCTTTTGGACTTAGAGCCCTAACGGATCTATGTGAACACAAACAGTTTGTACAGAAGGGCTGTTCCATAAGGGCTGCTTAGAAAAGCGGGGATTAAAGTCCAGCACCGAACTAATCATTATTTGATATATTTAATTATCTGATTGTATATTAAGATTCAATTTTTATTGTTTTACCATTGACTTTATATTTTCAGACAAGTTTGAGAAGGCCCTCAAGTGGTGCAAAGAGCAAAATACCATTCTGCTGTAGAGAGTCAGATTGACACCAACACAAAAAGGCCAATAAATAAATAAAAAAACCTGTAAGATAAGAGCTGTGTCCCAATTCATGGGCTGCATCCTTTGAAGGCCACGTCCTTCGAAGTGCACGGCCGACGCGGCCTTCGAAGGACGCACCGAGACTTGTTTAAAGTGGAAAGTATAGCCGATTGCGTCACCCCGGCGCGACGAAGGCTGTCCTAATGCGAAGGGTACTTCGAAGGCTCCTTCAAAATACAGCCTGCAAATGTGTCCTTCTTTTCCCGTGAATGCAAGATACATCAGAAGGATCCTTTGCAACCTTGCCTACCCCAGAATTTATTACGCGCTGGAGACGAAATTGCCAGATTACACTTTTAAATGTAAGTTTTGGGTTTCAATTTAATCGAAAATCGAATGTATCTAATGATTAAAATGAAAAATAATAATAAATTCAATATAGGTTCAAATGTTGACTTATATGTTACCAGTATGTAATTTTACATAGGCTAGTTTATACACTTTAGAATTATGTACATAAATTGACCCGTGAGCATTTTTAGATAGGTTTTCAACCCCATTTTGTTTTTAGGCAGTTATAACTATTCATGTATATATAACTTATATAAAGTTTTATATATAAAGTCCAGTACAAATGTTACTGCCGCTCATCACAATGGTTGTCACCAGTTGCTAGGCGACAAAACCAGACCGTCCCATTGCATTGAACAACTCCCGGGACACAGCTAGCAACAATTTGTTAATGTGACAATAAATTTTGTTAGTTTAATTTTCCAAGTAACCAGTGGTGGAATGTAACGACATACATTTACTCTGAATTAAAATATACATTTTAAGTACTTTAGATTGTTATTCAACTCCACTTCATCTCAGAGGCAAATATTATACTTTTTATGAAAAACTGCCTTTTTACACATGGATATTAGATTTTGATATTAGATATTGTTTAAAAAAATATTATAATTATAGTTAGTATTATAGTTATAACTTGCATTACAAAAATAAACAAAGCACAGAAATAATTTTTTGTTTCATTTACAAATATAACTTACATAAAAGTAATGTAGGCCTATACGATTGTTTCATTTACAAATTTTAATTCACATAACCAAAAGTTTATCTCTACCAATCTGTCAAGAAGAGAAAACAATCTGTTCATGCTCTCCTGTGATCTCCTCTCTGTATCTCTCTCTGAAACTTCATGTCCTCCCTAAATATCTCGATCAACTCATCCTCTCGGTCTGGTTTTCTCTTGGCTGGTGCTGTTCCTTGTTCTATCCTTCGCGGCCAGTGTTGCCAGATAGAGCTGATAGTTTCCAGCCCAAAACCCGCCCAAACGCACACAAAACCGCCCAAAATATTTGATCAATATTTAGTTATTTTAACTGCCACGATTACTGTACCATAGCTACAAACGACAAACACCAGCAGCAACAGTCAACCACAATAACAAAATGACAACACAACCTGTAATATAATATGTGGGTATCATAGTTTTTTATGTTAAAGCCTGCCCCCTTGTGGTGACAATAATAATGGTTTGGAACGAGCTCAGTTCTAGTTCAGACACAAGTTAAACAGCTGCACGGATCGAGTCGTGTGATTTGTCTGTCAGCATCGTGATTCGTGCTATTTGATACACAACACAACCTAATGACAAAACCAGTTCACATCTATGCTCTTCGACCACACACACAATGCACTTTCACGGTGTAGATTTAAAATGTTTTGCGATAATTTAAATACCCAATGTTTATTTTGTTATATTTAATAAATTATATATGTTTTTAAATTATATTATATATATTAATTATTATTATTAGTACTACTACATTTTACTCCTGATAAACGGGTGTATGTGTGTGTGAAAGAGAGAGCGAGATATCTTACCTTTAAATGCAGAACAGTAACAGGCTGTCGGTTGTAACTTGACAGGATGCTGAAGAACACAGCTGATCTGAATGCAACGTTTTAGAACTATTTACAGTCTGGCTGAGCTGTTTAGTACATGGATGTGTCAAACTTCCCCAACAACTGTTGGGGAGGACGGAATGAAGCCGATGTCCATCCATTCCGTGCCAGCCCTGAGCGCACATCCATTAAACCAGAAAGGAGCGGCAATCCCATTCTATTTCTATTTCTACTCTTTGAGCAGCGTGACTTATGAAAATGCTCTTTCAACCGGAGCGTTGGATATGGGGAGAGATTGTAATTGCACCTAGTAACTACAATTGCTAAATCATGAAAGCAGTGGTTTCCTCCAGCATCTTGAAAAGAGTCTACCTCTAACCAAAACGCATCAATGGTTAAATTAGGTGAGAACCCTGCTGAGGCCACATTTCTCCACTGAGTCTCAAGTAAATCTAGTGAGCCTGAAAAGAATTCCTTAGGCAGCTCTCGGAAGGATGATTTGTTTGACACAACTGGAAGATCTTAGGTCTAAGTCCATGAGTTGTTGTTCGTTATTCAAACGGAAAACGCTCGGCTTGATTATACGTCTCAGTGTTGACATGTACAGCTGGTTGAGGTCCCGAAAACTACAAGGCTATCAGCGGGCTCTAACTGAAAACACTTGTTGACAGCTTTGATTTCCAGCAGTTAAGGATGGAGAAAATGCAGGTCTTGTCTTTGTACATGTCACTCAGAAGCCGCGCTGCATAGCAGTGTTCAGAGCTTGCTCCTACACTGAAATGTAAAGTAAGTGCATCTTCTTGATCAAGGATTCTGTCAATGCAATCTGCTGTCACTAACCAGCAGGTGGAACTTGGAGAAAGCATTTTCAAAGGACATCCTCCACTGTTAACCGCCTCATAAAGAGTTCAGTAGTCATTCTGACGCATATTTTACACATATGCAAAGTAACTTGTTTACGGTAATGTCAGTTGTTTCGTCCAAGTAAAGAGAGTAAGGTGAGTCACCAATGTCCTGTTGAAGTTGTTCTCTAAAATATGCAGCAAGAACTGACTTAATGACAGCCGTACATTTGGTCCTGTGCATCTGGAATGCTCCGTATGTCCGATAAGTCGTCCACGGCATTAACTGATGTGTGACAAGCAACGTATGTTGCTATCCGCAGTTCACGGCGCTTCTGGTCATCACAAATGGCCGCTGAGTTACTTAAACTAGCTTTACTCACTGTGAAAGCCTTAATTGTGGGCAGGCACCGCATCTTGTGCTTCTTGGTTTCGGCGTGGTCCTTCAAATCCTTAAAGTGAGCCCTTATGTCGGAATTTGCAGTGAGCTTTGCTATCATCTGATTTAGACTGCGTTATCCATGGCTTTAGGTCTGAATCACTCTCCCACTCCTTTCGGTAATTTTTTTTATATTTTGCCCACTTCGACATCTTTTTTATTTGTATTTCCCACTGAGTGCTGCTGACTGAGTCCTGACGCAGCTGCTGCTATCACTTGATTGGCTGATGAGTTGTGATTCGTGACGTTGGCATCAAGCCATCAACTGTCAACATCACCAACACAGCCGAGTATGCAGTGGGTGTGTTTAGTTACATTACAACAAGGTTTCTCAAACTCGGTCCTGGAGGGCCACTGTCCTGCACAGTTTAGCTCCAACCCTGATCAAACACACCTGAGCAAGCTAATCAATGTCTTCAGGATCACTAGAAACTCACAGCTAGGTGTGTTTGATCAGGGTTGGAGCTAAACTGTGCAGGACAGTGGCCCTCCAGGACCGAGTTTGAGAAACCCTGCATTACAATGGCTGATTGGATGGAGTACATGCACACTTGTGTTGTGTTAAATAATTAGCCTATCATTTTTTTGAAAACCGCCAAACTGATCCCAAACCCGCCCAAATTTAGTCCACCTGCCCAAACCAATTTTTACCCGCACAATCAAATGCAAAACTGCCCATCTGGGCGGGAAACCGTCCAATCTGGCAACACTGTTCGCGGCCCGGGGAAAGGAGGACGGTAGGAGGGTTGCCAGATCTGTGCAACAAAAGAAGCATCAAAAAGCCCGGCTCTTCTCCATTGGGCGGCTGAATTCTCCACTGGATTTTTGTGTCTGAGGGATGTTTTAGGGGTGTTGGAGCGTCAAAATCATACTTACGGAGGTGGAAATCAACCCGTGGAAAAAACCTCGGACTTGGCAAAACTGATGCTAGACCGCATTAGAAGGATCCTTCGACTTGGGACAGCCTTCGTCGCGTCGCTGTGACGCAATCGGCCTTCAAATGTATGGAATTACTTTTGGGCCAATAATAATGAATAATGAGTGGGGGTGCGGCTAGTAGCAGTGTTCTCATTGGCTACTGAGTTTTTAATGACAGCTTCTTGACCTGGAAGTGAAGATGTCAGTGGTGTGTTTATGTGTGGATTTGAGCGTCTGTAAGCGCAGCTTTCTATTTCATTTTAGTGATATTAAGTTATGATGGAGAGAGATGGATGAAAGGGAAGAAAGAAAAGAAGGAGAGTGACGAGAGCATGAGGAGAGACAAGAACAGGAGGCCAGAGAAAAAGAAGAAGAGATCGAGAAGTGTGTGTGTGAGAGAGAAAGGGAGACAAAGGAGAGAGAGGAAAGATTCCTTTAGCTTTTAGAAATAATTGCAAAAAAATATATATTAATAAAGAAAACAAATGTCACACACTCTTTCCATTTATTTGTTGTCATGCTGTTCTTGCAAGTTTTATTACAAAACACTCAAATAATATGTGGCAAATGTGGTAAATACCATTCAACAAATGCCAATTCAAATTCAGCTTAAATTAAATTAACATTTTGCATGCTATTTAGATGGACCATTTCCTCAAAAAAAGCAACAATTGTTGAGAAAAGGCCAGACAAATGTATCCTTATATTTGTATGCTTATTAAAATCAATCAAATACATTCTTTAAAATGAATGTTTAAAAAAAAAAAAAAAAAATCCCCCCATTGAAACATATTTGCTATTTTACATTTCTTTGATACAGCACCAGAGGCAAAACTTCCAATCTCAAGTAAACCAAGTACATCAGTACTAACACGTCAAACAGTATAGTACCATGAGTACATAAAATATATTTTCTGCAGTTACATGTAAATCTTTCTTTTCTGTCTTTGTATACTCAAATAGACAAAGACAAAGATTATTCCCAAAATCCCAGCTGTGAACATTCAGATCCCACTCCATGGGATCCCACACCTAAAGGTATAATTGAATAAATGATTTGACCAAACACTGTGGGGTGAATTCACAGTTAATTGAATTGAATTAATTGAATTAAGAATGAATTGTGCCAACATTTTTGTGTACACTGTATGTGCTGGGTTATAGCCAAATTGACAAAAGTAATGTGCAAATGAGGCAATGGAAATCATTATTGGATACATTACTGCTGCCATGATCTATACAGAAACTTCTTCTGTTAAAATATCACAGGCAAAAGTGGCACATCCGTTTTAGTGAATTTGTCTCAATATGATGTTTTCCAAGGTTAAAGTTGACAACTGTGTTTTTTATCATGCTTGCAGATCTTGATGAATCTCCCATTTGTCATTCTGTGTCCATGGCAGAGTATATAACTGACGGTAAAATTTAGTTTACATTCAACATCTGTAAACTGTTGAGTGCTTGTTGTGTAACATTACATAACTTTTTTAGAGGAGAGACCAACATCTGCAAGGGCTTCTTGGAATGACCCAATGAAGAGCGAGCTTAAAGGTAAATCTTTACAGGCCTAAGAAAAAAAATTCCATCAAATGTAAATTATAAAAAAAAAAAAAAAAATAGTACATATTGATACTGACTTATTCCTTTAGATAGCGTTTTGGGATATAAGAGAATTGCAATTTAAAGTTCGTTTTTCCTCCAATTGGACGGGTCTATGATGTTTGTAGTTATTAGAAATATTATCATAGAAAAACGATTCTCAGGTCGGTATACGTAAATCTAATTGACAAAGTAATATTTGACTGGAGCACAGTGGTATTTTACTGGGGGCCGTGCCCCAGTAAAAAGGGTCTAGCGATGCCTCTGATCAGAGCGACGCCTCTGATATTAACTTTTATAAGTGAAATACCTTTACCAAACTTAGAATGAAAGTATTATATTGATGAAGTGAATTTGAGCTCATAAATAAATGGTACTCATATAATATTCGTGATTTCTGTTTTGTTCCAGATGCCTTCATGAAATGTAAGTCTGATCTTGAAGAGAAGGATATAGAGTGCTACATTGCAGAGACACTGAAACATGTGCCAGCCCAACTGAAAAAAACATGTTCAGGTATTGATGTTGAATATAGGAGAATAGGGGAAAATAATACTTCAATGTTCGAAGTCAAAGGTAAAGTTTACTAAATATTTCATATTGCTCAGAAAATGGTTCGATTTGATTGTTGTTTTTTCTCAAGACCACAAGCTGTAATGAAAAGGACTGACTTAAGATTAAAAGCATTTCACTTTTACCTTTTCCACTCAATATTACTTATCAGGACAATAAATAATACATAAAAATTAACAACAATAAATTGTGTTTAGTTACTTTTTTTTTTTTACTAAACTTTTTCTCTCCACAAAAGTCCAATATAATATATAAATATGAATATATTAAAATGAGAAGTTCTACAGAAAATAATTTAAACATTAAAATATTACAGGTCAAATGTGTGTTTCTTTTAGCCTGGGTTTCCCTATGCTGCCTTGCGCGCAGTGATTTTATTCACGCTGCTAGGCAGCCTGGATTCCATGGACCAGATTTTCGCCTCAGCGAGGGGACCAATCACAGAACGGGGAGGGAGCAGCAAGACGATGACGACGTCTATGCGACACACTGAAGCAGTTTGTTTATATCCATATATACCTTCTACCCTCATGTTTGTCTTGCACAAACGGCAATAATCGCTGAACGCCATCGCGTACACATAAATCTCTGACCCATCGTCTTCTTCCTCGTCGAATTTCTGTCGCTCTACATACGTCATCTGGTATCATTGAAACAATTGGCTATGAGCTACGTACAGGCGCATTTGATAGACATTCGTAGCGCCCAATAAACGGCTCTGGGCATTCGTAAACCACGCCTCAAATACGAGAAAATGAACATGTGGTTCCCAGACCACATCTCAATGAGACAAGGTCTGACGTTAGCCAGGCTATGTTTCTTTAGCTATAACCTAGAAACATAAACGTAAATTTCACAGGTAACACTTTGCAAGTCCCATTTGTTAACAAGGATGTATTAGCTAGCTTTCATGAACTATATGCATTATGCAATATACATTTTTACAGCACAAATTCATATTTGAGCAATTGTACCTTGATCATTCATGTTAGTTCATAGTACATTAACTAAGGTTAACAGATCAAATTCAAATTCAAACTCAATTAAACATTTATTTGTAAATGCTGAAATTAACAAACTAACAATGAACAATACTTCTACATTTATTAACCTTAGTTAATGATTGGAATCTTATTGTAAAGTGTTACCATTTCACATAAATCCAAAGAGTCATGCTTAAAGATGGCCTACTTTAAATATCTGCAAAGCCAGCATTAAAATTACATAATGCATATTACATGTATAGTCTCTTACTTTATTTACTTATACATTAGAACACTTATCTGATTATCTAATAAAAATTTGTGATTTGTTCATGTTTCTGTCGGCTGCATGAACATATCAATGTTGAGAAAGCAACCACGTCACTAGCTTTAAATATGCAACTTTGCCGACTAATGAATGCATTAAAGTGACCAGCTGGATATAAACTAATGCAAATAGATAGTAACAATTGCGATATTAAACATTTGGGTCAGGTTTGCATGTGTTTTTGTCACATTGTTTTAACCGCTTGAGGTACTATTAATGTTAGCGTCATCTCAGCCTCGATGGCAAACATACTGGTGTTCTTTCTCTGCTAATGCAGCATCTAGTCTTTATAATGAAAACTGCAAAATGAAAACTGTCGTGCTGAAACTAGCAAAAAACACTTGCGCATTGTGCCGGGTGTATAATAGGGCCCTGTGACTTTTGTATGTTACAATGTTTCCCTCTTATTTTTGATTCATTGATTTTATTTCACATATTCTCAAAAGTTTCTCTGTTACAATCTCACCAGTTCATTTCTCTATGTGTTCTCTATTTTGCAATCTTGATGACGTAGTCTCACCTTTTCATTGCTATGTGCTTTTTTCTTACCTTGTGGATGAATTATTGAATTTATTTCACACATTTCCTCAAATTTGCTGTTACATTGACACACACTCATTTGTGTTTTTGTGTGCGAATGTTTGTGTCTGTTTTGCACTCTTGATGTTTTAGATTTACCCCTTCACTGTTGTGTGCTTTTTTCTGCATCGTGGCTGATTTGTAGATTGTACACACAAAAAATTCTGTATTTTCGTATTTTTGCCCATTTCCCATTCATTTTCTATGGCGGTCATTTTTGACCGCGTAGACCATGAGTGTGACTATTTTTTTACAACCACTTAGCCCTTTCAAATCATGTCCTCAATGTTTTTTTGTGTGAAATATATCAAGTGCCACTAAAATCACAAAGTTTTGTATCATTCCAATGAAGCTGCAAGTTTTTGGATTTCAAAATGTCAAATATTTCGGTGAAAAGTGACCGAAGAGCACCAATTGCAACTTATTAATTAGATTAAGTTAGTCCAACTTGGAATTGTCAAGTTCATATAACTTAATTCTTTGAATGTTATTTACTTAATCATTTTAAGGCAACAGGTTTCCAAAAAATTTTAAGTGAAGTCAACTGATCACTTTTTACAGTGTGGCAATCTGATGGATGAGTTTGGAGAATGTTATTTGCCTGACTCCATTGTGTCAAATGTAAAGCTTGATGAAGGAGGCATTAAAGGCATCAGTTTGGTTTGAAAAGTACTGGGGACATAGACATGGGTGTGCAGCTTGGTTCAAAAACTGCTGGGGACACAGGTATTTTACATGGTCCTCACTTGGCCACTGCATGTATGTCTGCTGTGATAACTGTATTACAAATACAAAGACTGGAGACTATCGACATGCTAAACAAATGGAATTATGGACAACTTATTAATAAGAAAATGTCTTACCTTTTCATGGTCCACTGAATGTTACCTGCATGTGACATATCCTTCTTTCCCTAGATCCAAGATATCGCCTTCCTAACACCCATCAACGCATGCCAACTAACTGCACTGGTACGTTTAGCCACATCTTTCTCTTGATGTCGGTAAACTGATCTTTTAAGGATAAGTTTAATAATGTAATTTTTGCTGTATTTCTAACAGCAGTTGAAAGCATTGTCCTGGAACAGCTAGGGGAACTTTACCTCAAGGTGGACCATTTAATAGCCATTGTAGAGTCACTCTGTCAAAACAGGGCTTCACAACACGAAAACAACTTACTTCCAATCTCCACATTAGAAGAGCTAAATAGCTTTGATGAAAGACTTCGTCAAGATGGTGATTTTAAGAAACACTCAGGCTGAGCCAAGATAGACTTAGGCAAGATAGGCAAAGACCACAGCTGTGAAGGTGAGCCGATTGATGAAACTACAGCTCTGGGTTTGACTGGTGCTAAAGCAGTGCAATTTGAAAGTCTAGGTGGTGGTTTCAAAATCTAAAAAGCTAGGATTTGTTACTTTGCAGTCCTACTGTAAATACCCCTAAGCCACACTGAACTGCCCAGTTCACGCATTTTAAAGGCGGCATTCTTTTTCAAGCTAAGAAATTGTTGAATAAATTATAATTTTTTTTCGCACAAAAAGTATTCTAGTCTTCATAACATTACATATGAACCACTGTAGTCACATGGACAATTTGAACGATGTCTTTACTACCTTTCTGGGCCTTGAAAGTTTCAATGACGTGGAGGGATCAGAAAGCTCTCGGATTTCATCAATAATATACGGGTTTGGAATGACATGAGTAATTAATGACAGAATTTTCTTTTTTGGGTGAACTAACCCTTTAAATTAATTACTTAAATATATGCTAAACCATAATGAGCCTTTAGTATATAGGCTAGCCTATTCTGCGCTCAAGTGCAGGCATAAAGCTTAGTAATGACAGTAATGACAATGAATGTGTCTGGGGGGAAAATACTAAGGAGATATTTTTATTATTTATTAATACACTAGTGTTTTCTGTGTCAGTTTTGGCTGCAAAGATGAAGTAGACAATGCTGACTCCCCATCTCCGCAAAACAGTGAAACTTCAGAGAGAAATCTAGATCACATAATCAGAGAGCATTTGTTTTCAATTTGAATTGGTTCATTTTAAAGTAGACATTTCAATATGTCTATTTAAATATTTATTATGTCAGTGAGGCAAGCTCCCTATACGCTGAGTTTCAGTTCATTTTTGTGACGCTCTAGTTCACGGAGACCGAGATGGCAGAAAGTGCATCCTATTTGTTTTCTTTAATTTACAAAAGCACAAAGTTTTCTTGATATTGTGAGTTTACACAAATAAAGGCAGACCCTTTAGAGGGTGACGAATGATGCATTATTCTTATCTGAGCAAAAATTAGGGGGGAAAATGCCAGTGATCACGTTGGCGCCTCCATGTCCTCCAGTAAGCATGTTTTTCGTTTGGGATTGGACTTTTTTTATTAGTCAAAGACTTGGAAAAAAGAATGGCCACGTCCAGTGGGGAAGCTTTGATTTTTGATGCATAGCCTAGGTTTAAGGTAATGTTTTTTTTGTTTTGTTTCGTTTGTATAACTCGTTTGTTTTTCTGCACGCTGTTGCGAGCAGCAGAGCAGCCTATTCCTTGTCAAAAATGCCTTTTAACTATGGTGGTGATAATAAACTTTTAAACTAACATTGTGATATGCTTGAAGTGTTAAATATCCATGGATTTTATTGTAGCCAAATCAAGTGTTGATTTGAGAGGCTAAATTGATCAAACATGTTGTCAACTCGCTGTCGGCCGCTGGGTCGTCACTTTAAAAAACAAAAACTTTAATTATAATACCGGTCTATACCCAGTCCAGTGGTAAACACAAATTGTGACGGTTCACGGATGACCGGGATGAGCAGTGCTGCATATACCGCTATACAGCTTACGATGCAGACATCAAAAGACTGAAGCCCTTTATCTGGCCTAAGGAAACAGTTAAAACGTATTTGTTGAGGTATTTGTTTCTTCAACAAGTCATAACTGCTTTTTCTCCATGTTTTTCACTCTGTTGCAGGCTTCCAGAAAGAGTTCGTCTGTGGGGCTACATTGTTGCTGTTCTTTTTTGATCCTTCTTCTCCTTGAGCTCTTTTGGTATCATCTGTTCATTCTACCAGAGACACTTACACGCACAAAATCAAGAAGATATTTTGTAGTTAGTAGCCAACTTTTTTCATATTGTTTTGTTGTTTGTTGTTGGGATGACAAAAAGGTTTAGGCTGGTCTGCCTATGCTGGTCAATGTCAAAATGACTGAGATGGCCAATCAAATCAAAGTAGGCAGGGTTTACTGTTCACAGAAGCAGAGCACATATAGAGAATGGGAACGTGACGTCAGCAACACAATGCATTCTGGGACTTTAGGACACACACTACATTAGAGACAGAGTAGTAGTGGAGGTAGACGTTGAAACTTATATTATACAGTTAAAATACTTTAGAATGGTGAACGCTTGCTGTGTTATGAACTGCCAGAGTCTTTATAATTTGTATAATTTATATATTTTTTATTTACAAAAGATATATTACAGATTCATAATTTCTGAACCACTTGAATCTGTAAGTGCTCACACCATAAATGTATGAAAATACATCTGCAAATGTTTCTGGTGGTAGCTCATTGCGATCACTTTCCGTGTTCCGCCCCTTTTCTTCATTGTTCAGCATCTCACAGTATAAGGATCCTTGTACTTGTTTGTATTTAAGTCCAGTAAAAAAAAATAATACTGTAGGCTATAGCGCTTTCACAATACAAATCATTTGAGAGCTGCATTACAGCCACACTGTTGTGTTATCCCTTAATGCTTTAACATTAAGAAAACAGGGCGATATCATGATATATGTTGATTGAATAAATGGTCCACTGGCTGAGATCAAGCTATACATTTTTTATATCAGTGCCACTTTTTAGTTAATAAGAAATAAAACTGCAAAAGAGAAATCCATTTGGTCTTGTTTGTGGTCCGATAGAAGGTGGCCGTATGATTTCTATGAAATGTGACGAATATGTGCAGTGTCTCGAATATATGTAAGAGATTCAAATATTAGTCCATTTATTCTAAGTGATTGCAAGCAGTTATTAAAAAGTAATAACATAAATACAGTGTTTTTTTTTCTCTGGCGATTAGTATTTGTTATCATTGTACGCTCCTGAGTGTGACTACTGCGGCGACTACCCAGAATGCAATGCACAATGACGTAGTTCCCAGCACGAAGCATCAGTTTAACGTTGAAAGAGAGCGAAGTGAGATGGAAGTTGCAAATCATTTAATAGTAAACTTTTTGTACGATAGAAATGTTACAGGGTAACTCTCGCCAAAATGCAACCTAGGTTCTTTTTGTTAATCTACTCGAGGCAAACTTTCGTATAAGAGCATAATTAGAATGGAAACACCACTTTTAAAGGTGCATTAAGCAACTTTTTCATGTTAAAAATACCCGTTTTCTAACCCATACATGCTTAAACAATTGCCTGATGGGCTGAATGAGCCCTTCTCTGATCACTGAGATTGTCTCTATAATCCTGTAAAGTAAAATAAATAAGAGGGATTCGGGCCGGAATTTTAGACTGGGCGTGACGTCATGCGCGTTGGCAGGTTTGTGTATTCGCCGCTATTCTCCGTAGAAGATGGATTCTAAGAGACCGGCTTGTAGTTCATTTCAAACACCAACGCAAACTCCACGTAAGATAAAAAAAAAGAAAACTTTTGTCCGTGAGCGTGCACACTTCTGGCTGCAGTTTCGCTTGCCGCCAGAGGGGGCATAGTTCTGCAAAAACTCAGAGACTTGCGCAATGCACCTTTAAGTTTTACCGTATTTTCGTTTTAGGTTAAATGCCTAGTGAATGGGAGTGAATGGGGCACTTTTATGATAGCATTAAAAATCGCTATTTTTAAAACACTAAGAAGGCTCGACACAACATGAAACTTTGCTCGAAGTATCACCAGGGGCTCTACACATGAACTCCAGCATTGAGAACATTGTTTACAGTGTGTACAAAGAGTTTACTAAAAAGAAAGATTTTGAACAACTCACTGTGTTTCCGTCCGCCTGCATTTTGTCAGTCAAAAATAGTCGATCTCCGTAACAGGGAGGAGAGTAAAGATGGAAAGCTCCTAAAGCTTAGTTCAATATAAATTCACGGATAATTGGTTGTTTTTTCGTTAGTGAAAATCAATATTGACCTTGTATTTGAAAAAGGATCCTCATATAAGAAACAATACAAAAATTCAGAGTCAGTTCATTCGCATTCGGAAATCGACTATTTTTGACTGTCAAAATGCCGGCTACAGTGAGTTGTTCAAAATCTTTCTTTTTAGTAAACTCTGTGTACAGCAATTTTACCTCATTGTTGAGAAATATAATGGATCGATTCAGTATTGAAGCTATTTTATTAATAAAAGTTGCGAGGCAGCGTTGACTAAATGTTTCTGCTTCTTTGTGTGTACGTCAATTAAAGCAGCGCAATATATATATATATATATATATATACACACACACACACACACACAAATAATAAACAAGATTAAAATAGTCTTAGATAGCCTTAATTTCAGTGAATGGATTTAAAAGACTGGATATAATTTTTTTGTAGGTTAAATATTCTTTTAACATATCACCTATTAAAAATAATAACCAATGATTCAAACTTTATTCGAATGCTGTCACGGGCATGAAATACAGAAATACAGTTTTTACAAAATATGAACTTTAACACATAACTACTATAGCCTACATAACAATGAATACATTTTTTAACTAACAATAATAATAGCCTAATAAAAAATGTATTTCACTGCTGTACTGTTTCCCTCCAATGCTTCTGACATGGATTCTGTTAAGAAAGCATAATATTTAAATAAAAATATTTAAATAAAAAAAATAAACGTTTTGTGAATTGATATAAAAGACTGTTGGATGTGATAGATAAAAATGTTTTAGCCTATAAGGCATATTCTTTTAACATTTATTGATAACAAACTTCATTTGAATGCTGTCTATAGGCACCATCGCGCACAATACAATGAATAGGCAACATGTTAATATAATTCTGCGTTTTTTCTTAAATAAAAATTATTATTATTTTAGGCCTATCAATTTCTGATAATTACAGGCTGCAATATTAATAGTTCTTAATATTATTATATGTGTATGTACATTTCTGTGAACTTTGTGATTTAAGACAGAGCAGTGTGTTAACAGGACTTTTATTTTGGTCAGGTGGTGTGACGTCATAAGGCGGCGCCGCGCTCCTGCGTCTGTTGTGATTCAACTGGGGGGGAAAAAGGTTTGTGTTTTAAGCATTTACGGTGTTTAAATCAATGCAACCTGTTCTAAAGCAGTGTAAAATAATTAATAATTATTAAAAGTAATGTTGTAGTGCTTTATCCAACATTAAGGAACGTTATTTTTTTGGTGTGTGAGTATCACGTAAGTCACTTTCAGTAAAGGTAACGTCACATCTCATTTCGTTCCATATATCGTGAATCATAAACATGAATTCAGGCACTTGGCAAGAAATTAAAAAGAGAGAAATTAAGGTAACGTTATAAGGAATATTCTAGCTAACGTTACTTGTTCCATTTAAGTCCAGTAAAACTTTTACGCCCGTTATGGTCATGAAACTGAAAGATTCTGGTTTTAAAGATGTCTAACTATCCGTTGTTATTGCTACATAAAGTTGCTCTCTCAATGGTATTTTTCATAATCGCGAGCATGTTTTAATACGGCAGCCCCAGCCTTGACGTGATAATTTCCTACCTTGCCATTCTATATTCTGGGCTCAATGAAGTACATCGGTTTTTGTTTTCTCAGGCTATTATCTCAGAGATAAGCTCATTTATTAATATTTTTAGCGCGGACGGGATCACAGCGGCGGCCAGTTGTAGTAAATGGCGCGATGGACATTTGCTTGCTTCTGCTAGTCCTATGCTAACATCTACTTGAGTGAGTTGAATGGTTTCGCATGGCTCCAGTGGTATTATTATGCTAGTTTGACATGACACAGCTTACATAAAACTTTTCCGTCTCTTTCTAATTCAAAATGCTCCCACATCTGTGGTCATTTTGAGCGCTCCACGTCTGACAGAAAGAAAACATATGCGAGCTCTGAGGTAAAGATTCCGTTTCCGCTCCAGTTACACTTTAAAAAATAATGTATTTTTCCAAACATTTTATGATAATGTTTTATTTTCCAAAAATGTTTTTAAATGTAACATCTAAACAGGAATATGAACGCATTTTTATTATTATTATTTTTTTAAATACATGTAGTCTACTATTGTTTTCAGTGTGTCGACTAGTAGCAGCTGTACCGTTTAGTCCAAGATGTTTGTTTATTTATTTTTTATCCTTTATTTGAACATTCAGTTTACAATGTGAAATAACAGAATCAGAACACAACAATATCATCGCACAAAACAAAAAACAGTGAGGTAAGTAAAAAAAAATAAAAAAAATAAAAACAAGACAAAAAAAGAAATACTTTGAATGACTTAAATTTGCATTACTTAAATGAAAAGATATCTAAACATTTAGTACGGTAAAAAGTTTGTAGGTCTTGCAAATCGTACATGTTCTGAGTGCTGTTGGGTTAAGGGAGGAAGAAATTGTAATCAAATAATGTTTTATCTCTTGTATGAATACCAAAAAAATTGGTTTACAATTTGAAAACTTACATTTGTGAATATAAAATCTACATAGGAAAATAATTAAATTTATTATAAAGCAGGCATTTGAATCTGCTTCAAAAAATCCAAAAATAACAGTTTTGGGATTCATAGAGAAATTTTGCAAGATATTGCTTGAGATAAACCAACTAACATCTTTCCAAAGTTGCAAAGTATAACTGCACGACCAAAACAAGTGAAGAATAGTTTCAGTGTCATTCTGACAGAAAGAGCAATTAGTGTCAAAATCAAAACTGAATTTTTTCTGTAAGACATTTTTTGACTGGGTAAATATTATGAATTAATTTAAAAGATATTTCTTTTATTTTGTTTGTGAGGAGAAACCTTTGTTGTACGGACCATATATTTTTCCAATTTAAATGATCAAAAAGACCATTCCAATATGAGATTGCATGAGGGGCAGAAATAATGTTCTCAAGGAATAGAACTCTTACTTTATAATTTCTTTCTTTTTTTTTCAGTGAAACATATCTCACCAATAGGCGTGTTGACAGGTTCAAGAGAAGCTTAGTCCAAGAGGTCCTCGCTGCAGCCTGTAGCACGATGACGTAGCTGGATCAGATCTGACACGTACTGGACGCGCATGCGCGGTGGTGTGTTTTGGTCTGTACAAATAAAAAATAAATATTTAAGTTAAATATAAATGATCACTTGAGTGACAACTGCGTGATCTGACTGCTGTGATCAGTTTGTATATTAAACTTAAATTCAGGTTTTTATTTTTTATTTTATGTATGTACATCATGGCATGATGTATGTACATAAAACTCTGTCGCTATAGAAACAAAGACGCTAAAATGCAATCATGCAATGAGCTTCTCTACTACTTAGTGTGAAATTGATTTCTTTATATGTGCTATTACTATTATCCATACTGCAAAATCCTTATGTTTTTATTCAACTATGTGTGGGCCTAATGAAAAATACGGGACAAATCCCGTCCCTTATTGATTTGATACGGGACGCATCATCTTACTT
The DNA here is from genome assembly GCA_021554675.1 of Leuciscus idus. Lineage (NCBI taxonomy): Eukaryota > Metazoa > Chordata > Actinopteri > Cypriniformes > Leuciscidae > Leuciscus > Leuciscus idus. The sequence goes on from CM038629.1 coordinate 20,947,440, forward strand.
GTAAATACGGGACGATTCCGTATTTTAAGGGACGGGTGGCAAGAGGAACCTTATGTACAGATCACTGTGGAAAAATTAGTATAGCCATTAAAGAAGGAACTCTTACCAGGCAAAATATCATTAAGCACTTTTTTTTTTTCTGGCAAGATTTAGTTTCTTGATGCTGTTATTATTTTTGCATTTTCCCTTGAATGTGTACCGGTATTTTAAATTGTTTACAGACCGTTTTGTATTGTAGGCCGACCTCTAGGATTAAAATTACAGAGACAATTACTTGACTCATTTTTGCTTCCACTCAACAGCAAATATGACCTGAATAAAAGAAAATGGCTTTATTTTCAAATGTTCCATATACACGCATTAAATCCATCACATTTAGGTTTAAAATCATGTGATTTAAAATGTTGTAAAATTAACTATTTTGCATGTATGTAGAGAGAAACTAGGAAAGCATCACATTTATGTAAATAATTACTTATTCATCAATAATTACTTATTACTATTTATCAGTAGGCCATTTAGGCTATCAATAAAGGCTACACAAGTTAGAACATCATCTCAATACAATATTGAGCACATGTCACTTAAGACCAGCATATGTGGATTATAACCCAAACACACCTCCATCCAGTACGTATTGGATCATCGTGCTACAGGCTGCAGCGAGGGGTGTCTCGTTTAGTCGACTGTTCGACTAGACTCGCACATCCCTATAGATAATTGTTGTTTAAAACGATACTCGCTACCGGGTGTCTGTTAGGCCCTGTTTCCACCTGGTATTAAGATAAGTCTTGGTCAATCGGATCACAAGTGGACGACGCTAAATACAGGTCTAAACGGGGTGTAAACACTGATCTATATAGAATGACTATATAGATCAGTGTCATTATATAGATCAGTGGGTGTAAAACGTTTTTAGCTTGTCAACTTTCAACCACTTCCAGAGGTAATCAAAAACGCATTCGACCGGATTGCTTTTGTGGTGGACGGCTGCACGATATTGGGGAAAAATGACACTGCGATATTTTTATTTTTCTGCGATACAATTTCACCAGATGACTTGATTAGCACTGTTTGGAAAGAATGAATAATTTTAGAATGACTGGGGTGATTTTGTAATGGAGTAAATCTGCATAGAAAGTAATAAACAAATTACAAGCATATATAAATACAATAGAACAAAGATATAAATGAAATAAACAGGGCTTTATTTTTTTCAGGTAAATCTAACTGTATTCAGGTACAGAGTCAGACATTGAATAATCAAATGTAAAATAACACTGCATAGTCTTCACTGTATAAATTAAATATAATTAATTTAAAGGAGAACTCGGTAACTCTAGCGAACTCTTGTCACTTCTTCGCTGATTTTCCCTTTTGTTGTCGCATGTTTTCCCCACGAGCTCCCCCTACAGCTGTGGGGGGGGTGTATATTTCACAACACAGTCGTAAAAAACTAATTTGCGGCGGCCTCCTCCCCCTCTCTACCGCTGCTCATGTGCGTTTGTTTTGATCGGAGCAAGCCAACTGTATCGCGTGGAGCTATGTCTACCGAGGTGGGTAATCTGGTAATACATCATACATGCGTGTGTTTTTATGTCGAATTGCCGTAAAGCAATTTGTGTTTCGCGCTCGTTCTCGTTCTAGTTCTCGCTTATCACGAGACTTCCAATTTCTAACTTGCAAGGTTGGTTTTCCGCCTGGGAATGCTGGGGGGAGCGGGGAAAGTCACCAATATCACCAGAACAGGTTGTTTAACCATCCAAATGATTTCTAGACAGTTTTATTAAGTTAAAAAAGTTACCAAGTTCTCCTTTAATTAATTATCTTTATTAAAGCAGCAAATGTCTTTTTCTCTTTTCTCTTTTGTTGTTTGATTAGCATTGGTGACAAACAGCTGCTAGTATATTATAGGGTAATATTACAAGACAAATGTACATATCCAATATAATTAATGCATCCGTTTTCTTTCTCAATTGTTTACAACACATAACAGGTTTTTTCCTGGGTCAAAAATGGTCTTCGGTGGTGTTGCGTTGTGTGATTATCTCATCAGTTTAGGACAGGACATCGCACAAGATTTGTCAACACAGAAAACATTTCATCACTGGATAGGTTTTTTCGTTTATTGAAATTGTGGTTTATTTCAGCTGAATGTGTGGAATGCTTTTCAGAGAAGATAAGGGAAAGTTTTTTTTTCTCTGAATGCTCCACGTGAAACTTCGGTCTTCCGACCTTTTACTATCATGTCAATTGATTTTGATTAATATGCGCGAGGGAGAGAGAGAGAGCGCAAGACAGTGCTCGTGTTGTTTGAAGACAGTGAGAGTGCGTGTGCGCGGCCGAGGCTGTCTCTCTGCTCGTTCTTATATGCGCCCTGTCAAGCGCAGCAGTCATTCAATTCTACATCACTCACCGATCAAATAAGGCTTTGACGGGACAAAAATTAGCTTTGGCGGCTGCTCAAAAAATTTAAATGCAGGAACAACCCCGCATAACTGACTGTGTTTATGAGAATATTCACTGAGACAGGCATTCTGACTTAATTTTGAGTTCTTATGTCCGTTCAAGCTCAGAAATAAGAGAAAGAGCACTGAACTTTGTGGCTGCCCGGCTCTGTGCGCACACAGAAAGCAGCGTGCAAGTTCCAGTCTTCTTGCGCTTGATGTTTAAACTGACAGGACTAAAAAACACATGCAAATGATAAACTTTCACTCTATGATGATTAAACTTTGCAATTAATCCGCAAATCACAAGCGTTACGGGCCGGGGAGCAGCTGGCCCGAACTGATCATGCATCACGGATCAACTATGATACCTATTCTTGACATAGCACATCCTGCGATGTGACTATCGTGGATGCGCACGTCGCGATATCGATGCTAAAACGATACATCGTGCAGCCCTGGCCTGCATACTCTCAGCCTACTGACCTTATGCGTAATCATTGCGGGACATGCTCATCCACTGAAAAAGCCCACGTATAAAACCTTGAGCAGCATTTTGGTTAATAACACAAGATGCAGTACTCTGACGTCATATTTGTGAATATCGACATTTAACCCTCCCGCTGTTGTTTTGACGCCCATAGACCCTCCCCTCGAAGTAAACAGGACAGAAGCGGTCAAAAGTGGACAAACGAGATGGATTAAAACGGGACTGTCTCCCTCGTCCACTTGTGATCCCATCAACCAAAAACGCATCTTAATACCAGGTGGAAAACAGGGCACACAACACAAGAACTGTGAATTGGCATCAAACGCACTATAGCTGTGCCATGAACTTTTCAATGCGCACTTGCGCAGCGTTGCTTTAGGCACATCATTCTGCTCCCGGGATGCGCATTAAGCGCGGTTTGTGCTGCTCTGTTTTGAAGCATTTCATATTATCATGGTTTTGTGCACTGAAAGATTATTAAAAGCCTGTCTTGTTCTGTCGTTTCTTTCATATCTTGTTGCCCCATTAAAAAGCTGCACAATGCATTTAAAACAAGCATCTTTTAAAGGACAAGTTCGGTATTTTACACTTAAAGCCCTGTTTACAGATCGTTTCTGATGAAATAGAACGGTTAAGATTAAAATTTGGACACATGCTGCTGTCCTGAGAATTATAGGTTTCTTTCACTCACTTACGTGAGTTTCACGTCTTTGTAAACGAAAGTTTAATGCGTTTTAGGAAGGATTGTTCCAGTGCCCATATGCAGCCATTGTGGAGGTGGGGGGGAGAAGCGAAAGAAACCTAAAATTCTCGGGACAGCAGCATGTGTCCAAATTTTAATCTTAACCGTTCTATTTCATCAGAAACGATCTGTAAACAGGGCTTTAAGTGTAAAATACCGAACTTGTCCTTTAATTTTATATTATTTGTGTAAATATATAATTCTTTACATTCATATATAAATATTGTTGAATATGAATGTATTTGATAAGAATACAAATAGTAATTTGTTTTTATTAAGTTACATGTTTAGATTTTATAAAATTACTCTAAAGATTTTTGCAATAATTACACTTTTTGTCATAGCTTATGATTATATATTTTTATTAATTTGTTGTTTTCCCTCTATAATGTGTGTATTTAGTGGATTCTGGATTGTGTTTAACAAATAAAAAAGGGACCATTAGTTATACTGAATGATACATTTTATGGCCCTTTTTGTGATTGGCCAGTTTGATGTGATTGTTTCAGTTATTTACTGAATTGAATAAATGACTTTAATATTTAAAGGTGTTAACTGTAATCTTACGCTGCAAAATTATAATTTACAAAGGATTAAATTCATCACAATTATTTAATGAACGAAGCACACAAAAAAATCCATGACAAAGCCCTAAAACAGACAATTAATCGTCAAAGCCCTAAAATTGACAATTAATTGGCATAACCACAATTTTTTGACTATTAGGCCTAATCGTCAGCCAAATTTCTTAATCATGGCAGCCAAAGTCAAGCTTTATTTTTATTGGTTACATCTCTAATGTAATATAACTTAATCTACATGAAATGTTTATAAAGTTTGTCATTTTGAAAATAGCTTTTTGGAGCCCCTAAAGGGACGTGGTGGAAAAAAAATGAGATGGGTTGTGCTCACAAACGCAAGATACACTTTGGATTTTACAATAGTTTGTAAAATCTCAAAATAGTCAGGTATCTTTTCTTCAGTCCTCTAATGAGAGTTATGGCAAGTTGTCCGGTCCAATATTGCAATGATGTAGACGTACGAGTCAGTGGCCAATGAGGCCACTATGTGTTTTGAATGAAGAAAACCATATCAAGGCCCCGATATAATAACTAGTGATGTGCACTTTTCGAAGCATGCTTTTTGAAGCTTCGAAATATTGGCACATTGTTTCTAAGCAGTGATTCAGAGCAAAACTGCCAAAGTCACGTGATTCCAGTAAACAAGGATTTATTACATCATAACTATGTAGAAATGTTTAGAAATTAATGATTTGTTACTAGGGGGTGATGATCGATGTGAATCCGTGAATCAGTGTATATGTATGATTTTACCTGATATCTGAAAAAAAAGCATAATTTTGTAGACATTTAATGACACATTTGTATAATAAAAGGAAGAATTTTGGTTAAAAGTTTCTGGATTAACCAAGCTCTCCATAAAACAAACAAAATAAGCCCAACAGGTATTATACAGACACTTCATATTAAAAGGTATTAGACCTAGATGATTTGTTTGCATTTAATAGATTATACATTCAATAGAACATTTGCTATTGGTTTGTAAAAGGTGTTTTTATGCCGGCTTGGCTTTAGTTTTCACTGCATTTACACTGTTCTGACCAGCGTGATGCGTTTCGAGCTCTTCAAAACAGTTGCTAAGCTCCATTAGCATATTAGCTGTTAGCGTGCGTCAGCTTTCAGTATCAAACATCGATCATTAAACATCTCAATAACTACCAGCTTTTAATGTAATTAACACAAGAATACTAGTTGTTTACAATATGAAATGTATCCATTAAAAACTTAAATAAATAAAAATTATAATGGTTGTGTCTACTTGAAGGATTAGACAGCAAACAATGACGTTCATTCAAAACACACATCACACAAAATGACTCTCTTCTACTACTATACATGCTTCTGGTTGGTTCTATTAGGCAGTGTAATAAAAAATTTCACCACAAGATGTCAAACACAAACTATTTACACAAATCAAAGTACAGTTTACTAAAAGAAACGAACACTGCACGAAACAGTGTGTGCTGCAGGCGCCTAACAACCAAACTTGTATAATATATACTCTAGTGTACTAGAGTATGTGCTTCCTTGTGCTTTTTGTGCTTCCTTGTCGTTCTTTTGACAGTCTTCACTTTATTTTTGCGTGAAGCATTATTTTGCTTCACTTCTGCTATGATAACAGAGACACTCTTGCATTGCATGTTTGAGAAAAAGTCAGTATTGCATTGCATAACTGATTCATGTTGTGGCCTATGTATGTTTTCCTTTTGTGAAGTAGAATATTTGTTTCACAATTTATGCAAATTGTTTAGATGGTTAGGTGAATCAAAGGACATCCAAACAAATGTATTAACAACAGCTTAGTTGTTTAAAGGTGCATTGCGCAAGTCTCTGAGTTTTTGCAGAACTATGCCCCCTCTGGCGGCAAGCGAAACTGCAACCAGAGGTTGTCTTTTGCACTAGACAAAAGTTTTCTTTTTTTTATCTTACGTGGAGTTTGCGTTGGTGTTTGAAATTAACTACAAGCCGGTCTCTTAGAATCCATCTTCTACGGAGAATGGCGGCGAATACACAAACCTGCCAGACATAGCCAGGTGAGCGTGCCGTGAACGCGCATGACGTCACGCCCAGTCTCAAATTCCGACCCGAATCCCTCTTATTTATTTTACTGTACATGATTATAGAGACAATCTCAGTGATCAGAGAAGGGCTCATTCAGCCCATCAGGCAATTGTTTAAGCATGTATGGGTTCGAAAACGGGTATTTTTAACATGAAAAGTTGCGCAATGCACCTTTAAAAGGGGAGAAAATATGGTATCGGATTAGTATCGATGCCGGAAGATAAAACATAAAAAGTGGCCTCAAGCCATCCCTACTAGTTAGTCTAGTTAAAGGCAGGGTAGGCAGGATTTTTCTAAAAAAAACTTTTCCCCAAATTTGTTTAAACTGTCTTTATATACCAATACATAATTAAAATGTATAAAAATCGAGTGTCTGTAGTCCTCTCAGGGCTGCAATAAACACAGCTGCTTATTTCCATTCAGAACGAATGAAATGATTGGCTGGGCGACTGTCACTCCTCCCTCACTACCATGGCTACCACCCCTGCTGCTACAGGAGCTGCCCACATGCGCACACCCGTTTGACTCGAGGAGGGGAAGAGGCACGGAGAGAGGCACGGAAGCTAGGAAGAATCACAATTATGGCAGAGAAAGAGCAGTCAAAATTCCCATACAGTCAGCGAAGGCAAAAAAAAGGAACTAGTAAGGTAGAAAGGTAGGCTACTTGTCTCCGGAGTGTAACGTTAGTCCTCATCAGAGCCAACAGTGCTTTCATTGTGGAAGCTCTTACATGCAAAACACCGTATATGTTCTGAATCTTGCACGAAATTCACCTTCACCACAGTGTAACTGATGGTAATGGGAAAACGTGTATCAGTGCAACCTGTTTTTAGCTTTGCCTTATGTTACTAGCTCGTTACCGAATCAAACTCAATATATTTTAAACTTTACCAGTATCGATATGCTAGCTTTATAGTGAGTACTAACAGCCATGTTAGTTGTTTATATTCATAATGATAAAGTTAGGTATGTTATTACATGTGATTCTGACATGATGTCACTACATGCACTGCGCTCTTCTCCGCTCGGCGCTGGCAAACACCGGCGTCCTCCAGCTGAGCGGTCGGCATCGCGCGTTCATGTGTTTTGGGGGCGTGGCTTTGGAAGGAGCCCAGAAGGGAGGGGGTGGGAGTGAATGGAATAAGTAGCTGTGTTTATTGCAGCCCTGAGAGGACTACAGACACTCGATTTGTATAAAGACAGTTTGAACAAACTTGGGGAAAAGTTTTTTAGAAAAATCCTGCCTTTAAGGGCATTAAAGTCATCATGAAATTGAAAAGAATTAAATCTCTCCCAGTGATGTAGTTTGTATTTGTATTTTTGTCTGTTAATTATTCTCATCTTAAATAGGACAGAGTGTCCAAACACAGAGAAAAACTCCTGGTGAAGCAGCTGAGATCCATGTGACACTATTATAAAGATGGCGTTTATTAAAGAGGAGAGTGAAGACATGAAGATTGAAGAAGTATTCACAGTGAAACAAGAAGATACTGAGGAACAAACAGGTTAGATTTCATTCTCTGAGCTGAACTCAGTCAATTATTATCAAGAAATCCTTAATCCATATTAAAATGTCAACCTCTACAGAAATAAATGGTATTTTTGAAAAGTGTCATATGTGTGTCTTAAAGTGGATTTATTTGACATGAAGCAGGTCGCCTTATGTGGACAGAAATGTTGAGATCACATGAACAGCCAAATATTTATGATGCCTTCAAGTGCACCTGAGAAGATCCTACTTGTACGTTAGCCATTCTTTATTATGTCATGCATTAAATTAGGAAAGATAATATAGAAGTAGTATAAACCAGTGTTTCTCAACTCATCAGCTTTTTATTGTGTTGAATAGGAAGGCATCTAAAACATTCTGGGAGATTGGTCCTGAGGAGTTGATAGACACTGGTCTAAACACAATTATTTTGTGTAACATGAACCCAATATCTACGTCTGAAGTACACAATCCCTGTGTTTGAATATGCATACTTCCATACTATACATTAGGTGAGCTGAGTAGTATGCCTAAATTCATAGTATTCATACAATTATACAGTTTTATTAATTAAAGGTATAGTGGAGGATTTTCCCGAATTTTAGAAAAGAACCGCCCTCTCCACTTTTTGAAAAAATGCACATGCGCAACACTCTACCTGCTCCCGAGAGGGAACGCCTATTAAACGTGTGCACGAGAGAGCATGCACGAGCCTGCGTGACTTGTGCCAGGGCTAGCATCGCTAATCATAGCTCACATTAACTTTTACTAGCAGTGATTTTTAATGGATTTCTCCAAATAGCATGCCAAACTTTACCTGTCGAGTAGAAACTTCGCGACTGAGGCATCAGTGGGAAGCCCAACCTGTGCTTTTAGCGCACGCCAGCATGTGAAATATTCTCCCAAAAACACTCTGGTCTTGTTTCTTTCTTCAGAGGCCTTTCTCTTCTTGTCATACAATTCGTAGACACTTTTTCTCTTGCGACCCTCAGACATTTTGAAAAAACCCGGTGAGAACGGCGAGCTTCAATGAATGGCTGAAACCATAGCTCACCACACATATACACCTGAAAGTGCGCATGCGCAGAAAGCGAAAACTACCCAGGGACGAGCACGTACGACGGCCTTACGTAAACATATCACCAGAATGATTGACAATTAGGAGGACCAATAGTCTTGATGATCCACCCGGAAAAAGAAAATCCTCCACTATACCTTTAATAACATTAATTTATAATTATGCAAAAGTACTGTATCTAACAAAAACATTTATTTTGTATAAAGCAAACCATGAAATGTGAGTGATCACTGTCTCGCGATATCGCCATGACGGAGCGTGAGGGTGAAATTAGCATTGAATATGCCACCACTACATTCACACTACATTACTGTGGCCACCAAGACACCGCCTCCACTGCCGTTTTGCAGTTTTTATAAAAATAAAAACCACTGAGTGACTCTGCAACTCATGCTCGTTGAGCAGATGTTTACACAGTTCACTGATCACGTGACGAGAGTAAGGCGAGATGAATGACAAGACCATGGCGGAGGATTCGTTGCACAACAGAGCCTAAGCGTCTGATTAATGTCTTATCTTGTAGAATGCACGCTCAGCACGGAGAATGCTCCCTGTACACAGAGTATGTACGATTGCGAATTTGAAAGTGAAGTAAAACGCGAGCGCCCTAATGCGCGCAAATTAGGCTACATACAATAGCCTGTCTGCCAATATTAGTTGTGGCTCTGGCCTCTGTTTGCACTTTGAATATTTAGAGTACTTTGATTATGGTTGCACTTGCAATTATTGTTTGCACTTAATAAGTATAAGAAATGTTATTTATACTGTATTTTTGTTATGTTCAATTTGTGGAAATATTTGATAACTCATAAAGTAGAACTAAAATGACATTCATTACAAGATTATTAGTTAAAACATTTCAAAATGCACCTGCAGACTATTTTTTCCAGTCATAAATTTTGTCATTGAGGATTTCTATAAAACATTGTGCAAAAATCTTGTCTCGTTCTCGTGAACCCAATCTCGTGTCTCGTCTCGCCTAGTGAGATAAGTGTCTCGTCACACCCCTACTAATAACCAAATTGCTTACCACAGCTACGCAGATGATACCTAGATCTACAGCCCCAATAGCCGTGTTTCTATTGTCGGGCCAAAAGTGAGCGTGCCAGGGCCAGTCTCATTTCCACTGTCACTTTCGGGGCTTGATCAGGGTCCCACGGTTTTTGACCCTCCGAATACCTTGGTCCAAAGCGGGCCTACTGGGACTTGAGGAGTTGTCATGAACAAAGGCAGAGTTTAGTCAGGAGAGGGTCAACAGTTTCTGAGGAGACACAATCGATTTACATGATGAACAGATTGAAGTAAGGCTTTTATTCACATAAACACTCATCAACTCACACATAAGTTGTGGAAAACGGAAGCTCAAGCATTTTCACTTGACGTGCAAGAACCAATGAGGTTCATTCTCGTGTGTTATGCAGCACGTTTGATGTTCCGCAAGAACAGGTTCAGTTGAGCTTCTGTTTATGTTTGCTGATCAATGTTTATATGTGAATAAAAGACTAAATTAAATCTGTTCGTCATATAAAGTGAACGAGTCTCTTCAGAAAATGTTGACTAAATCGCTCAATTCATATCAATTAGTTTTACAATCTCTATGTAATTTTTAATATCTTTACGAAAGATATTCGTTTGTTCTTGATCTTCAAGGTAATATTCCTGGTGGGCCAGAGGTGCTCCGTTAACTAGATGCATTACTGTTGAGAATCTAGCATACATGTTGTTAGGTTTTATGCTTTAAATGTCTAAATGTGTTGATGTATTTTGCTTTGTGCCATTAAGCATGTCTTAACTTGTATTTATCTTTTTCTGCTGTAGATCTGATGACACTGAAAGAGGAGAGTGAAGTACTGAATGAAATGAAAGATCATGATTTGGTAACTGGAGAAAAATCTTTTAGTGACTCACAGACTGAAAATACTTCTTCACCAAAAAGAGTTCAAAAGACAGGAGCTGGAAGTTTTTTCACCTGCTTTCAGTGTGGAAAGAGTTTCAGTCAACATAAAAAGCTTAAAGTCCACATGAGAGTTCACAATGGAGAAAAGCCTTACACCTGCCAACAGTGTGGAAAAAAATTCACTGAAAAAGGAAACCTTAAAGTTCACATGAGACTTCACACTGGAGAGAAGCCTTTCACCTGCCAACATTGTGGAAAGAGTTTCACTCAAAATGGAGCCCTTAAAAACCACATGAGAACTCATACCGGAGAGAAGCCTTACACCTGCAAACTGTGTGGAAAGAGTTATAAAGCAGAAATAAACTTTAGGTATCACATGCACATTCACACTGGAGAGAGGCCTTTCACATGTGATCAGTGTGGAAAGAGTTTTACACGTAAAGAAACCCTTAATTCCCACAAAAGAGTTCACTCAAGAGAGAACAGTTTTATATGTCATGAGTGTGGAAGGAGTTTCCCTGACATGAAACGTCTTAACAGGCATGGGATAATTCACTCTGGAGAGAAGCCTTTCAAATGCCAGCTGTGTGAAAGGAGCTTCCGAGTCAATAAAGACCTGAAGACTCACATGAGAAAGCACACAGGAGAGAAGCCTTTCTTGTGTCATTACTGTGGAAAGACATTTGGTCATAAAGTAAGCCTCAAGACTCACTTGAGACTTCACACTGGAGAGAAGCCTTACACATGCCCTCAGTGTGGAAAGAATTTTACATATAAAGAATCGTTTGATTCCCACATGAGAGTTCACACTGGAGAGAGCCCTCACACATGCAAACAGTGTGGGAAGATCTTCTCACAAAAAGGAAATCTTAAGTATCACATGAGAATTCACACTGGAGAGAAGCCTTTCACATGTGATCAGTGTGGAAAGAGTTTCAGGCATAAAGTAACCCTTAATAAACACATAGGGATTCATTCAAGAGAGAACTGTTTTAAATGTCATCAGTGTGGACAAAATTTCACAGACAGGAAACAGCTTAAGAAGCACGTAATAACTCACATTGGACAGAAGCCTTTCATGTGTCATCACTGTGGAAAGAGTTTCACACTTAAAGGAAACCTCAAGACTCACATGAGACTTCACACTGGAGAGAAGCCTTTTACATGTCTTCAGTGTGAAAAAAGTTTCACATATCAAAGGGACTTGAAACATCATTTACAAAGTCATTCTGGAAAGAAATTGCAGTGTTCTGAGTGTGACAAGAGGTTTGCAAAAAGGAGGAATTTCAAAAATCACCTGCTCATTCACTCTGGTGGAAGGCGATTTAATTGTGATCGATGTAATAAAAAATTTATTTTGCCATTACACTTACAGATACACCTAAAAAGTCATGCGGATGTGAGACCCTATTTGTGTTCCTTGTGTGGAAAGAGTTTTAAATGGCTCGGCAGTTTAAAATGGCACCAGAAAATACGTTTCTGTGTAAAATTAAGGCTACGTTCACACCACAGCTGAATGTGGGCCAAATCTGATTTTCCCCTCAAATACAGTATATTTGGTGAGGCTGTTCACATGACATTTTAAATTTGGCCCATATCAGATATTTATCTGATCAGGTGACTCTCCTGTAAAACTTGACCATGTCTTTTATTTCCATCCTTTAGTTCTTTATAATTTGCCTCATACAGTATATTAGATTAATACTTCGGATTCAAAATATTAGATAAATGACCTTTTGTCTTACTGTGAAATGCCACAATGTAAATGGACACTTTTAAATAAAAGAATACAAGTGAATTAAATAATTGCACTGCATTTTTTGATTGATTTTTAGTGAGAGAATTCACAGGTTGCACAGGAGAGAATGTGCGGTGAGTAATTTCTTCTCCTGTTATTGTCACTTGCAATTCGTGTCACATGTATAGCATAGCCTTCTCTGTCAGCACAGAGGGCTTTTCATGTGATAAATGCAAGGAGATAGTCGAAGGATTTCAGAACTAGAGACACGCATCCAAACTTTAATCGAGGATAGTAAGAATGCAAGGGCTTTAGATACTGCTTTGGATGCGACTAGCTTAGTGAACTCTGTACATTGTTCGGTTCCTGCTGTAGAGCCTGTGCAGCAGGGCAATTGGGTGACCGTGAGACGCTGTAGTCGCGGGACAAAACACCGTTCTTCTGTTCCGATTACCATAACAAATAGATTCTACCCACCCAGTAAAACACCCATTGAGAATCCTGTTGAAAGTGCCCTAATTATTAGTGATTCTATTACACGGAACGTCAAAATAGAGACACCAGCCACCATAGTCACTTGTTTGCTGGGAGCGCCTTACATCAAAGCAAATTTAAAAGTGCTGGCTAATGCTAATCGTACATTCTCTAAGATTATTATTCATGTCGGCACTAATGATGTTCGACTTTGCCAGTCGGAGATCACTAAAATTAACGTTAAAGAGGTGTGTGAACTCGCAAGTACGATGTCAGATACTTAGTAGACTGTCCTCACTCAATGGCTGGCAGTCCAAGTGGTGTCCGCAAAATAATATAGGTTTCATAGACAATTAGAAACGTTTTTGGGGTAGACCTGACCTGTTGAAAAGAGATGGTATTCATTCCTCCTGGGATGGTGCCGCTCTTCTCTCTAGTAATATGGCACATAGTCTTAGAGCTCAAACATGAATTGGAAATTACTGAGAAGTCTAGTTTCAAATTTAATTTTGAAGTGTTGGTGCTTAATGTAACTATCTAGTGTAAATGATAAATCGCGCTTGACATTTGTGCTAGCTACTATATACAGGGCACCATACAGACTTTATCAAAGAATTTGCTGTTTTTTTTTATTTTATCGGAGTTAGTACTGGCTGCAGATTAAGTCCTAATTGTTGGTGATTTTAATATACATATAGATGACATAAAAGATGCATTGGGATTAGCATTTAGAGACATTCTGAACTCTATTGGACTTAGACAACACATGTCAGGACCCACTCATTGTCATAATCATACTTTAGATCTAATATTGTCACATGGAATCAATGTTAATGCCGTTGAAATTCTGCAGCAGAGCGATGACATCTCAGATCATTATCTAGTCTTGTGTATATACAACCCATATACAACACAGACTGTTGGAAATCCGCTGGACAAGTCATTATGAAGTCACAAAATGTGTGGTGGATAATGAGTAAGTCATTCTTAACATTCTTTTTAAGGTTTCCAATGATGACAATGCATCAGTTGACCTTGCAAAAGAATCATCCGGGCTTCTCTCTCAGCTGAAGCGAAGCCATTTTTTTTAAATAGGCAAATTTCCATTTTAAAACCAGCCAATGCCATCCTACAGTCTCAGCATGTTGATTTGTGCAGTGCAGCTGAAGTTGTGCAGGGATGTCTTGGTGCACTGAAAAATCTCAGAGAAAATGACAGTGAATTTCAGCAGTACTGTGCTGACATGTCTACTGTTGAGCCCTCACCAAAACGTCTAAGGACTGTGAATCCCTCCTATCATTTGATCTGTCATTTTTTCACCTTTAGGGCAAGAAGGGCAGTCAGGTTCTGAATGTGCCACTGCAGCTCTAAGACCTGCCCCTTTTTATCAAATCTAAACTTACTTAATTGATACAAGATCTGTTAAGGGGTCAAAAAAAAAAAATGTTACAAATGCAAAAAGAGAGAATGTAAAAATAAACATGTTAACCATTTTTATCTATATATATAAAGTTACTAAATAGTTCCAAAATATATACAAAAAATATTAAAAATGAAGAAAACTCAAACACAATAATAACAAACAACCCTAACAATTGCCTTAAATGTATGATATTAAAACTATATCAATAGACATGTGATTAAAGCATTAAATAACCCTCCCCTCTCCTCCCTCAATATCTTTTGGCTACGATCATATTATGATGTTCCCATAAGTTAATATATAGTGGACGGCCACTAGGGCTCCCACCTAATAGTCGACTAGAAAAGACTTTGTCGACCGAAATTTTATTAGAAAAAAACTCCACAGGAAGTGATGAAATCACGCAGACTGTGACAAACAGATCATTAACGGCAGGAAATCCAAACATTCGCCCATCATTCATCAAGCTCAAATATGGCTTATCACTTGAAACTTGTAAGTAGTAGCAACTTTACAAGTCCGCTCGCTATAATGTTATAGAACATATTTCTCCTGTTTTACAACATTTGCATTGGCTCCCAGTTAAATTCCATGTAAATGAATTATCATTTTAATAACTAAACAAGTTGGCTCCTTCATATCTTCAAGATCTTCTTCATATACACACTCCCTCCACTACATCCTAAGATCGGCTTACACTTGTTCTTCCACGCACTCGGACAACTTCCATGGGGTCACAAGCTTTTGGTTGTTTACAAGCTCCCCATTTATGGAACTCACTTCCTGTAGAAGTTTGCAATAGTTCAAGTCTTCCGGTTTTTAAATGTCGTCTTAAAACGTATTTGTTTAGGCAGGCTTTTATGTGACTTACGTGAATTATTTATTTTATTTTATTTTTTATCTTTATGTGATTGTAATGTCTGTTGCTGTACTGGCTTTATTATTTAATGCTATTGTTTTTATGGATTTTGTAAGGTGTCCTTGAGTGCCATTAAAGGCACCTATAAATAAAATGTGTTATTATTATTATTATTATTATTATTAATGTTAACCTGATAAATGTGCGCTATTATTAGACGCATATCTTTGTGTGTGTGGTAGGGATGGCTCGATACCACAATTTTGGCTTCGGTACAATACCAGAATCTAATGGCGCTTTTCCATTACCAGTACCAGCTCGACTCGGCTCGCTTTTCGCTCCGTTTTCCATTGCAGATAGTACCTCCACAATAGTACCTGGTCGTCATAGCGACGCCGCAGGAAACTGCCGTGACTTAATCTTTTACGCGAGACACACCCGCTACCCATACACACAGGACAATGGAGGAAATCGAGTGTATGCTGTTTTTGTTTTTGCTGTTTTTTATTCAGGATACTCCGTCTGGCGCGTGCAATGATGACGCAGTGAATAATGACGATTCTCTCTGACCAATCAGCAGTCTGCCGTGTTTTCACGTCACATTTTAGTATTGCCTCAGCTCGCTTAGAACCTCGCCGGAGGTGGTACGAAAAAAAGTACCTGGAAGCAGGTACAGGTACAACTTTTACACAGTGGAAAACCAAACAGAGCCGAGTCGAGGCGAGGCGAGCCGAGGCGAGCTGGTACTGTGTAGTGGAAAAGCGCCATAATACCTCGGTGTCGATACTAAATCGATACCACAGATGACCAATAACCAGCCTCAAAAGTTAAATGAATTGAAACAATTTTATTAAAAAAACACTGCTTGAAATTCTGCTGCACCAAATGTACAAACCAAAAGTATCAAAATGTTCACAAAAAACCCCCATTATTTTCTCCTTGGCATCTCATATCTTCTGTCAAACTGTTTCACAAGGTTTCTGAACCCGGTTTTATCAACAATAGAAATGGGAATTTGGTCCATGCAAATAAACTCTGCAACAGCTCTGTTAAGTCGTTTTGCTTCTTTGAAGTGGCTTTCATATTTCCTTGTTGTTGCTAGCACTTCTGGCTACCTGAAGCTGAAGTAGCTTTTTTTGTTCCTTTCTGTGGGTGTCAAATCAAGGAAAATTTAAATTACATGTACACCATGTCATGCATCAACAGAGAATTATCAACATTTATAGCATTTATTCATCTTGGTTTGCTTACTGTTTGGTTTGTGTTTGGGTTCAAATTAGTTTAATGCATTCCATAAAGTACATGCTAAACTAGTATTAGTATATTTAAATAATACTTACTGATTCATCTAGATTAATAAATGTTATAATACTGTTAGGTCAGGTTACCTAATGAATGTTTACAAATGTAGCTTAATTGTAAAGTGTTATTCTAACATTAATATTAGTAATATTCATATTACTACTATTACTCTCTTTCTCTCTCGGCTGATTCCTCTAGGGGTCGCCACAGCGGCAGTAATAGTAATATGCCATTTATTTTACTATCACTAATACTAAAATTGATATTACTAATCTCTTTATTCATTCAAATTCAATTAATATATTATTGTTTGAAAGTGCAAAAATGATGAGACCTAAACTTCATTCTTTGGTTCTAGCGTGTCATGCAAGCACATTTGATCTTTCATGTTTACCGTATCTTATTTCATTGATAAGCAGTTATGTAGGCTATGTGCGCTGATCAGTGTTGTGAATAAAAGTCTAAATTAAATCAGTTGAATGATGGACTCGCCTGTCGATCTCTGAACTCCTTGAATGAGTCAGGATGAGCTAGAGACAAATGTTTAGCCAGATTTGAAGTGTTGCCTCCCGTTGCGACACATGATTTCAAACAGCGCTTGCATAGTGGTGCATTCACGTCTGTAGCTTCACCTTTTTCATTACCTCTGTAGGCAAAGTAATGCCATATTTCACTCCTACTGACTTTTTTATTGATTAATTGCGGGCGTGTAGAATTAGCTTGATCAGTTCGATCCATCTTGTTTCTCCGTTGTCACTTTTTGCCGGTTTCAAGTGACCCGCGTCTGTTTGGGTTGCGCACTGCCGCCTAGCGGTAAACTTCGAAACTGCAGCGCATCAAATACCGAATTGAGCAAAATTTGGATATTGTACCGTTTGAAATATAATATATACCGGTATTTTTGCACATTTAGTGTGTGGAGAGCGTTTACTCCATGACTACAGGTGCTGGCGCAATCACTTGCATTTATCTTAAAATACTCCGTCATTTTAGTCATACTGATCAGAGTAATGCAAACTGTAAAGGGTCTACTTTTATTTCTGTAAACTCTTGCTTTTGTAAAATAATGAAAACAATCAAAAATTTCAAGTGACCGATAACATCTACATTTTTCAATTGGCCCAAGTGAAATTCTTGTTGCAATAGTCTGTTAACATTGGCTCAATAAGAAATAATACGTCAGACTAATTGAAAAATTTATGTTATCGGTCACTTGAAATTTTTGACTTGGGGATGTAATTTTTTTTTACAGTGCAGGATGTGCTTCCGTCTCTGTCTCAGTGAACTTGAGCGTCACAGATATGAACCAAAACTTAGCGTATACTCGCCTCACAGACATGAGAAATATATCTATAAAAGCTTGAAATGTCTGCTTTTAAACAAACCAATTCAAATGGAAAACAAATATCCTCAGATTATGTAATCCGTATAAACGTGCATATAGGCGCGTCCACTGCGGGGATGATGAGTCAGCATCGTCAACTTAATCTCTGCAGTCGAAAACATTATCAATAAATTATTAAAATGTTTAGACAATCCTTCTGTTTTTTCACGACACACTCATAATCATTACGTTTGCCGGTGCGCTGTGGCAAGCTTTATGCGTGCGTTTGAGCACTGATTACGCTATTTTACAGGAAGCTTGAAAAAAAATGCCCTTACAAACCAAATTACCAGAAGAGAGGCCGAAAAGGCAGTGTCAAAGTGGCTAATCGGTTCCAGGGAAAGGCCTCTATTATTTATTATAAACCATGAGTCGTGTGATCGCTACACCACTAATTAACAGTTACTCATCACTAGGGCTTGCATAGACTAGTCGAGTAGTCGATAGATCGACTACTTCAACCACTAGTCGACGCTGTCGGAAACAATCGACTACTCGAGCGTCCATTAACCATAAATGAATTAAAAATGGTGAACGTCACCAACAGACACCACACGTCAGATGTGTGGAAGTATTTCATCAAGGATGACAAAAATATTGTAATTGGCCAACTCTGCAAGAGGCCGTTCACATGTTGCGTCTAAAAACGTGTGGAAAGCGCGGCTGTGCCGCTGTAGCGCTTGCGCTCCCATGGCGTCTGTCGGTGCTATGCAACCATGAACTGCCGCGCTGTACAGCTACGATCAGCTGTTCGGCCGAGCTTTCGATGATGTTACGGAAAGGCCGAAGCTGATTGGTTTTTGTCACATGACCTGCGGTGCGCTTGAGGCATTCTGAAAAGTTGAGATGTTTTCATCTCGCCGCGTATGGCAAGCCAAAGTATTCATAAACGCCTGGTCAGGCGTCTGATTGCACACTGACACGTCAAAAGCGTGCGTTTTGACCGCCAAACGCGCGTCCCTGACGCGCGATTTGCCATAAAAGCGCACGTTCTTAACGCGCGGTTTCTGCATCAAAACGCGCGTCCTCGACGTGTGATCTGCTATTTAAAACGCACGTTTGCAACGTGCGCTTTGGGGTCACCGAAATTTGTAATTTGTTTATAATAACAAAAATGGGCGTTGAAAACGTGTGTTTTGACTAGGACAAAACGCACGCTTTAGACGTGTAAACAGTTAACCCAAACAGGCAGTACAAACGTGTGTGAAGTTTCCAACCAGGCGAAAAGGACGCGTGAAATACGAGTTAAAAACAGTTTGAACGGGTCAGTGTCATTGGCTGCTGAAGGCTTGGGTCTAACCATTTCTGTGGGCTTGGGGGGGTTTAGCTACTGTTCATAGACTAGGCTACCACCATTTAACATGCCATAGATCAGGTTATTCAGCCTATCTATTTTGTCCTTTTTTTGTAGAACTTATAGAAATAATACATTTAAATTGCAGTTTTATCAAAATTTAGATAAAAATGAAATTGCCTTGTTTTTCTTCGCTCATGCCTTTTTGTAAATAAACACATTAGTGGTCATTCTAGCTCTAACATGAAATCATTAACATTTGTGTGGGAAAATCAGTTACGGTGGAGGTAAGCAATCAATGCAGGTTAATCAATATCTCATATCTGTCTTTAGAGAACAACGTGGACTTTTGTTACATTTGAAGGTATCACAAGCAGGTGGCGCTTATTGAAACCTTTTTGTTCAAATATTGTGCGCTCAACACAGACAAACACTAATTAAGTACACAGGTGATATTATCCATTTAATTTTTTTAAGACTTAGTGTTTAAATAGGGTATTTTATACTTTAAATAAGTATTTAAGATTTACAGGATTAGAATGAGAGCTTGTGCTCAGGGCAGGACATAAGAACTTAATTTGTCCCTATACTTCAAGTTTTCAAACTTTAAAAGTTAACATTTGATTGGGGGAAAAGTGTACAGATGTGGTTCTTGATCGATGCAGTTGTAATGAAAATTTGTTAAGCAAAATAACCTTTTCATATATATATATATATATATATATAATGTGTGTGACTATAAAATGTATCACTATTGCGAGCAGGGTGCCACCAAGATGCTTTACAGGGACCAAATTACAGAAACATCTGATAGTTCACTCAAAATTCAAAACATTCTGTCTACATTTATTCACCCTCATGTTATTTCAAACATGCACAAGTCATCCCAATTTTTAAGATTTAACATATGCTTTTTATTTCTTTTCTTAAATGTGAGCAATGGTAACAGAACTAATTTACATCCTGGGATCAATCGATTATATTTTTTATCCAATTTATTTTCTACAAATGTGATGCATCTTACCAGGTTTCAAATATAAATAAATTCAAATATAAATAAATACTGTCTATGTTATAAGGGTTATGTTATGAAGTCTTCACCTCAATTAGCACATAAAACCAGTCAACCCATTAACATGGATAATCCATCTCTACATCTCTAGATAGATGGATAGTCATCTACATCTAGATCGATAGATAGGTTTAATTTCAAATGTCAGTAGAACCAAATCAAAAGCAATCTACTGGTGCAGAATATAAATTACAGTTTGAAGTGCATCAATAGCCGGACTACCAACAGGTCCTGCAAGAATGTTCACATCCTGCAGTTGTTGCATCTGTGCCTGGGTTGGACTGAATTGTTTAGCAGGAACTGTTACAACTTCCTGCAAATCCAAAGCAGGAATTACAAAATTTTGAGCAGGGCTGGGTCAAAAAAACAAACTCTGCCATGGCAGTGAGTGAAGATGTTTGCCTCTTAAGACATCCTCTGACAAACATCTGATATGGTGTGTGGTGACAAGCAGTGCACAATCCATGATGAGCTTCCTCCCGGAACCCGGGAGGAAGCTCATGTAGTTCCTACCAGTGATGCGCGGGTTGATCCGAAATGAGCGGGTGCCTGCGGTCACCCGCGGTTACCCGCGGTTACGAGTCATCCAAAAATATTTTTAATGATATTCGGGTCGCGGTCGGTCGGGTCGTTTGAAATAAAGATGCCAATTAAACCTTTGTAATTTATATAGTAGTATAGAGAGCATAAGCGGAGTGGAGCGGTGAGAATCTTCGCTCATCGCTCACGGAACTGTCCACCCCTCCGCTCCCCCGCTCATCAGGCCGCTCCGCTCATTATCGCTCGATCAGCGCTCAACGCAGTTTGATCCGCGCTCCACTCAAATCGCCCCCCGCTCGCTCCAAAAAGGGGAAAAAAAATCTACATGTAGCCTATATCACTGTAGCTTAGACCACAGCCTTACCTCCTAAAGAACTAATGAGCAACAACAACATTTTTCAAATAGAAATGTTTTATTTCAAATGACAAATTAGGCCTATGTAAGAAGGAATATAGCCTACACAAAGTCCTGTAAAATTAAACGAATAAATGGGCCTAATAATATGAATAACAATTATATAAACAAAAATATAGCCTACATAAAAATTTTTAAAGTAAATGTACTATTAGGCCAGAATTTTGATAAGTTAACTTTTGTGCAACGCGCACGATTAAAATTTAAATGGGCTTATATCCATTGTACACACAAACTGCTGTAAAATAAAACGAATAAATGGGCCTAATAATATAAATAAAATTTATATAAACAAAAATATAAAATAAATATACATAAACGTTTTAAAAGTAGGCCTAGGCTAAATTAACTATTAGGACAACATTCTTATAACTGAACTTGTGCGCAGCGCGCAGGATTAAAATTTAAATGGGCTTGTATCAATTGTTTGCATTTTACGCTGTATTTAATTTAGGCTACACTTTAAGTTACCGTATTCAATTTGCTAACCTTTTGCTTTCTTCCCAGCGTGTTCACATATCACACTGCATGTGTCACAGTGTCTGGTTGTGTTTCCCTGGGTTGTCACTAGAGGTCCTCGTTCTCACGGTGTCTTTCACATTTGACTTCAATTCCCAGCATTCTGTCTGTCACTGAGTGTTCATTGTGTTCAGCTGTTTCTCGTCACCTCGTTTAGCACTTGTGTATATATACCCTGTCAGTTTCAGTGTTTGTCACGGAGTCCTTGTTTTATGTCCACCACTTCTGAAGTTTGTTTCTGCCCTGTTCATGTTTATTTCTTATGTTTTGGATTGCCCTTTTGGATTTGACCTTTGCCTAGACCAAGTTTTGTCAGTATGGATTTTCCCTTAAATAAACACTGCAATTGGATCCCCTGTTCCTTGTGTGTGGTTACGTGACAGAAGGACTCCGTCGCTACAAGGATCCAG
Source organism: Leuciscus idus (assembly GCA_021554675.1). Lineage (NCBI taxonomy): Eukaryota > Metazoa > Chordata > Actinopteri > Cypriniformes > Leuciscidae > Leuciscus > Leuciscus idus. The sequence continues at coordinate 20,969,655 of CM038629.1, forward strand.
CAGTATGTTTTCGGGTTTCTCTTCCCCGGCCGCCGAGCGGGAGAGGAGAGACTTGTTTAGGGGAACCCGCCTGGTAGTTTTCCGTGGGACCCGTGGAGGTCGTGGAGGACTGGTGGGTCGCGGGGGAGTCCAGCACCGCTCTCCACCATGGCCCCCCTTCGACTCTGGGATGGTGGAGGATCAAGTGGTGCCACCGTCTCGCCGTCGCGGACGGAGAGGGGACAAGATGGCCGCCGCCGAGCCTGTGTCTTCGGACAAGATGGCCGCCGTCGAGCCTGTGTCTGTTCCTGAGCCGGAGCCAGTGTCTGTTCCTGAGCCGGAGCCAGTGTCTGTTCCTGAGCCGGAGCCAGTGTCTGTTCCTGAGCCGGAGCCAGTGTCTGTTCCTGAGCCGGAGCCAGTGTCTGTTTCTGAGCCGGAGCCAGTGTCTGTTTCTGAGCCGGAGCCAGTGTCTGTTCCTGAGCCGGAGCCAGTGTCTGTTCCTGAGCCGGAGCCAGTGTCTGTTCCTGAGCCGGAGCCAGTGTCTGTTCCTGAGCCGGAGCCAGTGTCTGTTCCTGAGCCGGAGCCAGTGTCTGTTCCTGAGCCGGAGCCAGTGTCTGTTCCTGAGCCGGAGCCAGTGTCTGTTCCTGAGCCGGAGCCAGTGTCTGTTCCTGAGCCGGAGCCAGTGTCTGTTCCTGAGCCGGAGCCAGTGTCTGTTCCTGAGCCGGAGCCAGTGTCTGTGTCTGTGTCTGTGTTTGTGTCTGTGTCTGTGTCTGTGTTTGTGTCTGTGTTTGTGTCTGTGTCTGTGTCTGTGTCTGTGTCTGTTCCTGAACCTGAGCCAGTGGTGCCAGTTCCCGAGCCGGTGGTGCCAGTTCCAGTGCCCGAGCCGGTGGTGCCAGTTCCAGTGCCCGAGCAGGTGGTGCCTGTTCCTGAGCCCGAGCCGGTGGCGCCTGTTCCAGTGCCTGTTCCAGTGCCTGTTCCAGTGCCTGAGCCGGTGGTGTCTGTTCCAGTGCCCGAGCCGGTGGTGCCTGAGCCGGTGGTGCCAGTTCCAGTGCCCGAGCCGGTGGTGCCAGTTCCAGTGCCCGAGCCGGTGGTGTCTGTTTCTGAGCCCGAGCCGGTGGTGTCTGTTCCAGTGCCCGAGCCGGTGGTGTCTGTTCCAGTGCCCGAGCCGGTGTCTGTTCCAGTGCCGTGGCCGCCCGAGGGGTCGTCTCCGCCCTGGCCGCCCGATGGACTGTCGTCTCCGCCGTGGCCGCCCGAGGGGTCGTCTCCACCCTGGCCGCCCGATGGACTGTCGTCTCCGCCGTGGCCGCCCGAGGGGGCGTCTCCGCCCTGGCCGCCCGAGGAGAAGTCTCCGCCCTGGCCGCCCGAGGGTAAGTCTCCGCCGTGGCCGCCCGAGGGACTGTCTGCTCCGCCCTGGCCGCCCGACGGACTGTCGTCGCCGTCCTGGCCGCCAGACGGACTGTCGTCTCCGCCCTGGCCGCCAGATGAACTGTCGTCTCCGTCCTGGCCACCAGTTAAGCCATCACTCCCTGTCCTTGTTCCTCGCCATGGACCTGGCCCACCATCCCTCCCCCTGATCCTCCACCGTTCCACCTCCCTCCTGAACTCTTGTGTTGTGTTGTAGTTACGTTATGGAGCGTCTGGTAGCCGCTCCGTAGGGAGGGGGTACTGTCACAGTGTCTGGTTGTGTTTCCCTGGGTTGTCACTAGAGGTCCTCGTTCTCACGGTGTCTTTCACATTTGACTTCAATTCCCAGCATTCTGTCTGTCACTGAGTGTTCATTGTGTTCAGCTGTTTCTCGTCACCTCGTTTAGCACTTGTGTATATATACCCTGTCAGTTTCAGTGTTTGTCACGGAGTCCTTGTTTTATGTCCACCACTTCTGAAGTTTGTTTCTGCCCTGTTCATGTTTATTTCTTATGTTTTGGATTGCCCTTTTGGATTTGACCTTTGCCTAGACCAAGTTTTGTCAGTATGGATTTTCCCTTAAATAAACACTGCAATTGGATCCCCTGTTCCTTGTGTGTGGTTACGTGACAGCATGTTTTCGAGAGATGTGTCTTTTTAGATTCCAAAATTAATCTTTAGGCCTACTGACTGAAACGATGTCGTTTTCTTCTACCACATAATAGTTAGTTTTACACCTGTATGACTTCTTATTTTCCTTTTTGAAGTAGCCTACTTTTTGAACTCCATTATTGAGCCGAGTTTTGACTGAAAATAGAATCCATCTTGCAGTCATCAACAGTAGACTGAGTCAGGCTTGACTGAGCATGCTTCAGAATCTTGGTGTGCGCGGAGCGAAATTGGAGCGGGAAATAGGGCGACGCTCCATCCTTTTAAAAATGCCGCTCTGCGTTCTGTCCAAGATCCGCCCGCTTGCTCCCGCTCCACTCCGCTCACATGCAATTTTCTATGAAATACATAGGCCTACACTTTATTGGCTGAATAACTGGCGCGAAGATGACGCACAAGCTCAGTCTGCAGGTAGAGATGGAGGCGGCAAGATAAAAGGTGAAGACTGGGGAGTGGAAGCTCCGCAAATACACAAACAGAAAGAGCAAAGTTGCCGAAATAATGAAAGATAATGACCAAAGTGCTGGCTTTGTCATGTGTATTTCTTGCTATGCATTTACTAGCCTACTTTTAAAAAATGCGGGTCAGGAAGCGGGTCGGGTACAATATTTTCTTTCTTTTTTTTTGCGGTCCGAGTTGCGGGCGGGTTAGTTGAAAACGTCGGTCGGGTCCGGGTTGTTTATACATTGACCCGCGCATCACTGGGCCTCACCCAAACTCTCAGAGTAAATTCCCCACACCTGTTGTCAATCTGTCATTTGGGGTTGTCATGGCAACAGACGCACACGCAGGCCTGGGGACGGTGTTACACTCAAAGTGTCCCAACGGGAACACTGCTTCAGCGGGAATAAGTTCCATATGCTATTTGTCACACCGTGACATTAACAAACTTAACTAATGAAACCTTATTGTAAAGTGTTACTGATTTCATGATAGCTAACACTTTAATGAATACATACATAAAATCAACATAACTAAACATGAATTCCTCATAATTACCTACTTGATTCTCTGTTTTGTTTGGTAAAGTAAATAATATTTAGTAATATTATCATAATTTCCCTATTTTTGTTTGATGTGTTATGCATTCTAATTGTATCAACATCTTTTCATTGGTAATGAAGAGAGGCTCTCTGACCTACTTCTGCTCTCCATCGAGCGGGATATTCCAAATAATTGTGAGGAAGTCATTAAAAATATATAAAAACACAACAGACAGATGGGTACTGTTTTAAATACAGGTGATTTATTTAAAAAATAAATGTTTTTTAAAAAAGTGCCCTTTTTGGTCCTTCCGCCCCTGCCCCGGAGGAGGTCTGTGCATGCCACTGGCTTGGATGCAGCTGCTCAGAAAATGGAAACCTATTAAACCTGCAATAAACCTCTTGTTTTGGATATTATCTGTGCGTTGCACAGATGTTACATGACAAAAACCATGATCAGCAATGCAGCCATTGGCTGGTGGCAAGACAGCAATGTGATGACATATTAAAAAGAACATCACACATCTGCCTAAAAACATGACGAATTTCTGGACCTTTATAAGTAAACAATCAAGCAACCGAAACTACATAAAAGTTATAATAGATTAATTAAATGTGTACTGTTTGTTACATGATTCCCAATAATTTTCCTTATTTCACAATTTCTAGTATTTCCAAAACACAGCAGCTCGAGGTCTTAGCAGAACCAGGAAGTATGACCATATTAGCCCTGTTCTGTCAACACTGCATTGGCTTCCTATTAAACATCGTATACATCATTTTAAAATATTGCTGATTACTTACAAAGCACTAAATGGTTTAGCTCCGCAGTACTTGAGCGAGCTCTTAACGCATTATAGTCCTTCACGTCTATTGCGATCTCAAAATTCCGGCCAGTTGATAATACCTAGAATATCAAAATCGACTGCTGGCGGTAGATCCTTTTCCTATTTAGCACCAAAACTTTGGAACAGTCTTCTTACCATTGTCCGGGAAGCAGACACACTCTGTCAGTTCAAAGCTAGACTAAAAACACATCTCTTTGACCCAGGGCCGCATTAAGACCTTTTTTTTTTATTTTATTTTTTTATAAATCCATCAATTTTTTTCCGAAACGCTATAAATCCATAATTTTTTTCCAAAAATTGATGGTTTGTCTTTTTAAAAAAGTATTTTGTCTTTTATTTTTCGTTTTCGCATTTATGAGGAAAAAAACAATGTTAGGCTGACAGTTCTCCATTACAGAAGCGGTACTAAAAGACTTTAAAACTTTCACAGAGACCTCAAACAGAAAGCACAAAGCCTTTCTTTAAAGGGATAGTTCACTTTGAAATTAATTTTTGATATGTTTTAGCTTACCTCAAGGGCATCCAAGATGTAGGTGTCTTTGTTTCCGCAGTAGTTTCAATTTTGATATTTTTAGGTCAAACCGTTCTTGTCTGTCAGTCATATAATGCAGGTCGATGGTCACTGTCTCAAAGCACAAGCACAGAGTCCAAATTAAAACAATTCCCCGTCGTCCAAATTAAACAATTCCCCATCATAAGTACACATTGATGGCCTAAGACACGAAACGAGCGGTTTGTGTGAGAAAACGAACAGTATTTATATCGTTTTTACCTCTTGTAACCACAGCCACGTCCAAGTGATCTGAGGGCGCGGGCGCTTCGGTCTGCGCAAGCGCCGGAAAGCGCCGGAAGTGATCTCTCGCGCCTGTACGTCACTCATTGTTTACACAGAGATTTCGGAAGTGTTACCTTTCACTGTGAAGATCTAAACCTATTTAGATATACAGGAAATCGCAATGGAAGACGATTTCGATATATCAACAGACAACGTTGAATTTTTTTCACAACCATATTTATTTGAACCAGAATACACAGATCAAGAACTCAGAGCGATGGAGGAAGCATCCGCTGCAGCAGCACGTCTTCAAGCCTCAGAGAGACAGAGATCTCTTCAAAATTGGTGGTGTTCTTGTAGCAAGTGTTGTGAGATGCCAACAGAAGTAGAGAGCATATGTTGTCAGCTTTACAAATAGAAAGGACACACAAAGACGTTGTTCACATACCTCCGTTGGATGCGAAAACATCATAGGCACAGCTGATGATGTCAGTACTAAGCGATCCACTCCTTGGTTTATAAAATCATCAGGGGAAAAATGATCGCTGCAGACCCTCCTCAACTTTAGTAAGTTTATGGGTGTGTTGATATCCAGCCGAAGAGCGATCAACCATAACTTCAAGAGAGAAGGCTCATAAATTGGAAATTCGTGAAAACACCACTCCCGGATGAGTTCGCGCGAGCATACGTAATTGTTTTCTTTTACGACGGTTGAAACATCCCGGATAAGCGCAAATTAGTACCATTTCTATTAGCCGTCTTACCTACAATCTCTGTTCTGTGTAAACAATGAGTGACGTACAGGCGCGAGAGATCACTTCCGGCGCTTGCGCAGACCGAAGCGCCCGCGCCCTCAGATCACTTGGACGTGGCTGTGGTTACAAGAGGTAAAAACGATATAAATACTGTTCGTTTTCTCACACAAACCGCTCGTTTCGTGTCTTAGGCCATCCATGTGTACTTATGATGGGGAATTGTTTCATTTGGACGATGGGGAATTGTTTTAATTTGGACTCTGTGCTTGTGTTTTGAGACAGTGACCATCGACCTGCATTATATGACTGACAGACAAGAACGGTTTGACCTAAAAATATCAAAATTGAAACTACTGCGGAAACAAAGACACCTACATCTTGGATGCCCTTGAGGTAAGCTAAAACATATCAAAAATGTATTTCAAAGTGAACTATCCCTTTAAATCGACTTTCGTTTTGTATTAATTGTATCTTAATTTTAATACATTTTCCATTAACCAATTTCCTGGATTTAATAGCCTAAATAAAAAGTAGGCTAAATATAGCCTATATAATCAAGCCGGCGCCTGAACTGGAGCTTAAGATCATCCTGAAACTCAGCGTATACTCGCCTCACAGACCTAACATTTTTTTAAATATATCTATTATCTACAGAAAGCTTGAAATCTTTACTTTTAAACAGAACCATTCAAAACAAAATAAAACTAGGCTATGTAATCGAAATGTGCATTTCTCTCCGGCCCGGCGCATTCACTACTGAAGATCGTGAGTGAGTAGCCTATCGTCAACTTCATCTTTGCAATAAACAATAAAAATGTCTCATTGCAATATTTTACATATTCATAATCATTACTTGCTGGTTCTTTGTGACAGCTTTTAGGTGCCGTTTATGAACGCGTCACTACTACATCAGCACCGAAAACACTGCGTGAGTAAGATGTGTGGTGTGACTCGTGAGTAACTAAAGGAGGGTCAATTGCAAACGGTCAGTTATAATATTGATAATGATACCATGATAATGCATGTAATTTATGGCAAAGCGCCACCAAGTAACAGGGCTGATTTGTGTGGGGCGTGGTAAGGCTTTGGCAATCAGCGTCACCGATGGCTAGTCAATATGCTCCATAGCCAATCACGGGGCCCCTCCTTGCTCGGGCCCCGGGGCTTTAGCCCCACCTAGCCCTACACATAACACATTATAGACTTCTATAATTCAATGTTAGGCTGCATAGATCAGGTCAGCCGAAACCGGGAACACTTTGCATAAATCCTGATGTACAAATTTTAAGAATCTATTTCAAATATGCTTCCATACATAACATCACGGTAAAGAATATTGTATTTAGCTTTTAAGGTTAAGATGATGATATCACACGAATGATTCTGCTCAGCAAAGTTGCAATTCCTGTTTTCACTGAGACTCTCACCTTTTGTTCTGCAAATGGCTTTCGGAGCCCAAGAATCGTTAGGTTGATTGGATTAGCTGTAGGGGAGACTTTCACCTTTTGTCTTTAATGGCTCTGGGATGGCTCTTGGAACCGGAGTTTCCTGGCCAGTATCAGCATTTGAATAGTTACGCTGATTCAATTGGACTGGTAGCGCTCTCAGAGCAGGGTGTGTTCCTACTTCATTTACATGCTTTGTTCAGAGTCTCCGCCTCTATGTAATCCCTCCCCCTTGGAATATATATAACTACAATGCATGCTGTATTAGATTTAGATTGTTGGAGAACTGCAGCCACGTACAGCGAAGTTCTCAATAAAGAATAACTTCTGTTTGAACGCAATCCCAACGTCACCTGGTCTTGCTTTGAAGAAGAAAAAGTTTCCTACAGCACCTACGCTAATTTTACTGTTTTCACGTTTGCAATCACATCACCCTCATCACTGCCACTACAAAGGCACACTCCTCACCACAGTTCATCGTCCGACCTCGTTTGATGTATGTGCACTCTTCCCCTTTGTCTCCAGCGTCTTCCTTCCCTCTGTGTTTCCGCCAAGATCACCCTTTGGACTCCACTATCCTGCTTACCTCATCCCTGCACCTTTGTTATTCAATAAATCACTGTTCACCATCCACCTTCCTCTCCTGTAACAATAATCCAGGTCATTCGCAACAATATCGGTCTCTTATGGGTATCTTCCATTAACTAAGCAGAGTAGTACAGTAAAGAGTATTGTTCTGGCTATATCTGAACTACCATTGTTACATTTTATGAGTAGATGTATTACCTTTAAGTGCAATACTATTCATTCTCTGCAATACTACATACTCTGGTAGTAACACTCATTAAACTGAATTCACTCTAAACATGAAACTAAGCTTTAAGAAAAAAAAGAAAGAAAAAAACCCCCATAAAACTAAGCTTTAAGGGAAAAAAAATACCACAGAGTCTTTTTTTTCATTGCTAAGCAGGTTTATTCAAGGATAGTCTGGTCTATTGTTTCCAAAATTACTCCTTGAACAAAGAGAAAGACAGAAAGCTATTTAATTCCATTAATTAAACTAAATGGTACATTTTAGTCATACCCATCCAATAATCTAGAAGAATTTAGTTTAGTTGTATTTGAATAACACTTCCTCTGTAACAATAAAACAATACATGAATAGAGTGGTTATTACAGAGATTTAGTTTTTCTGTGCATCCATGTCTGGGTTAGATTTAGTAGTTTTCACCTAGCAGTTGGTGTTCATTGGTGATATGTTTATGTAAAATATCTCTGATTTAAATGTAGATGTTTAAAGACAAGGAAGTGCTTTCAAATTCATATTTAGAAATCTCATATTTAGATCATTCACACAAAGTATTTTGATATAAATGAAGGATCTTTCATTCATCATGGTTATTAAGCTTTCTTAAAGACCCATGGTGATCGCAGAAGAGTGATGGAAATCCAAAGATCTGCGCTTTCTGCGTCTATATCCAGGGTCGCATGACTGAAAATGACAAGACAAGAAAATACATTTATCAATAAATACATGCCTTCTACAATGCAAAGGCTGTTGAATGTGTTTTCTTTTAGACAGATCTTTCATAAAAGGTTAATCATTTACTTGAAGGCTACTGTAAAAATAATGTAGTGGGTGGACCATTCAAAAATACTGTCCAAACATACCAGTGCACATCTGCCATTTTGTACAAGGCAGAGATGAACCTGACAGTGCAGGAAGATGCGGTCAGAGATTCCTGAGAAGGTGAACATCCTGAAGGAGAAATGGCTTGTTGTATCAATACCATTCTGAAGAACCTCCACTGTGCCATCTTCAGGGTTGGGGCATCTAGGAAGGGAGTAAAGAAGAAAGTTAAAGAAAAAAAAAATATTGCATGGCAAGATTTGAATGTAGGCTCCAAGTATTTGGTTATAACCAAACATATGATACAAACATTTTGGGTAACATTTTATTTCAATGGTCCACTTTCGACATTCTACTATTAAGTAAGTTTGCGATTGCATGTTAAATAACTCTCATTTGAGTATTAGTAGATTGTCTCCTTAATATCTGCAATCACTTTTTTAATGGACCCCCAACAGTCACTCTATTGACTGTAAGTAACTTTGAAAATGCATGTCAACTTATTCTACTAACCTAACAGTCTGCTACAGTTTACTAATACTCAAATGAAAGTTAGTTGACATGTAGTTGCAAAGTTACTTTATAATTAGTAGAATGTTTAAGTGTACCATTGAAATAAAGTGCTACCCAATTTGGTAGTATTAACTTTCTGAGATTACAACAAATTTAGTAATTTAACCATCAAGTCACTCACTCTCTGGTAATTAGACTCCAGCGAATATGATAGTCAATATCATTAACAGGTGTGGCCCAGCAGTTGTCTAGAACCGTTGCGATTTGATTTCTATCCACTCCTTCCACCTCAACAGCCACATACATCTGCTGGTTCACCTGTATTTCCACCTCCCCATCAAATGGGCTAGTAAACTCTGCATCATGGTAGGGAATCATGCGGATCCGGTATGTGCCCTGTCCAGCAGGAAGCTCCTGACTCATCTCACTGTGGGCAAATTGTTTTTAAATATTAGCAACCATGACTTACTTAAGTAAATGGTAATGGTGATAGCTCATGGCTCACATTGATAACTGATGACTCTGACTAGACTCAAACCACCAACCGTTCGCTTACCAGCCCTGAGCCTTAGGCAATGACACAACACAAGATAAGGATAACTACATACTTACTAAGGCTGCAACCTGTTTTATAACCACTGTAACATTGATCAAAATTCTTAAACCATGTTGAATCGGGTGGAAATTCTCTGGAAAGACCTAAATGAGGTCATTGATTTAATTGATTTGAGTAGGTAAAAAGCAGCCTCTTTCATGTTCTAGACAGACAAGTTAAATATTGGAAATTGTAAAGTCAATCCAAACAGTTAAAAACATGAAGATTTCCTAAATTGCAATACTGATTTGCCTCATTCACAAAAAAAAAAAAAAAAAAAACATTTTCATAATACTACACACTTATACACAGAAGGTATTGAGTACCCTTACCCGCCTTCAGCTTGGATACCCATGGGCATAGATAGGGTCTGGATCAGAGGATACACACAAGAAAATGTAATGTTCAGCCATCTCTCTCTTGAAATTATGCTCTGGCCAGTGCTTCTTAAGTTAGACTGAATGGAGTTTTGGTAGATGAAGTGAGTCCTGTTGCTCTGTAAGGACATGGACAAATGTCAATCTCAAGCTCAAGGACAACTTACTAATCATTTACACATCTCTACAGCTCTAGTGATGAAACAGAAATAGAAAGATCATTACCATCAGAATGGTACCACATATGTGGCCTTCATTGTCAAATTGAAACACAAGTCTGCCATCCTCAAGGGTTCCTTGGCAGCTTGGATCATTTAAGTGCAGGGTTTCAGGAGTAAAACCAGACTCAAAAAGCTGGCAGCGGGACAGAGACATGGACCCAGTGCTGCTGGCACAAGACTCCACAGCATCTGAGCAGATAAAGCATTCAACATTGATATTTTTTTCGCAGATTTATTTTTGTTGGTGTTTTTGCTTGTATTTATATAGGACAGTAAGGAGAGCAGACATGAAGCAAATAATAATAATAGTAATAGTACTGTATTGTTCCAAATATAAGATGACCTTTGTACCTTTCAAGATGTAAAAGGCTTTTTGAAGACCAAATCTTGTCTTTTAAAGAAAATACTTAGCATATTTTTCATATTAATTTTTTATACATTTTTTTATTTAGAGTAAATACTGGTAAAATGTGCCAACAACCATGACATTCAGAAATAAACACTTTATGGCATAGGCACCATAAAAATAACCTGAAGTTCTCATATCCAGTAGGTTTCACTATGACTGATTTCTCACCTTTTTATGTACAGTGACAGATGTTGGCATGTCAAAAAACACAGGTGTTTGATCAACATTCCCTATCTGATCCGGGGGATATGAATGTTTTTTCCTAAGGCCGATCACAGGGCTGAAAAGACAGCAGTTTCTCCCTGAAGTCGGAGGGCAAGCGCTAATCCATTACGCCGCATCAAAGTGGCCGCTTCGAGGATATTAACAGACAAGTGTGTCAGTAAGTAGCCAAAATAAGAAATGATGGGCCTCGATGGTGGGTAAGCTCAGCTTTTTTGCGCCTTCAGTCCAGTGCCTTCAGCTGGATGATGGCTCTGGTTTTGGGCAGCCCCTTATTTCTTTTTTTTTTTGGCTACGTACTGATACACTTGCCTGTCATTTTCTTCAAAGCGGCCACTTTTACAGCGATAAACTTTTCTTTTGACTGTTAGCATTTTTAAGACTGTCGTTTAGGGCTCTCCAACATTGTCTGTTAGAAGCTAGTTATTTTAGTTGATAAAGTTGTAAATATGGAAATTTTTATCACAAAAATGCATCGTTTCATTTCAGAAGGCATTTATTAACCCCCCGGAGCCGTGTGGAGTACCTTTATGAAGGATCAGTGCACTTTTTTGGTCTTCAAAATCAATTCCTCCATTCACTGCCATTGTAAAGCATATACACCTAGGATGGCTTGAGGGTGAGTAAATCATGAGGTAATTTTCATTTTTGGGTGAACTATCCCAACTTGCCAATTTAGGAGAAACTCCTAAAATAATGGGTATGTCAGTCCTAATTTTAGGACTCCTAAATTTTTGCTCCAAGCATTTTAGCATTAGACGTAGTCAAGAGGACTCCTAAGCCACTGAAGGGTTACACATTTTAAGAATCTATTTTAAATATGTTTTAGATCTGTTGATCCTACCAACTTACATAACATCACATAAGAAAGTTGAACTGTGTGTGAATGTTACATAGTCTTAGTTCTCGTGACAATATGTTGTTTATACCATTTGGGGAAGTCTTTGATCTTTCTACTAAGAGTTGAACTATGTGTGAATGTTTACCTAGTCTTAGTTCTCGTGACCATGTGTTGTTTATACAATTTGGGGGGTACCATTATCTCAGTTGGGGGTAATTGCCTCTATTGTCTTTAGATGATTTGATTCAGTAGTCATCCCTAAATGCTGTGTGTAAGTTCAGCACCTTCAAAAGTCCCTCCTCCTAAAATGCCTATAAGACATTTATATACTTTAGATAATGTTGGAAGTACTGCAGCCACGTACAGCGGAGTTCTCAATAAAGAATAACTTCTGTTGAACGCGATCCCAACTGTCTCCTGGTCTTGCGTCGAAGAAAGAAAACTTTCCAACACCACTAATACCCCTTTTCCACCAAGGCAGTTTGAGTGCTGGTTCAGAGCCAGAGCCTAATTTCAAATAAATTAAATTGTAATCTCCGTCTATGCAAATTACGGTGAGCAGCACGAACACGTTGGATTTGCAGTGTTTGGTTGCCTATGTAGGTTTGCAAAGCAATGAGCATCAGTAGTAACGCAACGACCGCCATTGTTGATGGAAGACTTGAGCATCAGAGCTGTGCGGACCGATTGGAGTGCTGCAGGAGTGTTTGGAGAGCATACGACTCCTTGTGCTTTTGGATCGCTCTCGCTGTGCTTTGATGTCATGTGCCAATCGGTCTGCGAGAAGCCGATGCATCTCGAAAAAGCCTGGTGTGTTTGTGTTTGGCACTGCCGCGCTAGTGTTGCTGGGCAACATGAGATGTATACAATGACATAAGACATGGCTCTGTGGTGGATCTCTGGCCTGTGGAAAGGCAAACCAGTTCTTAGAAGGCACGACAGTCGAACCAACCTGAACCGGTAATAGCTCTGGCTCTGAACTAGCACCCGGTTCATGCTGGTGGAAAAGGGGTATAAGACAAATCACAAACAATCCTAATGGCTGTTGCTGGCAATCCGCCTCAGCAATCCACCCAAAGACACTGTACACCATTGAGGCAATAACAATAGAGCCTTGGGTGCTGAACCTTTTCGACATAAATCCAATAAATATTTTGATTTCTAGATTTTAATCTACGATAAAACAGCAAAAATAAATCTTTAAAAATATATAATAAGTGTATTTGGCATGCTGTTCAAGGGGATCGAGGGCTCCGAGCTTGGAATTTAGCCCAAATCCAGAGTTCTCTGGGCAATATGGGCAAAAACCCATATTGCTCCGTGACGTGTCAACGCTGGTCGCTTTGGCCAGGTGCAGAGCCATTTATCTCTCTATGGCTCTGACCAGGTGGTATTTATAGCATAGGGGGCAGGACACTTTGGATTATAGAGAGCATTTGATTGGACAGAAGATGTGATGAGAAGCTGAAGTCGGCGGTGATATCATAAAAATCCATTTTAGCGGAAGTGAGAGAGTGTTTTGAATGCTTATATCTCCTAAATGCGAATTTTGTCATTGTTTTGGAACATACCAGCTTATTCATAACCTTAAGGCTAATATATTCATACTAAAAGCTAAAAAACTTACATTTTGATTTCAGGGGGCCTTTAAGAACGAATGGCTTAATTCAGGCCATCTAACTACTCTCGTCTCATTTTTCTTCCTTAAAATCCACTAAGTTTAAGAGTACAATCCACAAATCAGCCAGGATGCTGGTAATAGCACACAGCAATGAAGGGGGTTAAACTCTAAAATATAAACAGTATAGAATAGACACATCCACTCAGACACACACAAATGAACTGGTGTGGCTGTAACAATAAGGCAGACACAGATGGATTAAGCTCGGATAAAGCATTCCTGTTCATTTTTGTTTCATTTCTATTGAATTCTAATGTTATGAATAAATGCTTGCTCTGTGTTCAGGCTTGACTATAATAATAATGCAAGAAGGATTTTAGTTAAATGCATGAATGCACAACAACTGTGAGAGAACTCACCAAAGATTTCATGATTTATATTTTGTCCATCCAAGCAAGCACAGCCATTGACACCACTTCTCTCCCGACAAACCTCATTTTCAGTGCAAGTATCACAAACTAAAAAAGAAAATAAGAAGAACATTGCACAAAACAACATGAAAGCAATCATTCATTTGGATCTTGACCTACCCAAATGTGGTAAATTATGTCAGTATATATGTATATATATATATATATATATATATCAGAATATATGAAGACTATAACCATTATTTACACATTGAAACAATGAGTTGAAACAGAGAAAAAATAATAGCCATTACCATCGTGACTACCATCAACAAGGAAAACCCAACGACCGTTATCATTGACATTGCTGTTGGATGACAGTTCAGCAGCACTCAATGATGAAATGGCAAACGAGTGTGAAGAGTCCATTGTGTCAAAGCCAGCCTGAATAAAATATGATATGTAAACTGGAAAAATTTGGAGACTAAAATAATTTTTAATAATAACAAAATGTACAACTTACTAGCCAAACTTGTCCTGTTTCTGCAATATCACCATAGTTGATAAAGATGAAAGAACGATCACCATTGGAGATTAAAACAACTTGGAAAGTAACCGACTTAAAAAAATCAAACAAAAAACAAACATTGAACAATTGAGAACATTCACAAATAAAACCACACATAGAGCATTCATCAAAAATCAAAGATTACATCTTACCCCTCCACCTGTGTAGTACGGCACACTGTCCCAGGTAGCCACAAAGGCTGATGAAGCGGTAAAAGGCACGTTAGGGAAATATTGGTGAACAGCTTCAGTGACTTGTGCTAGTACAGCACTGCTTCTATCCTCTCTATAGGAGATTGTTCCACCATTTACATTGTTAAGGTCAGTCCACAGAGGAGCAATGATGTCTATTCCAGTGTTCAGATAAGGGACGAAGGCAGATAGTGATTGAGTAAACGTCAAATGACCATTGTTGTTCACCTAAAATTCAGATCAAATTGCTGTAGAATTATCTGCCAGTAGTCAAAAGTATCATTCATTTAATAAAGTGCACTTAAACAGGAGAACTCTCTTGACAGAAAAGAGTTTGACAAAAAAATAGTGATGCATAATTAACTGATGATGTAATAAAAGGAAAAACATCTTCAACCAAGAAGAAAAACTCAAACGCTTACATAGATCTGATTGTATACGCGTCCAAAGTATTTGAAAGGCTGCTGCAAGTAAATGGCTTCAGAGCTTCCATCATCCGAAATGGGGTTTACTATGTCTCCATCCCCAAACGGCAGGAAATTAGCTGGCAAAAGGAAAAGCATAAGCACCAGTGAATTGTTTAGTTCTTCCAAAGGAATGTAAGCTCAAAAATACTACTGGTTAAATTTTTTGAGGATCATGTTGCAAACGAACAGGCAACTGTTTGGCTTACAGATTGGCGTTCCATCAACACGGAAAGACCAGCGACCTTCCACATTGATATTACTGCTGGACGAGAGTTCTGGAGCACTGGCTGCTGGAATTGTGAAAGAATTGACAGAGTCCACTGTGTCATAACCAGCCTGTAAAAGTAAAAAAGTGTATTTAAACTGCAACCAAATCCCATTCCAAATGAACCATCTCTTGCTTATCAGTTAGGAATGAATTTGACCATAAGTAATTTCTAGTCATTTATTCCTGCTGTTTGTAAAATGTGCTAGGATCTTCACTCCACTCACCAGCCAAATTTGTCCTGTTTCTGCAATATCACCATAGTTGATCAGGATGAAAGAGCGTTCTCCATTGGAGGCTAAAACCACTTGGAAAGTAACCGACTTCAAAGATCAAACAAAAACAAAAATTTAATAATTGAGAACATTCGTAACTAAAAACACAAAGAGTGTATTCATCAGAAATCTGAGATTAGGTCTTACCCCTCCACCAGTGATGTACGGGACACTGTCCCAGGTAGCCACAAAGGCTGATGAAGCGGTAAAAGGCACGTTAGGGAAATATTGGTGAACCGCTTCAGTGACTTGTGCCAGTACAGCACTGCTTGTATCCTCTCTATAGGAGATTGTTCCACCATTTACATTGAAAAGGTCAGTCCACAGGGGAGCAATGATGTCTATTCCAGCGTTCAGATAAGGGACATAGGCAGATAGTGGTTGAGTAAACGTCAAGTGACCATTGTTGTTCACCTAAAATTCAGATCAAATTGCTGTAGAGTTATCTGCTACCAGTCAAAAGTATCATTCAGTTTACAAAGACGTTTAAAAACATCCAGTTGTACACTTAAACAAGAGAAAACTCTCTTGACTAAAGAGAATTTGAGTAAAAATATTGATGATGTACTAAATGGAAAAACATCTTCAACCAAGAAGAAAAAGTCCAATACTTACATAGATCTGATTGTATACGCGTCCAAAGTATTTGAAAGGCTGCTGCAAGTAAATGGCTTCAGAGCTTCCATCATCCGAAATGGGGTTTACTATGTCTCCATCCCCAAACGGCAGGAAATTAGCTGGCACTAGGTAAAGCATAAGCACCAGTGAATTGTTTAGTACTTCCAAAGGAATATAAGCTCAAAAATGGTACAGGATAACATTTTTAGGATCATGTTGCAGACAAACAGGCAACTGTTTGGCTTACAGTTTGGCGATCCATCAACACGGAAAGACCAGCGACCATCCACATTGATATTACTGCTGGACGAGAGTTCTGGAGCACTGGCTGCTGGAATTGTGAAAGAATTGACAGAGTCCACGGTGTCATAACCAGCCTGTAATAGTAAAAAAGAGTATTTAAAACTGCAACCAAATCCTATTCCAAATAAACCATCTCTTTCTTATCAGTAAGGTATGAATTTGACAATAAGTAATTTCTAGTCATTTATTTCTACTGTTTGTAAAATGTGCTAGGATCTTCACTCCACTCACCAGCCAAATTTGTCCTGTTTCTGCAATATCACCATAGTTGATCAGGGTGAAAGAGCGTTCTCCATTGGAGGCTAAAACCACTTGGAAAGTAACCGACTTCAAAGATCAAACAAAAACAAACATTGAACAATTGAGAACATTCATATCTAAAAACACAAAGAATGTATTCATCAAAAATCTGAGATTAGGTCTTACCCCTCCACCTGTGATGTACGGGACACTGTCCCAGGTAGCCACAAAGGCTGATGAAGCGGTAAAAGGCACGTTAGGGAAATATTGGTGAACAGCTTCAGTGACTTGTGCCAGTACAGCACTGCTTGTATCCTCTCTATAGGAGATTGTTCCACCATTTACATTGAAAAGGTCAGTCCACAGGGGAGCAATGATGTCTATTCCAGCGTTCAGATAAGGGACGTAGGCAGATAGTGGTTGAGTAAACGTCAAGTGACCATTGTTGTTCACCTAAAATTCAGATCAAATTGCTGTAGAGTTATCTGCTACCAGTCAAAAGTATCATTCAGTTTACAAAGACGTTTAAAAACATCCAGTTGTACACTTAAACAAGAGAAAACTCTCTTGACTAAAGAGAATTTGAGTAAAAATATTGATGATGTACTAAATGGAAAAACATCTTCAACCAAGAAGAAAAAGTCCAATACTTACATAGATCTGATTGTATACGCGTCCAAAGTATTTGAAAGGCTGCTGCAAGTAAATTACTTCAGAGCTTCCATCATCCGAAATGGGGTTTACTATGTCTCCATCCCCAAACGGCAGGAAATTAGCTGGCAAAAGGAAAAGCATAATTGCCAGTGAATTGTTTAGTTCTTCCAAAGAAATGTATAAGCTCAAAAATGCTACTGGGTAAAAGTTTGAGGATCATGTTGCAGACAAACAGGCAACTCTTTGGCTTACAGTATGCCGATCTATCAACACGGAAAGACCAGCGACCTTCCACATTGATATTACTGCTGGACGAGAGTTCTGGAGCACTGGCTGCTGGAATTGTGAAAGAATTGACAGAGTCCACTGTGTCATAACCAGCCTGTAAAAGTAAAAAAGAGTATTTAAAACTGCAACCAAATCCTATTCCAAATAAACCATCTCTTGCTTATCAGTAAGGTATGAATTTGAGCATAAGTAATTTCTAGTCATTTATTTCTGCTGTTTGTAAAATGTGCTAGGATCTTCATTCCACTCACCAGCCAAATTTGTCCTGTTTCTGCAATATCACCATAGTTGATCAGGGTGAAAGAGCGTTCTCCATTGGAGGCTAAAACCACTTGGAAAGTAACCGACTTCAAAGATCAAACAAAAACAAACATTGAACAATTGAGAACATTCATATCTAAAAACACAAAGAGTGTATTCATCAAAAATCTGAGATTAGGTCTTACCCCTCCACCTGTGATGTACGGGACACTGTCCCAGGTAGCCACAAAGGCTGATGAAGCGGTAAAAGGCACGTTAGGAAAATATTGGTTAACAGCTTCAGTGACTTGTGCCAGTACAGCACTGCTTGTATCCTCTCTATAGGAGATTGTTCCACCATTTACATTGAAAAGGTCAGTCCACAGGGGAGCAATGATGTCTATTCCAGCGTTCAGATAAGGGACGTAGGCAGATAGTGGTTGAGTAAACGTCAAGTGACCATTGTTGTTCACCTAAAATTCAGATCAAATTGCTGTAGAGTTATCTGCTACCAGTCAAAAGTATCATTCAGTTTACAAAGACGTTTAAAAACATCCAGTTGTACACTTAAACAAGAGAAAATTCTCTTGACTAAAGAGAATTTGAGTAAAAATATTGATGATGTACTAAATGGAAAAACATCTTCAACCAAAAAGAAAAGGTCCAATACTTACATAGATCTGATTGTATACGCGTCCAAAGTATTTGAAAGGCTGCTGCAAGTAAATGGCTTCAGAGCTTCCATCATCCGAAATGGGGTTTACTATGTCTCCATCCCCAAACGGCAGGAAATTAGCTGGCACTAGGTAAAGCATAAGCACCAGTGAATTGTTTAGTACTTCCAAAGGAATATAAGCTCAAAAATGGTACAGGATAAAATTTTTAGGATCATGTTGCAGACAAACAGGCAACTGTTTGGCTTACAGTTTGGCGATCCATCAACACGGAAAGACCAGCGACCATCCACATTGATATTACTGCTGGACGAGAGTTCTGGAGCACTGGCTGCTGGAATTGTGAAAGAATTGACAGAGTCCACTGTGTCATAACCAGCCTGTAAAAGTAAAAAAGAGTATTTAAAACTGCAACCAAATCCTATTCCAAATACACCATCTCTTGCTTATCAGTAAGGTATGAATTTGAGCATAAGTAATTTCTAGTCATTTATTTCTGCTGTTTGTAAAATGTGCTAGGATCTTCATTCCACTCACCAGCCAAATTTGTCCTGTTTCTGCAATATCACCATAGTTGATCAGGGTGAAAGAGCGTTCTCCATTGGAGGCTAAAACCACTTGGAAAGTAACCGACTTCAAAGATCAAACAAAAACAAGCATTGAACAATTGAGAACATTCATATCTAAAAACACAAAGAGTGTATTCATCAAAAATCTGAGATTAGGTCTTACCCCTCCACCAGTGATGTACGGGACACTGTCCCAGGTAGCCACAAAGGCTGATGAAGCGGTAAAAGGCACGTTAGGGAAATATTGGTGAACAGCTTCAGTGACTTGTGCTAGTACAGCACTGCTTGTATCCTCTCTATAGGAGATTGTTCCACCATTAACATTGAAAAGGTCAGTCCACAGGGGAGCAATGATGTCTATTCCAGCGTTCAGATAAGGGACGTAGGCAGATAGTGGTTGAGTAAACGTCAAGTGACCATTGTTGTTCACCTAAAATTCAGATCAAATTGCTGTAGAGTTATCTGCTACCAGTCAAAAGTATCATTCAGTTTACAAAGACGTTTAAAAACATCCAGTTGTACACTTAAACAAGAGAAAACTCTCTTGACTAAAGAGAATTTGAGTAAAAATATTGATGATGTACTAAATGGAAAAACATCTTCAACCAAGAAGAAAAAGTCCAATACTTACATAGATCTGATTGTATACGCGTCCAAAGTATTTGAAAGGCTGCTGCAAGTAAATGACTTCAGAGCTTCCATCATCCGAAATGGGGTTTACTATGTCTCCATCCCCAAACGGCAGGAAATTAGCTGGCAAAAGGAAAAGCATAATTGCCAGTGAATTGTTTAGTTCTTCCAAAGAAATGTATAAGCTCAAAAATGCTACTGGGTAAAAGTTTGAGGATCATGTTGCAGACAAACAGGCAACTCTTTGGCTTACAGTATGCCGATCTATCAACACGGAAAGACCAGCGACCTTCCACATTGATATTACTGCTGGACGAGAGTTCTGGAGCACTGGCTGCTGGAATTGTGAAAGAATTGACAGAGTCCACTGTGTCATAACCAGCCTGTAAAAGTAAAAAAGAGTATTTAAAACTGCAACCAAATCCTATTCCAAATAAACCATCTCTTGCTTATCAGTAAGGTATGAATTTGAGCATAAGTAATTTCTAGTCATTTATTTCTGCTGTTTGTAAAATGTGCTAGGATCTTCATTCCACTCACCAGCCAAATTTGTCCTGTTTCTGCAATATCACCATAGTTGATCAGGGTGAAAGAGCGTTCTCCATTGGAGGCTAAAACCACTTGGAAAGTAACCGACTTCAAAGATCAAACAAAAACAAACATTGAACAATTGAGAACATTCATATCTAAAAACACAAAGAGTGTATTCATCAAAAATCTGAGATTAGGTCTTACCCCTCCACCAGTGATGTACGGGACACTGTCCCAGGTAGCCACAAAGGCTGATGAAGCGGTAAAAGGCACGTTAGGGAAATATTGGTGAACAGCTTCAGTGACTTGTGCCAGTACAGCACTGCTTGTATCCTCTCTATAGGAGATTGTTCCACCATTAACATTGAAAAGGTCAGTCCACAGGGGAGCAATGATGTCTATTCCAGCGTTCAGATAAGGGACGTAGGCAGATAGTGGTTGAGTAAACGTCAAGTGACCATTGTTGTTCACCTAAAATTCAGATCAAATTGCTGTAGAGTTATCTGCTACCAGTCAAAAGTATCATTCAGTTTACAAAGACGTTTAAAAACATCCAGTTGTACACTTAAACAAGAGAAAACTCTCTTGACTAAAGAGAATTTGTGTAAAAATATTGATGATGTACTAAATGGAAAAACATCTTCAACCAAGAAGAAAAAGTCCAATACTTACATAGATCTGATTGTATACGCGTCCAAAGTATTTGAAAGGCTGCTGCAAGTAAATGACTTCAGAGCTTCCATCATCCGAAATGGGGTTTACTATGTCTCCATCCCCAAACGGCAGGAAATTAGCTGGCAAAAGGAAAAGCATAATTGCCAGTGAATTGTTTAGTTCTTCCAAAGAAATGTATAAGCTCAAAAATGCTACTGGGTAAAAGTTTGAGGATCATGTTGCAGACAAACAGGCAACTCTTTGGCTTACAGTATGCCGATCTATCAACACGGAAAGACCAGCGACCTTCCACATTGATATTACTGCTGGACGAGAGTTCTGGAGCACTGGCTGCTGGAATTGTGAAAGAATTGACAGAGTCCACTGTGTCATAACCAGCCTGTAAAAGTAAAAAAGAGTATTTAAAACTGCAACCAAATCCTATTCCAAATAAACCATCTCTTGCTTATCAGTAAGGTATGAATTTGAGCATAAGTAATTTCTAGTCATTTATTTCTGCTGTTTGTAAAATGTGCTAGGATCTTCATTCCACTCACCAGCCAAATTTGTCCTGTTTCTGCAATATCACCATAGTTGATCAGGGTGAAAGAGCGTTCTCCATTGGAGGCTAAAACCACTTGGAAAGTAACCGACTTCAAAGATCAAACAAAAACAAACATTGAACAATTGAGAACATTCATATCTAAAAACACAAAGAGTGTATTCATCAAAAATCTGAGATTAGGTCTTACCCCTCCACCAGTGATGTACGGGACACTGTCCCAGGTAGCCACAAAGGCTGATGAAGCGGTAAAAGGCACGTTAGGGAAATATTGGTGAACAGCTTCAGTGACTTGTGCCAGTACAGCACTGCTTGTATCCTCTCTATAGGAGATTGTTCCACCATTAACATTGAAAAGGTCAGTCCACAGGGGAGCAATGATGTCTATTCCAGCGTTCAGATAAGGGACGTAGGCAGATAGTGGTTGAGTAAACGTCAAGTGACCATTGTTGTTCACCTAAAATTCAGATCAAATTGCTGTAGAGTTATCTGCTACCAGTCAAAAGTATCATTCAGTTTACAAAGACGTTTAAAAACATCCAGTTGTACACTTAAACAAGAGAAAACTCTCTTGACTAAAGAGAATTTGAGTAAAAATATTGATGATGTACTAAATGGAAAAACATCTTCAACCAAGAAGAAAAAGTCCAATACTTACATAGATCTGATTGTATACGCGTCCAAAGTATTTGAAAGGCTGCTGCAAGTAAATGACTTCAGAGCTTCCATCATCCGAAATGGGGTTTACTATGTCTCCATCCCCAAACGGCAGGAAATTAGCTGGCAAAAGGAAAAGCATAATTGCCAGTGAATTGTTTAGTTCTTCCAAAGAAATGTATAAGCTCAAAAATGCTACTGGGTAAAAGTTTGAGGATCATGTTGCAGACAAACAGGCAACTCTTTGGCTTACAGTATGCCGATCTATCAACACGGAAAGACCAGCGACCTTCCACATTGATATTACTGCTGGACGAGAGTTCTGGAGCACTGGCTGCTGGAATTGTGAAAGAATTGACAGAGTCCACTGTGTCATAACCAGCCTGTAAAAGTAAAAAAGAGTATTTAAAACTGCAACCAAATCCTATTCCAAATAAACCATCTCTTGCTTATCAGTAAGGTATGAATTTGAGCATAAGTAATTTCTAGTCATTTATTTCTGCTGTTTGTAAAATGTGCTAGGATCTTCATTCCACTCACCAGCCAAATTTGTCCTGTTTCTGCAATATCACCATAGTTGATCAGGGTGAAAGAGCGTTCTCCATTGGAGGCTAAAACCACTTGGAAAGTAACCGACTTCAAAGATCAAACAAAAACAAACATTGAACAATTGAGAACATTCATATCTAAAAACACAAAGAGTGTATTCATCAAAAATCTGAGATTAGGTCTTACCCCTCCACCAGTGATGTACGGGACACTGTCCCAGGTAGCCACAAAGGCTGATGAAGCGGTAAAAGGCACGTTAGGGAAATATTGGTGAACAGCTTCAGTGACTTGTGCTAGTACAGCACTGCTTGTATCCTCTCTATAGGAGATTGTTCCACCATTAACATTGAAAAGGTCAGTCCACAGGGGAGCAATGATGTCTATTCCAGCGTTCAGATAAGGGACGTAGGCAGATAGTGGTTGAGTAAACGTCAAGTGACCATTGTTGTTCACCTAAAATTCAGATCAAATTGCTGTAGAGTTATCTGCTACCAGTCAAAAGTATCATTCAGTTTACAAAGACGTTTAAAAACATCCAGTTGTAGACTTAAACAAGAGAAAATTCTCTTGACTAAAGAGAATTTTAGTAAAAATATTGATGATGTACTAAATGGAAAAACAGCTTCAACCAAGAAGAAAAAGTCCAATACTTACATAGATCTGATTGTATACGCGTCCAAAGTATTTGAAAGGCTGCTGCAAGTAAATGGCTTCAGAGCTTCCATCATCCAAAATGGGGTTTACTATGTCTCCATCCCCAAAAGGCAGGAAATTAGCTGGCAAAACGAAAAGCATAAGCGCCAGTGAATTGTTTAGTACTTCCAAAGAAATGTATAAGATCAAAAATGCTACTGAGTAAAAGTTTGAGGATCATGTTGCAGACAAACAGGCAACTCTTTGGCTTACAGTATGCCGATCTATCAACACGGAAAGACCAGCGACCTTCCACATTGATATTACTGCTGGACGAGAGTTCTGGGGCACTGGCTGCTGGAATTGTTAAAGAATTGACAGAGTCCACTGTGTCATAACCAGCCTGTAAAAGTAAAAAAAGAGTATTTGAAACTGCAACCAAATCCTATTCCAAATAAACCATCTCTTGCTTATCAGTTAGGAAGGAATTTGACCATAAGTAATTTCTAGTCATTTATTTCTGCTGTTTGTAAAATGTGCTAGGATCTTCACTCCACTCACCAGCCAAATTTGTCCTGTTTCTGCAATATCACCATAGTTGATCAGGATGAAAGAGCGTTCTCCATTGGAGGCTAAAACCACTTGGAAAGTAACCGACTTCAAAGATCAAACAAAAACAAACATTGAACAATTGAGAACTATGGAAGTAGAATAATGTCAAATGTTTTTGAAATAAAAAGCCTGTTGAATTGCACTACTTGAAAAAAAATAGGCATTGCATTAACCATGCTTGCATTTTAATGCATTGTATTTTTAGTGCTTACATTTTTATGGGCTGAAATTCAACATGGTTGAATATTTAAGCTGTGAATATTTCAATTAAAAACATTTCAAACACCTTTTCATTATTAAAAATTCAATAATCCATATTCACCTTTCATATTTCACTTCCAAAATATTCAAACTGTTTAAAAATACAACCAATAATATTCAACAGGCAATTTTCGGTCCATTTTATTTCGCTTTGCAAATTCGCTTCCACAAATTCAGTGGTTCAAATTCGACAGTAAATTCAACATTGACGTCCAGGAACTGCAGGAAAAGCAGTAGATTGCCGAGCATACTCTCCATCTGCTGTTAGTCTACCTCACCATCAGATGGTGCAAAAGCGCTTGTTGTTGACGAAGACATTCATTCATAAAATGAAAATGATTATCTGTGTCAGTATATGCGGAAAAGATGATAAACACACAAAAGCTGTGTTTATGTTTCATTCAATAACTTCATTGTTACTTTCCCTGTGTATTCTACATGTCATCAGCTTTCTCTACCATGAACAGGATTATAATCGGTTTCCCTCAATACCTCATACTCAAGGATTTCCCTTCCGTTGATACAGTGATATGAAAGACCAATCTTGCACCTTATTAGGGAAGTAGGCTGTAGGCTATTATATAGGCTACAGGCAAGAAGATGGACTCAGAATATGAACTTAACGCGCAAAGTTTCATGCTGAGCGTTTCGTGATATACTGGCATAAAATCAACACATACATACATACATATATATATATATATATATATATATATATAGTATGCATACGTGTATTACATTAGCTTAAACTGTCACAGCACTTGCATATTGTCCTCCTATTGTTAGTTTAACTGTAAATCGCTTTGGATAAAAGCTTCTGCTAAATGACTAAATGTAAAAATTGGCTTGACATTGGACATTCGCACATTTAGGGACCGTCTCTAAAGTTGCATACAACATTGGCATACACGTTTCTAACTTCAATAGCAAACTTAAATTTATTTGAATAAATATCAAAAATCCAAAGGGTGCGCATTATGCCTGACACTAAATGAACACTTTACAGTTGGTTTTATGACTGTAAGTCGTTCTATTCAAATGCTATCGGAGTTAGAAACGTGTATACCAAAGTCGTATACACTTTAGAGACGTCCCTAAATGTGCGAATGTCCAACATCAAGCCATCTGTATGCCAATCTATCACTGGGAAACGCTCAGCATTAAGCTTTGCGCGTTATTCTGAGTCCATCTGCTTGCCTGCGAGTTTGGTCTTTTACATCACTGTAGTCCATTAAGCTACGTTAAGCGTTGTATATGTCCAGCAGGGGAATCCTTAAGTATTGAGGGAAACCCTAATAGCCTGCATGCAGCACATCGCCACAATATAAAGTTAAGGCAACTAAACAACCAAGAGAAATATATGTCAACCTCAAAAATGTAACATTGGATCTGTATATCCGCATCGGGGAATAACATTATAATCTCGTTCACGGTAGAGAAAGATGCATGTAGGCTACACAGGTAAAGTAACCGTGAAGACACCGAATTTAACATAAAACAGCCGTCATAATAATCACAAATACACTTACATTGCTGTAAATGAGTTTTATGAATGAATGACTTGTTCTAACTGTTGCTGGTCTTCAACACGCGCTTTTGCACCATCTGATGGTGAGGTAGACTAACAGCAGATGGAGAGTATGCTCGGCAATCTACTGCTTTTCCTGCAGTTCCTGGACGTCAATGTTGAATTTACTGTCGAATTTGAACCACTGAATTTGTGGAAGCGAATTTGTAAAGCGAAATAAAATGGACCGAAAATTGCCTGTTGAATATTATTGGTTGTATTTTTAAACAGTTTGAATATTTTGGAAGTGAAATATGAAAGGTGAATATGGATTATTGAATTTTTAATAATGAAAAGGTGTTTGAAATGTTTTTAATTGAAATATTCACAGCTTAAATATTCAACCATGTTGAATTTCAGCCCATAAAAATGTAAGCACTAAAAATACAATGCATTAAAATGCAAGCATGGTTAATGCAATGCCTATTTTTTTTCAAGTAGTGCAATTCAACAGGCTTTTTATTTCAAAAACATTTGACATTATTCTACTTCCATAGAGAACATTCATAACTAAAAACACACATTGTGTATTCATCAATAATCTGAGATTAGGTCTTACCCCTCCACCAGTGATGTACGGGACACTGTCCCAGGTAGCCACAAAGGCTGATGAAGCGGTAAAAGCCACGTTAGGGAAATATTGGTGAACAGCTTCAGT
The DNA here is from genome assembly GCA_021554675.1 of Leuciscus idus. Lineage (NCBI taxonomy): Eukaryota > Metazoa > Chordata > Actinopteri > Cypriniformes > Leuciscidae > Leuciscus > Leuciscus idus. Next base: position 20,996,018 of record CM038629.1, read on the forward strand.
GACTTGTGCCAGTACAGCACTGCTTGTATCCTCTCTATAGGAGATTGTTCCACCATTTACATTGTAAAGGTCAGTCCACAGGGGAGCAATGATGTCTATTCCAGCGTTCAGATAAGGGACGTAGGCAGATAGTGGTTGAGTAAACGTCAAGTGACCATTGTTGTTCACCTAAAATTCAGATCAAATTGCTGTAGAGTTATCTGCTACCAGTCAAAAGTATCATTCAGTTTACAAAGACGTTTAAAAACATCCAGTTGTACACTTAAACAAGAGAAAACTCTCTTGACTAAAGAGAATTTGAGTAAAAATATTGATGATGTACTAAATGGAAAAACATCTTCAACCAAGAAGAAAAAGTCCAATACTTACATAGATCTGATTGTATACGCGTCCAAAGTATTTGAAAGGCTGCTGCAAGTAAATGACTTCAGAGCTTCCATCATCCGAAATGGGGTTTACTATGTCTCCATCCCCAAACGGCAGGAAATTAGCTGGCAAAAGGAAAAGCATAATTGCCAGTGAATTGTTTAGTTCTTCCAAAGAAATGTATAAGCTCAAAAATGCTACTGGGTAAAAGTTTGAGGATCATGTTGCAGACAAACAGGCAACTCTTTGGCTTACAGTATGCCGATCTATCAACACGGAAAGACCAGCGACCTTCCACATTGATATTACTGCTGGACGAGAGTTCTGGAGCACTGGCTGCTGGAATTGTGAAAGAATTGACAGAGTCCACTGTGTCATAACCAGCCTGTAAAAGTAAAAAAGAGTATTTAAAACTGCAACCAAATCCTATTCCAAATAAACCATCTCTTGCTTATCAGTAAGGTATGAATTTGAGCATAAGTAATTTCTAGTCATTTATTTCTGCTGTTTGTAAAATGTGCTAGGATCTTCATTCCACTCACCAGCCAAATTTGTCCTGTTTCTGCAATATCACCATAGTTGATCAGGGTGAAAGAGCGTTCTCCATTGGAGGCTAAAACCACTTGGAAAGTAACCGACTTCAAAGATCAAACAAAAACAAACATTGAACAATTGAGAACATTCATATCTAAAAACACAAAGAGTGTATTCATCAAAAATCTGAGATTAGGTCTTACCCCTCCACCAGTGATGTACGGGACACTGTCCCAGGTAGCCACAAAGGCTGATGAAGCGGTAAAAGGCACGTTAGGGAAATATTGGTGAACAGCTTCAGTGACTTGTGCTAGTACAGCACTGCTTGTATCCTCTCTATAGGAGATTGTTCCACCATTAACATTGAAAAGGTCAGTCCACAGGGGAGCAATGATGTCTATTCCAGCGTTCAGATAAGGGACGTAGGCAGATAGTGGTTGAGTAAACGTCAAGTGACCATTGTTGTTCACCTAAAATTCAGATCAAATTGCTGTAGAGTTATCTGCTACCAGTCAAAAGTATCATTCAGTTTACAAAGACGTTTAAAAACATCCAGTTGTACACTTAAACAAGAGAAAACTCTCTTGACTAAAGAGAATTTGAGTAAAAATATTGATGATGTACTAAATGGAAAAACATCTTCAACCAAGAAGAAAAAGTCCAATACTTACATAGATCTGATTGTATACGCGTCCAAAGTATTTGAAAGGCTGCTGCAAGTAAATGACTTCAGAGCTTCCATCATCCGAAATGGGGTTTACTATGTCTCCATCCCCAAACGGCAGGAAATTAGCTGGCAAAAGGAAAAGCATAATTGCCAGTGAATTGTTTAGTTCTTCCAAAGAAATGTATAAGCTCAAAAATGCTACTGGGTAAAAGTTTGAGGATCATGTTGCAGACAAACAGGCAACTCTTTGGCTTACAGTATGCCGATCTATCAACACGGAAAGACCAGCGACCTTCCACATTGATATTACTGCTGGACGAGAGTTCTGGAGCACTGGCTGCTGGAATTGTGAAAGAATTGACAGAGTCCACTGTGTCATAACCAGCCTGTAAAAGTAAAAAAGAGTATTTAAAACTGCAACCAAATCCTATTCCAAATAAACCATCTCTTGCTTATCAGTAAGGTATGAATTTGAGCATAAGTAATTTCTAGTCATTTATTTCTGCTGTTTGTAAAATGTGCTAGGATCTTCATTCCACTCACCAGCCAAATTTGTCCTGTTTCTGCAATATCACCATAGTTGATCAGGGTGAAAGAGCGTTCTCCATTGGAGGCTAAAACCACTTGGAAAGTAACCGACTTCAAAGATCAAACAAAAACAAACATTGAACAATTGAGAACATTCATATCTAAAAACACAAAGAGTGTATTCATCAAAAATCTGAGATTAGGTCTTACCCCTCCACCAGTGATGTACGGGACACTGTCCCAGGTAGCCACAAAGGCTGATGAAGCGGTAAAAGGCACGTTAGGGAAATATTGGTGAACAGCTTCAGTGACTTGTGCTAGTACAGCACTGCTTGTATCCTCTCTATAGGAGATTGTTCCACCATTAACATTGAAAAGGTCAGTCCACAGGGGAGCAATGATGTCTATTCCAGCGTTCAGATAAGGGACGTAGGCAGATAGTGGTTGAGTAAACGTCAAGTGACCATTGTTGTTCACCTAAAATTCAGATCAAATTGCTGTAGAGTTATCTGCTACCAGTCAAAAGTATCATTCAGTTTACAAAGACGTTTAAAAACATCCAGTTGTAGACTTAAACAAGAGAAAATTCTCTTGACTAAAGAGAATTTTAGTAAAAATATTGATGATGTACTAAATGGAAAAACAGCTTCAACCAAGAAGAAAAAGTCCAATACTTACATAGATCTGATTGTATACGCGTCCAAAGTATTTGAAAGGCTGCTGCAAGTAAATGGCTTCAGAGCTTCCATCATCCAAAATGGGGTTTACTATGTCTCCATCCCCAAAAGGCAGGAAATTAGCTGGCAAAACGAAAAGCATAAGCGCCAGTGAATTGTTTAGTACTTCCAAAGAAATGTATAAGATCAAAAATGCTACTGGGTAAAAGTTTGAGGATCATGTTGCAGACAAACAGGCAACTCTTTGGCTTACAGTATGCCGATCTATCAACACGGAAAGACCAGCGACCTTCCACATTGATATTACTGCTGGACGAGAGTTCTGGGGCACTGGCTGCTGGAATTGTTAAAGAATTGACAGAGTCCACTGTGTCATAACCAGCCTGTAAAAGTAAAAAAAGAGTATTTGAAACTGCAACCAAATCCTATTCCAAATAAACCATCTCTTGCTTATCAGTTAGGAAGGAATTTGACCATAAGTAATTTCTAGTCATTTATTTCTGCTGTTTGTAAAATGTGCTAGGATCTTCACTCCACTCACCAGCCAAATTTGTCCTGTTTCTGCAATATCACCATAGTTGATCAGGATGAAAGAGCGTTCTCCATTGGAGGCTAAAACCACTTGGAAAGTAACCGACTTCAAAGATCAAACAAAAACAAACATTGAACAATTGAGAACATTCATAACTAAAAACACACATTGTGTATTCATCAATAATCTGAGATTAGGTCTTACCCCTCCACCAGTGATGTACGGGACACTGTCCCAGGTAGCCACAAAGGCTGATGAAGCGGTAAAAGCCACGTTAGGGAAATATTGGTGAACAGCTTCAGTGACTTGTGCCAGTACAGCACTGCTTGTGTCCTCTCTATAGGAGATTGTTCCACCATTTACATTGTAAAGGTCAGTCCACAGGGGAGCAATGATGTCTATTCCAGCGTTCAGATAAGGGACGTAGGCAGATAGTGGTTGAGTAAACGTCAAGTGACCATTGTTGTTCACCTAAAATTCAGATCAAATTGCTGTAGAGTTATCTGCTACCAGTCAAAAGTATCATTCAGTTTACAAAGACGTTTAAAAACATCCAGTTGTAGACTTAAACAAGAGAAAATTCTCTTGACTAAAGAGAATTTTAGTAAAAATATTGATGATGTACTAAATGGAAAAACAGCTTCAACCAAGAAGAAAAAGTCCAATACTTACATAGATCTGATTGTATACGCGTCCAAAGTATTTGAAAGGCTGCTGCAAGTAAATGGCTTCAGAGCTTCCATCATCCAAAATGGGGTTTACTATGTCTCCATCCCCAAAAGGCAGGAAATTAGCTGGCAAAACGAAAAGCATAAGCGCCAGTGAATTGTTTAGTACTTCCAAAGAAATGTATAAGATCAAAAATGCTACTGGGTAAAAGTTTGAGGATCATGTTGCAGACAAACAGGCAACTCTTTGGCTTACAGTATGCCGATCTATCAACACGGAAAGACCAGCGACCTTCCACATTGATATTACTGCTGGACGAGAGTTCTGGGGCACTGGCTGCTGGAATTGTTAAAGAATTGACAGAGTCCACTGTGTCATAACCAGCCTGTAAAAGTAAAAAAAGAGTATTTGAAACTGCAACCAAATCCTATTCCAAATAAACCATCTCTTTCTTATCAGTTAGGAAGGAATTTGACCATAAGTAATTTCTAGTCATTTATTTCTGCTGTTTGTAAAATGTGATAGGATCTTCACTCCACTCACCAGCCAAATTTGTCCTGTTTCTGCAATATCACCATAGTTGATCAGGGTGAAAGAGCGTTCTCCATTGGAGGCTAAAACCACTTGGAAAGTAACCGACTTCAAAGATCAAACAAAAACAAACATTGAACAATTGAGAACATTCATAACTAAAAACACACATTGTGTATTCATCAATAATCTGAGATTAGGTCTTACCCCTCCACCAGTGATGTACGGGACACTGTCCCAGGTAGCCACAAAGGCTGATGAAGCGGTAAAAGGCACGTTAGGGAAATATTGGTGAACAGCTTCAGTGACTTGTGCCAGTACAGCACTGCTTGTATCCTCTCTATAGGAGATTGTTCCACCATTTACATTGTAAAGGTCAGTCCACAGAGGAGCAATGATGTCTATTCCAGCGTTATGATAAGGGATGAAGGCAGATAGTGGTTGAGTAAACGTCAAGTGACCATTGTTGTTCACCTAAAATTCAGATCAAATTGCTATAGAGTTATCTGCAACCATTTAATAGAATCACTCATTTTACAAAGACATTTAAAAACATCCAGTTGTACACTTAAACAAGAGAAAACACTCTTGACTGAAGAGAATTTTAGTAAAAAATATTGATGATGTACTAAATGGAAAAACATCTTCAACCAAGAAGAAAAAGTCCAATGCTTACATAGATCTGATTGTATACGCGTCCAAAGTATTTGAAAGGCTGCTGCAAGTAAATGGCTTCAGAGCTTCCATCATCCGAAATGGGGTTTACTATGTCTCCATCCCCAAACGGCAGGAAATTAGCTGGCAAAAGGAAAAGCATAAGCGCCAGTGAATTGTTTAGTACTTACAAAGAAATGTATAAGCTCAAAAATGCTACTGGGTAAAAGTTTGAGGATCATGTTGCAGACAAACAGGCAACTCTTTGGCTTACAGTATGCCGATCTATCAACACGGAAAGACCAGCGACCTTCCACATTGATATTACTGCTGGACGAGAGTTCTGGGGCACTGGCTGCTGGAATTGTTAAAGAATTGACAGAGTCCACTGTGTCATAACCAGCCTGTAAAAGTAAAAAAAAGAGTATTTGAAACTGCAACCAAATCCTATTCCAAATAAACCATCTCTTGCTTATCAGTTAGGAAGGAATTTGGCCATAAGTAATTTCTAGTCATTTATTTCTGCTGTTTGTAAAATGTGATAGGATCTTCACTCCACTCACCAGCCAAATTTGTCCTGTTTCTGCAATATCACCATAGTTGATCAGGATGAAAGAGCGTTCTCCATTGGAGGCTAAAACCACTTGGAAAGTAACCGACTTCAAAGATCAAACAAAAACAAACATTGAACAATTGAGAACATTCATAACTAAAAACACACATTGTGTATTCATCAATAATCTGAGATTAGGTCTTACCCCTCCACCAGTGATGTACGGGACACTGTCCCAGGTAGCCACAAAGGCTGATGAAGTGGTAAAAGCCACGTTAGGGAAATATTGGTGAACAGCTTCAGTGACTTGTGCCAGTACAGCACTGCTTGTATCCTCTCTATAGGAGATTGTTCCACCATTTACATTGTAAAGGTCAGTCCACAGAGGAGCAATGATGTCTATTCCAGCGTTATGATAAGGGATGAAGGCAGATAGTGGTTGAGTAAACGTCAAGTGACCATTGTTGTTCACCTAAAATTCAGATCAAATTGCTATAGAGTTATCTGCAACCATTTAATAGAATTACTCATTTTACAAAGACATTTAAAAACATCCAGTTGTACACTTAAACAAGAGAAAACACTCTTGACTAAAGAGAATTTGAGAAAAAAATATTGATGATGTACTAAATGGAAAAACATCTTCAACCAAGAAGAAAAAGTCCAATGCTTACATAGATCTGATTGTATACGCGTCCAAAGTATTTGAAAGGCTGCTGCAAGTAAATGGCTTCAGAGCTTCCATCATCCGAAATGGGGTTTACTATGTCTCCATCCCCAAACGGCAGGAAATTAGCTGGCAAAAGGAAAAGCATAAGCGCCAGTGAATTGTTTAGTACTTACAAAGAAATGTATAAGCTCAAAAATGCTACTGGGTAAAAGTTTGAGGATCATGTTGCAGACAAACAGGCAACTCTTTGGCTTACAGTATGCCGATCTATCAACACGGAAAGACCAGCGACCTTCCACATTGATATTACTGCTGGACGAGAGTTCTGGGGCACTGGCTGCTGGAATTGTGAAAGAATTGACAGAGTCCACTGTGTCATAACCAGCCTGTAAAAGTAAAAATGAATATTTAAAACCTCAATCAAATCCTATTCCAAATAAGCCATCTCTTGCTTATCAGTAAGGAATGAATTTGACCATAAGTCATTTCTTGTCATTCATTTCTGCTATTTGTAAAACTAGTGCAAAGTGCCCGTGCAAAATCAGTTTTTGTGTGTTTTTTTAGTAATTGTTGGTTTGGTGTATTTGAGTGCTCTTTGTTACAATTACACAGCAAAAGTTCAGTGACATTTTTATTTGTGCATGGTAGAAAGCAAATATTGATACTGACAAAATGACATACAATAATAAATGTGGAAAATTGAACTACACGATTCAGGGAGCAGGCTACACAATGAATTCCGAGAAAACGCTTCTTAAGCTCCGCTGCTTTCTTCGACCCTCTCTTTCTCTGGTCCTGGGCTGTGCTCACTCAGTGTGCAGTGTGAGAGGGGGAGTGGCCAGCGGCTAGAGTAGCAAAAGCCGGTGTGTGCTATTTTACAGATATATATTTAACAATATATTTTGCATTTCTAATCCAAACAACGTCAAACTGCACTTACTCATGCCCGTAGCAAGACACCTGTCGAGTTTGAAATCCATCGGACTAACGGTTCGAGAGATATGCGAATAACACACACACACACACACAGACAGAAAGACGTTCCCGTAATTTATAGATAGATATAATATACAAAAGTAAACAGCGTAGGTGACTTACAGATTCAGTTAACATCCACAAATGAATAAGCACAGCGATTCAGGGAGCAGGCAAAACAGTGAACTCGATGATTCAGGGAGCAGGCTACACAGTGAACTCCGAAAAAATGCTACGCTTGAGCAAACAGTTTGTGAATAGGTTACTACAAATGATGGCCATGAATAAAATGAAGAGTTTGGTTCCAAATCGCGTTAAACGCCATTTTTCAAAAAATTTAGTTCCCGCAAAAATCAGTATTATATTGTATTGGTATTGAAAAGTCAATTTTTCAGACAGACAGACAGACAGACAGACAGACGTTTCTGTAATTTATAGATAGATGTGCTAGTATCTTCATTCCACTCACCAGCCAAACTTGTCCTGTTTCTGCAATATCACCATAGTTGATCAGGGTGAAAGAGTGTTCACCATTGGAGACTAAAACAACTTGGAAAGTAGCCGACTTTCAAAAATCAAACAAAAAACAAACATTGAACAATTGAGAACATTCATAACCAAAAAAAACACACATAGAGCATTCATCAAAAATCAGAGGTTAGGTCTTACCCCTCCACCCGCGAAGTATGGCACACTGTCCCAGGTAGCCACAAAGGCTGATGAAGCGGTAAAAGCCACGTTAGGGAAATATTGGTGAACAGCTTCAGTGACTTGTGCCAGTACAGCACTGCTTGTATCCTCTCTATAGGAGATTGTTCCACCATTTACATTTTTTAGGTCAGTCCACAGAGGAGCAATGATGTCTATTCCAGCGTTCAGATAAGGGACGTAGGCAGATAGAGGTTGAGTAAATGTCAAGTGGCCATTGTTGTTTACCTAAAATTCAGATCAAATTGCTGTAGAATTATCTGCAACCATTTAATAGTATCAATAATTTTACAAAGACGTTTAAAAACATCCAGTTTTACACTTAAACAAGAGAAAACTCTATTGACTAAAGAGAATTTGAGAAAAAATATTGATGCATAATTAATTGATGATGTAATAAATGGAAAAACATCTTCAACCAAAAACAAAAAGTCCAATGCTTACATAGATCTGATTGTATACGCGTCCAAAGTATTTGAAAGGCTGCTGCAAGAAAATGGCTTCAGAGCTTCCATCATCCGAAATGGGGTTTACTATGTCTCCATCCCCAGACGGCAGGAAATTAGCTGGCACTAGGTAAAGCATAAGCACCAGTGAATTGTTTGATTATTTTACAGGAACATAAGCTTGCAAATAGTACTCCTCTTTTTTAACATTCAGATCATCAGCTCTTGGAAAGATCTCCATGAACTGAAATCAGTGAGTCAAATAAGAGAGACAAAATGTACATAGCAGTGGGTTAAATTTGCATAAAGCACAGGAATTGAAGATTAGATTTATACTCGTTTTGCGAAGACACTGTTCCATTTACAGTGAGCAACCTAACTGTTTTAACAAACGGATAGCTATCTGATTATTTGAATGACCAGGTGTAAACAGGCCCATTGGAAATCTGTCATTCAAAGTCTAATTTAAACAAACTAACTAAAGGATTTTGACAAATTTTATGAAAAATTGCTTCATAAATAGGCCTATTTAAGGTTCTGCACTATTTCTATGTTAGCCATTATGAATATTTAAAAAATATGTATTTATACATATTGGGGTGGGGTTATGGCACAGTGATAAACTCAGAAACTTAAAAATGGCACAAATATTTGATCCAAATTACAGCAAAAACTGTGATATTGTGAAATATTTGTACAATTTAAAATAAATGTTTTCTCTTTTTATTCCTGTGATCAAAGCTGAATTTTCAGCATCATTACTCAAGTCTACAGTGTCACATGATCCTTCAGAAATCATTCTAATATGATTTGCTGCTCAAGAAACATTTCTGATTATAAAAATTCAGGATTCTTTGATGTACTTAAAGTTCAAAAGAACAACATTTATCTGAAATAGAAATATTTTGTAACATTATAAATGTCCTCATTGAATAAAAGTATTAATTTCTTCTTTTTTTTAACGTCAAGTCAAGTCAAGTCAAGTTTATTTGTATAGCGCTTTTCACAATACAGATTGTATCAAAGCAGATTCACAGTATTAAATTAAAATAATACAACAAAGTTTGTTTCAAGAGGAATTTATTGATTGATAAAATTAGATTAAATATCCCCAAAATATCCCCAACTGAGCAAGCCAAAGGCAACAGTGGCAAGGAACCGAAAAACTCCATCAAGTGACCTAATGGTGTCCTAAAACTTCATCAGGTGACCTAATGGAGAAAAAAAAAACCTTGGGAGAACCCAGGCTCAGTCGGGGGCCAGTTCTCCTCTGGCATTTATGAGCTGAGCAACGAACAGTATCAGGAAGACTATTCCTGAGTTTTGGAGCCAAATGTGAAAATCAGGTTTTTTTGCCCTCGAGTCTGAGTCCGAGTCATTTGATTTTGAGTATCTACCGATACCGAGTCCCGATCCGATACTTCTATAATACATAAAAAAAGAATAAAGAGGAGCGAAAAAACAGATCCAGGATGTTCCTTATTTTTGATTTAATTCACCTTATTTTAACATTCAACAACTCTGTTAACAAACAGAGCACTTCTGTGAGGTAGCTTGAACAATCAAGTAATAAATAACATAAATTCTTCACTTTTGGACTTTAGTGCAACAGTAAATATAAAAAAAAAGTCTAATATATAAACAAATAGCACCTCAACTTAAAATACCCGGCAGGCATGTAAACAAATAAAAAATAAAAGTGCCACAGTGTTTGCAAAGCCAGTAATGTGCTTTTAGGAACTGCACTCCTAACTCTTACGCCGGTTTCACACTGCACGCGTTAGCAGAGCGAAAGCAGCGCGTATTTTTTTCGCCGCCCATGTTAACAGATTAGAGCATTCACACCGAACACAGAGGCGGCGCGGCAGTGCGTAGCAGAGTCTATTTTCGCTGCGCCGCTTACGCTGAATTAAAGTGACAATGCATTGATCATGGCCAAAATACACCGCAGTTTTATCCAAAAAGTGCATTGATGATATCTATTGTGTTTTAAACAGTCAATCAAATGACCAACAGCAATTTAAAAAGAAAACAAATGTCCAAAAATAAACTTGTTGCCAGAACAATAAAAACAAAGATGAACCAAAAGTTATATAAATGAAATTATTAATAAAATAAGCTTCTTGACAACTCTTTTCTCTTAAATGTATTTGAAAACGAAATAAAGCAATGCCAACTTATCCATTATAGAGTACTCTGTCTGTACACAACCAGCGGTTCAGCTGCGCGTGACAAACGCTGCCAGTGTGAAAGCAAAACGCGCGTGTCCTGCTCCTGCTCACCATATGCACTGCTCCTGCGCTGCTTACGCTCTGCTCGCGTGCAGTGTGAAACCGGCGTAACTCTGTGGCACCGCATAACTATAGATGTGTTAAAAAATAATGAGAATATATATACATCCGAGTCCTGATCGGGAGGTAACGTCCGATTCCGATCGAGTCTGAAAACACGTGATCGGGCCCGATTTCCGATCACGTGATCGGATCGGGACATCCCTAGTGAAAATGCTCTCCCTCCTTTGGTGGTTCTGGATATCCTAGGTATGACCAAAAGCCTTGAATTTAGTGATCTTAAAGAGCGCGATGGATTATAGGGTGATAGAAGATCCGTTAAATAGACTGGAGCTAAGCCGTTTAGGGCTTTATAAGTCAGTAGCAATACCTTGTAATTAATACGGAACTTTATAGGTAACCAATGCAGTGATGATAAAATCGGTGTTATATGATCATATTTTCTTGATCTCGTAAGAACTCTAGCGGCGGCATTTTGGACTAACTGTAGCTTGTTTATTGAGGATGCATGCAGGACAACCAGCTAATAAAGCATTACAGTAATCCAGTCTCGAGGTCATGAATGCATGAACTAACTTGTCTGCATCAGAAACTGATAGCATATTACGTAGCTTAGCAATGTTTCTAAGGTGGAAAAAGGCTGTTTTTGTAACATATGAAATATGATTTTCAAAAGACAGGTTGCAATCGAGTATAACACCCAGGTCTTTTACTGTAGAGGATAAAGTAACAGGACATCCTATGATGTTAAAGTTGTATTGTGCGAGGTTTTGTGGGCGGTTTTTTGAACCGATAAGTAGTACCTCTGTCTTGTCTGGATTTAATAAAAGAAAATTACGCGTCATCCAATCTTTTATATCTTTAACACACTCTGTCAATTTGGAAAATTTAGCGTTTTCATCCGGCCGTGATGAAATATATATTTGAGTGTCATCAGCATAACAATGGAAACTAATTCCATGTTTCCTTATAATATTTCCAAGTGGCATCATATATATGGAAAATAACAGAGGGCCTAATACAGATCCCTGCGGCACTCCATAGTTTACTGGAGTTATGATCGATTTTTCTCCATTTAAATAGACAAAATAGTAGCGGTCAGATAGGTATGATTTGAACCAGCTTAGTGCTTGTCCTTGAACACCAGTATAATTTTGTAGTTGATCTAAGAGTAATGTATGATCTATAGTATCGAACGCAGCACTAAGATCAAGTAAAACTAGTATTGAGATACAGCCTTGGTCAGAAGCTAAAAGTAAATCATTTGTGATTTTAACGAGCGCAGTTTCAGTGCTATGATGCGGTCTGAATCCAGACTGAAACTTTTCATAGATATCATTTTGTTGCAAGAAAGAGCCCAGTTGAGCAGACACCACTTTTTCTAATATTTTAGACATAAATGGAAGATTTGAAATGGGTCTATAATTTGCTAGGTTATTATGATCTAATTGTGGTTTCTTAATGAGAGGTTTTATAACTGCCAGTTTAAATGTTCTTGGAACATGACCTAAAGATAAAGACGAGTTAATAATATTGAGGAGAGGCTCTTCCACTACAGGTAACACTTCTTTCAGTAGTTTAGTTGGTATAGGATCTAATAAACATGTTGTTGTTTTAGATGAAGTGATACGTTTATTTAACTCTTTTTGTTCTATAGTTGTAAAGCACTGTAATTGTTCTTGCGGGGTGATAATTGAAGCTGAATTTTAAGGCGCGATTGAAGATTGAACGTTTACAATTGTGGTTCTGATGCTTTCTATTTTCTCAGTGAAGAAGTTCATGAAATCATTACTACTGAACTGTAACGGGATATTTTGTTCGGGTGACGTCTGTTTATTTGTTAGTCTAGCCACGGTGTTAAATAAAAACCTTGGATTGTTTTGGTTGTTTTCTATTAGTTTGCGGAGGTGCTCAGCCCTGGCCGCTTTTAGGGCCTTTTTATAACGTGACATACTGTCTTTCCACGCGATTCTAAAGACCTCTAAATTAGTTTGTTTCCATTTACGCTCTAAAATACGGGTTTCTCTCTTTAAAACATGCGTAGTATTGTTATAACATGGTGCTTTATTTTTCTCTCTGACCTTTTTTAATTTAATAGGTGCAACCACATCCAATGTTCTAGAGAGAATGGTGCTCATAGTGCTAGTTAGTTCTTCTAGTTCATCTGTTTGTTTGGGTTCAGGCAGCAGCTGAGACAGATTAGATAAGCAATTTGAGAAATTATCTATGGTGGATGGGAGGATTATTCTGCCTGGTTGATAACGCGGCGCCGCATGACATATTACAGCAGTACGTAATATGCAAGTTACCATGTAGTGGCCAGTGACATCATCACTTTGTGGAATGATAACTATATCGGTTGGCTCGGTTCCATGTGATATAATTAAATCGAGTGTATGATTAAGACGATGTGTTGGTACGGTGACGTTTTGCTTGACCCCAAATGAATTTAATAAATCTGTAAACGCAGCTCCTAACGCATCATTTGGATTATCTACGTGTATGTTAAAATCTCCAACAATTAATGCTTTATCGACATTGACTAATAGGTCTGAGAGAAAATCTGCAAACTCTTTAATCAGCGTAAGGCCCTGGCGGTCTATATACGGTAGCCAAGGCTAGAGATAATAGGGATGTTTTTCTAACATCTAAGAGCGTAACATTTAGTACAAGTACTTCAAATGAAATAAACGTATAACCCGTTTTCTGAGTAACATTTAGAATATCTTTATAAATGGTTGCAACACCTCCGCCACGACCAATCAGACGGGGCTCATGCTTATAACAGTATCCAGGAGGAGTAGACTCATATAATACCGAAATAATCATTTGGTTTAAGCCAGGTTTCAGTAAGGCAAAGTACATCAAAGCTATTATCTGTGACTATTTCATTTACAATAACTGCCTTAGGTGTGAGTGATCTAATGTTTAGAAGACCTAGCTTTAGAAATAGTTTTTGTTTACCAATAGCAACATTTTCTGTTTTAATAACAATTCGATTTTTCCTAGATCCTGCAGTAGATTTATTATTTGATCTCACTAAACGAGGAATAGACACGGTTTCTATGCAATGTTCTACACTAGTATTTATATCAGTTAAATTGGTGCAGCAGAGACTTTGATTTGGACTTTTGGTTACTAGTCAAAGGGTATTTAACATTTTGGAGATGTTATCTGACAGAAGATCCGCTCCGAATCTGCTTGGGTGTAAGCCATCAGCACGGAAAAGCCTAGGACGCTCCAAAAACAGATTCCAATTATTTACAAAGAGCAGTTTCTGCTCATTGCACCATGACATTAACCATTCATTTAGCGCAAATAATCTGCGGAACTTTTCATGCCCTAATCGGTATGTGGGAAGCGGTCCTGACACAATGATCGTTGTTTCAGGCGATGTGCTGCGTACCGTATCGATTCGGTTCACTCCCGCGTGCAGGACCACAGTTCCGACGCGCTCGTCACCGTTCAGGATCTCGGGAACGCGAGCAGCGATTTCAGAAACACGAGCACCAGGAAAGCAGTGACTGTGCACCTTACTTTTACCTAACGTAGCGTGTACGTGCCGAACGATGGAATCGCCGATGATCACAGCATCGCGTTCTGTTTCGCGTAGAGGGGAGAAGCGGTTTTGTGTGGATAACTCGAAAACCGGGAGGGTCGGAGAAAGTCTTGGTCTAAACCTGACTCGCGTCTTCCGCTGCGGAACCACCCAGGCTTCGTGGTGGCGTGTTGGAGCCGGAGTGAACGAGACCATGGCTGATTGCGACCGGTGCTGAGGAACGCACGGAGTAGACGCGGTCGGAGTCAGCGGGTTATTAACGTTAAACACTGATTTGTGTGCATCGGCGCGTGATGTTTCAAGAGCCAAACACCGGTCTCTCAGCTCGGCCTGTCTCAATAAAAGGTTGTGGATCTGTTTCTCAACAGCTTCCAGCTCAGACTGCAGTGCGTGCAGCTCAAATGTGTCCTCACCTGCACCAAAAGGTAGACTACTTACATCTGATATATTCGCCATTTTAACAGATGGACAGTGAGTTAGCAACGAAGCTACCAGTGATGCTATCAATATTAATACTAATTTATGACTGAAGTCTTGGATATAATCCGTTTATTTTATTTTATTTTTTTTGTATTTATTTTTTGTGGTAGGGGTGTAGAGTAGACGCACGATAGGCGAAAAAAAGATGTTTGTTTGTAAGTGAGTGTGGAGAAGACGCGTTCAGCCGTGATCCACGGACGTACCTTTAAGAGTATCCAGCGTTGGATCACTAATAGGCTTGAGACGCGTCTGCTCAACAGTCCGCGTTGTAACTATGAGGTTTGAGCAGTAGTGCTTCTCAGTGAGGAAAAGTAGAAAATGTTCGTTTTAAGCGAGTTTAAAGAGAAAAATCAAGAATTATAAATCAAATCGATAGAGCTCCAAAAACAACAACGCATTCAGACGCGACGCATGATAATAACAGGACAAGACATTACTCACTGTGTTTGTTGAGTGATTCTTACTCACCTGAGCTTTTATAAACTCAAAGGCGCGAGAGAAAATAAATAAATAAAAATAGCTGAGCGCACGGGTGGCGCGTTAACAGGCTAGCGAATTACTAGCATGTTGTGCTAGTAGTAACGGAAGCTATGTCAGGTTAATCTGAGATGTTGGGTAAGCTGTATTTAGTTTTAGTATAAACAACTAGAAATTGTAGTAAATGATGGTTCAAAACAAGGAAATACGAGGCTAAGACGGAGCTTACAGCACCAAAGCAAACACACTCACAGCAGGAAAATGTTCCTGCACTGTAGAAACAATGTAGAAACACTGTAGAAACACTGTAGAACAATGTAGAAAATGTTCGTTGTAAGCGAGTTTTAACGTGCATCAAATGAGGATATTAGAAAGATTTTTGAAGGATCATGTGAAACTGAAGACTGGAGTAATGATTTACATCACAGGAATAAATTGCATTTTAAAAAATATATCCAAATAGAAGTCTGGAAATAGTCCAACAAATATAAATAAAAAAGTACTCATCCGAAATGTTATCCACAGCTGGATCAAGTCGCTATTCAAAATGCAAATGTTCATCGTAGGAGTCCCGCTCTTCTTCTGAGGAAAATTAGATCTCTTTGTCACTATCAAGGACGAGCTGAAGAGGAAGCATGCCATCTTCCAAACGCGCAGGAAAGTGAATGAATCTGATGATAAAACTTGATGCTTTCTAAGGCATGGTTGAGGGTGTTTACCATTATGTATAGACCGCCTCAACACATTCTCTTATGCATAGCGCGCTCTGCGCGTGGGTGTGATCACATTAACAATAATTAGCTCAGCCAGGAGAAACTGAACATCTCTTTAGTTTCATACAGATTACATTGCAGGAGAATATTTGTTTTAAATGTAAATTGTTTTATTTCAAAGTAGACATTTCAAGCTTTCTTTAGACGTACGTTTCATGTTTGTGTGATAAGTATTCATTATTCAGACGTCTTTCAGAAAGTTTCTCGTGGAGACAGCGACAGCTGAAAGCGCATCCTGTTTATTTTCTTTATTTTACAAAAAGGATTTGTTGTTATTGTGAGTGTTCACAAACAAAAGTAGACCCTTTATAGTTTATAAAGATGTATAATGACTTGTATGGCCAAAAATGACGGAATATTTTAAGCTGTTTACGCTGTCATGAGGAAAAAATCCAGCAGAACGCTTAAGGGGTTATTTAGGCTCAGAGGGTTAGCTGGATCCCTCTGTCGCATTCTGCACCATGAAGTAAAAACTCTCTACTTCAATGCGTACAGTTTCCTCATGAAGGGAGCTCTGGAGTGAAGTATGGTCTCAACAACCTCAGTTGAGAGACCTGAGTATGAGTTGGGCCCCCTCAGAGGCCAAATCCACAGCTTCCATAGTTCTGGATAGAGGTGAAGGATTGTGCCCCCTGCCTGAAACAGAACGGCCCTCCTGATCGGAATCTTCAGCGGAGAGCCGTCGAGGAGGGACACCATATCTGAGAACCATACTCAGTCCAGTCAGAACTGCACTACTAGCAGTAGACTGACTCTGTCCCGGCGGACTCTCTCCAAAACTCCCTAGAGCAGAGCAATCGGGGGAAAAGTGTACAGATGTAGCCTCGGCCACGCCTGCACCATGGCATCCAGCCCCAATGGAGCCCCCGAAAGCAAACCTCAGGAACTATCTGTGTTGTGGAAGAATGGGTACGTGAAAGTATGCGTCCTTTAGATCTATAGTAACAAACCAGTCCTCGGATCTGTTTTGAGTCAAGATCTGCTTCAAAGTCAACATCTTGAACTTGAGCTTCTTGACTGAACTATTTAGATGACGTTGATCTACTACGGGACTTCTTAGAACCCCCCATCCTTCTTTGGAACAATGAAGTACCCGTAGAGAGACACTTTTGCAGTTCTACCAGAAAGACTTGGGAGAATAAAAACTGTAACAATTATACATTTATTAACAGCCCAGCAAGCAATATTATGATATAAAGTTATTTGGCGTAGGCCCTGTCCGTAACTCGCAATCCGAGGGTCCGGACTCTGCATTTCCTGCCTGAAGACGAAGGCAGGGGCGCAGCCGACCCCCTGTGAGGTATGGGAAGGAACCATCCTAGTGGTAGTGGGGAGGATGGAGGTGAATGAAAGCGTCAGCATCTGCGAACTCAGAAATGTGTAAGTATCAATCTTTTACACCACAAGTATTAGAACACGATTGGATAGATGAGAAGGTAATAAGTGATGTAACAATTGAGTTTTCCCGGCAGAACTTATGCTAAAGCTTTCATTTCTCAAACAGCATCAGGCCCCACCCCCTCGCCTTCATCGAGGTCATTCAGCAGATCGGCCTGGTATGCCTGCAGAATGAACATAATGTGCATGCACCGGACTGACCTGCTGCCATATACACTTTACCCACCAAAATTGATGATGTTCTGAGTGGCTTGGCGGGTAGAGTCAAGGCCTTCAGGGATGATGCAGTGCTAGATTGCTCGAAAAACTCTGTTCCACCTTAGGCATCGCATCACATTGGTGCCGAAACCTGGGAGGAAGGAGGGACACACTGTTGGAGAGCCCTCGCTGCTGAGGAGGATTGTGGTGCTGATGTGGTCGAGCAGCATGAAGGAGCGGTGACCACCAGTGACTGCCCGAGGCGGTGGTGCTGGAGCAATTTTGCAAGAGGTGGGATGGAGAGCTCACTGCCATACTCCTGGGTCGTGGAGAGGTGGCTGCTGTCTGCGAATGGGATGGAAGAATTGCCGCCATTCACTGGAGGCCAGACTTGCTGCCGTCCGCCATGAAGGAGAGGAGAAGGCAGAGCGAGTGAACGGGGAGCTGGCTGCGGGGCCGCTGGTGCAGGTGTTAATGAGCATCACCTGCTTGCCACCACATTCTCGAGTCCCACAGAGGAGCTCCGGAAGGATAAAGGAGGATCCGACAATCTCGACACCTCAATATGGAGATTGGAGAGAAATGGAAGGCTTATGAGTGAGCACCGTTGATGACCCATCAGGAAGTGTTCATCGAGTATACTTGAAGCAACTTGCTCTCTGCCGATCAGTCAAGACTGAGTCATGGACTCAACCAGCTCCTTCTATGCGAGGCCAAACGGAGGTGGCGGACTCACTGACAATGTCTGGCTCAATTCCTGTGACATCTAGTTCTTCAGAACTATATGCCAGTAACATGCCCTGGCCAGATCGGAAGAGGCCGCAGAACGGGCTTCCAGCACTGGCACGACAGCACTGAAGCTAGTGGGTGAAGCCCGAAAAAGGCATGTCGTCTCAAACTCCTCTGCTAGCTCCATCTGTGACCACCACGAAAGGTGCCAGGCAGGGGTCGATCTTCATCACTGTGAAGCAATCACAGTTCACTCCTACTGTTTGCCATAGTATTTTTTGATTTCGAAAGACACTTTCACACAAATATGACAAAGTGACTTCCTGAAGTCAAAAAAGCTGATGACGTTTAATGCAGGTGCCCTTTTATAGACATGCTAGTGTGTCAGTGACGTCATGTGACTGCCCTAGCTGCTTCATGTGAAGTGTCATAGTGTCAGCAACTGACACAGTGTTGTGTTTCCGCCTCTAATAAACTAAATTCAGTCACACTTTATATCAGGTGTCCTTAACTGCAATGTACTGTACTTAAATAAAAATGAAGTTGTGGTGTCTGTCAGGAGTTAAGTAATGAAGCATACGAGAAAGGATTAGCGAACTTCATCCATCTTGTTTACTCATCACTTCCATTCTCACACACATAACGTCATTACACAACACTTCAAAATTGTAGTCAGCAATACAATTCTACCCATGAACACAACATAAGTACAATGTACTTATTGTGTTCATGTTGTATTGCAAAACAGGGTATCACTTTAGGGTTAGTATCTTGTTATTACCTATTTATTGTAATAACTATAACAAGTACATGGTATGTACATGGGGAACAGGACTGTAAAATGATGGGTAGCACTTTATTTTACTGCCCTGTTCCCCATGTTCCCCATGTACATACTATGTATTTGTTACAGTAAGCAATAACTAGGTACTAACCCTGAACCTACCCCTAAATCTAACCTTAACCCATGTAGTTACCTTATATTACCCAGTACTTTCTTAGGTAAGTACACTGTAAGTACACACACTGTAAAATAAAGTGCAACTCAAAACAGAGCTAATGGGTGCCCTTAACTTGGGATATTTAGCGGTACGGTTAGGTTTAAAAGGTTGGCTTAAGGTGTAAGGGAAGCCTCTACAGTGTAATTATAGATGTAATTCCAGAAATTAATTACAGCTCTAATTACATGCAGGATTTTTTTTTTTTTTTTTATGTAAGTACAATGTAAAACATGTATGTACACAATAAGTGCATTGTATCAAATGATTAATTTAATTATTAGTACATAGTAGTTAAAGACACCTAATATTAAAGTGTGTCAATATAATATAAATGGTCTATAAAAAAAGAGATAGAACGTCTCCTTCCTTCGATAGGGCACCCTTTCCCAGTGTTATCCAAGTCAACTGAATGGGTTTTTTGGAACAGCAGTGACTTCCTGGTCTAAAGCCCTGTCCTTTTCCGCCCCAAAAAGTGGCGTTTTAGTAGGGATCCTAATCAGTCGACACGTTGACTACGTTGAACGTGCCCGACTGAAAGGGAACGTCTTGGTTACATATGTAACCCTCGTTCCCTGAAGGAGGGAACAGAGACGTAGTCCCCTAGCCACTATTGCTGTACCACCGCTGGCTCGGCTCCTCAGCGAAAAACAAGTGGTGCATGCATCCGCTACCGTATTTATGCCCGTGCTGCGGGGCGGAGCGTGAGATGCAAATCTCGCACGCCAATGTGCATTGGCTCGTTTTTACAATACTCGAAGAAGACAGGCTCCCTAGCGTGATCCCAATCAGTCGGCACGTCGACTACGTTGAACGCGCCAGACTGAAAGGGGACTGCAATTATAAGTGGGGTGGCCAAAGTTGTGGCCAAGCTTCAGTCAACGATGGCCACCCCTTAACTTTTCCCCTTTGACACATCGTCTCTTTTATTCCTCTCTTGCATGGCAATGAAATGAATAGGTCTCTGTGAACCCTAAATTCTCAAGGAAATTATTTTGTAGAGACATGATCTCTCAGATCTCTTTTCAATGTTAACTCTATAGATGCCTCCCGACTCTCATACAAATGCACTATTCTATGATGTTTTGTAGTATAAATAGTGCGAGTAGAGTGTTCACAGTAAAAATTCCAAATAGAAAAACTACACTTTAAATGCGAGGATGATGCTCTTAATTAACTGAAAAACGAAGTGTGGAATATTGGACACTTCATGCACTCAACTGCTGCAGCTTTAATTACGTAGTGGACTGGTTTGATGCCAAAATTTGTATGGAGGAAGAAGAAGAAAAGGAGGAAGAAGAAGAAGAAGAAGAAGAAGTGATCATTTGCTTTACAAGTACCACTAATTATTATATTGTCATTACCTTGTGCCTTAGTCACTTCACCTGCGGGAGAGCAGACAATTTTGTTACAGAACATTCTTATTAAAAGTACATAATGTTTTTTGTTTTTTTTACAATTCAATTTTAAAATCAAACTTCTTAACAAATGCAATTTTCTAAATGACATTATAAAGAGGATATTTTATTTTATGTATTATATTAGCCTATAATATTTTTCAACAATCTCGTCATCATTATTTTTTTATTGATTTTATTATTCACCTGTGAGAATTTTATATTAATATAAAATTGAGATTGATTTTTATTTTATTTTTTACATTTTATTTATAACATTTATAAAAGTAATATTTCTGACTTACTGGAAAGAAGAAACAGCAGTGTTACAACATATAATGGGACGGGTTTCCCCATCCTTTTTGTTGTAGGTCACAAAGTGTTCTTTAAAGTAAAAAAAAAAAGAAAAAGAAGAAGATAAATAAAGATTCTTAAACACTGCTAACAACTGTAACACCAATATCACTATCTTTTGAGATATTTTTGAGACATCATTAATATTGATTAAGCAGAAGGTATTGGCTCTGATTTGTGATGAGGAAATGAATCTTACCAAAATGTCCAACAAAAAACCTGATGCTTCTCTCCTGCAGTTTTTGGAACAAATGATATCCACAGTTATTGTCAGTATTTATACTGTACTATACTGTACTGCATGGGGAGCAGGGAGGGGGTTGACATAACTTTCACATATGTAATGATTTCAATAGAAGGAAATTTGTTGCTGGTATTTCAACAACTTTGGCATTTAAGAGATGACAGAAACCTGTCCTACTTGCCCATCTGCTTCCTTTACCTTTGTCACACAGTACTGGTGTTTGTTCAGTCTGGTCGATGCATAATTCATAACTTAACACATAAACCAAAAACTTTTAAATACTTTTTTTTTTGTGTGTGTGTGCAAAAACTCTACATTCCTGCTGAAACTAAATACTTACATTTTTAGTCATGTGCATTTTTAAGTTGAGAAATCTTTGCAGGAAAGTTGATCACGAGAAGCAGAGTTCAGAATCTATCAAATTACTAAGAGTTTATACAGTATTTTGTGTCTGTCTTAATGAGGTAAATGTAAAATCATGTTCTTTAACTAATAAAGTCAATTCAAATGTGAAATGTTATTTGCCCTTGTAAAACTATTCACCCTATAATGATATGTCTCTTGAGTCACCACAACTGATTTAACCCAAAACAACAAGTTTTAATAACTTTTAAAAAAGGACTTGATTAAAACACAATTGGTGATCAGGCATTAAGCAGTTATGTTCAAGCGTCAGAGAATAAATAAAAAAAAAAGAACCAATGTTTCAGAATTTAAACAAATTCACATTTCAGGATATTGGTTTCAGAGCTAAGTGGTTAGGACATTGAGGAAATTGCAGGTAAACAGATGCATCATACTTCAGGAAATTCTATTTGATTCTATTGAAGTCATTTTTTTTCCACTTTTGAATACTTAAGTACAATTAAATGTTACATTTTACTTTCACATGTGTCTGTTTTTGGTTAGCTGTTTAGACTTTTAATTACCGTAAAACTTCAAATAATAGCCGAGTCCCAAATAGACGCCTGTCTCTTTTACACACCTGGTGTGGCTACAGGTTTGGATAAATAAAGGCCGGTCTCAAATAGAAATTTGTCTGTTGCCGGTCTGTTTTTTAGTTTCGGGTTGTATTTAATCTTCTAAAACCCATCAGATAGTCTGTTTAGGCCAGTTCTATGGAGCAGATTGCGCATGCAAGAGAGTCCTGCGCATCTGGACGGGAGCTGTTAGTGCAAACAAGGCAGACAGAGTTAGCGGAGGCCGGAGAGGGAAAAGTGGAGGAGAGCAATGAGGAGGAGGAATTCGCCAATTAACTTGTAGTTGAGGATCGCGGTGATGATGATAGTGATGAATAGGGTCCTTTTGTATCACATGATTGCAGTTGTTTTACAGGGTAGCCTTCATTCTTTCTTGTTGATGTGTTTCGGGCAATTAGTTCATAGGCTCGATGGATATTACCGGTAACTTGTATTGTTCAGCCCATGGCTGTCACATCGTTTTGTTTTTTTATGCTGCCAATAATCTAAAGGCGGTCGCACACCGTACGAGAAGCGCAGCGCCGCGTCGAGTCTATGACAACTCGAGGTATCGCACACCGGATGCGCACTTTGTCAGTTTATGGCCAGCAATATTGTTATGTTTAAGGATATTATGGAATTAAGATCATGTCTGTACTATGTTATGATTGTACTGTACAATTAAATACAATCGTTGCTTAGTCTGCAGTCTGAATTCACTTTACCTCAGAGCGTCCGTTAACTGAATGAATTGAGAATATCACCTGAAAATCCGATAACATCAGAAATTTTCATTCAAGCAGCTGATTTCTGTAAATGAGTGTAAAACTGAATGTATATTGGAGCACAGGGTGAAGTCAGTAGATACATTAACGATGATTTGAGACAATGTACACTCATAGAGAATAATGTGTTCGAATTGTAAAGACGTGGCGCTGCGCTTCTCGTCTGGTGTGTGACAGCGACCCCCTTTAGACATCCGGAAATATAGTAGGCTAATTCTTACAGTAACTGATTTGTTAAACACAAACACAGATTTGGTAACCTCCTACTGTCATGCTTTCCGTCTATCAGCCTATGCTATTTGGATCTTTATCTCTAGGCCTACACTCAATGAACAACATCTCAACACTAAATGAAAGGCCTGTCTCATATAGACGCCTGTCTCAAATGCAAGCCGGTGCAGTTCGGTGATTTGGGAAAATAAAAGCCTGGGCCAATATTTTAAAGGTATAGCGGAGGATCTTTCCAAATTTTAGATAAGACCCGCCCTCTCCACTTTTTGAAAAGTTTGATTGATTCACCAGAATGATTGACAATTAGGAGGACCAATAGTTTAGACTACCCACCAGGAAGTAAAACATCCTCCGCTATACCTTTAAGTTTTACGGTATTTTCAAGATTTTATCACAATACGGATGCTTTTACTTAAGTATAGTTTCAGTAATTTGTTACATCCCTCATCTTCTCTTAAGGGACATTTACAGAATCATGTATGTAAAATCTAAGGCTGGAATAGTTTCTAGATAATTTAAGCTGGTTTTGTGAGTTCAAAGAATGTTCTTTGATTAAGGGAATTTGGTGACCTTTTTAAGTTATGTGAGTAATGTGCAGATATATTTATGTCAGCCTTCTGAATCAGTTTAACACTGTACAAAGAGTATATAGTCAGATTTAATTTCAGATAAGTAATTTCAGAAATGAGACCTTGTTTGTTTTGATTTGACTTTTATAACTTCTTGTTTTAGATATTTTTTAGTTCTAGATCAAATTGTTCTAAAAATCATGACACAGAAAGTAACTCTATAGTAATACTGCATTGATAGTTGTTCACACAATATTTGAAAAGTCTATATGTAAAAATGCAATGCTGTGAAGGTCTATTTACTAATGTTATATTATATACTGTATTTTTATTTTTTTATTTATATATGTATATTGAGGATATTTTTTGAGCCGATTTGTTGGGAACCAAACGAGCCAGTTTACAAAATCAAACTGAATTGAACTGTAGTTCCGGGTTGATGATGCAAAAGGCACTTCTGAAGTAAAAAAACAAACTGAAAGTGGGGGTGGGGGGTACTGTGGTAGTGGGGGACTCCATAATCAGAAACATTGGCAGCAGGGATACAACTATGTGCTGCCTTCCACAAGTAACAACTTCTGATATAAACAGGGAACTTCAGAACATTCTGATTAAACATAAGACTGCAAATCGACTCATCATTCATGTGGGGAAGAATGATATTCATAAAGAGCAGTCAGAACTCCTTAAGAAGGATTTCAATGAACTTTTTGAAACACTTAAAAGACTGAAAGTTCAAACATTCCCAGCAAGAGGAACAAACAGGTTTTCATGGTTGCTTGGGCTTAATACATGGCTGCAAAAAACCTGCAATATAAAAGGAGTGAACTTCATTGACAACTTCAATCTTTTCTGGAGTCAGAGACAACTGTTTCATCAGGATGACCACCACCCAAACAAACTTGGTTCAAGAGTGCTAAAGGACAATATCTACTCCTCCCTCAATCATCCTTCTGCAATTTGTGCCAATCCACTCAATCTGAACGGCACACACACACCTGGACACAGTATGAATGACCACAGGACTTCACTTCAGCAGCAAAATGGACATGATGTTGACATATCACACAAGGACAATGATAACACCACTCAGCCACAACAACCTCTTCTCACGGAAACAATCTCAGCTGAGCCCTGCCCACAGAGCTCACCACAGACAGACATATTAGAACTGCTCCAAGATTCAGCACCCAAGGACGACTTCCTGGAAAACAGCCAGGGAAGCCAGGACAGCATAGTACAGCCTCCGATAACACCAGAGCAACAGCCCCTCTCACCAGACACTTTATCCCTCTCTCCAGCATCTCCACTTCTGTGCTTCTCACAGAAAATGGAAGAACTGGTGTGTGCTGGAACCAAACTATCCCACTCTTTTGCTGCAAGCCCCCAGATATCAACCCAAAAACAGCAGGCACCGCAACCCCCAAAGCCTGCGGGCCCAGCTCGCCCTCCCCCTCCTCCTGTGAGAGCTCTTCGGCCTCTGCCACAACGCCAGGGCCCACACCCTCCTCCATCTGCTCGAGGTGAACCAAAAACAACTGATACCAGCTCTCAGTGATATGTGTTGGGTCCCCGCTATGATAACAGTAACTTTCTCAAATGTTTACAGAACAAGCGGGAACCCAGTGTGCCTGTATCTTTCTTTATTGCTGTTCTATTACAAGATAGAAAGTCTAAGGCCTTCAATAGCCGTACAGCAAACCCAACTAATCTGGTGCCTATTACACGTCAAACTAAGATTGCTGTGGGAACAAAAAGTAAGACTGTTAAGTTAGCACTTTTAAACATCAGCTCACTTCAAAATAAATCACTTCTAGTCAACGACTTAATAACCACAAACAGCCTGGATTGTATGCTTCTAAATGAAGCCTGGCTAGAAGACAGCTGCAGTGCAACAGTCCTCAATGAAACATCCCCTCCTAACTTTACTTTTAGGAGTGTCTGCAGAGCTGTTAAGAGAGGTGGGGGTCTAGCTGCTCTTTTTAAAGATATTTATCAATGTAAGCAAATATCATTTGGGAATTACCCGTCTTTCGAATATCTGGGTATAGTGTTAAAAGGTGATCCACGCATTTTACTTATCATTATTTATAGGCCTCCAAAATACTCTCCAGCCTTTGCTGAGGACTTTATAGAACTGTTATCAACAATTTCCTCAGAGTTTGACTGTTTTGCCATTGCTGGAAATTTTAACATTCACATAGATAATGCAGAAACCAATATGGCAAAAGCAATCAAAAATGTTTTAAAAACTTTTGATCTTACTCAGCATGTACATGGACCCACACACAATCACGGACACACTCTAGATTTACTTATCAGTAAGGGTCTAAACATTTCATCGATTGTTATTAAGGATGTAACACTGTCTGATCATTTCTGTATTTTCTTTGATATATTGATCTCTCCTGCCATTGAAGCTAGATCTGTGTCTGTCAAGAAGAGATGCATAAATGAGAACACTAGTTTACTATTTATGAAGGCTATATCCTTAACACTAAGCATATCTGCTGACTCTGTTGATTTTCTCCTTGATTCTTTTAACTCAAAAGTTAACAGTGTAATTGATGATATTGCTCCTGTGAAAGTCAGGAAGAAGAGTGGCAGACAAAAAGCACCTTGGAGAAACTCATCAGCAGTGCAAACAATGAAAAGACAATGCAGAAAAGCAGAGCGCATGTGGCGGAAGACAAAACTTGAAGTCCATTATAACATCTACAAAGACAGCCTTCATGCTTTCGATATGGAACTAGGCAAAGCTAGACAGACTTTCTTCTCAAATATTATAAACAGCAATTTAAACAACACACGCACTCTTTTTGCTACTGTAGAGAGACTGACAAACCCCCCAAGCCAGATTCCCAGTGAAATGCTCTCAGACAACAAGTGCAGTGAGTTTGCTTCTTTCTTCTCTGAGAAAATCAATAATATCAGAAAGGTGATCAGAACATCCTTGAGTTGCGCTGGGGTCAGACAGATCAGACCACCTGAGAAAGTAGTTACTATGTCTGATTTCAAAGAAATTGATGGCAAAATTTTGGAAGAAACCGTACAGCACCTTAAAACATCAACATGCGCTCTTGACACACTTCCCACATCTTTATTCAAAAGTGTGTTAAACAGTTTAGAAGCAGATCTTCTAGAAGTGGTAAATGCCTCACTTCTCTCTGGGAGTTTTCCAAACTCCCTGAAAACTGCAGTTGTCAAGCCCGTCCTGAAAAAGAGCCATCTGGATAAGACCATATTAAGCAACTATAGACCGATCTCAAATCTTCCTTTCATATGCAAGATCATTGAAAAAGTTGTCTTCAATCAGCTGAACAAATTCTTATGCTCGAATGGATACTTTGACAATTTTCAATCTGGTTTCCTGACCGCACCACAGCACAGAGACAGCGCTCATAAAGATAATAAACAATATTCGCTTAAAAACTGATTTAGGCAAATTATCAGTGCTGGTACTACTCGACCTCAGTGCTGCATTTGACACTATTGATCACAACATACTTCTTGACAGGCTGGAAAACTGGGTGGGGCTTTCTGGGATAGTCCTAAAATGGTTCAGGTCATACTTAGATGGGAGAGGTTATTATGTGAGTATAGGAGACCATAAGTCTGAGTGGACATCCATGACATGCGGAGTCCCTCAAGGCTCAATTCTTGCGCCACTCCTGTTCAACCTGTATATGCTCCCAATGAGCCAAATAATGAGAAAGAACCAAATTGCTCACCACAGCTATGCAGACGACACACAGATCTACTTAGGCCCATTGACTCCCTGTGCCAATGCATTGATGAAGTCAACAGTTGGATGTGCCAAAACTTTCTTCAGTTAAACAAAGACAAAACTGAAGTAATTGCGTTTGGAAACAAAGATGAAGTTCTCAAGGTGAACGCATACCTTCACTCTAGAGGTCAAACAACTAAAAATCAAGTCAGGATTCTTGGTGTGACACTAGAGTCAGACCTTAGTTTCAGTAGTTATGTCAAAGCAATAACTAAATCAGCATACTATCATCTGAAAAATATTGCAAGAATTAGATGCTTTGTTTCCAGACAAGACTTAGAGAAACTTGTTCATGCTTTCATCACCAGCAGGGTGGATTATTGTAATGGACTCCTCACTGGCCTTCCCAAAAAGACCATAAGACAGTTGCAGCTCATACAGAACGCTGCTGCCAGGATTCTGAGCAGAACCGGAAAATATGAACATGTCACACCAGTCCTCAGCTCTTTACACTGGCTCCCAGTTAGATTTAGGATTGATTTTAAAGTATTATTACTGGTATATAAATCATTCAATGGCCTAGGACCTCAATACATTGCAGATATGCTCACTGAATATAAACCCAACAGATCACTCAAAACATTAGGATCATATCAGCTAGAAATACCAAGGGTTCACTCTAAACATGGTGAGTCTGCTTTTAGCTATTATGCCAGCCGCAGCTGGAACCAGCTTCCAGAAGAGATCAGATGTGCTCCTACAGTGGTCACATTCAAATCCAGACTCAAAACACTTCTGTTTAGCTATGCATTTACTGAATGAGCACTGTGCCACTGTTCGTCCGACTGTTTGTACTGTACTGTATTTTATTTTATTTTTCTAAACTGTTTTAATTATTCTTATTTATTTTTATTATTTTTATTTCTTCTATGTAAAGCACTTTGAATTGCCATTGTGTATGAAATGTGCTATAGAAATAAACTTGCCTTGCCTAAGGCTGGAATAGTTTCTAGATAATTTAAGCTGGTTTTGTGAGTTCAAAGAATGTTCTTTGATTAAGGGAATTTGGTGACCTTTTAAAGTTATGTGAGTAATGTGCAGATATATTTATGTCAGCCTTCTGAATCAGTTTACAACACTGTACAAAGAGTATATAGTCAGATTTAATTTCAGATAAGTAATTTCAGAAACGAGACCTTGTTTGTTTTGATTTGACTTTTATAACTTCTTGTTTTAGATTTTTATTTTATTTTTATTTTTATTTTTACGTTTATTTGAATAGGGACAAGTATGTTACATAAGCTCGTGTTACATACAACAACATTTTAGCCGAAGCTAATTCTCAATGTTAGTCCCTAGTGGGCCTTTACATAAAATTAAACAATACATAGTTAAAATAAACATAATAATACAGTATAACACAATATAAACGCAGCAGACAGTCAGTGGTCACATTTCTGACCTCTGATTAAAGAGTCTTTAAGTTTGTGTTTGAAAAGGACCCAGTTTGACTCTCCTTTCAGTTCAGTGGGTAAACAATTCCAGGCTTTAGTGCCTTGTACAGAGAAAGCTGATTGTCCAAATCAGCCCCTTTTCTGATTGTCAAAAATCAGTCCAAAACAGAACTTTTATTAGTTCTAGATCAATTGTTCTAAAAATCATGACACAGAAAGTAACTCTACAGTAATACTGCATTGATAGTTGTTCACACAATATTTGAAAAGTCTATATGTAAAAATACAATGCTGTGAAGGTCTATTTACTAATATTATATTAAGTAAGTAAGTAAGTAAGTGACACGTGACGGCCAAGTATGGTAACCCATACTTGGAATTTGACCTCTGCATTTAACCCATCCAAGTTAATGCACACACATTAGGAGCAGAGTAGTGAGTAGTTAACACACACACACTGCAAACGTGGATACACACACCCAGAGCAGCGGGCAGCCTTTGTGTGGCGCCCGGGGAGCGATTAGGGGTTAAGTGCCTTGCTCAAGGGCACCTCAGTCATTTCCCACCGGTTCTGGAATCGAACCAGCAACCTTCGGGTTACCAGTTCAACTCCCTAACCACTAGGCCATGACTGCCCCTATTTTATATACTGTATTTTTATTTTTTATTTATATATGTATATTGAGGATATTTTTTGAGCCGATTTGTTGGGAACCAAACGAGCCAGTTTACAAAATCAAAATGAATTGAACTGTAGTTCCGGGTTGATGATGCAAAAGGCACTTCTGAAGTAAAAAAACAAACTGAAAGAGACGGTTGTGAGGGACTTGACATGGAGGCAAACTAGAATACTAATGCTGTAATTTTTATTAGTCTCAGCCAACAAATCCAATACACTGACTAGACAGACGTAGTCAATAAGGCAAGCAGAGCAAAAACGGTAATCCAATAAGGCAAGCACAATGGTCATAAAAAGAAGACAATGAACAAGCAATGAAAAACGCTCAGTAAAGCAGTAATGGACTGGCAATACTTTGCAAAGTAGTAGTGGAAATGCATGTCTCAATTCAGGGGCGGTGCGGCCTGCAAAGGACGCACTGAGACTTGTTAAATGGGACAGTATAGCCGATTGCTTCAAATTTATTATCTTTTTCATGTACATAAATGGACCATGGTGAACATATTTAGGGTGTTTTGTTTTTAGGCAGTTGAATATAACTTTAAAAAGTCAACCATTTGAAAAACCAACAGTTTTAATATTGTTTGTTAATATTGTGACAATACATTTTGTTCGTTTCTTTTTCCAAATAACTAGTGGTGGAATGTAACAAAGTACATTTACTCTGTATTTAAATATACATTTGAAGTACTTTAGATTTTTATTCAAATCCACTTCATCTCAGATGCAAATATTATACTTTTTATGAAAAACTGACTTTTTACAGATGGCTATTACATTTTGATTTAGATATTAGATAATGTTTTTAAAAAAAATGAGAACACCATATAATAGAAACACTAATAATATGGTATTATAAATCAGGGACAGACAAAATCGGTCCTGGAGGGTCGTTGCAGAGTTTATCTCTGCAATCATAGAACGGTTTTTCGTGTTAAAAATATTTGATGGTAAGATTTAAGAGGATATGATTTTTTATTTTTTATTCTTCCCTCTTTCTAAAAACATCTTATCGACATGACAGCCGTCGACTGAGTCAGACCTGCAAATCTGTTGGTAGACAACGCAGTGGACAGTGGAAATATGCAGTCAAAGACCAGATGATGTCCTGCTGATGTAACAGGGTTAAAAAAAAAGTCATCTCCTTCAATCCTTTCACCTGTGAGACCCCAGCAGAGAAGTTTATTGGATGCTGAAGAGGTGGTAGGTAAAATGTGCTCCAGGGAAATTAGTGTTTTTGTAACTAAACATTTGTTAATTTCACAAATATTATTAAGATTAAAGTTTGTCGATGTTATGTAACAATGTAAATTGATGTTGATTGTATGTGATGAACTTTGTGAAGTTTAGATGCAGTTTGCTCAACATATGTGTTGCATGGCTGACGCCATCTTTTCGAATCAAACACAGGTGAATCTCTCATTTCTGTTAGCTTTTAGATGCATGTATATGTGTACATGCCCACTGTCACCAGAGGATATATGTTTCTCCTTGTTGTGTTACAGTAAACAACGCATGAAACGCAGTTCTCCGTGTCCGCCTGTGCTTTGAGTGCTGTCGGATGAGAAGCATTACACTGGCAGAGGCCTTACCAGGGTCTCTATTGTGGAGCCCATCCCGATCCAGCAGCACCACCAGGATCTCCTGCTCAGCTCAATAAAAGTCTACAGAAAATCTTTTCTTCCAATCTGTTTATGTACTCTTAATTTTGTTTTAAACATTACTTATCTTGTAAAAAGTACTGCAAGTAAAAATGTATAGAACAATTGATTTAGTTTAATTTACAAATTATAACTTGCATAACAAAACCAAACAATGCACAGAAATTCCTTTTTTATTTTTTATTTACAAATTATAACTTACATTACAAAGTAAATAATGTATAGAACCATTTTGTTTCATTTACAATTTTTTATTTACATAACCAAAATTGTATTTCTCTACCAATCTCTCAAGAAGAGAAAACAATCTGTCCATTCTCTCCCTGCTCTCCTTTGATCTCCTCTCCTTTGTCTCTCGCTGAAACTTCATGTCCTCCCGATCAGCTCGATCAGCTCGTCCTCTCAGTCTCTTTTTCTCTTGGCTGGTGCTGGCGCTGCTCCTCCTCATCTTGGTCATCCACTGCTGAATTTGGCCCTGGTGTGTCCTCAGGGATGGAGGCAATTAAGACAGGGGGGTTGTTGGAATGCCTCTGTCCCAACACCTCATCCATGAGAACAAACCACAGCCAGGTTTCCTCACTCGCCCTAGGACACTTGCAATCCTAAGTCAGAGCAAATACCCTGTTAACAACAATAACAACAAAATAAATTTCAGGAAAGGTGTGTCTATTAATTTTCTTATTTTTATTTTTTAAAGTTGTATTTATTTATTGGCCTGCAAAGGCAATTTATTACCTTCCCTAGCAGACCCATTTTCTCAAGAATTGTCCTAAACCAAGAGAAAAGGGAAACGCTTATGAAAAAAATTAAGACAGAGGTGCAATCTTAAGAAGACTAGAAAATATGACACATCAGTACTTGCATACAATATACTCCAAAAATCATATTTCTGGATACTCAAATTTGGTTAAAACATTTGTAGACATAGCTTGCATGACAGCACTACAAAACACAACAAAGTGTAAGACTATTGCCTTATCTACTGGTTGCCTTATTGTTTTGGGCTTTTTATAGGGTGACGGACAATTGTTATAATACACAAGAGAGCCTATTTGAAATATTACAAATGGGTCGTTGCCTTACCTCAAAGCCACGCTGGCCGAGGTTTTTTGCCCTGATAAATAAATAAAACATTTCGGCCTTCATTTTAATAAACTCAGCTGCTGAGATGGTAAAAGTACACACATCCTTCACTCAAGTAGAAGTACAGATACTCGTGTTTAAAAAGACTCTGGTAAAAGTTGAAGTACTGACTACACTTTTTCACTCAAGTTAAAGTAAAGAAGTATGGGCTCTGACATGTCCAAAAAGTAGCCATTACTACAACTTGTTTTAGTGTCACGCTGGTAACTGAACCTCACATCATATCAATACAATTAATGCAAAAGAACTTACATATCAAAATTTGTTAGCTAATGAATGTATCCAGGCTGAACAACCACCATGTATCTCATAAGCAGATAAAAGACTAAGCTGACAAAAAAAAAAAAAAAAACACGTATTAGCTATAACCTAGGCCACAGCCTCTTGTCCTTGTAAACAACTCTATTATGATGCTTAACCCTAAAACCGTATTCTGGACAAATGTGGGCAAAATAATGTTGATTTATTTTTAAAAAATACTTCCCTTGATCTGAGCGGTACAAGACTTGGCCACTTTTCCTAAGTTTGCCTCCTGAACACACACAATTTTTTTTGACTCAATTCTACAATGTTAAGTGGGTGAAAAAAAAAAAATCCTTAATCTTGTATTTGGGTCAAAAATGGGCACCCATAGAAATGAATGGGAAAAAGTGAAAGTGAAAGTGAAAGTGACAGTGACAGTGAAGGTGAAAGTGAAAGTGAAAGTAATGTAATTTAGAGCAAAAACTGTAATTTAGAGCATTCTTCTTGTTTTTTTGTAAAAATAAATCAATAGATCCAATACAATGCATATCTAACATACACACAAATGAAGGGCTGATCCTGTACAACATTCTCATCATGCCAAAAACTCACACTCAAAAAAATAAGCATAATTTACATAGAAAATATGGTACTTTTTGAAGTAAATAAATTCAAAAATACCCCCAAAATAAAAAAAACACACCATAAATGGATAGACAAAATTTTATCGAAGACAGTGATATAACATTTATAATAAATAAAAAATAGGGTCACATCTGAGTCCTCTGTGCCCACATTTGTCCACAATTACAGAATTAAGGGCTATAAAGTGAATACAGTTTGAGGGCTACAAAAAAAAAAAAAAAAAAAAATTGGTGAGTTATACTGTAAATGTATAATTAACTTATAATAAATAAACAAAGAAAATTAGAGTGAAAGCATTCTTTACAATTCACCTGGTTTACCCGTACACTTCACCTGCTTTACCGGTTCTACAGCATTATGGAAACTACCTGACTAAACCTGTCAGTTTTCAGATGACAGCTTAATACTGAAGAAATGATACTGCTCAAATTGGCGACTTAACTGAGAACAGAGACATTCCAGACACAAGCCTATTCACTGGCCTAAACAATTAATCCTAAAGACGGAATATTAATGTGTGTGCCATCAGCACTAGCAACATACTGTACCTTATACAAACAGCCTTAGCCCCTCCAAAAACAGGGGAATAATGGACAAAGGATACACTACATAATGTCTTGGTTACGTAGGTAAACCTTGTTTCCCTGAAGGAGGGAACGGAGACGTAGTCAGACGTACCGTACTGATTGGGATCATGCTTAGGGAGCCTGTCATCTTCGAGTATTGAAAAAACTTCAGGGTGTAAGCATGCCTGAAAGGGAACTATGAGAGCCTTCTTTAAAGCCTCAGGTTATTGTGGGTGCGAGACAGTGATTGATTGAGTGTGTGTGTGTGTGTGTGCGTGTTCATTTCTGAATGTGAATTCAGGCATAAACTGTCATACACAGCCTTATCAAGTCTTTGTTTAGCCTGAGAAGCAGTTCTTGGAAACCACATGTTCCTTTTTTTTAAATCAGTCATGCGGTGCTAACCGGTCTCTAACTATGAAAACAAAATGTCCATGAAAAGGTTAAGTGCCGGTTTTCTTTCTTTATTCGAGTCCAAGCTGTTAGAAAACAGCACAAAATGTAACATTTTATTTACACGTAAATTAAACATTTTATGCATATACTTTTTAAACTTTTCTTTGTGTATAAACTGACACATTTGCCTGCTTATCAACTTGTTTTATTAGTGGCAAAGCACCAAAGTTGCGGAGGCACCTATTGTATCCGTTCACGTTCTTATTAGGGGCCAAGCACCGAAGGTGCAGGGGCACCTATTGTATCTATGTAAAGTTAAGAAATTTGGCACACTGATAGAGGACAGTGAGGTCTGATCTGTCAACATGGCAAATTTGGAGTCTCTAACTCAATCCCTCTAGCGCCACCAACTGTCCAAAGTTGTACTCATGTTTATGCTAATAACTTTTGAACCATAAGGGCTACAAACAAAATTATCTGTCATGAAAATTTTTCCGCCATTTTGAATTCTCAGAAAAACCTACTTTTTCGAACTCCTCCTAGGCCGTTGCTCAGATTTTCACTAAAATTGAATCAGATCATCTTCAGACTAAGCTGGCAAAAAGTTATCAAAAGCTTTTTGATAAACCGTTATCAAATTACACGCAAATGAAATTGACGTAGAGCACCCCAAATTGGACACAAGGCTGTATCTCCGCAATGCGTTATCGTATTCAGACCAAACTTGGTATATGTCATCACAAGCATGACCTGAGGCAACATGCTGCGTTTCGGTGCAGCACCACCTACTGGTCCGGAGATATTAAAATGAATATTTTTGCTTATAACTTCTGAACGATTTGTCCAAAAATCTTAAAAGTGGTCTCGTTAGATTCAGGCCATCATGCCGATTTGACTGATATCCAATTTTGCCATATCGACCATTTCAGGCGTCAGCCATTTTGAATTTTGTACCAAAATGCTGTATTTTATGAATGCATGAACGGATTGTTACGAAACTTGGTATGGGTCATCAGCAAGTTTCGGACCTTATCATTTTTTCAGACGCTTATAACTTTGGGTGTGGTCAACTTATTTTCACGGGAGTAACTTTTTTCGGTTCCTGAATCCTTGCCGAGCCCAACGATACCAAACAAGCTACGTTTTGCCTTTCGGTGTGTGTAGCGTTGTGATTTAGCACTTAAAAAACATTTGTCAATATCTTCGAAACTGTTAGACCGATCGAGGCGAAACCACCGTAGGAAAAACAGAAACATAGGTCACTGGCTAAATGCTTAAATGCGAAAATATTGATAGTAAGTGGCAATAAAATGCAAACAAAGTCAGGTGTGGGTAACTTTTTATGTGTTTATATATATAAATGCAGACCTGCCAACCTTGAAGAAATGTTATGAGTACAAACGAATCACTTATTCTAAAAAGAATATCAAGTAGCCTATAAGTTCGAATAAGACAAATCCGACATATAATGAGGGCAGTGTTAACGGTAAAGCGTCCGTCATTTAACGAATTTTTAAAACACGAATGGATAATAAAAAATGCTTTCTGACACGAAAACACAAGCAAGAACTAAATTTAAACTTAGCCCGTCAATTTTCATTTTACAATTATCTTCTCTCTCTGTGTGCGCCCGTCCGTGTTTGTGAGAGAGCTCGCGCAGCACTGATACAAAGGTAGCCTATGTAACAATAACGACTCTGGGTAAATGTGAATTAGCTCAAGAATATAGGGAATTTTGGAAATATTAATAATTATGACTCATGGTCATAATTCATAAGTCGCATGTACATTTATTTTATCAATTATCGAGATTACCTTGTTCTGTAACTGTCTAATCACCATTCAATTCGTCCAGCGAATAAATGTAAGTTCATTACAGTTAAGAAGGGGGCATCCCTTTTCAGACTCCGAGAAAGTTTTATCTTCTGGCCACGAATATCAAACTTACTGAGTTTCTGAATTAAGAACTACTAAATGTAGTTTATATCGAGCTTGTAGCTTAGATCTTTTAAATTTCATTGACTTTATAAGGTGGGTTGTCAAACACAGAGACAATTAAAAGTATAAATGGGTTTATTAATAAAATGGCACACACTAGAGATTATATAAACTACAAATATAAACGTACGTAAAAATGCAAACAAACAAACAAACATTTAACCGAAACACAACATAAAACATAGCGTGATCAGAATGAAATGAAATGAAAGAAAGAAAGATAGACAGAGAGAAGAGATAGAGGGTAACTTAATTCACAGACCTAAGAATTGGACACCTGAAATCAGCGTTTAGAGAGGGTTACGTTACTTGCAAGATTCTGTGTTCTTTCAGTGTGGTGCTGAAAAGGGGGGCGCGCGTGCGCGTGTCCGGCTGGTTTGCGTCTAGCTTCGTCTTCTGGGTCGTTTCGCAAGACGATGTAAAGGCTCACTTGAATTTAACGTTACCGAGAAAGTTCAGATTCATCTCCCGGGCAGGGAGAGGTTTAAAGTCTTTGTTGCAAGGGACGCAGCTACGACTCGAACATGTGTTCGTCGATAGAGAAGGCCAGGGCCTCCTTCAGATGTTCCTTGGAGAAGCGCTGCGCCGGGGAGAAGAGGAGGAAGGGTTGAGAGCCTTGAGTTGAGAGTTGAGAGAGTTGGAAGAGAGAGAGAGAGGAAACTGAAGGTTTGGACTTTTATCAGTGTCCCATGTGCCGTCCCCTCCTTCGTGTAGGACGAATCAGCTGTCGAGATTTTTCGAGCGGGAAGATTCCTTTGTCCGGTTAGACACGCCCACTCGAATGAGTCATGATTGACTTTAACTTGAGAGGATTTTCTCCAGACATATGAACTTATAAAACAATGCGCATCACTGAATTCTGCTATCGGAATTCAACTCCGTTAGCTGGAGAGGATTACAGAGATATCAAAAATAGAATATAGACATTGTAGCAGTGCAAAGATACATTAGTATGCATTAGTATAGGCATTAGCAGTTCTATTAATGTTACAAATAGGACCTATGCTTTCCTATGGTTTACACACACCTCTTAACACACAAATATATATATTTATTACATTTAAGAGTGACTTTATGGGTAAAAGTCCTTTTCTGTAGGGGCTTTCTGTTTCAAAGTCCAGAGTGTGTTTGTGTGTGGGTTGGTGGTCAACTTTTATGACCTGCCAATGAGATCGGATTACGGGATGCGATTCTACTGGGAGAACATTCTTCAGAAATACATTTCAGAGCCAAACACTCGAAGATCATAACTATATGATCAAAACAACATTAATCACACATGCATAATGGAATTGTACATATATTTAAAAGAAATATTGCTTATCCTGAGTTACACACAAATGTTGGTCTCTTGGTGTGTGTGTGTGTGTGTGTGTGTGTGTGTGTGGGTGCGTGCGTTGGAATGTCATGAGGCTGTAAAAGTCACAGGGAGTCCATGCTGAAATGGGGGTTTTAGAGGGTATTCTCCAAAACAGGGTTCCCTATGTGAATCAAATGTCCCTCTGGGGAGCCACAAAGATGCCATTTTGACCGTTCAAGCAGACTCAGAGGCGCCATGAAGGTCCGTGTACGTTTTGATAGTTTGTTTTTTCGTTTGAAACACAAATCAAAATAACGAGAAACCACCTGTTTTCCGTTTGTCGTTTCAAACCAAAAACAAAGAAACGGTAAAAAAAGAGCCGTTCTCCCGTTTTTGGTTCTGAATCCAAAAACGAAAAATGACAAAACCAAAATCAAATAACGGTCCGATTTTGGTTTTTTGAAATTCCTTTTTCCATTTTTTCGTTTGAAGATCTACATTGAAATACAGACAGGTTGGCCACGTGACCCGGAAGTAATAGTAAATATGGCCTATCAAAATAAAAGCCAAGCTTTTAGAACGGTCATAATATGCAGCGCTAACGTTATACCAGAGTAACGTTAGAAGAAGAAAAATCAATTAATAAATAGCCTTATATAAACCTGGACCGGAATAAATATGTTAGCAACAGTAGTTTATTACAGCTATTTCATATCGTGCCTATCCAGACATCACCAGTCACGTTTAATGAGCGCATTGTTTGGCTCAATACAGTTGGTAATATAGGTTAACCTAAGAACTTATTGTGTGTGCAGAGTTGTTACTGTTAGCGCTATATTATATAATTAAATTTATATTTAATGTGGTTTCCACCGTAATGGACAGCGAACTGACAGCGATTCAACGTGAATTCCCACGTGACTCCGCCATCAAAATATCAGTCCCCATCTCGTCTTTGCCATTCGATTGACACCCTCGTAAAACCTGTGTTGGTCCTCAAATATAATTTTATCCTAACGCATCATAGCTATTTTCAAAAAGCCCAAGGACACGCTGTTACCTCGCTCACGTTATACAGTGTTAATATAGAAATGTATTGAACAGGCTAGTTAGGTAACTAATAGTGATAGTAGTTTGTTTATAATACAATCAAAAACGACATATGTGAAGGTTCTCAGTCCTCCATGTAACGTTAATAATCCAACGAAGTTTAAAATCAAGGGCAGTTCAAAACGATTACAGACACCAGTAGGTGTCGCACTGTGTCTGCTTTGTGCGAGCTACTGTCATGGAGATATTGATTTATGTTCTGTAATTAAAACACTTCCCATCATTTTCATTACAACTGTGCTTTCACAAATCACGTTTCTTAGCACAGCTGCTTAAGGCATTAGCCTACTCAATAAAATGAGCTCTTTCTCCTCATGTTTGATTGTCTGATTTACATGTGCTATTATACTGCGTGAAGTTTTAGGAGTTGACTGTAACACTCACAAATTTAAAAACATGTCTCACATATAGGCCTTCAGTCCAGTGGGGTGTGTGGTTCTAGTGTGTATAATAGACAACAAGCAGTATGTCATGCAAGTGAACATAATTTATTTTATTAAAATATTTATATTAATTTATTATTTGCATAAAATAACAAAATGAATACAACAAAAGGAGTTCTGCAAGTGAGAATAATAGAAAATAAAATTTAACAATTTATTAATTGCATAAAATAACATAACAGATGAACATAACCAAACTTAACCATTTAACTTAACTTAAAACCTAAACTAAAAACTAACTAAAACAATCCTCTAACTAATAGTGTCCTTCAAAACATTGACAATCTCCCCCATCCCTGTAATTTCAATTTTTTTTTCTTGGAACGTCTCGTCCCTGCATTTTGGGCAGTGCGGAGAGGTAGTTGCCCACTGCTCAACGCAGACCCGGCATCCAACGAGGCTGCGGCAGCACGGTGCCACAACTGGGTTTTCCATCACATCTGCAAGATTCAGAATATTTTTCAACAAATATTTCAACAGTTGTCTCAAGCAATTTTCATCTGTCTCATTTCACTTGTTAGTGTTACAGTGTGTTAATAGTTATATATATATATATATATATATATATATATATATTCCCATTGACTGCAATAATTAAATTTTAATAAAAATTGTGGTCATAGTAATGATATCTGTCTAAACATTCCCTTGTATCCCCTATATATCTCTGGTGTCATAAGCCTCTTGTTCTATATTGTATGACAGTAACATCCATATTTTTTTCTGCTGGTCACATCTTCACTGAAGCTACATCACACTTATATTGATACTAAAATTAAAATCCAATATCCAATATGCCATTGTTTTATAGCTGCAAGATTACATTAAACATAAAATGTTTTGGCACATTTCCCTGTAATTAAGCAGTACATATTTGTTTTCTTCTGAAACCCTGGGTTCTGTAGTAGAATCTAAAATAAATCTTTGAACAAAGTTTGGCAGTGCAGTGTCCGTTTATAATGTTGAACCCTTTAATGTGACAGGCGACTTTCAATAGGGTAATGCTATGACTTGATTTTACTGCAGAATGACTTGTTTGTAGATAATTTACAACTGACTAACCTCTGCATATAAGGCACTGAAACGTTGACCTGACTGTTGCCACCTGGTCACCAGTCAGAGCCACCGTGCTGACCCTATTTGCCCGAGCATATAGCCCCAGGTCCCGCAGTGCTTCCGTAATAGCTGGCAGCTCTTCGGCTGCCAGCACCAGCTCCTCGACACATCGGACAGTTTGGTCATCAATGCCACTGTGGGGTACAAAAAAGTTAGTTTACACAATTCAAGCAAGTCATGCTGAACAGCCACGTTGATTATTTGCTGTTATCTATATTTTTGGTTTTGATGACCTAACCCAACTTAACATAAGGACTTTTTAGTTTCACACTCATCCCTTTTCTGCAGAAATGGTTATAAAACCAGCTCCTTAACCACAATCGCAAAAAACTTGTTTGGTAACACTTTACAATAAGGTTAATTTATTAAACATTAATTAATGTATTAACTAACATGAACTAACAATGAGCAATACATTTGTTACAGTATTTATTAATATTTGTTAATGTTAGTTAATAGAAATAAAGCTGTTCATTTTTTGTTCATGTTAGTTCACGGTGCATTAAAGGGATAGTTCACCCAAAAATGAAAATTCTGTCATCATTTACTCTCCCTCAAGTTGTTCCAAACCTGTATGATTTCCTTTCTTCTGCTGAACACAAAAGATGATAT
Source organism: Leuciscus idus (assembly GCA_021554675.1). Taxonomy (NCBI): domain Eukaryota; kingdom Metazoa; phylum Chordata; class Actinopteri; order Cypriniformes; family Leuciscidae; genus Leuciscus; species Leuciscus idus. Next base: position 21,037,063 of record CM038629.1, read on the forward strand.
TTTAAAGAAGGTTGGTAATTAAACAGTTGCTGGCCCCCATTGACATCCATAGTATTTTTTTTCCTACTATGGATGTCAATGGGGTCCATCAGTCGTTTGGTTACCGACTTTCTTCAAAATATCTTCTTTTGTGTTCAGCAGAAGAAAGGAAATCATACAGGTTTGGAACAACTTGAGGGAGAGTAAATGAGGACAGCATTTTCATTTTTGGGTGAACTATCCCTTTAACTAATGTTAGCAAGATTTTAATAAAGTATTAGTAAATGTTTAAATTAGCATTAACAAAGATGAATAAATGCTGTATAAGTGCAGTTCATTATTAATTAATGTTAACTAATGTAGTTAACTAATGTAGTTAACTAATGAACCTTATTGTAAAGTGTTACCACTTGTTTTAAATGTGACCCAAAACCTGCTCAAGCTCATCCTCCAAAAAAAAAAAAAAAAAATCCTAGAACGCAACAAACTTACTAAATTAGGTTATTAAAATTAAACCTACCAGAATAAAAAAAAAAAACAGATGAGCCCCCAATTTGTTACAACCCCGGCTCTCAGGCCGCAACAAAGGAGGAGGATACAACTCAGGTTTTCAAAGATTAACATAAATTTATTTAAAACAACACAAAACAAAAGAATAGTGTGGCAGGCGCAAGCACCGACACTGGTGTCTGGGCGGGCAGGCCTAAATAGGTTGGGCTACTAGCCAGGTGCTCCCAATCTGCTTAATTGCCTGCAGTGAGAAACACACAGACAGCACACAGTACAGAGGCCCAACACAAAGAGCTCTTGGGGCCGTCACACCTTTTAACCAGTTTATTTGTATTCAGCATACTTTAAAATAACTTAATTTGATAATGCCTAATCAACTTAAAGTCATCTCCATTGCTGGATGGTTTTTGACAGAATTTATTGGTCTTTGTGAATTTGCTTATATGTTGAAAAGGGTTTATTGACTTGAAATTCAAAATTTAAATGTACATGTGGAGACTCTGGAGTATTTACTCTGCAGTGCCTTTTGTGTTGAAAGAAGTTAGTCTTGAATTCTGTAATAGATGAAGGCTTCTATAAACAGTATGCTTGTTACCTTGTCCTCCTTCTCTTCCGTCTCATCAAATCCTGGTAGGCACTGTCACAGAGGGCAACAATCTTCCGAGCATTCTGCTTCCAGAACAAGAGTCCTAAAGAGAAGATGTTGGGGATAAAATTACATTTTCAAATTTCAATTCCATTACTTTTTTTGATTTTGAACAGACTCCTTGGCAAGTTTAATGTGGTTTAGATGAAAGGCACAACTAACTACCTATTGACCTTGCTTAATGAAGGAAGTAAGAGAGAGCCCATTGCTGGCAACCAGGAGTGCAACAGGTTGCAAAAGAGTGGGACAATTATCAGCTTATATGAAAACACGTTACAAAGGCTACAAAATTAAAGTGAAATACATTCAATAAACAAGCTAATCAGACAATATTGAAAAAATAAGTGATATCCAAGATATGTGATGTCAATAATAATAATGAACTACTATTAAAGGTGCATTCAGCGATCTCACATGTTTTTTAGGCCAAAACATTTTTGTCACCTACCGCAAACATCTCCTCACTGTCCGCTAGCTGCCTGTCCCCTGAACACACTGTAAAAAAACGCAGGCTGAGTCCCAATTCGCCTACTTATACTACGACCTAAAAGTATGTACTTTTTTTGTGATGAAAAAGTACATACTTTTGAGTGTGTAGCAAAAGAGTATGCACGTTCTGGGACATACTTCGATGACGTCATGCAACGTAAACGAGAACGTGGTTGCCTAGTTACGCACACCGCGACTGTTAACAAAACATTTTACATTTCATTCATTCTTATATATCCAATATAATTGTATTTACTTTTCCCATCTTTTTTTCCACAATACATTTACAATGTGTTTCACCAAATGTAGGAGTGAAGCAGGGCGTCGTCGTAGATCAACCAAACACAGGTCGTTTGTGAGGCTGCTGGTTCTGACGTTCATGTGCAAATGTGTGTAACGAAAGCTACTTATTTTTACTATAAGTTAAAATATTTAAAGTTTATAGTGTAACTATTGTTTAACGTATTTTATACTTAATCTTATACTTGTGTATAATACTTAAAAATACCCCGATGAAAATGAACCATGCTTTTACTATAGTAAAAGTGTAGTAACCCTGTTTCTTTGGTTGGACTGATAAAGTTAACATTTGTACAGCTACAGTATTGCTACTACAAATAAGTCAGACAGAAACATCAAAAGAAATACATAAAAAAGACACTTGCATGACACTGTACTAGAGCCTTTTTATTTATTGTTTTGTAGCCTGCAATGAGGCGCTCAGTATCTTCATCGGACCCTACAAGATAAACACGGTGCTTTATTGGCACAACATAAACCCATTAATATTACGAGACAATAAAATATAACTTTAATTAGGGTTAAACATTTGAATTCTTACACTTAAAAACTGAGGGCGCATCTCCGCTGCTGCATCCGACTACCTTTACATCAGAAGAATTCAAGATTCACCACCATCACCGCAAAGCTCCTCCCTCCCGCACGCAATGGGTTGTGGGCAATATTAGCCGTTAGAGTATGCATTGATCTGCACTTCGAATTCTAACCGGAAATAGTAGACCATCCGGGTATCTTTGGAATACTCACTTCAACATACTACGATTTGGGACGTACTAATTCTAGTTTCACATACTATTTAGGACGGATAGTATGCGAATTGGGACTCAGCAGCAGTCTCTGCAGACAGCCTTTTCTTTCCTTCAGTGATTCTGCTTGTTAACAGCAGGTGTTCATAATTAATGCTCAATCACCACTTAATTATCTCATTAACTTCAACACTGCTTCAATGGTATTTTAACTCTGTAGTGTGCACACATATGAATACTGAGAAGTGTTAATTTAACATGGGCGTTTTTCTGTGTACTATTACATAAATCTTACCCGTTTCATTTACATATGACTGACAAATATGAATCACATTTAGTTTATTAATACAATTACATAAATCTTATCCGTTTCATTTATATATATGACTTAAAAATATGAATCACATTCAGATTATTAATTGGTTTATGTTAAAACTATGTAACTAATCTTTTTTTTGAGTGTGAATTTTAAATGCATGGAAACGCTTCACGGATCTTTCCTGCTGCTTAGCCTCTCAGCGGCTATAGGTTGCCGCTGATAATAATTTCAAACATCAACAAGACGTTACGCCAAACAGGATCGCTGAATGCACCTTTAAGTAGGATTTTTTTTTTTTTTACAATACCATACCTGTTGTGCCAATGCCTTCGATGAGGCGGTTTCCCTGACCATCACAAAGGACAATGTCTTCCTCTGAGCCCAGGTCATGTTTCACTTTTTCAGTTATAGTGGACACATTTGCCTCACGCTCCAAAAAAGTTACATAAAGGGTGCCTCCGTCCGCACGAAGGACTCCACCCTCCACCCTTCCGATTGAAATGCTCCTTTTGACAGATACAAACGGAGATAGATAGAGATACATTTAGAGAGTTGTTTTATCCTTCAGCCTTCCATACCATGCTTTTATGTTTTCCCTCACGGCTTTGCAATAATGCTCTGAGGGTGTATTTGGTTTATGTTGCAACAAACCTCGAAAAGCTTCTTGCGGCTGGTGCAGGCGCTGGTCCTGAACGGACAGCAGAAGCCACAGGCCTGGTCGCAAATCTGAACAGATTAGGTTGTGCTGGGAGAGATTGGGTTGGCAGTGGCACTGGTGCAGTAGGGCCTTCCTCTCCACAAACCTCATATCTCCCTGATAGTTCGATGTCCCCAATGTACCCTGTTGAGCTGGGTAGCAGGACAACGCCAGTCTCTGAAATTAAATAGATGCTGGTCGGCATCAGCTGCAAATACAAATATGACAATGTAAGTTGATTTTATTTCTCTCTCTTTCTCACTCACACAGGCAGAGTAAAAAGACTCTTCCAGATTTTATTCTCACTACATCAAAACGTATCTCATTATTTAAAATCATTGTAAATAACAAACTGCTTTCAGCAGGAGAAACAGGGACCATGTCAACCCTTACCGATGGCTCTAAAATAATTTTTCTGTACATTTCAAGTAATGAAAATGACACCCCAAACAGTGACAATAATAACGTCGCAGTTTGGTTAGTGATGTTACATCTGACACCGACGCTCCGAAGCTTGCTTCAAACTCGAAAGGTCCTTGCAATGAACCACTGCTTCGGAGCTTGTATCATTACGTCACTAGTCACGTGAAAATGACTTCTGAAGCAAACACACTGGTTCACTCCTGTAGTGAACCACCTGACTGCTTTGACAGCCCAATCCAGTGTTGACAGGTTTGAAACCTGGCAGCTGTATTTCTTATAAAAGTGAAGGTAAAAAAAAATATAGGAACAATTTACAGAAATTATATTGGATTTAATGGTTTTCATGGGAATTTTATTGGTTGTAATGGGAATTATAGTGGTCTCTGTGGGTCTACTGATACTGTATGTGTTGGGTTGTATTGGTGGGGGCATTAAATCCCTAATGGAATATGTCCCAAACAAACACAATACAAAAAATAATTCTGTAGTGGTTTAAATGGTAAAAGCCAATGGTTACTATTTTAATATAAAGCATTAGAATTTTTGTGATGATTTCCAACTTTTTTTTAAGCTGGTCTGATCTTCTGTCCTTGTTTAAATAAATAATTACACACACACATCATGCTTAATTCACCTACATAACTTGAGTTTCACAGCACTAACACGGTTTCAGCTTTGATCGCCTCGGTAAACACGTAATAAACGGGGCGTTACTTGCATTTTATGGTTGTCCGCTTTGTTGCATTACATTTACTTCACCAGGAGATGGTGCTGCAATTTATATCTGAATGAAGCTTCGAGTAATGAACCATTTTCGACACAATTGTATCAGAAAGCAATAATGCTTCGAAACACTTCATTTGGCCATCACTACGTTTGGTCGGTGAAGATTAAGAATTATTTACCAGTGTTGAAAGTATTGGGGAACACAGAATACAATTTCTGCAGATAAGTTTGCAGCTGTGGTCTATAATGAAAACGTGCGCAATTACACCCAATTTGGCGCTAACTAGGCTCAAATTTTTTTGCTTTTGCTGCTGGGCCTAACTTGGAAAGCTAAGAGCTCACAGATAAGGCATGCTCATATCAGTGTCACTTAAATTACATCATCATAAGGCACTTGAGGTGGATAGACTCTAAAAAATGCTGGGTTGTTTAACCCAAATCTGGGTAAAATATGGACAAACACAAACATTGGGTTAAAAAATAATAATTTAGAACTGTAATCCAGCGGCTGGGATCGTCCATATTTTACCCAAATTTGGGTTGAAAGAACCCAGCATTTTTTAGTTAGTCTTCATACCATGGCATGCACTCCATAAAAACTATTTTAACAGGAGTTTATTGTAAACATAACTTTGTTGCCGAGTTTGGGCATTCCAGCCTCTTTAACATAACGTTAACTTACACTATTTCTTTCAAGACTAAATTTAGGCTAAACCAATATTAAGCCTAACCTATATTGTATACCTCTTCTCGGATAGGCCTACACTTTGAATTTGATATTTTTTTCTAACCTTAAATATTCTCGAAATGTTTTCCAGGGTGATGTCCACTTCCCGGATTTGTATCGTTCTGGGTCCACGCCAGAGGGTGGCTTTGTCCTGCTGGTAATTCATCTTTCACGGAGATGCTGCAAGAGTCAAATCAGCGGTGGTCCCCCAGGTGCAAATGAGCAGTAGCCTAGCCTAATCTGAATTCTTCGCGCAATTTTTTGAGCGCCAGGAAATGACCTTTCAAAATAATCCGTTAACTTTTCAACATTAATGCTTACTGATAGGGTGACCAGATGAGATTGTCTGAAATTCGGGGCGGGGCCCGGAGAAGGGGCGTTGCTAGACCCCCTTTACGGTCTTGTGCCCCAGTAGTATAAATCTTCTGTGTCCCAGTAAATCTGAAGTTTGACTTTAACAATTTATTTTTATTCGTCAATGTATTTAATAGAAATTATATTATAAAGTAATAGAAATTGTCTATTTGCAACGCAATAATAAAACAATCAACGCTTGTAAAACAAAAGCTGATCTGAGCAGGTACCACTGGAACAAGCCGGTAACGAACTTCCGGTTTACGTTAGCCTGAAGATACCGCTATCAGAGAGCCTCAACAAGCCCAAACAACTTGCTTGGATAATGAGGGGTAGAGCTTAGATCGGGCCCAAAAAATCAAGCCCGACCCTACCTGAGCCCGTCGTGTCCGAGTCCGAGCCCGGCCCGACACATTAACTGTAATTATGAGCCCGAGCCCAATTTAGACCCAATCATTTTAACAAGGGGCGACGCCAGATAATTTTTTAACGTGTGTTGAGGGGGTACTAAATATATTATATATAAATACTTTTACCGCACAACATTCGGCATTCAATTAAATATTATTAAAGATTTATTATTAAATATTAATACTTATTATTAATAATAATGTTATTTCAACAAAATAGGCCATCTCGTTATTTCGACATCATATGTGTGCCGAGTGTGCGTGCAACAAGCAAGGTGTGCATTTGTAAATCCGGTGACACGCGTGCATTGATTTTTATTAATAAACTGGTGTTTTCTGTCAGTGTCTGCTGCAAAGATGAAGTTGACGATCGCCATCTCCGTAGTGAACGCGCATAATAGAGAGAAATGCACATCTTGGATTACATAATCAGAGAGTAGCCTATTTCTTTTCATTTTGAATTGTTTCATTTAAAGACATTTCAAGCTTTAGATAGGCTATATTTCTCATGTCTGAGTTTCGGATAATTTATGATGATACGCTCCTGTTCACGTGCAATGCGTCCGCGACGCCCATTAAGACTCGCAGGAAAGTTGTGATAGAATGTGGTTGGCACGCTATTGAGGTAGCCATGCAGTAGGCTAAAACATGACGAAACAAAAGTGTGTAGCCTATACAAAAATAGTCCTATTTTTATTATTATTGGCTTCTGTAGATGGACTATTTTCAAGCTATTGTTATCCAATTGTTTGGCCTTCAAACACCAAATAATACACGGGTCGAGCGGGCTATTATATAATAATAATAATAAAAAATCGAGGGTGGATGACAGATAAATCATTATAATTAAATGTGGTGAGTTTAATAAAGAGATGGAACTCTCATCACGGTAAAACGCAATGAACGCGCGTCACACATTTACTTTTGTTTTCAACAACTGTCCTAAGGGAAAGCAATCAAAGAAAACGTATCAGTGCTTGACATTATAACGCTTGTCTGGGACACGTGTGTGTTTTGTGTTTGTTTTAAGGAAAAAGTGATATAGCCTAAAATATAGGCTAGGTAATATAAAAAAATAACTAACTAATCACCGAAAACGCGAGGAAGATTCTGTTTTATTTCATTTAATGCAAGTCACGATTAGTTGATAATATAGCCCTATAATGTATGCCTACACACAACCATGCGTAAATTAGGCCCTATGTCATTTGAGCCTATAGTGTCTTATTATTTTAATTGAATGTATTGGTAAAATGTAAGAATTTTAAAAGAAATTTAGAGCATATACATTTATTAGGGGGGAAATGCCCTTTATAAAGGTACAACAATTATTCCGATAAGAGTGTTTTCAAAAAGTGATGTAATAAAACATTAACAATTTAAGTTTGAAGGTTAAAGCCTCTGTTTAGGCTATACAGGAAATGTAATTTTGCCTAAAGAAGAACTTTTAATTTAAATAAATGTTCATTTTAAATCAGCCTATACTTCAGTGTGATATGTTATCATGCTTAGCACTGAGAATTTGAAAAATTTTAATATGATGATCATGCAGATATAGCCTATCTAAATCAAAGAATGGGTGGTTGGCGGCTGGATTATTTATTTTTAACAACAGATCTCGAGTGACTCAATGTGCACCAGATTAATGAATTTATCTTTAAACAAAATGTTCGTCCGGGGGGCATGCCCCCGGACCCCATAGTGTTAGGATTTTACCACCTCCGCCTCATTTTCAATTGGGGACCTAGTAGTGCCCATTCTTTGTACGTCGCTAACTCACTTAGCTGGATTTGATTGTTGGCAATTTGTCATGATCTTTGAATAGTTTGGTTCTTAGACGCTCTTCCTGGACTTGCTCTCATAGCAACAGGTGCGCAATCTTAAACCTGCTCGCGAGCAGGCTTATTTCATGTAGCCTAAACAGGATTAGACTGCGGTTTCATAAGCGGAGCTGACACGGGAAGTCCAGCGCAGCTCTAGTGCAATTTCTGAGAGATTTTTTTTTCCCCTTATGACTTTATGTTTGCATTATTAATTTGTTGGAAACGCACTAATTTTCGACTAATCGGAGTCGGGCTTTAACAAAAGCAAAAACTCTTTGCATAAATGTGATCAATAACTCATGGCAAAATATTTGTAGGCTACATTAAGTTTTCATTTTCGCAGGTGAAAGCAACTCATTATTAATCAAGATTTAACAGTTGAAATGACTATAACAGCCATTTGGATTAGGCCTTACTTGATTTAATGCAGCAAAAAATATTTTACTGTAGCCTACTAAGATCGTTTATTTTCTTTTTTTCTCATGCTTTTTCATGGTTGCTTTTATAAACAGAACATTTATTTAACAGTGCCTTTTTAAAGGAGACTAGTAAGGCTAAGTAGGCTAAAAATGATCATTATGTAGAATATTTTTGTACTTAATGTTGTGTGGGTGCTTTCATTAATCACAAGGAACCAAAAAGGTCCTAATAAATACTCCTTTTATTGATACAAAGGCTTTAAAATCTAGTTTAAATCTCCACCCTCACTCAGGAAGGTATGACACAGACAGCAATCTTTAAAGAAAAAAACCAAACAACTCAAAATAAACCAATTCTGAATAGCCAACCAAATAGTTCAACAAAAATTAGGACAAATTAAATCAAAACCGAGGCAATCTGTTACAAACAAACAAAAAATAAATCAATTCACATACATCACTTAAATTCAAATAATAATCATAATAATACAAAAAGAATTTAAACCTTTCAGTAAACAAACGCATCATACCTTTAAAACACCCATTTTACACCCAGGCTGCTCTGGTTACCGGGGTTCTCGGGAGCGCTTGCGATCTACAAATACATATTTAAAACACCTGCACACCATTCCCTTTATTACTTGAAAACCCCCCGCACAATGGCTATATATACACACACATTACTCACCCAATTCATTCCCAGCGCCGTATTTATGTGGCGTCTTCACCGCATGAGTTTGGTGCATCACTTAAATCAGTCCGTGCTAATCCCCCTTAAATATATGCACAGTTCCTCCCCCCACCCCGTTTAACCAGAGCTCAATGTCACATCCAACCCCCACTTGTCAAATCATCGTCCCGATGATTCACCATATACATTTCCTGACAAAATCTTAAAAAAAACACCATTAACCACCTCTTACTCTTTTTAATTCATGCATCACTTGCAGCAAAAGATCTAAGACTGTCTCCATTGCTTCAACTTCGCTAGAAGGGGGTCTTAAGCCATCATTTAACCCTGTGGGGATTGCTGCAGCTTCCATACCCTGCACCGATCGTGGCTCTCTAAAGGGATTACTATGCTGTCCCGCTGTGGCCCTCTGGGAGCGTCGAACAGTAGAGTCTGTCCCAGTGGTTATTGATTTCTCGTCATCTCTGGAAGATACTTCTTCTGCACTCCTTTCAACCCCTGAGGACAGATTCTCTGGTACCACCACCCGGAGCTCCTCCCAATCCTCCTCAGACTCAGACTCTGACGGTACCATGCTTGTACTTGAGTCTGTCCCTTGATGCTCCCTTGACCATACAGGGTCCTTCTGCAGAGGTCCACAACGGCGTAGCTCCAAACGATGCACATTCTTTGGTGGACGAGATCGATCCACTGGAACTACCTTATACACTGCCTTGTCCGGGTCCAATCTTTCCAACACACAGTGAGGCAAATCCTCCCAAACATCCTGGATTTTATTTCTTCCTCTCACTCTGCGATTACGCAGGTAGACCAAATCCCCTGGATTCAAGCTGGCATCTTGGATCACCCCTTGTTGTCTTTGTCTCTGCTTGGCCATACTCTGCAACCGTCTCTGTGTCAGCCTATAAGCCTGTTGCAGTTTGTGCTGATGTTCGATCACCCAGGTCTCCACCATACCTCCTCCTCTCTTTTCCCTTGTACCACCCCTCAACAAATGGTCAATTGGGAGATCGGGGCTCCTGCCAAACATTAAAAAGAATGGGGAAAATCCAGTCGTTGCATTTTCAGTAGTATTATATGCAAACAATACTTCATGCACGTACTCATCCCATCTTTTTTTCTTTTCGGAAGGAAGGGCCCTGAGGAGATCATGTAAAGTTCTATTGAAACGTTCACATTGCCCGTTACCTTGGGGGTGAAATGCTGTTGTTCGGCTCTTCTGTATGCCATACATTCTACACAACTGCTGCACAACTTCAGCCTCAAAGCATCGTCCTTGGTCAGAATGAATCCGGGCTGGAACTCCGTATCGATGAATCCACTCCTTGACCAACACCTTTGCCACTGTTATGGCCCTCTGATCAGCTGTAGGTACGGCTACTGTGAATTTAGAAAATACATCCGTTATGACAAGCACATTTTCTCTTCCCCTCTGGGAACGTTCCAGCAACGTAAAATCCAATGCCACCACCTCCAAAGGTTTAGATGCTTGAATGCTATTCATCACCGTTTTTACTTTAGGCTGAACATCCTTAGACACAATACATCGAAGACAATGTTTGCAGAACTCCTGGACATCCTGGTACATTCCGGGCCAATAAAAGCGTTGACGTACTAGCTTAAACGTCCGGTCAATCCCCTGATGACCTTGATGGTCATGCAGCTGACCAAGAACTTCCTGCTTTAAGACTTGGGGTAAGAGAAGCTGTTTTACCCAGCCCCCTCCAGCATCTGCAATGACTCTATAAAAGATGCCTTCATGATCTTCCACTTTATCCCACTGTCTTAACAGCTCCAGTGCATCTTTTGACTCCTCTTTTCTCTCTTTCTTACCTGGCCCTTCCCCCTTACTCCAATAGAACTTCAAGCGGGAAATAACAGGATCCTGTTCTTGCCAGCTCTGCAGATCCTGTGCCTGAAATTCAGAGAAAACAGAAACAACATCCACTGTAGTTACAGATGGTGGCAAAATACTCCTCTTGTCTCCCTCCTCCAGTCCACCACCACCCCTGAATGTGGGGGTAACTCTCTCTGACACGGCCAGCTGTCGTGCTCCTGCTGACTTTTGACGGGACAAGGCATCAGCATTTCCATTCTTCTTCCCAGGACGGTACAAAATTTCAAAATCGAACATGGCCAATTGCGAAGCCCATCGCTGCTCCACAGCCCCCAATTTGGCAGTCTTCAAATGACTCAGAGGGTTATTATCTGTAAACACTGTAAACTTATTCCCAATTAAATAGTCCCGAAATTTCTCGGTTACTGCCCATTTCAGGGCGAGAAACTCCAGCTTCATTGTACTGTAATTGTCCATATTACGTTCAGACTCCCTCAAACCTCTACTAGCATAGGCCACTGGCCTCCGCTTACCTCCAACGTCCTGGGAGAGCACCGCTCCGAGTCCTGTATGGCTGGCATCTATTTCAAGAAGAAAAGGCTTAGTGAAGTCAGCATAAGCTAACACAGGAGCAGATGTTAATTTCTTTTTCAGTGTTTGGAAAGCTTCTTCACATTTGTCATCCCACCTCTGTCTGAATTTTTCACCAGTCAAATATACTCTTTTCTTTTGCTTCTTACCCTGTGGCATTTCCCCAACAGCAGCCAGCTGATGTAATGGTGCTGCCATCCCAGCGAATCCTTGCACAAAACGTCTATAATAGCTTGCAAATCCCAAAAAAGATCTAAGCTCTTTTGCTGTCTGAGGTTTCGCCCATTCTGCTACTGCTTGAATCTTCTCAGGGTCTGTCGCCACCCCCCTCACCAGCAATGACATGACCCAGGTAACGTACCTCTTGTTGGAAAAAACAGCATTTACTGAGCTTAACTTTGAGACCATGATGCTGAAATCGTTGCAAGACTTTCTCCAATCTCTCCAGGTGTTGCTCTACTGTTGATGAAAACACAATCACATCGTCCAAATACAAGAGCACTGACTGAAAACTTTCATCACTGAATATACGTTCCATCAGACGTTGGAAAGTACTTGGCCCATTGGACAAACCATATGGTAAACGATTATATTCAAACAGGCCAAACGGCGTACAAAAAGCAGTCTTTTGTTTATCCTTTTCTGCCACTGCCACTTGATTGTATCCGCTTGCCAGGTCCAGGGTGGAAAACAAACACGCTCCACTCAACGCATCTAAGGATTCTTCGATTCTAGGCAGTGGATATGAATCTCTTCTTGTTTTTGCATTTAACTGCCTATAATCCACACACATCCGAATTGATCCATCCTTCTTCTTTACAATCACAATCGGTGAGGAATATGGGCTGCAGCTTTCCCTAATTACCTTTTGCTCTAAAAGTAACTTAATGTGAGCTTTAACCTCCTCATATTGAGTAGGGGGCAACCTTCTATACCTTTGACAAACTGGAGCCTCATCTACCACTGGGATCTGATGTTCAATCAAATCAGTATAGCCCAAATCCCCACTTCCTTCAACAAACACAGAAGCATATTTATTCAATAACCTCCTGGCCTTCCCTTCATGCTCCACACTCAACAGAGGAAAATTAAGTGCCTGAACTTGTTGAGCAGCTGTTACCCCTGACTGTGACACATTACTCTGCTCAATAAAAACCGTACAATTTTGTTCTTCCTGTACCGGGGTAAACTGAATATCAAGATCCCCTCCACTTACCACCACTTCAGCCCTATGAACAGACGCTAGTCGAACATGTGGGTACAAAATAACATCCCTAGTTCCCACATTCATAATTGGGACCAACAATTGTCCTTTTTCTGGGGACACTATTGAACCTATCATTAAAAGGTCTGCTGGTAAACTCCCCTCACTCTCTATCAGAGGCTCTAAAAGCAAAGACTCCTTTGGCATGAGTCTAGTGTACCCACTCGCTGCACAAACCAATTGAAGCGTACCTGCTGGCACCTTGACTGGACTTTGGGCCAACAGTTTCACAAAAGACTGATTTTGTGTATCGTACAATTGACAGATTTCCAACGCCTGTTTCAAAGAAGCTTCACATTGCTGCATCATAGGACTTTTCGAATATTGAGACCCAAATTGTTGCTTCAAAAGCTCATGACAATTTTGAATTACATTCATACCAATTAAACCAGGAACCTGTTTCTTTCTTTCCCTTGTCTCTGTATCAAATGTGTCTTTCACCACCAACACCCCCTGTTTTGGAAGAATTTGGTCAAGGATATTAATATCTAGCTCCAGATAACCCACATATGGGATATCAAGGCCATTTGCTGCTTTTAACACCAGCCAACCACAGTCCTTCAAAGCGTCTACATCCTTTCCAATGATATGCTGTTTAAAAAAACTCTCAGTTATCATGGAAACCATAGAGCCAGTGTCAATTAAACTATTTATTTCAACACCCCCCATCTTCACAACAGTGACTGGACATTGACCCACCAATTGTTTATAGATTTCTGGGCTAGTTCCTTGAACCATAGAGCCAGGTGACCCCTCGCTTACTGTGTGGCTCTCCACAGCAAAGGGTGTTAGTTTAACGGGCCAGACTTTTGGGCTTGGGGATTGGATACATCATCTGCAAGATGTCTCTGCTGTCCCCATACTTGACTGGGGTTCACAATCTCACTACAATAACGCCCAATATGTCCCACTTTCTGACACTTGAAACAAATAGGCTGTCCTGAGGGATCAAAGGAATACAATCTTCGTGGCCCTCCCTGTTGTTGCCTATTAAATGCTTGCAAATTGGACATTTTCTCAGTTAAATCACTTAATTGCTTTTGTTGACTTTTCACCATACCAAACAGCTCTACTAACATTGGATCAGTACTCTGTTTTGCAATCACTGCTTCACTATCTATAGTACTGAGGTTCTCAGACCCAAACGATGTTTCAGAAACCCTCACCCCGTCACTAGCCCACTCAACAGCTTCTTTGCGGACATCAAGGAATGTTAAGCTTGGTTTCTGTCTAATCATTCTTTTTAATTCTCTACAGAGTTCCTTACTTCTCACGTTCTCTGCAAACTGATCCCTAAGCATTACATCCTCTTCCGACACACCCCTTGGGTTACAGCTTTTTAGTTCTTTTAACAAAGCCATTAATGCATGTGAGAACTCAATTAGAGTTTCAGTTTTCCCTTGTTGCCTTTCAAAAAACTGTCTCTGTAATGCAGTAAATGATTGAGCACTTCCAAATACTTCAAGCAAAGCTTCAAAAATTCCCTCTGGCCTGGACCGTGTTTCCTTAGATCTATACTTAATTTCCTGTTTTGCCTCACCCTCTAGATGTTCCCAAATGTAATCAACTGCCTGATCTGGTGTAAAGTTACGGGCCTTGAACACACTTTTCAGGTCCTCAATCCAATCACTCAGAGGTACACTTGAAGCTTTACCAGTATAAACTTTACATCTCTTCTCTCTGGGAACATAAACCACCTCTACCTTTGTTGTGCTTCTTTCTTGCCGCACAGTCCCAGTGTCCATTACAGCACCCCTTGACAGTTTCTCGTTCTCAATAGCCAGTCTATCTTTCTCTTCCTTCTCCCGCGCTAGTCTCCTCTTTAGATCTGCCAGCTGATCCTGAAGCTCCTCCATTATGATCCTCTGTGCCGTAGTCCTTGGCCCTTATTTGACGATCGTCTCCGTCTTCACCACGGTTTTGATTTAATTTGTCCTAAAAAAAAAACAAAGAAACAACCACAAAGAGAAAAAAAAAAAAAAAAAAAAAAAGAAAAAAAAAAAAAAAGGGGGGAGTACACCTAAATTAGGGACCCCATCCTCGTCGCCAAAATTCTGTTGTGTGGGTGCTTTCATTAATCACAAGGAACCAAAAAGGTCCTAATAAATACTCCTTTTATTGATACAAAGGCTTTAAAATCTAGTTTAAATCTCCACCCTCACTCAGGAAGGTATGACACAGACAGCAATCTTTAAAGAAAAAAACCAAACAACTCAAAATAAACCAATTCTGAATAGCTAACCAAATAGTTCAACAAAAATTAGGACAAATTAAATCAAAACCGAGGCAATCTGTTACAAACAAACAAAAAATAAATCAATTCACATACATCACTTAAATTCAAATAATAATCATAATAATACAAAAAGAATTTAAACCTTTCAGTAAACAAACGCATCATACCTTTAAAACACCCATTTTACACCCAGGCTGCTCTGGTTACCGGGGTTCTCGGGAGCGCTTGCGATCTACAAATACATATTTAAAACACCTGCACACCATTCCCTTTATTACTTGAAAACCCCCCGCACAATGGCTATATATACACACACATTACTCACCCAATTCATTCCCAGCGCCGTATTTATGTGGCGTCTTCACCGCATGAGTTTGGTGCATCACTTAGGGTGTACTCACACTAGCCAGTTTGAACCGTGCCCGAGTGCGTTTGACCACCAAAGCGCGGTTCGTTTGACTAGTGTGAGTGCTCCGAACCGTGCCCGGGCGCGGCTCGATTAGCCGGCCCTGGCCCGCTTGGAAGAGGTGGGCCAGAGCACGGTTCAGTTGGACTCGGGCGCGGTTCGCATGCAGTGTGAGCGCTAACCGTGCTGGACTCCATTGTGTTCAGTGAGAGCGCCGCTCTTCCTGTTTATCCCGAAACCGTCGCACCATAATGAAGTAAGCGTGCTCCGGCACGAATGCTGAAACCCTATGTGAGTGCAGGCCAGAGGGGGAGTGGGGAGGGGGGACAATCGTACTCGGGCCCAGTTCATGGCAACCGTGCCTAGTGTGAGTACACCCTCAAATCAGTCCGTGCTAATCCCCCTTAAATATATGCACAGTTCCTCCCCACACCCCGTTTAACCAGAGCTCAATGTCACATTAACTTTGATTTGTTCCCATGTTCTATTGTTGTGACGGACATTAGGCTACAACGAACAAATAATGCAATTATTAAAATACAAAAATATAAACTTTATTCTAATAAGTTCTAAAAACATCTAACATGGCCACTTCTAATGGATTTAAATTGTCTGCTACTTTTTGCCAGCCCTCCTGGCTTTTGCAGACTTTAAGGTGTTTCCTGGCGTTTTGTATAAAACATTAAAATTCCGAATAAACTATCTTGCTCTGCTGAGGAGAAAAACTGTGCGCGCTCTTTGGCCACGCTGAGCAGCCAATAGCAGCGTTGCTGATCAATGTTTCTACTATCGATACATATCCCCTTTTAAACCAGCGCATGAACGCGCAATTATCTCAGATAACTCAATCCAGCGATACTAATCATAACCGGCAGGTCGTTTTCGAAGAACCCAATTAGCCAGATCAGGATTAGCACGATGATATGATCTAGGATGTCATTTGATCTCGGATGCTTTAAGCAACGTATGTGCCCCTGTGCCCCCAGTAGAGCTTCACGACTAGCAACGCCCCTGGGTGGGGGCTTACTATGATATTAGACTGCATAGCCTATATAATAAAAGATGAATTTCAAACCTGAACCAAGCATATTTTTATTAAAAGTTTAACAGTCTGTTTAGTCACACAAAACAACAACTTTAACCTAACTTACCACATAACAAATTTTTTTAAATTGCCATGTGTTAAAATTTGTTAGCACTGAAAATATTGCTAAGGCAAAAACAAAAACAATTATAAACAACAGGTTTTCGGAAGCCACTGAGGGATGATGTCCAGGGAACACTGAAGCTAAAGCAAGCCACTGATGTCTCTAAAGTAATGTCAACGCTGACAATGTCTTCTGGTCAAATCAATCAGGCCTTGGAGTCCAGACTTAAAATCTTCTGGTTGATTGTTGACAGCATTGTCCAACATTACAGTCACATCTGGCCATTGCAGAGCAAATTCCCTCTCTGCAGTTTCCTGGTCCTGTGCACTCTGAAAGGGGTTGGTGCCAAAGTGTGATACTCTTGTCAATGATCCCACCTCTTGCTCATACCAGTCTGCAGCCACTGATGCCTCTGGCAAAAGGTCTGTGGATACGCGTTTTGGGCATCCCTCTCTGGCCAAGTAACTGGGGATTCCCTTTCCTAAAAGTAGTAAAGATAAAAAGGATACATTGCTCAAGCTATACAATAACAATTTTTTTTTTTTTTTTTTTTTAAATAAAATAAATCCCACTTTGTCGAACCACTGTGCATTTTGAGAAGCTGACCCACAATCTTGCTTCATGCGTATAAAAGTTAAAACAAGTACAATCAAGCCCAAAAGACCAATTCATACGCATTTTAAAAAAAACTGCCAAGGATAAAATACACAAGAAAGCTGTGGGCTTATTTCCATTGTGGTCCTCTGAGGGGGAACAATCTACGATAGCTTAAGGATGACTGTTGTTATTAGACAAATTATTCTGTTATTTACTACAACATAACATTTAGGATTTGCATAGTAAAATGTGAATTTGCTTTACCAAAACGACTATGAAAATGTGTTTTAATAAATGTTGCATAAAATTACCTAGGACTTAATGTTATAGTACAAAGCTCAATGATGGTCTCAGAACTCGCTTATGATCTGCATCATGCTTCCCCTAATGTTTTATTAAACAAGTTAAAAAATATGTTCATCAGAAAACCACTTAAAATAGTATACAAAACGCGTGACATTGTCATTAATAATAGGCATCACACATTTTATAACGCATTTTCAAAATTTTGTTCACAATGAGATGACATGCAATCAGACTCAAATTTTATTGAGACAAACCCCAACACAAACCTGGAATCCTGTGGGCATTCCACGCTTGCACAACACGGTCAATTCCAAGCCGAGCCAACTGGCATGTCAAGGATGACACACAGAATTTGGACATCATGTCCTCCATATCCAACACCTCCTGATCCACTAGTTGGACCAATGCCACTTTTAAAGGGTAGTTCACCCTATTGTTGACTTCAGGCCAAATTCTTTCAATAGTGTGATTCTGTCAAAGCAAAATATAAAATACTTATTTAGATTCTTTACACAGAGAATACTGTCCAACAAGAGCTGATTTCAACACTACACAATTATCACCAACCTTTAGCTTTACATTACAAATATATACAAGCATAAGGAATTACAGTGCTATGCATAAGTTTAGACACCCATACTAAAGTTGACTAAAAAGAGGAATACAAAAATCATCTTTTGGAAACTGAACTTAATGCCTTAATTAAAATTAGGAAAAATCCAACCTTTAAGGACACCAATTTTCTTTGTGAATGAATAATGCATCGTAAATAAATAAATGTTCTTCCTTAAAATACAGGGTGCATAAGTTTGGACACCCCTATGTTAAATTCCCATAGAGGTAGGCAGATTTTTATTTTAAAGTTTTTTTTTTTTTTTTTTTTTAAGGATACTATGCATCCTGATAAAGTTCCCTTGGCCTTTGGAATTAAAATAGCCCCACATCATCACATAGTCTTCACCATACCTAGAGATTGGCATGGTTTTATTTCAGTTAGCCTAATAGCTAGTTTGATTTGCATTGAGATATGATCTTATGGAAAGTACCCCATGCCAATCTCTAGGTATGGTGAAGGCTATGTGATGATTACATTTTAATTCCAAAGGCCAAGGGAACTATCAGGATGCATAGTATCCTAAAAAAAAAAAAAAAAAAAAAAAAAAAAAACTTAAAAAAAAAAATCTGCCTGCCTCTATTGGAATTTAACATAGGGGTGTCCAAACTTATGCACCATGTATTTTACGGAAGAACATTTATTTACGATACATTATTCATTCACAAAGAAAATTGGTGTCCTTAAAGGTTGGATTTTTCCTAATTTTTTAAATTAAGGCATTAAGTTCAATTTCCAAAAGATGATTTTTTATTCCTCTTTTTAGTCAACTTTAGCATGGGTGTCTAAACTTATGCATAGCACTGTAATTAAAAGGGAGACTGACATTAAAATCATTGAAACTTACAAATTACAATCAGGGTGTGTGCATATTTTGCTCAACTGTACTCACCTTTGTTGATGGTGTTTGCATATATGGTGGCCTCTCTGTGTTGTGGCGGTGGCTGGCCAATTTCTCTTGCATGTAAAGAGTAAGGTAGAACTCTTTCCCATGGTCCACTCTTACCTGGTCCCACATCCCATACTCCATCACGGCACCTCTGCAAGAAAAGATAATATTCCCAATTCTTTGACAGCAGTATGGAGTCTGTTAGTGTCACCTCTAGCTGAAATATATATAGTATGTCTTATGTTGTCAGGTAGTGGGGAGGTAATCTGAGTGTTGACTGGCTGCTTAAAAGGCAGTATAGCTGCAACAATTATATGATTAGATGAACCCCAAACTACTTCGAAACTACTACAAACTCCTTCACTAATTTCTGCATCTTAATTGTAATTGTTTGCTGTTTTTATTACAAATTAGAGTAAACTTTTAAAACCACTTTAAAAATAATGCTAACCTCATAATCCAATTAATTATTTGTATAGATAAAATTGCATTCTTAACATTCACAGATAAGGCCTGAAAATTGGCCAATTTGATTTTAAGGTTTTGTGTGTTTAAGCAAACAGTGTTTAAGCAAATCATGAATTGGGATGATTTCCAGAAGCTGGTTCTTATTTTGACAAAGTTATTTTGCTGTTTTTGGGTACATTTAAAAGGTGGTTTAAATTACCTGTAAATGTCACTGTATATGGTGAGGTTGTTCTTCACAGGCATTGTTGATTTTCCAACAATTTTGCTGGAGAAGCCATCGATCGCCAGCACATGAGTCACACCAAACATAACCATTTTTTCATTCTGGTCTATGTGTACTTTGTGACCCACATAGCCAGCATTATATGGAACAGGATTAAGGTTCCTGGCTCCCTTAAAAACATACAAAAAACAGACAGAAAATCAGTACATCATTAGAAAACCGTAGTTTTTCAAATCAAAGAAAAAAAAAGCACATTGGTGTAAAGCTTTAGACATAACCTACTATACTGTAGCAAATACATTTAAACCCTCCTGTAACCTACTCTTACAACCAAACAACATAACACCTGAGCAACCACTGTTACTTGATTATCGTACTGATTGAAAACAATACTGCAAGACATTCTACTACCACAATACACTTACTGCTACTATTCATAGTACCAAGGACTACTACTGCTACAGCTACAGCTGAAGTGAGTACTTGTAATGTTAGTACAATTATCATTACTGATAGAACTTTTCAAAAACACTAACCAATTAAACTGTCTCATTTACCTCAATGCCAGGAAATCCCAACCTTAAAAATCCAATAATCAATACACTTAATAAGCCTTTAGTAAATCCGGCCTTTATTGACATTAGATCAAACCTACCTGACATCGTGCCCTGTGATAAGGCATGTGAATGTTGCGCAAGACATCTCCCACACGACCTTCGGATGCATGGACTCCTGCGGCTGCAAGATAGCCTGTCATCATTTTTCTGCCATAGGTAGGACCAGTCTTAAGGTAAAGAAAAGAGAAAAGATGGTTGATTCAATTTCTATTTAGGAGAGACATGTAATACAAACACATACACTGGGGTCATCAAGTGTGAAACCACTAGTCAATGAGTCTACTTTTATTTTATTTTGTTGAAGCATATTCCCCATTCACAACGTGCATGTTTGCCTACTCAAAGACGTCATACAAACAACATTATTAAAAATATAGGCTAAGTCAAGTAGCTTACATTCATAGTATTTTTTTTTTTGTAATTTCAAGTAAGGCTATACATGTAAAAAAGTATGATATATTTATAATGTAGTATACACAAAACATAGTTTATATTGGACCGGATAGAGCAGGGATGGATGGGCAACTTCGGTCCTGGAGGGCCACTGTCCTACAGAGTTTAGCTTTAACCCTAATCAAACACACCTGAACAAGCTAATCAAGGTGTTCAGGATTACTAGAAAATTACAGGCAGGTGATTTTTTTTCATAGCAACATAGTATCAGCCCAGATCTGGCCCAAATCTGGTTCATGTGGATTTCACACGGTCCAGATGTGGGCCGGATCTGGGCTGATACTATGTTGCTGCCTGGGTACTCCTTTCATCATCAGCAAACAAAACTCGAATAATCCATGCACACTTGAAACTTCATATTAGGAGAGGCAGTTAAGCCTACCTGTTTTATGGATTTGAAGACAGCAGCATGCAGTTCGTTGTCCGTCACTCGGGGTCTTCTTAAGCCATTGTCTTTGCAAAAACGACGAATATTCGCTACCGATGCTCCTCTTTGCAAGCCGCACTCAAATGTCAGATGGTTACTAATGTCCTCATCAGTACAGTCACTAAGCAACATTTTACCAATTACTTCAAAGTAGGGAGACAGACTGGAGTCCATAGTTACAGGCAAAGTGCAGGCTGCTGCTTTGGCGCTTTTTATACAGCCACTCGTTGGCGCAAAATCAGTAGGCCTATTATAATTCGGTCAAGGTCACGCCATCTATGCTTCGGAGAAGCTCTGTCGCGCCATCTAGAGTATGGGGTCTCTGCGGAACAAAAGTGGGCGTTTTTAAATTTGTGGGTGTTTTCAAACTGGTGGGTGCATACAGTTCGTGGGGTGGGGTGGGGTGGGGTGGGGTGGGGTGGGGTGGGGGAGCCAAGTGCCGGTACTCTCTTGCATTGGCAAATCATGACATTGTAAATTTCTACAGTGAAAAACAAAACTTGGAAATATTGCAGGTACAGCAATTTATTGTTATTTATTAACAACATAAATGTATTTAAACAATTTAACAAGTCGTGCGTGCGTGCAAACGGAACTCCTCCAAGTCTGCAAGTTTCTTATTACTTCATGTTGATCTACTGTTTTTATATAGGCATATTTTATAATGTATACAAACAGTATTGGTCATGATTTTGGCAGGCAATTATTAAATAATAAAACAGTAGATCAACATGAAAATCACCACAAGACCACAGTGGTAGTCTGTGAGATTTAGAACAAGAATCTGGTGGATTTTGCTAAAAACAATTTGATTTTATTATGTTTTTTTTGTTTGTTTTTTTAAGTCTGCCGACACCAAGCGCATAGCTACACCTTGAGCCTACGCAACTTCGTGTCCCAGCATGTACAATCGGCCCGAGCTCGGCTGCCCCGCGGCGTCTGCGGCTTATTCGGCATTGGCGTGTGTTAACCGGGCCGATTGTGGCCCGCAGCTCGCTCTAGCACATGCATTTTTGTTACGGCTGGGCCTCACCATAAAAACCGGCTCCGGATCTGGACCACTTCTGGAAATGAAATCAAGGATGGTTTTAATGAGCAATAATAACATTAAAAAAATATTTTTAAATTGACGTAAATTCCTGACCGTATCTGATAATGTAGGACATCGACTATATTGTCAAAACAAAATATATGCGGTAAATAATAATTAAATAGTGTTGTTTTGCACAGAGCATTCTTTAATATTTATACCATAGCAAAAAATATTTAGTTGTCATGAAAATCATTCTTTACATGTAGCCTATGTATTTTAAACATGCATTCGCGCTTAAGCTGACATAGACGCGCAATAGGCTATATTTTTAAGCGTAGAAGGTGCGACCATGGGCGCGATCGCACTTCTCCGAAGCACAGATTGCGCATAGAGATTGCGTGACAGCGGTAGGCTATTATACTGAGGCAGCTTTGAAAAGCTGTCTATGGAAAAGCTACAGAAAAGTTTGGGCCCATGGTGGGTGGTCTATCATTGGATACCGCCTGATGAATTTTGTTTTTCTAGTACCTCATATTCATTCACGTATAATAGTCTTCTTTGAAATGTGTACCTTGAAATGTTTTGTTTCCATTCCAGATTGATTTTAAAGGCTAGTTGTTGTCAGCAATTACTATTGGCAATGTTAAGCAGAATAGCCTATACTTAACAACTGCCATCATTATTTGATACAAGACCACACTATGAGAACACCTAAAGTTTTGATAATATTTATGGAATATAATTTATGGAATTCTACTTTTACATACATTTTTCAGATAAAGTTCATGTAAGCATAGTGATGCACAGTTCACTTCTCCATCATCTATTGTGATATCTGTCATTGCACAGTCCAAATGATATATTGAGCTGCAGTCAAAGGGACTGAAAGCAAACAAAAGTTGAATGCTTATGCTGATTAAGACACACAGGCTAGGTGTACAGACACATTCTCATTTCTTAATTTTATGCCATTCTAAAACATTTTTATGTTAACATTGCAGTATAAAGACAGTGCTGCAAGTCTGATCATAAGTAAGGACATTCAAAGTATGGACAGATGAGGTCACCACCAAGGAGAGCCTTGAGGATTATACATCATCAGTGTGACACGTTACATCAGCAAATGGTGGTGATCACCTGAGCACCAACAGACTGCAGAGCAACCCCAAGCTATCAGACTCTTAAACTATAGTTCATCCTCAGCACTGCTCCACTGATCATAGTTTATTTCTGTTTACCATTTTTATAATTGCTTCTATATTAGCCTGATAATGTCTGCTATGTACCAGAAGGGAGTTACAAACTCAATTTATACTTTATGATATATATATTATATTGTGACAAAATATACCCACCTACCTTAAAGAAGAATAAAGTGAATGTTTTGGAAAGGCAGAGTCAAAAGTTATGACCTTAAAATGATTGAAATGTTGTGGAAGGATGAGGAAGCAAGCAGCTCATGTGAGGAAACCCACCAACATCCAAGAGTTGAAGCTGTTCTGTACAGAGGAATGGGCAAAGATTCGTCCAAGTCAATAAGCAGGACGTATCAAAAGTTACTGGAAATTTTTTGTTGCAGTTATTGCTTATGTAATCAGCGTTGACAGCCTGATTTTAGTAATGTAATTATGTTTTGGGGTTTTCTTTTGAGGACCTTGTAAAATGTTCTTACCTTTTCTGCAGCCATTGATTGTACATGCAATGCCCTTGAAAGCATGTATGTGCTATATAAAGTTTCAAGACTTGTATGGATTCTCTTCACTTGCATGACACAATCGGAGTTTTGTATGTTATACAAACTGGAATGTGTATAGAAAGATTCACACAGTATATAGCACACTGGTAAATTATTCTTCTTTTATAATCTATAAATTATTAATTATCCTACATTAGGATTAGGACATGTCTGATGTGAGTTTGTTGTCTGAGCTGCTAAGAAGCTGATAGCAGTGTTATAATCAGGTTAAAACAGAAGCAGGTTTAACTCTGGGCTGGGTGAATGATGATGATGATAACTAGGCAAATAAAATCAAAAACAAAATAAAATGAACAACAATATCTGTATCAGTAATCTTGATTTAAAACAGTTACCAAAGACACCATACAGTCAGTCATTTAAATACTGCCACCTGCTGGTAGAAAGGGGGAACCGTTATCCATTACGGTGGAAACCACATTAAATATAAATTTAATTATATAATATAGCGCTAACAGTAACAACTCTGCACACACAATAAGTTCTTAGGTTAACCTATATTACCAACTGTATTGAGCCAAACAATGCGCTCATTAAACGTGACTGGTGATGTCTGGATAGGCACGATATGAAATAGCTGTAATAAACTACTGTTGCTAACATATTTATTCCGGTCCAGGTTTATATAAGGCTATTTATTAATTGATTTTTCTTCTTCTAACGTTACTCTGGTATAACGTTAGCGCTGCATATTATGACCGTTCTAAAAGCTTGGCTTTTATTTTGATAGGCCATATTTACTATTACTTCCGGGTCACGTGGCCAACCTGTCTGTATTTCAATGTAGATCTTCAAACGAAAAAATGGAAAAAGGAATTTCAAAAAACCAAAATCGGACCGTTATTTGATTTTGGTTTTGTCATTTTTCGTTTTTGGATTCAGAACCAAAAACGGGAGAACGGCTCTTTTTTTACTGTTTCTTTGTTTTTGGTTTGAAACGACAAACGAAAAACAGGTGGTTTCTCGTTATTTTGATTTGTGTTTCAAACGAAAAAACAAACTATCAAAACGTACACGGACCCATGAACAAACTCGTTGTCTAAGGAGACAACGAAGGATGTGTTGGGAGATCAGGATCTACTAATTTGAACAGCATGTGACCGCATGTCATAGTCATTGTCGTTACACCTACTTTGTAATCCATAAGTAACTAACGCGCTAGTTTTCATACAAAATAAATATGTAACATAAATAGGTACTTTAGTTATTATTAACACAATAACGTAACACATGCAGGCTATGTTTCTCAACACTGAGAATGAATAAATAAACACCTGTTTCTCCAGATTCGCGCTTATCAGTCATCCACAAATCACAGCACTTTCATAATCACTAAGCCGTAACGATTTCAATTTTATTTAGATTTATTGTTCAGCATTACTTGAGTATTTTACAATTTGCATGGCTGAATGATGTCTTCCTCTTATATGAGTAACCATTAATGAATGACGCAGTATTTTAAGATAATCCATGCGATCACTCCCGTGTGATAATTGAATCCAGATTAAGATACAATATTTCAAATTTCCACATCCACCCCAGGCCGTTTACCTTCAGGAGTTAGAAGTACCGAGACTACTGGACTGTCCTC
This sequence comes from Leuciscus idus, assembly GCA_021554675.1. Lineage (NCBI taxonomy): Eukaryota > Metazoa > Chordata > Actinopteri > Cypriniformes > Leuciscidae > Leuciscus > Leuciscus idus. The sequence continues at coordinate 21,062,777 of CM038629.1, forward strand.
TAAAATCAGTCAGACGGCGGGAGTGGAAGGGGGATCGAGCGGGATTCTTTATTGGTGTCGATTTTAAGTCTCTTTTTAGGGGCTGTTTACACCTGGCCACTTCATGCGTTTTCTCAGATCGGATAGCTATCTGATTTATCAAAACGATTCCATGTGCACCTGGTCACATAAATGTGTTTTTGCAAAACGGATTTAAATCCGATCTTCAATTCCCGCGCTATATGCAGATTTAAAGGAGTGCACGTCACCGAAAGCAACAGATATGAGCTGCATTTTATTGATCGTCAGCTAAAATTTCAAAATCAAAGACAGGAATAAGAGAGAGCAGTAACAGCCCTGGTAAGATCGTTTCGTTTCTTTACTTTTAATGATGATGATTGTGTGTTAAGCGTCTGCGACTTACTTTCACTTTGATTTGCGATAGTTTGCACGTTGGCTTAAGGAATAGATGCTCAGCTTCTCATCTGCGGTGATGCGTGTTCCATAGCGTCATCATATCTGGCTATAACATTACATATAGCCTATAACACGCTCTCACACGTTTATTTTTTTTGCATTTTTGGGAGGAGTACAATTTACATATGTGGTTTCAACAACCAGATGCATTTACACTTGTCCAGTTTCGTCTGGAATGCGGCCCAGACCTCCTCCTGAAGTGGTTTGAGCGATCGGATTCAAATCCGTCTCGAATGCGTTTAGGAGGGCATTTACACCTGGTCTTTTCACGATCGGATAGCTATCAGATCACAGAAAACGCATGAAGTGGCCAGGTGTAAACAGCCCCTTAATGATAGGCCTTACACATCTGTCAATCATCCCTACTTGCTATTTGGGAAATGAGCCCAGCGCTATGATTGGTCGAACTCTTCTTCTTTTGGTGTTGCTTGATTTGAGGACTGCGAGGCGTCACCAGGTTTTTGCGTAGTTTAGAGTGAAAAATCGTACCAGCGTACTTTGAGGTAAAAATGCGTATCCGCTACGCAAAATGCGTAAATGTCAATAACTCCAAAACGAAATGAGATATTTTCACCAAATTTGAAACAAACATGTATGTGAGTACACTCTGAGGACACACCAAAAAATTGTGGGATTTTACCTCTTGGTAGTGCTATAATAGAACAAAACATGAAATTGCCATTGACTTCAATACAGTATTGTGATATAAAATACTATACTTAACGAATGCATTGGTGTAAAATTACGAAACTCAGTATGTGCCATCAGCACCATGCCCTGAAGGTGCTGAAAAGATTTCAAGACAGCGCCACCTTTTGGTCAAAAGTTATAAGGGAATTTCCAAAAATGCTAATAAATTTGAAATAAATTAGCCTATTGCAATGGCACTGGTCTTAATAGATCTCTTGGGTCACACCGAGAACGAAGATACCAAGTTTGCCATATTTACCCAAACTTCCTGTCCGCCATCTTGATTTTCATTTAATACCTACTTTTTCTAACTCCTCCTAGACCGATTGTCCAATTTTCACTAAAATTGAATCGTATCATCTCCAGACCATGCCAACTAAAAGTTATGGATTTCGTGTTGATAGATAAAACCGTTTTCGTATACCGCAGCAGCAAATTTGAGGTATTATGCCCAAATGACTAATCTGGCTTTATATCTGCAATGACTTGACATATTGACACCATACTTTGTATGTGTCATTGTCACTTCACTCTGACCACATCACATCAATTCCGTAATTGCGCCACCTATTGGTCGAAAGTGATAATCCATTCAATCATATTTTTTGTTACTGTATGTGATTTTTGCCTAAATTCATCTTTAAATGTCTTTAATTGGTCCTTGTTGCAGTTGGTCTGACACTCCCAGCCATGTTGGCATGTCTTGTCGTCTGTTTGCGCTTGGCCCCGATAATTGCTGCTTGCAGCTATATTATTATATTTATATTTATTTAAACCTGGGAATATCTGTGTTAACCATCTTCCTCAAAATAAACCTTAGAATAGTGTTGTCAAAGGTACCAGATTTAAAAAATGTGACGATACCAGCATTTCCCCCTAGCATTTTTAGCGCTGTTGAGTGGATTCTTAACCCTCTGGGGGGTCTGAGGCGTTTTCTGGGTCCTGGAGGTGTTCTGACATGCTCTGACATTTGTGCTTATTTCTGTTACTTGTAACATTTTCATTGCTTAAGTCTGATTACACTGTGTACAGCACAAACTCTGCTACAATAAAATATGAGCCGCGTGTATATAAAAGTTTGTAGTTTTGAGAAAATTACATTTATGCGTGGTTTGTGAAAAAACTAAACATTTTAGTCACTGAAATAAGGCCATAAAACCTATACTGATTATTTGTTATCAAGACTTTTGAAAACTGAATCACGTAGCCTAAAATATTTGCTATGTGAAAATCATCCTGCCCACTCACATACATTTAAAATTTTATTTAAAATTTGTAAGAAATATTTTGTGTAAGAAAGCTGTATGTGGGAAGGGTGTGAATCATCATGAACATTGATGTGTTTCACACCTGGGAAGACAAAGACCGTCCCCTAATGGCAGGGCTGGACTGGCCATCGGGCATACCGGGCATTTGCCGACGTGCTTTTTGGGCCGATACATCTCATACTCATACATAATTTTTATTATTATTTTATTTATTAATTTTTTTAACGGCCCATAAAATGTGTACATCGCTGGCCCATTCGTTTTGTTTTGTTTTGCTTAATTGGCGGCGCTGGGTTTGTGCCGGTGTAAAGCAGTGGTCAAAAAAAGTCTGTGTTAGTTTTTTTTTTCTGACAGACCAGCCCATGAAACACGTAGATCAGCGGCCCATTGGTTCTTTTCTTGATTGACACTGGGCTGGCCCAATCACAACTTTAAACGAGTGAGCGAGCGTGCAGCAGTGTCAGTGTGTATCTGTCTAAATAGTCAGCGAGATGGAGAAGAAACGCAAGGATTGTGCAGAGAAATAGCGTGAAAAAATAGAACCAGGCCCTTAAAGCAGACACTGTAAGCTGTGTCAAAATATATGTTTTCTGACCTTCATCAGCTCCAGTGATGATGATGATGATGATAGTGAGGAGGATCAGGAGAGAGATGAGAAAGTGTAGAGCCTGCGGTAAGCAGAACTACTTTCAAAACACTCAAGCTATGTCATGATCGAGTGTAGGAACCCATAACCCAGTTACAGATTATTTCCACATTGCATAGTTGACGATTACATAGACAGTGTAAAGACAATTACCGCAATTCACTAGAAATTTAATGAGAGGCGTTTGTAAACCATGTTTTCCGCCAAAATAAAAGCTTGATGCAGTTTGCGACAAAATAAAAGATCATGTGCTTATCTCTTTCAAGTATAGAAATGGGTACAAAACTAATTATGAAAGTTTCCTTTATTTTTTAGTGCATTTGTTTTACAAAATATGGCTATTACTGTAATTGGATTAATATTATAACTATTATTATGTAGTAGGTGTAATGTAAATAGACACTGTAACTAAAAGAGGTTTAATTTGCACACTGAATATGGGTTGGAGCTTTTAATTTTAAACTCTCAAAGTGCATCAGATTGATGAATTTAACATTAAAATGCACAACATTTTCTCACGGGGGGGTATGCCCCCGGACCCCCCTAAAAGAACCAAGGTCCACCCACCACAGTTTTACCAAAAATACTGTGAGAAACACTGGTATTGCTATGCCATTGCAGCTTATAGCTTGTTTTAGGCTTCATCACTGTGTAGTATAATCAACTGTATTCATTAATAAATGTCAAATTTTCACTCGTTCCTATACTCACTCATTACATGGCATTAGTGGTTTTAAGAAATAGGAGTTGGTATGCATATAATTAAGGGCGTGCAAAGATGGGTGGTGTTTATGATCATATAGTGGGCCAGTCTGGGCCAAAATGCCCGGGCTGATTTTTTGTCCCAGTCCAGCCCTGCCTAATGGCCCTATCAGGTGGGACTGTGAGGGAACTTGAACAAAGAATGTGGATATATTAAAAGAATGGCTTTTTGATTGTTTGGATTTATTTACAACACAACATAATCCAAAGATACATAATGAAGGACAAAAAGGCACATTATTGAACACACTTATCTAAACAAAGAGGCATGAACAGACACAAACCTTTGTGCCATTCCTAAAACAGTTCCTGTTCAACATACCTGTCATTTCCAAGGTGTTTTCTTTTTCATTTTTACCATGTTCATGTAAACAGTGTGAATGTTTAAATCAGCAGGACTCATCAGTGGTATCTGGTCCCTGTAAAAAACAACAACAAAACAACTGTGAACATGCCGATACCAGGAGAAACTAGGACTGCACGATTTGGGGGAAAAATCTAATTGTGATTTTTCTGTTTAAATTGCACCACCCCGAGGAGCCATGAAGTAGCGTCGCTAGGAGCAGGGAAATCTGTTTATAATGCCTTATTTTATTAATTGAAATGTTGATATTTGGTGCCAGCATATGGATTCTCATATCACACGGAGAAGGACAATGATATATCGCCCTATTGATATTTTGTCCCACCCCTAGTGTTAAGCCTTAATGATAAGTGGCCTACTGCAGAGAAGGACTTTAGTGCCTCCACTGTGTCAGCGGGGCATTTGAGGTAGGTCTCCAGCTGACTGGTGTCATCTTGGGAACCTAACTTTTTTTATTGCTGAAAAAGTCTTCATCTTCTGAGGAATGTGAGGCCTCACCTTTATACACTTACATTTGTTTTTTAATGTAAAATTATTTTTTGGGTGCATTTGCTACTCCTGCATTTAAAACAATTGCACAATATGTTATCAGAAATTATTTAAAAATGCCAAAATGTCCTCTATTATCTTCAGTAGTAAAGCATAAAGCAAACTGCAAAACTGACCAAGTTTTAGCACACATTCGTCACTTGTCCAGCATGTCTTGAATTTGGGAAGTAGAATTGCAGCAGTGATTATCTCTGGATCAACGAGCATCTGACCAAAACATTGTTCAATTTCTGCTAGAAGAGCATCCACCAAAGACCCACAGTACCTGGAGGAAATGTGAATGTGGTGAAGCTTTCCCTTTTAGAAGTGTTACTGTAGGTACCATCACTCCTATTTGCATAGTTTTCTCTTCCTAAAGAACATCAAGTGCTTTTTGCAAATGGGCTCATTGTCTTTGCATATTCTTCCAGAAATGGAAGCTCAGCAGGAGTGAACCTGTCAAAACACAAAAAAACAAAAAGAAAACAAAAAGACTGTCATGTGTTGTTGCAAGTAAAGTGAAACCAAAGGACAGATTTTGTTTTGTAATGAGTAGTACTACATTATTTATACTGTCTGTATGTGTGAGAGATTAATGTATATATCAATATACTTTAAAAAACTTTACATACACAGTAGAAATGTATTAAAATCAGTTTGAATCCATGCAAAACAGCCAAAGATGTACAGTATTAATAAATAATATAGATTCATATTGCAATCAATAGGCTAAGTTCTGAAAATTAAGTGGTACTTGCATTGGAATTATTAACGCTGCAGACAGCTGTAATGGCTCTTTCTCCTTGTTCCCTCACAATTCTCAAGATCCTCTTCACAGCTAGGAAAAGGGAATTCCACCTAGTATTATTTGGGCTCAAATCGATTATCTCAGCAGCTGTGGTAGATCTTGTGCTTATGTTCCACAGACTTGAGCACTTTGAAAATGCTGAGCTCTTTCTTCAAATTGTCTTGGCCTGGCCCCTTCCACAGTTTCTGGATTATTGTTTATGTCAAGCTGACCATAGACTCTGAATACTTCTAGAAAATTGGAGCCATTATCAGTTGTTGTGTGCGAACAATCTTCTCACGGATGTTGAAATCTGTGTGAATTTCATTCATGGCACCTGCGAGTGCAGAAAAAGAATGTGCACCTTTTAGTTGTTTGCATGCTAGGGCAGTCTAACATCTCTGTAGAGTTTCAGGATCTATACCAGGGGTCGGCAAGTAACTTTGGCCGCGGGCCAATATTTTTTTTAGCCAATAGATGGCAGGCCAGCTACACGGAGTAGGTCTATGGATACAAATTAAATACTCTATTTAACTACTAAATAGTAAATAGAACTAATTAAAAACAGATTACAGCCATTTTAATGTGTGAATAGTAATCATGCCTCATTCGCTTACAGTCCGACTTTTGAACTTTATTCCTTTTTATTATTATTATTTATTCGGGACACACACATAGCCTACACACCTAAGGTTTAAGGAGGTCTGCGCGGGACTGTTTTTTTTTTTTTCGTCCCGCTCCCACAAGGTTCTATTCAGCAACTGCTTAAAAGACACTCTGTGTTCACCCGCTTTATTTCCCGACCTGACGGTTCCGCAAAATTTAGATCTCGTTTCCAGAATCTCACATTCAAATGTCTCTAACGGAAAGAGAGAGATTAAGTAGCCTATAACAATTATAAATGCTATACAAAAATTGTGTTTGTGTCAATATAAATATTATTTTAACATTGTGCTGTCAGCAAAGAAAAAAATGTCACAGAAAAAATGTATGAAATATAAATAACATAAATTAAATAGGACAAAGCCTATCACTCAAATTTCTAAGAAACATAAACGAAAACCATATTGCCCTACTGACAAATGAAGTAGGCTATTTTCTGCCAAACTATTTCAAACATCCTTGCAAAAAAAGAATGTTGTTGACTGAAAAGCACATGCACACCTGCATGTACTAAAGTATTTAGCCAAGAGACTGTCACTGTGCTGAGGAGTGGACAGCCATTACTTTTAAATGTAGTAATTATAATCTTGATTATATTCGGCCAGTTGTCAACCGAACCACAGGCTCTACTCTTTAACACAACATTGTATTGTTGCATACTGTTCTATCTTCTTCAGTCATCACATTGTGTGTGAGGCTGGTAAAGAGGAAGCAGGTAAGTCGCGCAACATACATTGTGCACCACATAGGACATGTTGTTTGTATTAAACACAATAGTTTTAGGAGAGAGTGTAGTTTTTGTAGTATCTGGTTAGTCAGCATAGTTTAGTTTGGGCGTCTTGACACTGAAGGCGTTTCTTTTCTGTGTTTTTCTTTTGGTAGTTAGTTTAGCTGATTAAACCTAGTTAGCTTTATTTTGTTTTATTTATTTCTTTGATCTGGCATCTCTCGGGCTTGCCTTCCTACCTTGTTTTTGTATTGTTATTTGTTCCTCTGTAAATATTTTCTTTTCACTTTTGGCACTGTACAATAAACACTTTTGAGCTGAGTTTTGACTTGATCCTTTTCTTTTATTGCCCTGACCTTCATCTTGAGTTACACACACATCGTTATTTAATGTTATACTCCCTTTACCCCTAGCCAAACATCAAACTCATCAAAGGGACAAAACCATGCATGTTTTAATGCTAGTAAAAGTGTAAAAATCCACCCGCATGCCTCTGCTCAGCCAATTTCCTTTTCAATTCTTTATCTTTGCTCGCAAAACAATTGTTTTCTTTGCTCAATACTTTATTTTTCTTTTGCAAATATATGTGCCATGGATTTGACTCCATATCACTGACCAAAAGTTAAAAATAAAAATAAAAACACTCAATTCAGTGATTATAAATTAATGTAATGTTATCCTTGTTAAAGTCAAATAATTGTTAATTAATTTTTTAATGTCTGTGCACAGAGATGGGCACAAATACATAAAAAAGTATTTAATTACAAACATGTACTCATCAAATGTATTTAAATAAAATACAAAAATACTGCTGTGAAAAAAAAGTATTTAATTAACATTCAAGTAATTCGTCATTTTAAAATACAATAATACAAACAAAATATACAATCATTTGATCCGCGCTTCACTAGACAGCACATGTCACTCTTTAGCCTGCAAGTCCATTCACAAGTTCTAGCTATTTGCGCCAATCTTCTGTCCTATAATGACATTCAGTGAACAATATCTGATATTTTACTAGATACTTTACCTTAAAGCAGTTTGACTGAGCACAAAAGCAGCTTCTTTAGGGGTCTAAAAACCAGTCAGTATCTGGTGTGACCACCATTTGCCTCACGCAGTGCAACACATCTCCTTCGCATAGAGTTGATCAGGTTGTTGATTGTGGCCTGTGGAATGTTGGTCCACTCCTCTTCAATGGCTGTGCGAAGTTGCTGGATATTGGCAGGATCTGGAACACGCTGTAGTATACGCCGATCCAGAGCATCCCAAACGTGCTCAATGGGTGACATGTCCGGTGAGTATGCTGGCAATGCAAGAACTGGGATGTTTTCAGCTTCCAGGAATTGTGTACAGATCCTTGCAAAATGGGACTGTGCATTATCATGCTGCAACATGAGGTGATGGTCGTGGATGAATGGCACAACAATGGGCCTCAGGATCTCGTCACGGTATCTCTGTGCATTCAAAATGCCATCAATAAAATGCACCCGTGTTCGTTGTCCATAACATACGCCTGACCATACCATAACCCCACCGCCACCATAGGCTACTCGATCCTCAACGTTGACATCAGCAAACCGCTCACCCACACGACGCCATACACGCTGTCTACCATCTGCCCTGTACAGTGAAAACCAGGATTCATCTGTGAAGAGAACACCTCTCCTGGGCTGGTGTGGTTACACGTGGTCTGCGGTTGTGAGGCCGGTTGGATGTACTGCCAAATTCTCTGAAATGCCTTTGGAGATGGCTTATGGTAGAGAAATGAACATTCAATTAACGGGTAACAGCTCTGGCTGACATTCCTGCAGTCAGCATGCCAATTGCATGCTCCCTCAAATGCCAACATGTGTGGCATTGTGCTGTGTAATAAAACTGCACATTTTAGAGTGGCCTTTTATTGTGGCCAGTGAAGGATAACAAATTTTAAGAATCTATTTCAAATATGCTTCCATACATAACATCACGGTAAAGAATATTGTATTTAGCTTTTAACCCTCTGGGGTCTGAGGGGTTTTTGGGGTCCTTGAGATGTTCTGACATGCCCTGACATTTGTGCTTTTTTCAGTTGCTTATAAACATATTAATGGCAAAGGTATAATTACACTCTATTTAGCACAAACAGGGCTACCATAATATGTGAGCAACATGCATGTACATGTTTGTATTTTTGAGAGAATAATGTTTATGCATGGTTATTGAAAAAACTAAAAACTAAAGTTTCTGAAATAAGGCCACAAAACACATACTAAATATGTGTCAATAAGACTTTTGACTAATGGATGTCGTTGCCTAGAGTTTTTTCTTCAAAATGATGTGAAAATCATCCTACCTAATCATTCACATAACACAATACATTGATTTAAATCTTGTAAAACACTTTTTGTTTGTAAAGGCAATATGCGCAAGGGGCGTCAACGATTCAACAGCATCATGCATATGTAGTGGTTCACACCTGAGGAGACAATGGGGCCCGCATACTTAATGAGCCATTCATTCAGGTGTGTCACCTATAGCCACAAGAAAGAATGCAAGAGCAATATATATATATATATATATTCTACCAAATTGGTTCACAGTTGGAAGCATGTCAAAACAAATTTTTTTTCACAAATTGTGCTTGCAAATTGTATAATATCCAAGCAAAACATGTCTAGTAATTGTGCAGTTAATTCTCATACTGTATTTTCAGTTATGGAATATGTATCCTCTCCTCAAATTTGTCAATAATAAAACACAATAAAATTATTTAAAGAAAAGGCTTATATTTACCTTTTAAAATTTGTTTACATCTACCTTCTAAATATATATTTTTTATTAAAAAGGTTACAATTACAACAACAACTGAAGTGTAATCTTTCTTTGTAAAAACTAAAGTATACATTTTATCATACATATTTCAAAGTTAAGGATTCATTACTTTGAATATAGCCTACATTGACAAAACATACTATATTTAACATATTAGCAAAAATTGGCAAACAAAAGCTTATTTGAGGTGGCAGATATTTTACAGTAAAAATGTGTAATCTATCCAAAACTAATCAACGAAATGTTGCCTTTCATTTGTCTGTAACATAGGTCTTTCGTTTTTATTATAAGGAATATAAATGTTAATTTGCAGTTTAATACGCTGCTTATACAAATACATTTTATTTCAACATATTTCAGTCGATTTTAATCAGTATAGCAAAATAGTTTGCTAAAAGCAGATAATTCATTCACACACAGAAACGCAATTCAAATTTAAACCGTCTTTTTGCGAGTTGTGGTAAACATTCATTCACACACAGAAACGCGATTTACTTGAGAATGAAAAAAAACGTACTACAGTATTCCATCCATTGCTCCTCGAAATACCAGCACTTCTGAGGTACATTTTCCATTATTATTATTCCTCACAGCGCTGCGAGACAGTGTAAACAAGTACAATGATCTGAATAAACTTGATGTGTTTTTTCGAGCTGATATGGGGGCGTTCACAGTTACGCCTCAGTCATTTGCGTTTGAATAGCGCGCTCTCCGTGGGCGGGGCAGATTAAAACGTAATGAGCTGAGATGAGAACGACTGACATCTCTCTCTTTTCATAAAGTTTACATAAACAGAGAATATATTTTTTTAATAAAAATTACTTCATTTAAAAGAAGAGAATTCAAGCTTCATGCCTGTGTGTCTGTATGCCTGAGTATTCGCTGAATTATGGTAAATTTTCGGACGCGTTTCAGAATGGACTTCACTGACAGAGAGGAGGCAGAACTCGCATCATGTTTATTTTTCTTTACACAACACTTTGTTTTTATTGTGAGTATACACAAAAAGAATACACACTTAACAGGATCGATTGATGTATAACACAAGCATATAAGATAAAAAGTAAAAAAAAAAAAAATTGTTGCACTGATAAGGAAAAAAACGAGCCTATCGCGCAGGGGGTTAAAGTTAAGATGATGATATCACACGAATGATTCTGCTCAGCAAAGTTGCAATTCCTGTTTTCACTGAGACTCTCACCTTTTGTTCTGCAAATGGCTTTCGGAGCCCAAGAATCGTTAGGTTGATTGGATTAGCTGTAGGGGAGACTTTCACCTTTTGTCTTTAATGGCTCTGGGATGGCTCTTGGAACCGGAGTTCCTGGCCAGTATCAGCATTTGAATAGTTACGCTGATTCAATTGGACTGGTAGCGCTCTCAGAGCAGGGTGTGTCCCTACTTCATTTGCATGCTTTGTTCAGAGTCTCCGCCTCTATGTAATCCCTCCCCTTTGGAATGTATATAACTACAATGCATACTGTATTAGATTTAGATTGTTGGATGACTGCAGCCACGTACAGCGAAGTTCTCAATAAAGAATAACTTCTGTTTGAACGCGATCCCAACGTCTCCTGGTCTGCTTTGAAGAAGGAAAAAGTTCCCAACACCAGCCTAAGGCACACCTGTGCATTAATCATGCTGTCTAATCAGCATCTTGATATGCCACACCTGTGAGGTGGATGGATTATCTCGGCAAAGGAGAAGTGCTCACTAACACAGATTTAGAAGGATTTGTGAACAATATTTGAACATAGAAAAAGTCTTCGATCTTTGAGTTCAGCTCATTAAAACTGGGGGCAAAAACAAAAGTGTTGCGTTTATAATTTTGTTCAGTGTATATCTTTAGACTTTTTTTCAAAGGACACCTAAATGTACGTTAAAAAAGTGTATTGTGTAAATACGCTGACTTGACTAACTGAATAAACTAGAAATACCTAGAATCATTAGTGTAACAGTCTCAATAGTGATACACCCGGGGCTGGAATAAGCTCTCAGATTTAGGGCTCTTTCACACTAGCACTTTTGGTGCGCACCCGGGTTCGAATGACGTCAGAGTTCAGTTCGTTTGGATGATGTGAACGCTGTTTTCCGAACTCGGGTGCGCACCCGCGAACCGTACTCGAGTCTGCTTAAAAAGGTGGTCTGGGGTACGGTTCATGTGAACTCGGGTACGGTTCGCTGCTGATATGAACGCAATCGTACCAAAGCGCGGAAGTGAACTGCTATTGATGACGTATAATCTGGTGTGTGCCTGCGTGCGTGTGTTTAACAACTGTAAAAGGGTCTATATACACTTACCTTGACGAAAAGCGGGATTGACGCACTGCAAGCAGAGAGATGATTTCTGCTTGCCTCCACAAAAATTGTCTTCGGCGGGCGGGCGGACATCCCGCTGTCTTTGGAACGGTTTTAATACTTTTGCGGCAGACAGACGCAAGTGTGTTTCTGTATCTTTTCTTTGAAAACAAAACCAAAGGTTCAAAAAAAGAACAACAAATGTGAAGCGAGCAATTCTATCCATTTTGACGCCTTTTCATAGCGGTTACCAAGCAACACGAGTACGCACCAGCTGCAGCTTGATGACGTAAGCGTACCGCGGTTCGGATACAAATAATATAATGTGAACAGTCCATCGGGGGCAGGGGGAGGGGGGAGCAATCGAACTCGGGTTCGGAACAGGCAATCAAACCAAGTGTGAAAGCACCCTTAATCAGATGTACCCCAGCAGCCATATTCAAGACCAGATTGACAACATACCTTTACCTGTGCATTCTTTCAAAAAAAAAAACTAAAAAAAACTCTAAAAAGTTCATAATTCCTTTAATTCCTTAATAATTAATTCCTTTTATTTTCATTTTCATTTACATTGTGGCATTTTCCAGCAACACGGAAATGTTTTTAAAAAATGTATTCCAAGTTATTAGACTGAATCAAATACATGAGAGATGCATCAAAACAATTGAATTTAGAGTCAGTCTTCCACAATCACTCAATATTGGAAGCTATAGCATAGGAGATGGTCAGGCATTCATATGTAAACGACAATTTTTTTTTAAAGCCTCAGAAAATCATATTTGCCGCACATTTATCTGTGGCGTGACCGTAGCTTTGATCTCACACAGATACGCATTTTCTGGTGACATTTTAAATTGCCGAGCCATTTAAAACTCTTTCCACACAAGGAACACAAATAGGGTCTCACATCTGCATGACTTTTGAGGTGTATCTGTAAGTGTGATGGCAAAAGAAACCTTTTATTACACTGTTCACAATTTAATGACCTTCCTTCAGAGTGAATACACAGGTGATTTTTGAAATTGCTCCTTTTTCTAAACCACTTGCCACACTCAGAACACATCAGTTTCTTTCCAGAATGACTTAGTGAATGACGTTTCAGATCTTTTTGATATGGGAAACTCCTCTTGCACTGAAGACATCTAAAAGGCTTCTCTCCAGTGTGAACTCTCATGTGAACTTCAAGGTTTCCTTTAAATGTGAAACTTTTTCCACACTGAGGGCAGATGAAAGGCTTCTCTCCAGTGTGAATTCTCATGTGACTTTTAAGGTTGCCTTTAAATCTGAAACTCTTTCCACAGTGCTGGCAAGTGAAAGGCTGCTCTCCTGTGTGAATTATTGCATGCCTCTTAAGGTTTTTTCTGTCTGGGAAACTCTTTCCACACTGATGACATTTGAAACGGTTCTTTTTTGAATGAATCTTTAGGTGATAATCAAGGGATTCTTTGCGTGTGAAAGATTTTCCACACTGAACACATTTGAATGGTTTCTCTCCAGAGTGAACTCTCATGTGAGTCTTAAGATTTCCTTTTTGTGAGCAGCTCTTCCCACACAGTTTGCAGGTGTATGGGTTCTCTCCAGTGTGACTTCTCAAATGGGCTTTAAATGTTGCTTTATATTTGAAACTCTTTCCGCACTGAGAGCATATGTAAGGCTTCTCTCCAGTGTGAATTCTCATGTGAGTCTTAAAACTTTCTTTAAATCTGAAAGTCTTTCCACAGTAATGACATGTGTAAGGTGTCTCTCCAGTGTGAATTCTCATGTGAACCTTAAGGCCTACTTTAAAACTAAATCTCTTTTCACAATGTTGGCATTTGAAAATCTTCTCTTTAGAGTGAATGATTACATGCTTGTTAAGGTATGTAATGTCTGAGAATCTCCTTCCACACTCATGACATTTAAAACAGTCCTCTCTTGAGTGAACTCTCATGTGGTAACAAAGGGTTTCCTTACGTCTGAAACTTTTTCCACACTGATCACATGTGAACGGCTTTACTCCAGTGTGAATGTACATATGACATTTAAGGCTTAAGCTCCACGTAAAGCTCTTTCCACACAGTTTGCAGGTGTAAGGCTTCGCTCCAGTATGAATTCGCATGTGCCTGGTAAGGTTTGATTTTTGGGCAAAACTTTTTCCACACTGTTGGCAGATAAAAGGCTTCTCTCCAGTATGAATTCTCACGTGGCTTTTAAGGTGTGTGTTTCTAGGAAAATCTTTTCCACAGTATTTGCAGGTATAAGGCTTCTCTCCTTTGTGAATTCTAATGTGGACTTTAAGGTCTTCCTGTTGATTGAAACTCTTATCACACCTAAAGCATGTGAAACAACTGTTAGGGTCAGTCTTTGGGTCTATTTTTTGTGTTGAAGTATTTTCGGTCTGCTTTGAATTTCCAGGAGTCATGAAATCATGATCTTTCTCTTTCATTTCATTCAGTACTTCACTCTCCTCTTTCAGTGGAATCAGGCCTAAGGTGAAAAGAGACAAAAACCTCAGTTTAATGGCACAAAGCAACAGAAACAACATGAATAGGCGTTTCCTGTAAATCCAAAGCAATACATTTAACAAAATATTTTCTTAGTTTTCAGTATTTGTTCTAAAAAATAAAGTGTTCAAGCTTGTATAGAAAAAAAGTAAGAACATTTTCGTCAAGGCAGGGTTGACATATGTTTTATTACATTCTGACAATACAGAGGTTTTATTGCAGTGCTTCTTAAAGTCGACATGAAATCAAAATTGACCCTATTTACTTTTTTAGCGCATATTAAGTCTTGTGGTGAACAATTAATCCGTGCAAGTTAATACACAGAAAAAAATTGTTTGCCGTGGTAATCTTTAATCAAAATCTGAAAAGTTACTTCCGGTCTGGAATGGCGTTCCTTCTCTGATGACGTCAGTTTGACGGCTTGGGTTGAAAACGCTTAACCACTCCCCTCAAACCGTTAGTCTGCTATGAGCAGAGATTGAGAGGAGGAGCGCTAAAGTGAAACCCTGCCCTCTGTTCATTATTCCGTTTCACTTAGAAATGCGTCACAACACTGGAGAAAAGTCGTTTGCAACTTCCTGTTCATTGGGACTTTAATCCTGGTCCTGGAGACCCACCGCTCTGGGCTGCGTTTTTCAAAAGCATCATGAGCTAAGTTGATCGTAGAGACTATTGGTGGCAATGATTCTATGATCTACTTAAACCTACAATGCTTTTGAGAAAAACAGCCCTGCTCATTCTGCATTTTGTCCCTCTTATCTGACGCACCCAGTTAAGTTCATGGAGAGCCCTCCTAATGAGGTGATGATCTGATTCAGGTGTTTAAGTAAGGAGTATGCAGAGGGGAAAAAAATCTGTCTGGCTCATGGTGAAAATCAAGTTTTAAATGTTGTTTATATGTCTATGTGGCATTTTTAATATGCTTTAAAACAAACCATGTGAAAATTCAGAAGTCAACACCATTGCTGAGTATTTTCTCCTCAAAACTGCAGTAAAAAAAAAATAAAAAAAATCTCAAAAACCCAGTTTGAAATCGCTGGTATTTCTGACACACAGAACTAGCAGTTGAGTCTCGAGAGAAGCCAGGTTAGCCCGGTATGTTTTTTTTTTTTTTTGATATGAAAAATCGTGTAGATTTAGCAATATAGCGGGTGTATGATATAACAATGTTATGATGAACTATATTCTGAGAGAGTCTAGGTTTGGCGGTTGTCAGGAGAACGGTACTTGCCTGACTGCATTGTGTCAAGTGCAAAATTTGGTGGAGGGGGGGATTATGGTGTGGGGTTGTTTTTCAGGGGTTGGGCTTGGCCCCTTAGTTCCAATAGCCGCGTTTCCACTGTCGGGCCAGGGCTTTAAACGGGCCGTGCCGGGCTGATAGCCTCGGGCTAATAGCACCGGGCCTGCGTTTCCACTGTCGGGCCAGAAGCTCCACAGCGCTTCACTAAAACACGCCCGTAACACGCCTCTCTGGAACAACGTCACACTAACCCATTCACCAACAAATGGAAGTTTTATCAGAAAACGAATCAGAAATCACTGGAAACAGCGCTGAAAACAAACATGATAAAAGCGGCCGTTTGCTGGCATTTTTGTTGTTTACTTGAATATTTAAAACCCAAGCATCGATGTTTTACCACAGGTTTACAATAAAAAGTGATACATTGATCATAATGAATTAATTTATGTCAAAATTGCACATTAGTCACTCAGAAATAAATTACCGTTAGGTCTATTTCAGAAAAGAAAGAGGACACACTTACTTCTTACATGTCTGTTACTGTTTATCTGGTAGTTACAGGACATATTTACATCACATTTATAAAGAATGATCATTTCTACAAATATATGCCACCAAAAATACGACCTGAGGAGCTTTAGCACTCTCTCGACTCCCATACAGATATTTTCAGTCAGAGAAACAGAGGAAGCTCCCGAAAAAAAAGTTGCTTTATTTTATGATAGTCCGGTATAAAGAGACGAGACGTAGGCTACTGACAGAAAAAATAAAAACATGACTGTGATAGCCTTTATGATTGGTCTGATTTCTTCAAGCGTTCACTATGTTTTTTTACTATGCCTATCTTCAAGCGTTTACTATGGTAATGGTTAGCGTGCATAGTCTTTTGCATCACAAACACAAGGCATTCAAACATGAACGCGAGTTAAATTATTTTAAAAGTCTTTAATGCTGACAGAATCATCCGGCGCTGCCGTCTCCCGACTCAGGTGAACTCCGCCTCTGTTTGTAACCACTCCTCTAGCCCGAGCTGGCCCGCTCTGGCCCAAGGTATTCGACGGGCCAGAAATCCTGGCCGTTGGTCCAGAGCAAGCCCCGATCAAGCCCCGGAAGTGACAGTGGAAACGCGACTGGCCCTGGCACGCACTAGCACGGCCCGGCCCTGGCCCGACAGTGGAAACGCGGCTATTGAAAGGAACTCTTAATGCTTCAGCATACCAAGACATTTTGGATAATTTCATGCTCCCAACTTTGTGGGAATAGTTTGAGGATGACCCCTTCCTGTTCCAACATGACTGCACACCAGTGCACAAAGTAAGGTGTAAAGTAAAGTGAGTGAGTTTGGTGCGGAGGACTTGACTGGCCTGCACAGAGTCCTGACCTCTACCCTATAGTACACATTTGGGATGAATTAGAGTGGAGACTGCGAGCCAGGCCTTCTCGTCTAACATCAGTGTCTGACCTTACAAATGCGCTTCATAGAAGAACACTCTTAAACCTTGTGGAAAGCTTTCCCAGAAGAGTTGAAGCTGTTAGAGCTGCAAAGGGTGGGCCAACTCCACATTAAACCCTACGGATTAGGAATGGGATGTAATTTAAGTTAATGTGCATGTAAAGGCAGACGTCCCAAAACTGTTGGCAATATAGTGTATCTAACACCAAAAGTGTTAGCGCAGTGTTCAGTTAAAAACAATGGATGTGGCAACCTCCTGGGAATTAATAGAAGCAGTTGCTAAATGGATAGCTATAGCATGCAGGTCGATTTACATAGTGAAGGACAAAGATCTGTGACAATTCGAAATGCATCCAACAACTCAACTTACGAGTTGCCCTTGAGAGCAGTTAATAGTAGGATACATGAGCTGTATGAAACAGAAAGGACAAAACTAGCTAAAAAGTTAGAGCTCACAGTGACGGTCCTGCTTACTGTTGACTACTGTACATCACTAGAGTCATCACAGCTACCTCATGGTAACAGCCCAATATATTGATGGAGAGAGGAAACACCATTTGCATGCTTAGACCGTAATGAAAACATCAAGCTGCGGTATGTGCAGAAACATTTAATGAATGCAGACCATTAGATATGTTTCCATTTGAAGCACATTTCTCATTAAACAATTGGAATATCGGCTAAATCATTTGCAAATACAACACAGTTTTCACCCCATGTGTGCAAAAGGACAAAACCATCACTTCCTAGGGCATAAAGTATCAATAATAAATAAAATATTATTATTAATCATAAATATGGAAGTTGCAACAAACGGCCACTGTGGCTCTTTTTTCCTGTATAGTAATACACCTCAAAGCGTGCAAACAAAATGCAATAAACTCTATGCTCTCTTGCTTTTGGAGAAATGCCTGATGTTTAGGAATGCAGTCGTGTGAGACTGTTCTGGGAAGGTTATTATTACAAATCTTTTTGATGAAAGATTTTAGTCAAAAATTTCAGAATTACTAAGAACATTTGTAATTTAACATTCTAAGTTAAAAGGTGCTATATGTAAGTTTTTGACTGTACTAAAGCATAAAAATACCATAATATGTTTGCCGGTATTTAGGAAACCTGCTGAGTTCACATACTTGTTTCTCTGAAAAACAATGCTACAGCGAGTTATTTTACTTTGAAATGTGCGTTCCGTGTCGGAATGTCAGTTTTTTTTGGTCTGTGCGATACTGCCCGTTGCCAATTTACCCAATAGTATTTCGCCACCACAGGTTGCCAGTTGGCGGAAAACACAGCATATTGGAGCCATGGAAGCCAGCGAACAAACTTGATCAGAGATTGTAGATTCTACCCGACTTAAAAAGCCTCCGCACCCATCTAAAAATCTCTAAGAACGGGAGCATATTAAAACGAGATATAAACTCGTCATAAATCAATAAAATCAACACTTACGAAGTAAGTCTCCACACATTCCATTGTCAATTGCGCTCGTTCCAGTTGCGTGATCTCAATCTGGCAACCCACGTTACCGTCGAGTCTGAGCAGGAGAGGTCGGGGGAAACAACGATCTCCGATATTTTGAATTTGGACTGCAGTACCCATTTTAACCGCTAGCTGCCATTTTCAAATACTGCACCTTTAAAGCTGCAAAAGTGATTTTCTCTTTCTCTTATGTTGTTTGACACAAACTAATGCGGGAATATTGGACTGCTGTCACTTTAAGATGAATGTATGTATCCAATACCGGTAATGACAAGCATCCGTTTTCTTTTTCCGTTTACAACTCATAACCGACTGCGTTTATGAGGAAACTCATTGAGGCGGAATTTTGACAATTTTCTATGCACATGTCGTTTCTTAAGGATGAAAAAATTATCTCTGCCAATGCAGAAAACTATATAGGGATTGGGAGCCCTTACTTGCACATAAACTACTATAATATTAAAGGTTAACAACAGAGCCCAAACTATTAGCCTAAATTAAAGGGATAGTTCACTTTGAAATTAATTTTTGGTATGTTTTAGCTTACCTCAAGGGCATCCAAGATGTAGGTGTCTTTTTTTCCGCAGTAGTTTCAATTTTGATATTTTTAGGTCAAACCGTTCTTGTCTGTCAGTCATATAATGCAGGTCGATGGTCACTGTCTCAAAGAGCATGCACAGAGTCTAAATTAAAACAATTCCCCGTCGTCCAAATTAAACAATTCCCCATCGTAAGTACACATTGATGGCCTAAGACACGAAACGAGCGGTTTGTGTGAGAAAACGAACAGTATTTATATCGTTTTTACCTCTTATACACAGCCATGTCCGAGTGATCTGATCTGACGTGTACGCAGACTGGTGCATAGATATATACACTAGATGTCGCCTTAAAGACATTCGTTCCAATGAACTGCCGTAGACAAGGCGACATCTAGTGTATATATATCTATGCACCAGTCTGCGTACACGTCAGATCAGATCACTTCGACATGGCTGTGTATAAGAGGTAAAAACGATATAAATACTGTTCGTTTTCTCACACAAACCGCTTGTTTCGTGTTTCCATTAACCGATGTTATTCGCCTGAAACGTCATTTTTTCCTCTTGCGATAAACCATTACAATAATTATGCCAACAGATGTTGGTAGATTTACATACATCCAAGCCACTGCACTAACCATTATTTTAAATCGAAGGAGACGTAGGCGTGTTATCCAAGCATTAATGGTAAGGAAAATCCCCTTATACTTGTGAGCAGCACATATGAAGCGTTTCTGGGTGTTTCTCCCTCATTTCTGCTTCAAGCTCTTGATTGTGGCATTTCTTTGTGGTTTAGAATATAGTATTCCCGTAATTATTTTGTCTTTTATGAGTTTAATAAAGAACTCTGTCTCATCTTCTGCAAGCTGTAATTTCTGTACGTTAAGTAGGGTGGCCATACGTATGGATTTTGGCGCAGCCTAAAGCCGGACACTCATTTGTCCTCCTTTTTGGAGTTGCGCTGAATCGGCCTAAAAAAACCCGCTCTTTATCGGGACGCAGCAGCATAGCGTCTAATGCCGTAAGATCTCTGGTCAAACAAATGATTGGCTGAAAGCGGTGTCAAATAAATATCTGAAATATCATTGGTTAAAAACTTAAACAAGCCTCCACGTCGTGGAGTCCACATGCTGGCTACGTCATGTCATATAACATTAACATGCCGAAACGTCAGACCTCATTTAATCCGGAATGGGCAAAAGAGCACAAATTTGGCCATGATGACCCTAGAGGTGCTGTTGTCGCCTGAGCTGCTGCAGAGGGTGAACATCTTTGTTAAGAACTGAAATGTGTATTTATTTATTTTTCACATTCATTATTTGTTTATTTATGTATTTCTGTTATTTCCAGAAGTCCAGAAATGTTATGTTTTCAGGCACTGTGCACTTTTCAAGACAGGTTCATCTCAGTGGTCAGTTTTTGAAACAGACATCACAATGTCTTGAATAAATACAAATACTGTGAACAAACACTTTTTTGCCTCTTCGGTTACAAATAGGTCTACATCAAGATATATCGTAGATCAAATTGTCTGGCAATGAATAGACTATTTCAGAATCACTGTATCATGATACCATCGATATGATGGACAAAATTGTATTGTAGTTGCGAGTACACCAGAGTCCTATGCAATTATACTTGCCTCACTAAATGCCACATAGTGTCCTCCTTTTTGGTGTTATGGAAATGGCTACCCTAACATTAAGTCTATTTATTACCAAGGCATTTGTTAGTAATACAGTCAAAATGGGGGAAAATGTGAATAACTGCGTTGCAGGTTGATTTAAGGTGTGCCCCTAAATTTTCTGCTTGCACTCCTAGCAAAAAAAAGTTAGTCCGGAGCCCTGAGTTATGTTTGTATTAGTTTATATAATTTATTTTACATGTTGTATTTTAACATTGTTGTTAAATATAATTACTTACTTTGATATGCTATTTGAACCCATTATTATTGCTTGTTATTATAAATTTGTGATTTAAGTCATTTTAAAGGCTGTTGTTCACTTGGATCTATTTTTTTTTATTATCCCAATTTGTTTAATCCGATTAATTGATGGAATAATCGGTAGAATACTCGATTACTAAAATAATCGATAGCTGCCGGCCCTACTCAATTTTCATAGTTTGCTTTATGCTAAATAAGTGTTTTTGTTTGATACAGTTGCATAATTAAGTGATAAAAAAGAATGGTTGGAATGGTCAGAGTTGATATTGTGTTTAATGAGAAGCTTAAATGATTAATGATTAGCTCTTAGGCTACTTCAATATGATTATTCTGGTTTTCTGAATGACGTCAAAATAATAATGGCCAACATGGAAGTTTGATCTTCTCAGGTGCACTTGAAGGCTTCATTATTATTTATATCATGTGATCTCAACATGTCTGTCCACATAAGGTGACCCGCTCCATGTCAAATAAAACCACTTTAATAAGGACACTTATCAAAAGTATGATTAATTTCTATAAAGGAATTTTAATAAGGATCAAATGACAGAGTTCAGTTTTGAGAAAGAAACCTATACCTGTTTGTTCCTCAGTATCTTCTTGTTTCATGCTGAATACTTCTTCAATCTTGAAGTCTTCACTCTCCTGTTTAATAAATGCCATCTTTATAACAGTAACGTGGATCTCAGTTGCTTCACCAGGAGTTGTCTGTGTGTTTGGATACTGTTGTGTATAAAATGAGACAAAAGAATAATAAAAAGTAAAATAATAATTCCAAGCTAAATCTCATTCAGCTCCCTAGTTCAGTAATAAGAGTCAGTCATAGTGATGATGATGATCATAAATAACCCGATTAGCCAAGCCATCCTTAAAAACGTCAGTAGATTCCTGTTTCATTCAAACATTTGCAATTGGTTTGTGAAAGTTACACGTGTTGTTGCATGTTCACAGTTTTGACTAGTAATTTTAGATAAAGCATGACTATTATACACATTCTTCGCAGTTAGAATAAAACGGTGACGATTTGCATTGATTTAAACAATGAAATGCTTTAAAACACAAACCCTTTCTTCTGCCGAATCAAGACGAATGAGCGGTGCAGCCTTATGACGTCATATCGCCAAACCAAAATAAAAGTCCTGTTCAGTTTTTAAAACCCCTTGTCAAAAAAATCCTAAAGGATTCCAATAAGAATAAATAGAATAGAATATCCAATATCCAATAGAATTTCTATCGTATTTTGGAACCATTCCTATAGGTTTATAGGACAATACATATCCTGTATGATTCCGATAGGAATTGTATGGGATGAATATAGTATCAAAATGATTAACACGTGCAAGCACAATTATCCATGAACTTGATAAATGTTGCAGATATGTTTTACTATCCACAATCAAATGCCTTTCAACTTGCGTGTGTAAAAAAATTAAATGAATGTGTAGCAATTTGTACAAATAGAGACATTTTTGGTGAATATAAATGTTTTCTTTTGTATTAGTGTATCATAATTTGCGCATGCAATAAAGAAGATGTGCATTTTTTTTCTTCACTAGTACTCTTTTTTTTATGCTCAATAACATAAGAACATTGTCAAGGAATTACATACAAATACATATACATAATAAAAAAAAAAACATAATTATACAAAAACAAAGGATGACATGACAAAGAGATATGACAAGCAGGCATACCCTACAATTGTATTGACACAATAACATGCACATACAAGGAAAGCTTTTAAGTGCATATATTTTCTTTAAATATTTCTTCATAATATTTTATAAATCTTAGGGATTTTTTATTATTTATATAACAAAGAGATTTAAGAAGTGAGATTAATTCAGTGTCAAAATAAGGATAGGACAGAATACCATTTGCAAAGTGCATTTGTGGATCAGGTGACACGCGTTCATTCATTGATGTCATTCTCATTTGATTCATTTGGATATTGAGACTTTCTTTTTGCGGTTTTTAAGCATTTCACAACCACACACAAACAACTACAAATGAATAGACCTGTTGCTAATTATTAATGTGTGCACAGCTACCCATCTATCTGACAAATTCACAAATGTGCATTACTACATTTAAACTAATACAATACAACTTGTGTGAGCAAAATCTAGAATCACATGAATTTGCAGCCTTTTGTACAAATAGAGACATAGTTGTTAATACAAAACCTCGATTTTGTATTAATGTAGGTCAGAATGTGTGCATGCAACAAGTAAGATGTGCATTTGTGGATCAGGTGACACGCGTGCATTCATTCACTCGTTTCTGAGTCGATCCTATTTGATTCATTTGGATTTTGAGACTTTCATTTCGCCTGTTTAGCCTTGCACGATCTACACACAGCTGACTGAGAAAACCTGCTTCCACTAGATGGCAGTAGTCTGCTACAACAGACAACGGCACCGTAATCGAGCTTTATTGCCCATATAATACACTTAAAGGGTTAGTTCACCCAAAAATGAAAATTCTGTCAGTAATTACTCACCCTCATGTTGTTCCAACCCCGTAAGACTTTCGGAATACAAATTAAGATATTTTTTATGAAATCTGAGAGCTGGCTCACTGCTTCATAGGCTGCTAGGTAATCAATATCTGCCATCCCAGAAAAGTTAGTAAAGACATCGTTAAAATAGTCCAAGTGACTACAGTGGCTCAACCTTAAGTTTATCAAGTGACGAGAATACTTTTTGTGCGCAAAAAACAAACAAGAATAACGACTTTATTCAACTATTCATTTTCTTCTGT
The DNA here is from genome assembly GCA_021554675.1 of Leuciscus idus. Classification (NCBI taxonomy): domain Eukaryota; kingdom Metazoa; phylum Chordata; class Actinopteri; order Cypriniformes; family Leuciscidae; genus Leuciscus; species Leuciscus idus. The sequence goes on from CM038629.1 coordinate 21,086,682, forward strand.
GTGGGCCTCTGAGCGAGTTCACGTAGTGTAACAGCGCAAATACAGAAAGTATTTGGTAGCACTGTGGGGATGACAATAAAGCATATTGTCTTAATATCAATTCAAAAGCAAAACCAGTGAAAAAAAAATTATATTGGGGAGTGAAAATAGCCAATAAGCGTCCTCTGCAGCTACACTGTTTACAATGGTAATTTCATCTTTTTTTATTTTTAAATAAGTGTGAGTTTTCCTACATTTTGAAACTTTTAGTTTTAAAAAAGTTTAAAAGTTAAAAAAAGATGTGTAGTACTTGTAAGCGCATGACTATTTATGTCACAACAAAACATTTCTGTCACTATCAGAGCATGTGAGCAGAGTGGAGCGCGAGCGGGGCAGATTTTGGACAGAGCTCAGAGCGGCTTTTTTAAAAGGATGGAGCATCACCCTGTGTCCCGCTCCAATTTCGCTCCGCTCACACCACAAGTCTGAAGCATGCTCAAGCCTGACCCAGAATCCATCTGTGTTTTGCACAGTCATCAACAGTAGACTATTTGCAGTCAAAACTCGGCTCAATAATGGAGTTCACCAAGTACTTCAAAAAGGAAAATGAGAAGTCAGGTGTACTATTAATATAAAACTAATGTAGCAGGCATAGCTGCCTAGTTAAAGGGATGGTTAGGAGTAAAATCAACCTAGGGTCCTTTGCACCATGACCTCGAGCCAAGAGACAATGACTCATTCAGACAGTGACAGCAGTGAAGAGGTTTCAGTTATGAAAGTGAAAAAGACTGCAAAGAATGTTCAACAAAAAGCAGTATTGCTTTTACAAACCAAACCAAACCATTCTGCAAAATGGCAAGACACTTGGCCCAAGTTCATGAGGAATGAGGTGGAAGTAGCAAAGGCTCTGTCTTTTCCAAAGCGTTCTAAAGAAAGAAGGATTAATCTGGATCTTTGGAGGAATAAAGGGAACCGTGTACACAACACAAATGTTCTAAAAGCTGGCAAAGGAGTGCCACGTCAACTACATGCACTGTTTGAACTGCCAAGGGCTGTTCAGATGAAAAGCACTTCGGAGGTGTGGCAGGTCTAATGAAATATATCCTGCCTGCAGGTGGCTGATTAATTCATTTGAGCTCGTCCTATCAGTGAGCTGTAGTAGCGCATATAAACAAGCTGGTTAGAGTGTATGGTGCCATGAGGCACCGCCCCTTCCCGTGTCGTCATTTTCTGTCGTCATTCAGGGCGACATGCAAGCTTTCGCGGCTGGCATTCGGCTGAGGTTGTACCCTTGATGGTCAAAGTATGGTTGTTTATACTTCATGCCCAGAATGCTTAGTTATTGCCGACGCGCACGCTGTCCACCTGATAGATAGAACTCTGCCTGACTGAGTTGGTCCCCAGAGATCGCACCTAAAAGATGTAGTACGGACCAATGGGTCGCATCTGCACCACCGATTAGTTTCCGTGCGGTTGACTGCGTGGGACTACTTCTGGAGGCGCTGTTGCTTTGCTGCTTTATGGCTTTGCTGCTTTATGGCTTTGCTGCTTCATGGCTTTGCTGCGTTACTCCTTTTGCGGTTGCTTTGCTCCGCTGTGGACAAAGGACTGAAAACACTGTCCTTTGTGTTTATTTTAGTGTGTGTGCCTCCATGTGAGCCCTTTATTTTGGGGGGAAAATTTCCTTTTCGTTTGTATTGGCTTTTATTTTGTATTTTGACTCAGAATTTTGTAATCTGTTTAACGTGAAACTGTGAATATTTCTACTCCAATTTCTGTCTCCTGGAGTGACAATTCTGAGTGTGTCTCAACAGTGACATTTCTGTTCCAGGAGCTGAGTGCACAAAGCAGGGGCGGATTGCTGGTGGTGGTCTCCCTCACGAGTGTTGTGTGCTGAGTGGTGTGAGTGTGTGTATTGGTGTGAGTGTATATGCACAGGTGTACGGAAAAGGTGACTTGTCGTGGAGGCCTTATGTGCCCTTATCCACTGCTCTGCCTCGGTTCCTGTCCCGCTGACTCAGGTCGCTCCATGTGTGTTTGTTGAACCACAAAATTGTCTACATTGAGTGCTGTTGATGTTTGTGCATTTTTATATTGATTATATCTTTAATAAAACAAATGTATATTTTTTTGTACCCACGTCTCCTGCCGCCTTACTGTGGACGAACCTGTGTTTCCTTAAGTAAACTATATTTTATTTTCCCTGGCAAGATTCCAGGGTGGCGTAGTCGCTAGCAGAGATCATTTATGCTTAAAATCATTCCATCCCATCCTCGTGCTGCTACAGAGGCATATGCAAAGGTGCAACCTGGCCAAGAAGTGCCAGGTCACAAAACAAGGTAGATCCAGAGTTCAAGCACTCTGTGCTTACGCACAGCCTGTTCCTGAAGGAGTAACAAAAAAATTATGGAAACTGATCAGTGACATGAAGCAAGATGAAGTAACACAGGCGGTTAAAAGTGATACATACCATACCATACCATCTTCTTCCGCTTATCCGGGGCCGGGTCGCGGGGGCAGCAGTCTAAGCAGAGATGCCCAGACTTCCCTCTCCCTAGACACTTCCTCCAGCTCTTCCGGGGGGACACCGAGGCGTTCCCAGGCCAGCTGGGAGACATAGTCCCTCCAGCGTGTCCTAGGTCTTCCCCGGGGTCTCCTCCTGGTGGGACGCGCACGGAACACCTTCCCAGGAAGGCGTCCAGGAGGCATCCGAAACAGATGCCCGAGCCACCTCAGCTGACCCTTCTCGATGTGGAGGAGCAGCGGCTCTACTCTGAGCTCCTCCCGAGTGACCGAGCTTCTCACCCTATCTCTAAGGGATCGCCCAGCCACCCTGCGGAGAAAGCTCATTTCGGCCGCCTATATCCGGGATCTTGCCCTTTCGGTCATGACCCACAGCTCATGACCATAGGTGAGAGTAGGAACGTAGATTGACCGGTAAATCGAGAGCTTCGCCTTGCGGCTCAGCTCTTTCTTCACCACGACAGACCGGTACATCGACCGCATTACTGCAGAAGCTGCACCGATCTGTCTGTCAATCTCCCGTTCCATCCTTCCCTCACTCGTGAACAAGACCCCAAGATACTGGATATTGGTGTGTGCTAGGAAAGTGGGAAATCTACAGAGTATTAAAGAATTTTTCATACCCTCAAACTTCTATCATGTTATCAAGGCTGTTAAAGATACCTCGGGATTCCGAGATGAAGATGAAGTCTTCACAGTTCCATCTTTGGCATTAAAACTGGGCCACAACCTTAAAAAAATGTCTGATATTGCAGAATGTGAAGCAATGATCACAGGAGAGGGAAATGATGTCCAAAATGTAAAAATGTTCAAGCAAATGTATACCACAAAATGGAATGAATATGTGTCATCCTCAGCCTTGAAGACGCTTAATGAAGCGAAATGGAACTCTCCAGAACTTCTCCCTTTTACTGAGGATGTTAAAAAAATGCACATTCATCTCAGCAATCAAACTAAACTGTACCAAGAAAAGCTCAAACTTGAGAAAAGTCAGAAGAACTGGTCAAAACTTGCCCAAATAACTCTGTGTGAAGTTATTCTGTTTAATCGCAGGAGAGCAGGAGAAGTTTCGAAAATGAGGTTGAATTCATATCTTCTCCGAAACACATCTGTTTTACACTCCGATGTCGCTGATGCTTTATCTGAAGTTGAGCAGAAGCTCTGTCAGCATTTCCATTGCATCGAAATTAGAGGCAAGCGAGACAGAAAGGTGCCAATACTCTAGACCCCAAGTATGCTGGACTCCATGGAGCAACTTGTAAAGAACCGTCAAACATGTGGTGTACTGGATGAAAAAATAAAATAAAATTCCGCAAAGCCCATGACTGACAACTCATTCTACCATGGCACGGACTGCATCAGGAAGGTTGCCCACCAGTGTGGAGCCAAACATCCAAAGAATTTGTCATCCACAAAGCTGCGGAAACATATTGCAACATTATCTAAAGTGCTTAATCTAAGAGATACTGAGATGGACCAGTTAGCAGATTTTCTGGGACATGATATAAGAGTCCATAGAAAGTTTTACCGGTTGCCGGAAGGGATGTTACAACTAGCAAAGATCAGCAAGGTGCTGATGGCCCTTGAACAGGGAAGAGTATCAGAATTCAAGGGAAAAAACCTTGAGCCTTACGGTAAGAACACATGGCATAAAATGTTTGCTCTTATACATATTATATATTGACACTATTTAGTTCAGTTACAAGGAGCTCTATATGGTGCATGGAAACAAATGCTTTTCTACACACTTTTCTGCAGAGAAAGTGAATGTAGGTAGTGATGTGTCTGAAAGTGAGAATGAAGAGAGTGAGATGCCACAGCCAAAAAAGCGGCGTCAGTCCTCTTCAGCAGCTACAGGTATGGTCAGCTGTGATCTGATGTGAATTCCTGGGGGGATAAAGAATTCTTTATCAATGATATAGAATGATAAAGATTTAGATTTTGCTATTTGTATTATAAAAATCTGTATGGCTATCCCTGATAAAAACAGGTGTGCAGCCCTCTGACTCACAAAGCAGGTAAGGAACTTGATCTCATTCTCACCCAAGCTGTGCCACAGAATGCCTACTGGTCACGCCTCTGCACATCTCTGACCACTGTTTCCTTCGGTTAATTTCATTCTCTGTTCCACCACTTCTGGTTTATTTTTACTGCGACCTGTCTCCCACCCACTTCTCATTGGTCACCTCAACTCTACATCGACACATTTTCCTCACTGGAGGTCAGTGATGCCACAGAGTATCTCTGCTCTACACTAAGCTCATGTCTGGACAGGCTGTGTCCTCTATCCACCAAACCAGCCTCACCCATGGCTGATTCTACCATCTGAAATCTGCATACTGATCTCAGAGCTGCTGAGAGATGTCAGAATTTTAGTGATCCAACTAATCTCAAGGGTTCCCCTTAACTCCTATTTTCCTTCTTATCCTGCAGTAGTGCTGCTAAAATGGTTTTCTACAATGATGTACCAAAGCCACTAACCTCTGTTGATCTATTTTCTGCTTTCTTGACAGAGAATTGGTCACTAATGGCTGCCACTTTTTCAGAGCCACTTGGAAACAACCTGTCTTCCCCATCAACTGCACATCACTTCCACCATTCGCTCACTGACTTGTGGCCATCCTACTGCTGGACCCCATTCTTACTAACCCTCATCCAAGCCATAACTTTTACCATTGTGTCAGCAATCACACATGTTTCACTGGCTTCTGGAACATGTCATACCACATTCAAACAGGCTTGGGTAACTCCCCTGCTCAAACCTTCTCTCAGTCCAGCTGAAGTTGAGAAATATTGGCCGATTTCACTTTTCCAATTTTTATCTGAGTCTATGAAAAGAGCAGTTTTCAAACAGGTCTCTGAATTCCTCTCACAGAATGACAACCTGAATCCAAATCAGTTGCGAGAAACCTGGTTGTCATGACTGACTGACCAGTTGTCTTTCTCTGACCACGTCAATATGCCACCCAATTCAGGCCATGGCCATTGCTATCTCTGCCCTTGACTGTTTACAGTATATAAACGATATGTAGTGTGAATAGATTGGCCTGGCCTTGTCTTGCCTAGTACAACCTGTATTTCATTTGTATTTTTTAATTGCTTGCTTTTGGTTATGGTGTACGGTTAAGTCTTATTTTCTGTCCTTCAGAGGAGTCTTTGGTTGGCAGCCAGTCTTCGAGGGAGAGTGATATGCCTCAGTCAAAGAAGCGACGTCAGTCCCCTTCAACATCTACAGGTAAAGTCAAACCCGTGCTCTGAGAATGACTTTGAATGGTCATCATTATTGATGCTTTTGGTTACAGTGCGCCAAAATGTTGAAGTGTTTATTTGCTTTATCTTCCAGAAGAGCTTTCATTTGGCCGCAAGTCGGCAAAGGAGAAAGAGTTGCCTTCAAAGTCAGGTAAAGAGTCAGGACTGCACTTCTAATAACTGACTTGCCTAGTTACAGTTATTGGGACTTTACATTAACTGCATTAATAGAGACCACTTTAATTAATGTACAGTATTTCTTGATATTTTCATTAACTGTATTTTGGATATATTCTGTGTTATGCTTGCTGAAGCGCAAGAACAAAGATTAAAGGGATAGTTCACCCAAAAATGAAAATTGTATGTATCTGCTTACCCCCAGGGCATCCAAGATATAGGTGACTTTGTTTAATCAGTAGAACACAAATGAAGATTTTTAACTCCAACTGTTGTCAGTCGTATAATGCATGTGAATGGCAACAGATTGAAAGCAAAATCTATCAGAGTAAAAAAAACAGACAAAGACGGATCCAAATTAAACCCTGCGGCTCATGACGACACATTTATGTCTTATGATACAAAACGATCAGTTTGTGTGAGAAACCGAACGGTATTTATATATTTTTTTTACCACTAATACACCACAATGTCCAACAGCGTTGAGCGCACGATCACTACCATTGCGTGAGGTCAGAACACGCCGGCCTATGCGTAATTTCAAACTTGAATTTCACACTTGACAGGTATCTTGCTACGGGCACGAGTAAGTGCAGTGCAAAGTTTGACGTTGTCTGGATGAGAAATGCTAAAGATATCGGTAAATATATCGGTAAAAGAAGCAAAACATTCTGACATAAACACTCTTGTCAGCTAAACATTGTCAGCTACAATGTTTACTTTTGAATATTATATTTCATTCTGGTGCGCTTCACGTTATCACTAACTGTGTTATAGTAGCCTATGCTATTCACCAACTAAACATATCCTATTCAATGCGTTCACAGTCTCTTTCACGGGCATTATTTGTAGTAGTAGTGTTTTCTCTGAGTTCATTGTGTAACCTGCTCCCTGAATCGTGTAGTTCAATTTTCCACATTTATTGTATGTCAGTATCAGTATTTGCTTTCTACCATGCACAAATAAAAATGTCACTGAACTTTTGCTGTGTAATTGTAACAATGAGCACTCAAACACACCAAACCAACAATTACTAAAAACACACACAAAAGCTGATTTTGCATGGGCATTTTGCACTAGTAGAGAAACAAAGCACAGACATTTGCTTGACCAGCAGCAACACATTGCAAAATAATTTATTTACCCCCAACTCTCTTTGCACACACAATCCTTGCTCCCCGAGTCTCCCCAACCATTTCCTCCTGCATAATCTGTTTTTCTTTTTCTCCTTTTCGCTGCAAATCAGTGCACAGACAATTTGGATCGCAAGCTTCTTACTAAGCTTCTTATTTTGGTTGTGAAACGTAGTTTGCGGACCAGACAGAAGTTGTCGGCGATTCTTTCTTTTGTAAAGTCATGCAATGTGAAACCCCCTGTCGCCGATGCATCGTGCAGTGTGCACACAGCACCAACTGAATGTTACCCCAGATAGTCGTGCAGTGTGAAAAGAACAGTGACCTGACTACTTTGAAAATCGTGCAGTGTGAACTCGGCATAATAAGCTGTCAATCACACAGCTCAAGTTTATCTGGAAACTTGCCAAAACTCTGTTACACTGCATAACAAAGCTCTTACTGTATTTACATCGTAGAAATCACGTTGCAATGATGAGATCACTGCATTCACGCAATCAACATTGTCATCTGCTCAATGCTCATCACTGCAACCTTTAATTTGATGGAAATAGATCTAAATATGATGATATAATCAACACTTTTCACGATTCGTTAATCTCAATAGCTGTAATAGTAAACGTAGTAAAAGTATTCGAGACGCTTCCACATGTAATACTTATTTCATGTGCAAAGATGTTAGCCATTCACAGGAGTGGGCGTTTACACTGAAGTCTCACAGCAGACACGCCCCTTCAAACAGAGAGTTCAAATCAGAGGGATAAAATCAGGATAGAAAATTGCCATTTATATCTAAATTGTGACCATTTTTGATGTAAAAATTACATTAACATTATAAGTGCACGTCAGGAAACATTATACAATTATAAAAAAAATCCAGTTCGTACTGGATAAAAAAATAAAAGGGGGAATAAACAGGCATTACATCAGTACATGATTTATAGCCAAGAAACATTGTTACAACAAATACATAATTTACCTAACACAAATTTCCTTACTTTAAAAAAAAGTTTATTTAAAAGTAGAGTTTGTTTTCGTTTCTCAGGAGCTAATTACCCTCCTCCATCCCCAGCTCCTCCTCTCATCCAGTCAGTATGGCATTCCCTTTCAAAAGCACCAGCAAAAGTAGGCTAATGATAATAAATGTGTCTGAAAAAATAACAAGGAGGCATTTTAATTGTTTATTTAATTGAGACGCGCTCCAGTTCAAGGAAGACCGTGAAAGCACAACCTGTTTGTTTTCTTTATTTTGTAGAAGCACAACGTTTTCTTGTTATTGTGAGTTTACACAAATAAAAGCTTTGAATAATGTATTATTATTATCTGGATGACAAGAAATGATAGAGTATTTTAAGTTGTTTCCACTGTTGACAGGAAAAAAATGCAAGTGATTGCACCGGCGCCTCCATGTCATGTAAGTGCGCACCACACTCCGCACATCACGGACAGATAATGGAAGATATATACAGCAGTGGCTCACAGTTGAATGGGGCAATGCAGATCTCCCCTCTGAATACAACAGAGTCAGTGTCAGCCTCACGGGTGGGTGCCTCACCAAAATATTCATCCACTAGAAAACATATGTATTTTGGCTTAAGACCTTTATATAAACAATTATAAATGATAAATGTGTTCAGCATTCTGCAGCAATGTTTTTAAGTATTTTTAGACTATTTCAAGTCGTGAAGTGCGCTTGAGATATTCAAATTTAACGCATGACTTCAGCAGTATTATGAAGCTGAGCAGACAGTGTCAGAGCTCCACTGAACTCCACAATTTTCCAATGAAAATCTGTGGTGAAAAATGGAACTGCATCACTAATGCATCGCTTATTTTCACGTTGCCACTCTCTAATATGACGTTGTATTTTTTATGTATATTTGTTAATGAGGGATTTGTGGACACATCAATGTTTTTAGATTTGTAGATTTGTAGAGTAAAAGTCATAGCCTAGTTTTTATTTTGAAGTAAAAAAGATTAAATTAGACCCTTTCCCAGAATTAGTACAGAGCACCCAATAAGTAGGCTAGCATGTTAATTAGTGTTATTATTTTTAAATGTAATACTTAATGTAATTAATGGGGTTATTATTTAATATTTCCATGAATTAGATGTACATTTCAGACATCTTTGCTTTCATTAATTTTTCCTCTTTGTAATAACGTAGCTATGTGACCATAGAATAACCAGTATGGAACGTCCACCTAAAGTCACAACGGGAATGTTATTATATGACCAACAGAGGACCATGCGAGAACGTTCTGTTAACATCCCAAATGTCCTCTTTGTAACGTTGCTATGTGACCTTAGAATAACCAAAATGGGCCGTCCCTCTAATGGAACCTTGAACTGAAGCACTTTCATAACCAAAAGACAATGTTTTATGAACGTCTCTAAAGTTCTGTTAAGATTTCTGTAAAGATTTCGGGATTATCGTCACCTTTAGAGAATTTTTAGAGAAAGTTGCGCAAGGTCGCGAGAACGTCCCCTCCTACGTGGGATATCATTATCAACCATCTTTCACACTGTGTTACTCAGCTCAAGAAACCTTCTGTTCAGTTTCCATAAACTAACGTTAATGCCGACGAGGTAATATCCTTTATACAGCCATGTAGCATGTCTGTCAGATAGCCTGTTTTACAGACATGGTTACTAAACTGCAGTCTCTACCCTGGCTAAAAAGATAATAGTTGAGCCGTGAAAGTGTAGGCCTGCAAAGTTTTTAATTGTAACAGCTATGATAAATATGTTTTAGTCGTGACCCATGAGAGTGCGTGGTTTTCAGCTTAAACATTTTTTGCATTCTCAATCACGCTAACATTAGCAGTTAACTTAAATTACGTTTTCTCTTTAATGTCAGGTCACGATGTTGATAAAAGTGCAAGGTGGAGGGAAGAAGTATGTAAAACTGGAAGAAGTTTGTTTCTCCGATTTTCTCAGTTCAGGTGTGTTATATGTTTAGTTTTCAGTTAATAAAGTAACAGTAATTTCTTTTGTGAATAACATGTTGTTGATGTTATGGTGTAGTCCAGCAAAAGTTTCTGATACCAGAGAACACAACATTGGGAGTCACAGATGACCAGGGCATAGAGGTGGATGAGGATGTCTTTCCAGAACTTACAACAACCAAAGATATGTGTTTTTTTTTCGTCCACACTAATGAGGGTAGGACATTTAAGAACATCTGTTTTGTTTTATAGATATTTTGAGAGTTTGTATCTCAACTCAGAGACAAAATGTGTGCATTTCAGAACTTCAATTTGCTGAATCATTCAAGAACTCCAATTTGCTGAAACATTCAAGACCTCTGCTGACTTCTCAGACCTGAAAGAGTTTGGTGCCTCCTCAAATCTGACAGATTATGTTATTTTCACTACTTGTGGTAAGAAGAGTTATATGTAATGGGATTATTTTGTCTGACCCTGGGAATATCCACCCTGGTACAAATTATAGTTTTGCTGAAGCAGCTCTTAGATTATAAATGCCTCATACTTTGTTGTTTTTGTGATCTTCAGATTTGACTGTCCTTCAGCAAGGGGTTGAAGTCTGACAGATACATTCTCTGTCTTAGGGAGTTTAAGCAGCAGTGTTTCCGGATCTCAAATGATTCAACCTTTAATGGACAGTGCCCATGTAAGAATTATTTTTAATTTTTTTTACTTGCATACAAATAGATCTTATGCTTTAGACATGACTTTTGGAAAATAAATGCATTTTGAAAGTATTTAATGGTATATACGGTTATTAGATTAAGATTAATGTTTTTGTTTAAAAAACAGGTCCAAGTTTGGTTGTATTTTTTCTAAATAATGTTTTCTTTGTTTTAGAATGTCAAGCAAATTCTCACTTCAAAGCCATCTGGGATGATTGTGATTAAAGAGTATAAAGAGACGGGGAGTTTGAAAGATTCCACAAGGCAAACATTATTGTAGCCCACATGCATGAAAAATAAGGTTAAAAAGCTTCAAGAAGACATGAATTTATCCAAAAAAAAAAAAACAAAAAAAAAAAACAGACAAGAATCTTAAGACAAATGTTTTCATCTTTGCAGGAGAGCTGTTAGTAAAGCAACAAATAAGTTCAATGCCCTTGGGATTGTGTCACTGTTCCCATCTTTGAAAGACCCATACTCTAAAAAAGGATATGTAAATTTGCCTACCGGACCATAAACATCTTATATACACCTGAGCCACATATATGATTTTGAATTGTTTATGCCCTACGTCATTAACAATTATTGGCCGGTGTGTTGGAGCCATTATATTGAATTGTATTTTTTGTTTGTGACACTAGAAGGCATATGAGTATTTGAGTATATTTAAACAAGGTGATGATGAGTTACAGGTGCGCATATGGAAGGTCAAACAAACTTTTTGACCGTGCCGTGTTGAGCGTCGTTTTTGTACAAGACTGTGCTCATGCCCAACAGTTTGTTTGAATCAAATATTTTGTTTGTTAGTAATAAGTAAAGTGTTGAGTTTTTATTTTTGTTTGTTTTATTTGTTGTTTGCAATGCCAAATGGACAATAAATGGATTTGGCATATCCAAATTTATTAAGAAGGTATGGACAATGATGAATTCATTTTATTTTTCAAGGCAAAGCACGCGTCAGAAACAGACTAATAAAAACCATCTGCGTCCCTACACTACTTTTTGAATATCTAATTAAACATTTCATAGCTCTTGTTAAACAGGACATATGCTTTTAATTATGGCTATTTGGAAACTAAAAACAAGCCAACAAATGTTAACTTGACTGTGGAGGAATAGGCTTAAATGCATCACAACAACACTGTGTTTAGTCACAAGCATACCTTTGATATTTGGTGACCTGGTACCAGAGGATGATTTGCACTGGCACTTGTTACTCTTGTTGTTGAACATCATAAACATTGTGTTCTCTTACTCAATAACTGAGAGGATGACAGTGTATTTAAAGCACCTTATTGTTGAACATCATAAACTCTTCAAAGAACTGTACCCATCAAAAAACCCATCAAAAAACATAATTTCATGGTCCACTACCCTAGGTGCATTAGAAAGATTGGACCACTCATTCAAATCTGGACCATGAGATTTGAAGAGAAGCACACATTTTTTAAAGATTCTGTGAAGAATTTCAAGAATTTGACTGTATCGCTGGCAAATAAACACCAGTTTGCAGTAGCTTATCATTGGGAATGCTTGTCTTTAAAAGCAGTTGAGTCTGGTCCAGTCAAAATTTGTTCACTTGAGACACTTGAATTTTCAGAAGATTTAACTGCATATCTCCATGTTGATTCACAAGCCACTGTCAATCTCACAAAGTGGGTAAAATGTTATGGTGTTGAGTTGGACTCTTTTGTTTGCACAGGTTCTGATGAAAACCTGCAACTTTTCAGCAAAATAACCTCAATCATTTTACACAATGGTAAAGTGTTTTTTTAATAATTTTTTTATTGAGCATGAAACGTGTTTCCATGATCACTTCCATGCTTTTTAAGTGAGTGAAACCATACCAAGGAAGATACGGGTTATAGCAACGGAAAGATTAAGGCATTTCAAATCTTTTGATGCCCAAATGTTATATAGGTTTGATTCACAATTTTATGTTGTATGAGAGAGTTGTATTATCTGATTTCTTATTTAAATTAGTTCACAGTGAAGTTGTTCCTTGTTACTTCATCTGATGTATAAGTCTATACCTCAGGTTACACAATCCTACTGCCCTAAGGTTTTTATATATATATATATATATATATAATCCTCCAGGCTTGATTTTATATAATGCAGTGATGTGTTGACAATGTTTTATACAATAAAAAAAAAAAAAAAATGAGTTGCTACTCTGTTAGCTGCATAAATGTAAATGTTTTGCTGTTAGATTTTACAGTATTTTATGACAGCAATTATTTTAAAGTGTGTCCATACATGGAATTTATAAACCTAATATAAACCTATGAATTTGCTCAAATAAAAGCAATGAGTTAAGACTATGGTGTTCAGTGTATCATTTTCACATGAATCATTTTATTGTGTTAAATAAATGTTAACTCTAAGAAGTGTTAAATTCAATATATTTTTTAAGTGTTGATTTTTTAACACTGTTAAGGAGTTCATATTATAAATAACTAAATTTTAGAGTTACAATTACTCGCTGTAGGATCAGTATTTTAACTCCAGAAAGAGTTCAATTTGAACTCTGAAAAGGTGTTAATTCAACTCCAAGAGTTATTTTAACTCTGCACTGGAGTCTATTTGATGGTCACACATATACACTGATTTTAACTCTCGGGAAGTTTATTCCAAAGACCAGAATTTGCTGTGTATGACCCCTTTAAAATATGGCAATCCTGCCAAAACTTTTCAGGAAAATAAATTTCTCACTAATTATGTCAGACACTTTTTGAGCCTCCAGTTGTGGCTTTGCTTTATCTTTGAAGGCATTGGACCTTTCGCCTGTGTAGCAGTGTGTTGCCAATGTTGCTCTTCCAAAGACAGCCACCAGGAGGTCTTTTGTTGCTTTTTTTGGATCTGTCCATTTCATGTGGCCAAATTGTTCGGCACCGATAGCCGTGTTTGGGCCAATTCTAACCTGCAAACAGTGATCAAACAATGATGACACAATAACAGAGTTAAAAGGTGAATTTAATAATATTTTGTTTGTTATAATAAAACCTATGACAATCATAATCGTACAATGAGATGAGATTCAGAATCATACAAGAGAAAAAGTTACTGATGCCATTGTAGAAAGCACAATGTTCATGAAGTCACTGACTCTTTCTCGCCTTTTGTTGTTGTGTGTGCATGTGGGCGTGGTTCGAGGCACTATCTGAGTATTTGATCGGGCAGTTGGGGGACGAGAGGCAGCTCGACAACTCACGGATCTCCACCAAAGTAACCGATACGTCTCTGATTACTCGATCGAGTTTCGCACCCTTGTGGCCGAATGCCACTGGAACAAGGAAGCGCAGTGGAACATGTTCCTGCATGGGTTGGCTGACCGTATCCAGAGGGAGATATTCACCTTGGATCTTCCAAAAAGCCTAGATGGACTGATTGAGCTGGCGCTACGGGTAGATTCTCGTCTACATCGCCTGGAGCAACGGACAAGCACGACCTTGGTCCCCAGGAGTTTCGAAAGCCCTCAAGCCAGTGGCAGCGATACGGTCAGCCCCGTCTTAGATCACGAACCCATGCAGGTGGGTAGAGCTCGGCTTTCCCGGGAGGAGAGAGAGAGACGAAGATCAAAAGGACTATGCCTCTACTGCGGCGGAGCTGGACATTACCTGAACACCTGTCCCGTAAAAGACCGGGCCCGGCAGTAAGTATGAGGCTACTGTCGGGCGGGATCTCCATGGATAAGACCTCATCTTCAACTCTCCTCCCAGTAAGATTGCTATGGGCAACCCGGTCCCACCATTGCCAAGCACTACTGGACTCGGGGCCTGAAGGTAATTTTATGGACTTAGCCTTGGCAAAGTAGTCCTGTTCAAAAGTCCTGGAGATGCGGAGTCTTTCCTTCGGGATCTTGAGGCTCATTCCCAGAATGACTGACTTCATTCGTCTCATTGAACTTGAGAGGTATAAAACAAATTGAGTTGATCGCGATACTGTTGTTATTTGTGGCATGAAAGGCTTATACATTTATTGAAGCGAGCTACCTGTCTCCTCAGGCCGATTAGCTTCATTTTGGCCATCTTTTAAAAAAAAAATTTATAATGATATCGGCCAATGTACTAGCCTATTTTATTTCACACCATTAACGGCTGGGACTGGGATTATTTTTGCATGAAAAATTATTTAATATTAGGCTTTCATTCATGTAATCCTAGTGAGAAACTTATCAGACTGTATCTGTATTTTGTTATGTTTTGGCCTATGATTGTTACGCGTGTGTGTGTGTGTGTGTGTGTGTGTGTGTGTGTGTGTGTGTGTGTATGCGCTGCACGCTGCGCTGTTTAAATCTGACTATTAATTAATTAGAGAATCTACTCGGGTTAACCACAGATTCAAATCTTTGTTGGACTGGATTTTGGTCACCCACTCTAACAGAATTACTGAATCTGGTGTTCTACCCGATTGCTTTAGTGATCATTCCATGGTCTTCTGTGTATGGAAAATTAGATTACCTCGCCTACCACCCAAGGTGATCAGGGTAAGACAGAGTAAACATTTTAACACCGATTTTTTTATCCAAGATTTATTAGATATAAATTGGAATAGGTTTCATCTTATCCCTTTTGTTGAGGATGCTTGGAATTTTTTCTATACGGAAGTTCTTAAAGTAATTGATAAACATGCCCCTTGGATATCAGTAAAGGTTAAGGGCCGACATTTACCATGGATTGATGCTGACTTAATACATATTTTTAAACAAAGAGATAAGGCATGGGAAAAGTACCACCTGTCAAAGGACTCAGTAGATTGGGCTGTATATAAACAATTAAGAAATACGTGTACGACTAAAACAAGAAATGCTAAATCGAATTATTATAAAAACTCTCTGTCTAATAACTTCAATAATCCTAAGAAGTTCTGGAAAAGTCTTAATTCTTTATTACACAATTCTACTAAAAGCATTGCTATCAAAATTAAAGTTAATAATGATGTTATCAGTGATCCTTCCGAGGTTGCCAATGCTTTCAACCGACACTTTTCCTCTATTTGTAGCTCACAATTTTCTAATTTCCCCTTCTCTAGTTTGGCAGATGAGCCAAACAGTTCCTTTTCATTTGCTACAATAAATCATACTGACATTCAGCAGGCAATCTCTGAACTAAAGTCAGGTAATGGTATTGATCCTGATGGTCTGGAGATTAAGTTTATTAAGCTTGCGTCTCATGTACTGGCATTTCCTTTATCAGATTTATTTAACTTATCTTTATCCACCTCAGTGGTTCCATTAATGTGGAAATCTTCCAGGGTTACACCAATACATAAGGGTGGCGATGCACTTGATCTCAACAACTACAGACCTATTTCTATCATCAGTAGCATAGCAAAAGTGTTTGAAAAACTAATATTTAAAAAATTATTCAAATATATTAATAAATTCTCTATTTTGTCGCCAAATCAATCTGGTTTCAGACCAAACTTCTCTACAACTACTGCTCTTCTAAAATTTACCAATGATGTTTCATCTTCTCTAGACAATAACATGTCAACTGGTGCAATATTTATAGATCTCACTAAGGCCTTTGATATGGTCGATCACTATTTGCTTCTTGATAAGTTATATGCGATAGGCCTTTCTAAACACTCTCTTCTTTGGTTTAATTCTTTTCTCCACTGTAGACGTCAGTGTGTCTATGTAATGGTTGTGTATCACAGTCCTTAATAATGGAGAAAGGTATCCCTCAAGGCTCTTCCTTAGGGCCTCTTCTATTTTCTTTATTTATTAATGATCTTCCTCTAATTTGCTCAGACTGTTGTATCCATCTATATGCAGATGACACAGTGATTTACACATCTAATGTGTCTGTCTCTAAGATTCAATCCTCATTGCAATCTAACTTTAATGCTACTCAACTTTGGTTCCAATCCAACCATCTTCTATTGAATAAGAAAAAGTCATATAGTATATTGTTCCCCACCAGATCAGCTACACGGAAGCAAGATAATAATCTTTCACTCAAATTCTTAGACGATACTCAACTTGTACAAGTTGATGAACTTAAATATCTGGGCCTTTGGCTTGACTCACAACTCTCATTTAGGTGTCATATCAATTCTGTTGTAAAAAAAGATTAATTGTAATTTACAAATATTATATCGTTCTATTAACTGTTTTACTCAACTGATTAGGTTAAGAATTGTGTCACAGTTAATATTTCCCATACTAGACTATGCGGATGTTGTCTATCAAAACGCATCAGAAGCAAACCTGAAAGCATTAAATGTTGCTTTCAATAATATATGTAGATTTGCGCTGAGATGTCCATTTACCACTCACCACTGTGTAATGTATGACTCACTGAACTTATTATCACCAAAAGCCAGAAGACAGTATCACTGGTATCAGGTCATTTTTAAATGTATGCATTATGATTATCCTTCTTACCTGAAGGAATACTTAATTCCATATAGACCCAGCTATATAGATTGAGACACACTGAAAATCTCTCCTTCACTGTGCCAAACATCTTTAAAGAGAGTGGTAGATGTGCCTTTAAATTTAAAGCCCCCTCAGAATGGAATAGTGTGCCTGGGTCTCTAAGATCTGTCACTTCCTTGCGTTCCTTCAAAATATCTCTTTTTGTTTACTTGCAAGCTCTTTAAATGTTTTCCTCATGTTTGACTGGATTTTTGTTTTCTATACCTAATATATGGGATACTTTTTGTCCTTCTTATTTATGTGTATATATGCGAGAATGGGTGTAGGTGTGAGAATGCATAAATACATATGTGTATGTAATGGCTAAATGTTGTCATGCATCTTAATATTACAATGTGTTTTATACATGGATTTGTTTCGGTGGGCTGGGTGGGGCTGGGTGGGGCTGGTGAGGCGGGATGGGGGAGAGCTCTTGTGAGTGTGAATGTAAATGTGCTGTATTATCTTTGTCTATGTCTTGAGGACCCCCTCGAAAACTAGATGTTTCATCTCAAGGGGTTATCCTCAACAATAAAATGTCAAATATCAATAATATATATGGCAAGCAAGAGATATTTTCAGGCAAGATATAATACCTATGGCAAAAGATGTTTTTCCTAATGATCATTTTATTTTTTCCCTTTGCACTCTGCTGTAACAGTATGAAAAAGGACAACATGTACTGCACATTTGTGGTCTGTTCTCCCGATTTAATTTACGATATTGACATATGAATAATTTTACTGGAATGCATGAAGCATCTCTCGTTTTTCTCCTCAAATCTTCACATCTCTTACCGGATTTTGTTTTCACAGTTACATACAATTTATTTATCTGTCAAAATGACGGCAATCACTTTGAAATAGTATCACGCAATGCTAAAGTTAATGAACATTTTTGATTAAGGCAATGTATGTTATATAATACAGATATATATTACTACAGTGAAGTGATATTTAAACCGTCCGTTATTGCTGTGGAAAGAAACACACTTTTTGGGTTATTCATGGTCTGTTGAAAGTATCTTGTTGATGCTTTTACACTTTTAAATGTCATTTTAATGTTCGATGGTTGAAGGGTGAGTAGAATCTCATTGTACCCAGTTTTTTTTTTAAACGTATTGCGTTCATAGAGCGAGCCTTAACTGATTGTTAAAGCTTAATGGAAGTTACACCCATAATGTGTATAATTTAGCCAATCATAGCAGTGGGCGTTTACATTGAAGTCTCACAGCAGACACGCCCCATCGTCTTGATTAGAATCAAACAACAATACAAGTCAAATATTTTTGTACAAAAAAGCTCTTTTTATTAACATGAATATTTCTCAAATTCAGTTGTAGAGGGTCACAGCCAAACTCTGCAGGGATAGATTTGAAAAACCCAGATTTAGAGTATTTGTACAATAAAAGCTCTAAACGATTGTAAATATTTATCCTAAGCATTCATGATGCTGTACCGTGTACATAGATGGTAAATTACAAAAATTACAACAACAAAAAAGTACAAAAGCACTTTTTACGGTTATATATTTAAAACATTTTCTGGTATGTTTTTTTATGTGAGCTTTGGTGTGCATAGTAGTTCTGAATTATATCTTTAGACTTTTTTTCAAAGGACACCTAAACGTATGTCGAAAAAGTGTATTGTGTAAAAACACTGACTTGACAAACTGAATAAACTAGAAATACCTAGAATCATTAGTGTATCAGTAGTGATACACCAGGGGCTGGAATAAGCTCTCAGATTTAATCAGATGTACCCCAAACAGCAGCCATATTCAAGACCAGATTCCCAAGGGAAAGGAAAGGGGAAAAAAAGAGGAAAAAAGTGCACATATTGATTGACGGTTGTATGTTGCGAATAATGTGTGTGATTTGTGTTATGTACTGTTGTATACATGCTGCTCTTAACTAATTGCCCCTTGTGGGATAAATAAAGTTGATTGAATTGAATTGAACATACCTTTACCTGTGCATTCTTAAAAAAAATGTAAATCCACTAAAATATTCATAATTCCACTAAGTTTATCCTTTTGTTTTCATTTCCATTTCCATTGTGCAACTTAGTCAATCTCCAATAATGCCAGTGGTTCCTTAAACTGCAACCAAAAAGACTAACACACACACTGACACACAGCTTTTCCAAGGTTGGATTTGGCCAGGCTCTAACTATAAACAGGAGAGTCCTCTCAAAACATCAAGATAATGCGTTCTTTCTTTCAAGGAGAGCTACACTTTAAAAAAACGCAGTAAAGTAAAGCAAATAGTCCCTTAAACTATAGACTTCAATGACCCCTGTGACCATTGCTGTCAGAGTACCCTAGAAAAACAGATGAATGTATTGACACATGTTGAAGACATTTCTCAAACACAAAACAAGTCTATAAAACCGGGCTAAATGAGCAAGCAATGTTACTGCAGATATCAAATACAGACATTAGAGAATACATGAAAAGAACATTTCAGTAATCAAACTGGTAACTTCTATAACAAAGTAAAATCTCACAAGCCTAGAGAAGTCATTCAACTTATGATATTTAGAAGGAAAAATATTAATACCTTAATTATAATCACTTATAACATATACATTGAAGCAGCAGTTTATTCCAAAATCCACACCCTTCATCAGCAAGACAGAATTGTATCTAATATTTTGATACCAAGGTATTAAACTGAATCAAATACATGAGAGATGCATCCAAAGAATTGAATTTAGAGTCAGTCTTCCACAATCACTCAATATTGGAAGCTATAGCATAGGAGATGGTCAGGCATTCATATGTAAATTACCATTTTTTTTAAAAGCCTCAGAAAATCATATTTGCCGCACATTTATCTGTGGCGTGACCGTAGCTTTGATCTCACACAGATACGCATTTTCTGGTGACATTTTAAATTGCCGAGCCATTTAAAACTCTTTCCACACAAGGAACACAAATAGGGTCTCACATCTGCATGACTTTTGAGGTGTATCTGTAAGTGTGATGGCAAAAGAAACCTTTTATTACACTGTTCACAATTTAATGACCTTCCTTCAGAGTGAATACACAGGTGATTTTTGAAATTGCTCCTTTTTCTAAACCACTTGCCACACTCAGAACACATCAGTTTCTTTCCAGAATGAATTAGTGAATGACGTTTCAGATCTTTTTGATATGAGAAACTCCTCTTGCACTGAAGACATCTAAAAGGCTTCTCTCCAGTGTGAACTCTCATGTGAACTTCAAGGTTTCCTTTAAATGTGAAACTTTTTCCACACTGAGGGCAGATGAAAGGCTTCTCTCCAGTGTGAATTCTCATGTGACTCTTAAGGTTGCCTTTAAATCTGCAACTCTTTCCACAGTGCTGGCAAGTGAAAGGCTGCTCTCCTGTGTGAATTATTGCATGCCTCTTAAGGTTTTTTCTGTCTGGGAAACTCTTTCCACACTGATGACATTTAAAACAGTTCTCTTTTGAATGAATCTTTAGGTGGTAATCAAGGGATTCTTTGCGTGTGAAAGATTTTCCACACTGAACACATTTGAATGGTTTCTCTCCAGTGTGAACTCTCATGTGAGTCTTAAGATTTCCTTTTAGTGAGAAGCTCTTCCCACACAGTTTGCAGGTGTATGGGTTCTCTCCAGTGTGACTTCTCATATGGGCTTTAAATGTTGCTTTATATTTGAAACTCTTTCCGCACTGAGAGCATATGTAAGGCTTCTCTCCAGTGTGAATTCTCATGTGAGTCTTAAAACTTTCTTTAAATCTGAAAGTCTTTCCACAGTAGTGACATGTGTAAGGCGTCTCTCCAGTGTGAATTCTCATGTGAACCTTAAGGCCTACTTTTAATCTAAATCTCTTTTCACAATGTTGGCATTTGAAAGTCTTCTCTTCAGAGTGAATTATTACATGCTTGTTAAGATGTGTTATGTCTGAGAAACTCCTTCCACACTCATGACATATAAAACAGTCCACTCTTGAGTGAACTCTCATGTGGGAACTAAGGTTTTTCTTGCGTCTGAAACTTTTTCCACACTGATCACATGTGAACGGCTTTAATCCAGTGTGACTGTTTATATGATAGGTAAGGCTTACGCTCCACTTAAAGCTCTTTCCACACAGTTTGCAGATGTAAGGCTTTTCTTCAGTATGAATTCGCATGTGCCTGGTAAGGGTTGATTTTTGAGCAAAACTTTTTCCACACTGTTGGCAGGTAAAAGGCTTCTCTCCAGTATGAACTCTCATGTGGCTTTTAAGGGGTGCGTTTTTAGGGAAATCTTTTCCACAAAATTTGCAGGTATAAGGCTTCTCTCCTTTGTGAATTCTGATGTGGACTTTAAGGTCTTCCTGTTGATTGAAACTCTTATCACACCTAAAGCATGTGAAACAACTGTTAGGGTCAGTCTTTGGCTCTCTTTTTTGTGTAGAAGTATTTTCGGTCTGCTTGGAATTTCCGGCAGTCATGAAATCATGTTTCTCATACTGATCTTTCTCTTTCATTTCATTCAGTACTTCACTCTCCTCTTTCAGTGGAATCAGGCCTAAGGTGAAAAGAGAAACAAAAACCTCAGTTTAATGGCACAAAGCAACCGATATTAAAACACTTTTCAGATCTGCCATTTATGCCTAAAATATTAGAAGTGTCCTCTCAATTTGTCAAGAATTTCAGTTAGAATGTAAGCCTCACAGCACAGACAATTTGCTTATTAAAGTTAAAAATGACCTGCTTTTTGCATTTGTCACATCGACATCATTCTTCTCTTGCTATTAGACCTTTAGACACCATAGACCATGACTTGCACACAGGAATTTCTGTTGTGTTGAATTTTTGCTGTAAGTCCTTATAGTGTAACAGTGTTTAAATCTTTGTGTACATTTACTGTAACACCGGCTTGTGTTAAACTGTGGCCCAAGCGGTGTAATTGTCTAATGTTGCACTTCCGAACTCCTGTTTAGTGTTAATTTTAGATACGGGAACTTGAAGTAATTGAATCAATTCGGCCCACATTTGACGACCAAATCAGTTTGAAAAAATAGCGGCTCTCTCGTTGGAAAGTCGACCTTAAAAGCAAACGAAAAACATGGTAAGAGTCGATTTGTTTTTGTTGATATTTTTTATTAATAACTGGTTTAACATCAACTTTGAGCTCATGTGTCTGTGAGCAATACAGAGTATACAAATTAATCATTCCAGTATTAGTCACATTAAAAGCCGCAATTTGTAATTTCCATTTAATTGCATGCTGTCCTTGTAACACTTTGCTTATAAAAGAACATAAGATTTATTATGAACTCAGAATAACAAGCCAACATACGAAACAGTGTGCTAGTGCACAGACAACAACCGACAATGAACTGGGGGACCAAAATAACTTAAGTAGTGGTACAAAAAAGGTTAAAAAGGAGACACAGCAAAACTAAGGGGACTAATCATATCAGTAACCATGACATATAGTAGGTGGCGGAAACATGTGACTGAATGAAAACAAATCAAAATGAGCATGACTGTGACAGTACTTCCCCTTCCGACAAGGCGCTACCTCACACCGTAACGGAATAACTGAGGGAGGGCTGGAGGGGGCTCTAGAGGTGGACGACGTGATGGTGAAAGGAAGGTGAGAGGCAGAAGAGGAAGGATGATGGCAGGATGAGGCGAAGGGATGATGATGGGAGGATGACGACAAGACCCCGGCCGCAATGATGAAATGTCCCAGGTGGCATAGACCCAGAGCTTGCCAGTGGTGTCAGCCTACGGTGGAGACAAAGGAGGGAGTAGCCATGATGGTATGGAGGCTGCCGACAACAGGCGAAGACAAGCTGATGGAATCTAGCAATATTGCTGGCACTGGAGACCCAGGCGATGCCACGGCAATGAACATCGAAGGCGGAGCCAGACTGCCCGAGGACTGAGACGATGCTGGTGTGATAGAGGACTGAGGTGTACCCGAAGGGAAGGAGGAGGCCGCTGCAGCCATAGGGATGGAGGAACGGAGCGTTGCAGAAGATCCGCAAAGCTGGGACGAAGGTGGTGTGACGACTGACCAAGGGGGGAGTTGGTGAAGCCGACAGGTCGACGGGCCGAGATGGAGCGAGGTGATCATAGGCTGGAGGCGGAGCAACAAGATCAACTCACTCAGGCTGTGATGGTGGTTGCATGACCTGCGGCTCGATTTCACAGCATGGCATTCCCGGAGATGGTGAAGGCCTGTAAACCTCCAGCAGAGGCAGGTCTGGAGTACTGGCTGAGAAAGGCGATGACAGAGGTAGATGGAGACTTGACAGGGTTTAAGGTACCACACAGTCCATGCAGGTCTCTATGCTGTTTAGCAACAGTTATGAACGTTGAAACAGGGTGGGATAAGGTGGGAGACGATACCTCCGTGCTGAAGTCAATCAGCCAGTCTTTCAGTCTCTATTTCCACCAGAATATCCTCGGCTCACACTCCAGGTCAGACTCACTGGGGGGGATCCTCGTCCGGGGCGAGGGTTTGCGCTGGCCAATTGTCCTCGGGCTCTGGCTGACTCGTCGTGGTGGGTGGAAGCTCTCCATCTGCCGAGGGCTCACACAAGTTTCTCTGCTGTTGAAGGTGGTGATTCAAGCTCTGGGTCTGGCTGTGTTCTGGACCGTGGTGCAACGCTCTCCAGACCCCGGATGATCGCCTCTCTCCAGCTCAGTCCAGTGGTGTCAGGGAGGTTCACGGGGTAATGGAATTTAGCCCTGATCCAGAACAGTGACTTCAGGGTCTTGTCGTCGAAGGGGCAGGGGATGGCGAGACAGAAAATGTTTGTGGAGAAGGTTAAAAAAAATCTTTGCTCTTACGAGCTATCACAGCCAGTTAGGTTGCATAATCCATCTTGGTCGGATGTTCTGTAACGCTTTGAACCTCATAAAAGAACATAAGATTTATTATGAACTCAGAATAACAAGTCAACATACGAAACAGCGTGCTAGTGCACAGACAAAAACCGACAATGAACTTAGGGACCAAAGGAACTTAAGTAGTGGTACAACTAAGAGGACTAATCATATCAGTAACCATGACAACTAATAAGTGGTGGGAAACTAGACAAAGGAAACACATGTGACTGTATGAAAACAAAACAAACTGAACATGACTGTGACAGTCTTATTTTTACATGTATATGCAAACTAAAAACAAAGCATTTTGTTTTGAGTAAAAACATAAAAAATGTTCCAGCATCATATGTATGACCCTCGTGTGTGTCTTGTATCATAATAACAGAACCACATTATTTCTTGTACATGAATCGTGGTGAGCTGTTCTTTCTATCTTAATTGTATTATTATTATTTTACAGGATTTACAATTTGTTCAGTGTTTATTTTACATACAGGAACTTGCGCGGCCTCAATTTGAGTCGTTGCCGGCGTGCATTTGAAGAAGAAGGTAATGGCGGCAGCAGCAGTTCGCTGCACAATTAATGCACAATAAAGGAAAAGGTAGGTTATATCCCTTTTTTAGTTTATATTGATAACTGAAATTATAAAATGAATCCAATTTACGTAAGGGAGTATAGTGCCGTGTATGATTCCTGTCTCCACTGTAAAAGTTTCATAAATATCAAGTTCAACTCATAATTTTTTTTTTTTATATTAGTTTGCATTTCTTCGCATGAATAAAAGCCTGGAAATTAACATTTTCAACATCTGTTTATTATTAACTTTTTTATTATCATATTGATTTAGAATACTGCAATTAGGCCATTGCTGACCACATTTTATTGATAGTATCTACGTTGTTCTGTGATTGATTCAACCATTGGAAGAACCCCATTAAAGTTATGTTGGACATCCAATTCCACAAATTGAATCTGTAATTGAATTGCAGAGCTCTGCAATGGGATTCTTACTAGTAACAACTGAATTAGAGAACTCTCTAATTGTACTTGTACTAGTAAGAATGCAGTTCTAGAGCTCTACAAGGGCAATTCTTACTAGTAAGAATTTCAATTGCAGAGCTCTCTATTCAGCACTACCTCATTTTGATAATTACGCCTCAGTTTTTTTTTTTTTTTTTACAATTGTTTTTCTATTTACCTGTTTTTTTTATTTATTTTTTTATGTCTTTTTTGTGTAGTCAATCTGAAATTTGGCATCTCTCCAGATCTTGCTATTTATTTAGCAGACGAGACTGGAACAGAAGTAAATAAAGATGTTTTTGCTGACAATCACTTAAGATTGTCAGAAGAGGAGAAATTGGTCCGAATATCTTGTGGTGTGGCCCCCAGCATTATCTGATGCACCCATTTGAGTTTATGGAGAGCCCTCCTAATGAGCTGATGATCTGATTCTTGAGAAGAAAATGGTTCCCCACAAAAACACACTGCAACAATATAGGCCAAAATGTTTTCGACCATTTCATATTGGTGGCAACACGTTCAAAAAGAGCAAAAAACTTGTCTACCTCTTGCTCTCGAAAAGGAGGAACCATATGAATATTACGACTCGCGTCAAAATCAGGAGTATCTGTTACACCCCTTTCACAAGCTTTCAGCTCCATTTCTTTGAGGCGGCAAGCTTGTTCCATTTCAAGCCTTCTCAGTTCAAGTTCATGTCTCACGTCTCTTCATCTTTTTCTCACGCTCCCATTCCTCCCTCTCCTTTAACAAAACTCTTTCGTGCTCTTTAGCTTGCAGCTCCATTTTCTTAATCTGCATCGCAAGATCCTCTGAGATAGGGGTGTGCGATATGCCGATTTTTGATCGTGGACGATTAAAATGTCTCCACGATCTGCTTTTGAAGAAATATCGTAGAATCGTGCATTATATCTGTTCTGGCGCCTGTCCCAACATACTGAACAACGCAACGTATATTCACATAAAATGTTAACGCAGCGGAATGGGACACTGCAGTTCACAAAAGTTCACAATTTGCATGTGCTTTAATGCCTTGTCGGTTAAACATTTAATTCGCGTGCTGATGCGCTGTTCTAACGTGTGCGTTTCTCAGCGCGTACATGTGAAGCTCACATGCACTAAAAGCCTGTCTACCAGCGCCTTGATACTGGACTAAGTTATCTTTCGAGTCTTATTGTGCTTATACTGTTAAATACACACAAGGTTTACATAAACAAAGTCGGTTATGTCTAAAGTGAAAGCAAACTTGAGAAAATTGAGAGAAAATCTGCTTGTCAAATGCGTGTATATTAGACGCGTCACGTGCAGCTCTTAAAGAGACAGTAGCAATAGCTACGCTTGTCCTTAAAGGGATAGTTCACCCAAAAATAAAAATTATCTCATCATTTACGCACTCTAATGTTGTTCCAAACCTGTTTTAATTTCCTTCTAATAGTTTCTAATATTTTTCTAATATTAATATTTTGAAGAATGTGGCTATCAAAACAGTATAGCTGGTCCCCATTGACTTCCATAGGAGAAAAATATACTATGGTAGTCACTGGGGTATATCAACTGTTTGGTTACCCACATTCTTCCAAATAACTTTTATTTTCAACAGAAGAAAGAAACTTATTCGAGTTTAAAACAACTTGAGAGAGTAAATTATGATAATTTGAATTTATGATAATTTGAATAAAACAACAAAATGCAAAGAGAAAATCACTCACTGCTCTTGACTGATAACTTTAATAGTAGCTTTAATAAGTATCAATGTATAATTTATACAGTGAAGTTTGTTTTGTTTTATTTTCATATTTGTTCATTTAATTACTTTCTTCAATGCTACTGTTAAATACACCTACTGTAGCTGAAAACGTAAAGTACTGTTTAGCCTATTTAATTTGTATATTAAGTTGTGTATGTGTAATGTGTATCTTTGATCTTAATATTTAATAACAAAGAAAATAATGACAAATATATTTATCTTCGCCCCTGTCTGCCATTTTTTTATTTTGTTACCTAAGGCTTTGTTTTTAAAATATGGACATTAGATTGGCTGTAATGCTAAGTCACAAAATAGTAACATAAACCAACATAAAAAGAATCGTGATAAAATCGTTAATTGTGATTTTCCTGAAAAAAATCGTGATATGATATTTTTGCCATATCGCCCACCCCTACTCTGAGCTATCCTCAGCTGATTCAGGATAATCTGTAAATTTTTCCTCTTCACCAAGGTCGCCCTGTATATGTAACAAATCAACAAGCAAAATCTGAAGTTCACTTTTAGATAAAATATTATGAAAACTGACCTTATAATGTGCAGCAATTTTCATCTATGTCATGTGATCTAGGTCATTCGGATCATTCAGATCATCCAGATCCTACAAAACACCCAGATCCCGAACGAGCCCCCAAATATGTTACGGCCCATAACCAAATAATAGCTTGTTAGACTGAATAAAACAAATAATGGGTACGGACCGAACATATGAATAAGTCACAGGCACTTGATGCTATTTTCAAGATGCCAATCCACACCTTCATTTACTTCAATAACGAAAACAACTTAAACAACCAGAAAACAATTCACAATAGTTCACACAAAATGTTTTACAAGAAACATATTAACGAATAAAGAAATTGAAAAATAACAGTAAAACAGTAGGGCAAACAGAGAATGCTTGCAAGAATACCTGTTCTCACAAGCAGTTCTTACCTGGCTCTCAATAAACTAAATCAGGTGAGTCTTCCAGGCCTCTGCTTCCCTCACTATGCTGACTACATAACCAAAAACGTAAACTAATAAACAAATCCACTACCAGTTACTGATTAATGAAAAGAAAATGACAACAAAGAACACTAAATATATAAATATAAATATTTGGGGTGAACTAAAAAATAAAATTATAAAATTATAAAATAATTTTTTTATTAAATAGTGGTTTACTGAACAAATTGTGTCTCTGTCTTTAAATGAATTCAGTTATAATTAAAAGTTTCTTAAGGATAAAAAAACGTATCTCTGCTAATGCTGTTCACTATATAGGGAGCCCTTACTTGCACATTACTATAATATTAGGTTAACAGTCCAAACTATTAGCCTAAATTCAGTTTCTATTTATTTTTAGATATAATAATGAACACTCAAATAACAAATTGTATGCAAACATGTAAACTGCACATGAGGCAGTTTTTGCATTAACTTCTAAATTTAATTATATGTTTTTACTCTAATTCGTTGTTGAAATATAATCATTTACACACTGGCTGTCATGCCAGATATTACACAAAATATCATGACAAATATTTTAAACATACATTAAATAATAAAGACATCACTAACAGGTTAGGTAAAATATAATGAAGACAGTGGGGGAAATAATTATTTGATCACCTGCTGATTTTGTAAGTTTGCCCACTTACAAAGAAATGAAAGGCCTTTTCATGGTAGGTTTACTTTAATGGATAGAGACAGAATATCAACCAAAAAAATCCAGAAAAAAACATTATATAAAGGTTATAAATTGATTTGCATTTCAGTAAGTGAAATAAGTATTTGATCCCCAAGCAAAACATGCCTTAGTACTTGGTGGAGAAACCCTTGTTGGCAAGCACAGAGGTAAGACGTTTCTTGTAGTTGGTCACCAGGTTTGCACACATCTCAAGAGGGATTTTGGTCCACTCCTCTTTACAGATACTCTCAAAATCCTTAAGGTTTCTTGGCTGTCGCTTTGCAACTCGAAGTTTCAGCTCCCTCCACAGATTTTCTATAGGATTAAGGTCAGGAGACTGGCTAGGCCACTCCATGACCTTAATGTGCTTCTTATTGAGCCACTCCTTTGTTGCCTTGGCGGTATGTTTTGGGTCATTGTCATGCTGGAAGACCCATCTTCAGTATTCTGGCTGACGTTCTCGTCCAAGATTTTACGGTACATGGCCCCATCCATCATCCCCTCATTGCGGTGAAGTCGTCCTGTACCCTTACCAGAGATACAGCCCAAAAGCATGATGTTTACACCTCCGTGCTTGACCACAGGGATGGTGTTCATGGGGTCAGAGTCAGCATTTCTCTCCCTCTAAACTCCCCTGACGTTTGACAGCTCTTTGGTATTGCCCGTGGTGGTGGAGAGGTTGGAATGGAAGATACAGATTCTGTGGACAGGTGTCCACTGATATTAGGACATTAGGAGTACTTTCTTAAAGTGACAGGGCTAATCTGTGTTCCACATGGACACATAACCAATCTGTGGGAGGCAGAATTCTTGCTGGTTGGTAGGGGATCAAATACTTATTTAACTCAAATGCTAATCAATTACAACCTTTATATAATGTGTTTTTCTGGCTTTTTTGGTTGATATTCTGTCTATGTCCATTAAAATAAAACTACCATAAAATTAAAGACCCTTCATTTCTTTGTAAGTTATAATATAGTGCATAT
The DNA here is from genome assembly GCA_021554675.1 of Leuciscus idus. Taxonomy (NCBI): domain Eukaryota; kingdom Metazoa; phylum Chordata; class Actinopteri; order Cypriniformes; family Leuciscidae; genus Leuciscus; species Leuciscus idus. The sequence continues at coordinate 21,116,102 of CM038629.1, forward strand.
ATATTTAACAACCTCAACAATGGGCTATGGCTGGGCATGTTCGGTACGCCATGAGACTATTGCGATACGAGCCGTTGGTGGTGTATCTCGTTTTTTCGGTTCGGTTTGAATACTGTTACACCCCTAAAAATATATAAAACATGTTTCCAAATCTCACCCATTTACACAATTACTAGTATAAAACATACTATTAAAAACTATTAACTAACTATTAATAAAATCTCACTGCACTTATTTTTTTCATTGGTTTAAAAGTTACAAAGTCATGTGATTTATCATAATTCGCTTTTTTAAGCACTTCAAAGCCCCTTGAAAATACTACTCAAATAAATGACTGTAAATATTTGTATTTGATGTGCTAAAGGATTCTGTCATTATTAAGTTGTTTTTGTGTGTCCCTTTAAATGCAAATGAGCTGCTGCTCCCAGTCCCCTTTCTTCAAGAGCTCTATGGCAACAAAACAGGACAATCTCACACACTGAAAATGTTAGAAACTGTCAGCAGTGTTCAATTCGAACTGGAGTCGGACAATGATGCCTACAGAGCCAGAGAATATATGCTGCATATATGCTGGAGATAGAACAGGTATAGTTTAGTTAAATTACGGCTATAACTTCTTGTCATCTTGGTTTTATCCACTATTAGTACAAGCCTGTTGTAACGGACCCTGTCCAAATGGGGGGTCAGGGGGTGCTTGGTAAACTGGTAAACTTTATGTCTGTAAAACAACTCCTATGAACTCCTATTGAGCAACAACTTCAACCACGGTGTCCTCAGTGGCTCAGATGCCGGGAGTCTATGGAGACTCTTATGTTTGTTGGTACATCCAACAACAGAACCTATTGTTTTTTGGCACAGACTTTGTAAATCTCCAGCTGCTACAGCAAATACACAGAAATGGCGACTGCTGAGGCTCACTCAGGGCGGGATCTATGCTAATAGGGCAGATCGTCACCAGTCATGGGCGGGGCTTACGTAAGAGAAGGGGAAAATGTGAAACCACGCGTTTGGAGAGATTGTTAATTATTTATGGGCATTATAAAAAAGGTACTGGGTGGATTTTTATAATTACAGGCTGGTTGTTTACACACACTGTAGACACATCTGTTCAAACACCTTTTAAAAATATTTTTTGCATAATAGATTTGATTTTCCCTTTAAGATTTGAAAATCATCTAGTGTGTCTATTGTGTTGATATTGTGTTTAATGAGAAACTTAAAGGATTAATGATTAGCTCTTTGGCTACTTCAGTATAATTATTCTTGTTTTCTGAATGACATGTCATAATAATGATGACCAACTTGGAAGTTTGATTTTCTCAGGTGCACTTGAAGGCAGCATAAGTATTTGTCTGATCATCTCACATGTTTTTCCACATAAGGCGACTCGCTCCATGTCAAATACAACCATTTTAATTAGGACACTGATGACACTCTTCAAAAATATAATTCATTTCTGTAGAGTTTTGAGAATGAAACCAACCTGTTTGTTCCTCAGTATCTTCTTGTTTCACTGTGAATGTTTCTTCAATCTTGAAGTCTACACTCTCCTCTTTAATAAATGCCATCTTTATAACAGTAAGTAACGTGGATCTCAGTTGCTTCACCAGGAGTTTTCAGTGTTTGGACACTGTAACAAAAAAAGAACAAAAAGTAAAATAATTCCAAGCTAAATCTCATTCAGCTCCCTAGTTAGTGAGATGTGAGTTAGTTAGAGAGTGATGATAGTCATAAACAACCTGATTAGCCAAGCCCTCTTTAAAAACTCTTCAATAGATCCTCTTTCATAAAAACACTTGCAATTGGTTTGTAAAAGTTGTCATTACATGTTTGTGTTCTTGTTGCATGTTCACAGTTTTGACCAATAGGTAATCATGCGATTCAATTGAATCATTCTGCGAAGTGGTTGGTTCAACTGTTCCTAAAAGTTCAGATATAGGGGACGAACTGAGACTTGATGAGACGCAAATACAGAACATTAATTTTAGATAAAGCATGAAAGTTAGCTTTTCTGAAAAATATGTATTTTTTTTTTTAATAGACAAATATTACCACCAAACGTGGCCTTTATTGTTAATCTTTGTTTGATTATGGAGAAATACTATATACATAAACAAAAATGGGATAAAGGAAAACCCAACTTCATTCACTTTATTTCAGATAGATATGAAAAATTATATTGAGTTACTACTTGGGTTGAAAAATAGTAAAGCAAAACGCATTAGGTCTCTATGTGAAGCTTTTATGCTATTTAAATGATGATCTCATACCTGTTCTTTTTCCCCTGTTTAAATTATTTTCTTACATTTTTACTGTTTTATTATTTTATATATTACACTGTATATTTACATTTCCTATTTGTTGTAGTCTATATTTGTTTAATATTTTATACTATACGTTGGATTTTTGTAATTTTTATTATTTGTAATGTGACTGGCATAAATAAAATAAAGCATGACTATGATAGGCATTCATGTAAAATGCAATTCATTCATAGTTACAAATTCTTCGCAGTTAATATAAAAACTGTAAAAAAAATCTAAAGATTTGCATTGACTTAAACACTCCGTATACTTTAAAACACAAACCTTTCTTCTGCCGAATCAAGACGAATGAGCGGCGCACGGGCGCAGCGTTATGACGTCATATCGCCAAAACCAAAATAAAAGTTCAGTTTTTACATGCTAAAACGATCAATGTGCACATAAAGGCACAGATACATTTAAAAAGTACCTTGTTACAAATTACAAATACTTGCTTATCAAATGTATTTTAAAATATACAAATAATCTGACAACACAAAAATACATACAAAATAATATTTAACACTATCTGCTTGTTAATCTGCTTGTTCTTGATTACAGAAATATAGCATTGTGATAATTAACACTTATTAATTTCACATTATTGTAAAAATACACTTTATTGTATGTATTTTTTACACTTTAAATGCTAAAAAAAAAAAAAAAAAAAAAAACTTTATTCTGCCGGATCACAGACTCATTTTTATGTATCATCATTATTATGCTTCAAACAATAAACAGACAGAAAAGACAACAGATAGAACCTCTACAGGACTGAAATGACATCATATCTGCAAGAACAGTTTCACAAACAAACAAAAAAGATAACATTATAAACACATACAGAGGAAAAAAAAATATGCATCAGTGGTATTTGTTTTATATACATAAAAATATATAATATTTCATAATCTGTCACTTGTTTTTGTTGGTCTCAGTATTTTATTTGTATTTCAGTTATTTGATTTGTGATCAGTATTTGACTGATATTTGTTATAACTGCCTTTAAATATGTGTTCATTACTACAAATGTTCCACTAAAACACACACACACACACACACACACACACACACACACACACACACACAGAGAGAGAGAGAGAGAGAGAGAGAGAGAGAGAGAGAGAGAGAGAGAGAGAGAGAGAGAGAGAGAGAGAGAGAGAGAGAGCACTGCAGCTTTGGGCATGTGATAAAATGTGTGTATCTTATTGGTTGCGATTGGAGCAACTGAAATGATAGTAGAACACTGACACACTGACATGTATTTTTGTTATTTTTGTTTTAGAATTTATTATTGTTTGTTAAAGTTTTATGCACTGGTTGTAGCGCAGGAACAGGACTCTTATTTTGGTCTGCGACATGACGTCATAAGACTGCGCCGCGCCCCTGCGTCAGTGATTCGGCTGAAGAAAGGTTTGTGTTTTTATGCATTTAAAGTGTTTAAACCGATGCATACTTTTTAGAACAAAATAAAATTTTACAAGAGCTTTTTAATTATTTATTATTTATTGTAAATGTGTAGTGCTTTATCTAACATGAATGAACATTATGTTTGGGAGCAAAGTGCGTGCATCCACACACAGTAACTGAAAAACCCTAAGCCCTAACCCTATGGCGCTGCTCGCAATAAACGCTGTTAGAAATAACCGGCATTGAAGCATTTCTCCGCTAGGGTGTCAGCCTCAAGTGTGCAAAATAAGGGGCATATTTGTTATAATATTAAAAATAAAACTCAGACAGTTTTGTTAAATAGTAGGTCTTCTTAGGTAAATGGAAAACCTTAATAATGTTCCACATTATTAAGCAAGTTGCAGTTCTCACGCAATATGGGGATGAAAGATCTTTCTGAATATGAAATGGTGCAGTCAGGGTTTTATAATCACAGAGGTCCCAAATTTGAGGTAGTTAGGGGGGTTCATGCTCCCCCGATAAAATGTATATTCTTCTGATCTACAAATATGTGCATTTTAATGTTTGAAGGCAAAACAATAGGATAACCATAGCTTTAAACCATGTCAGTGGGTAGTAGATGATTTGTCTATACCTGCTCTCTCATCATTTTCATCACTCTTTCTTTTTCTCTCAGTTTTCATATCTTGCCCTGTCTCTTCCCCTTCTTTGACTTAATATTTTTGTTTCATTTTCATCTGTGTCAGTGAAGAAAGGAAACATATAGGTCAGTCAGCTGATATTTAGCCTAGCCCTATTTGTTTTATTCATCATTTTCTTAGACAAGGGAACTTACTGATGGCTATGAACGCTAGGTAAATAAGTTTATTCAATTCATTCACAATATGAACACATTATGAACCAAGTTATGGTTCATAAAGAAAATTAATTGTACAGTAAAAAGTGCTGAATATTTGGATTTCATTAGAACTATAAATATATAGAGCTCTACTATAATGTCCTTATGTCCGCTTTAACGCATTCTCGGACAGTCGAGAAATCCCACCTGATGCCGCAATAGTATGGTATGGTATACATTGTCCCATATAATTGGTCAATTAAACAATATTGTTACAGTAAAATGTGCTAAAAATGTGTATTTGACAAGATCAATACACCCTTTATTAAATCACTTTTACGGATTTAATGCATCCTAACAGGTGGTGGAGAAATGGTGAATTTATTCTTTCTGTGCTTATTGCGAGCAGAGACATAGACATATCCCTTGCCAGTGCGCTGACTACTGAACTAGGGAGCTGATTGAAATGTAGTTTGGATTTATTTTTCTCTCTGTTAATTATTCTCATCTTAAACATGACAGAGTGAAGTCAACTCCTGGTGAAGCAACTGAGATCCACGTGACTATTATAAAGATGGCGTTTATCAAAGAGGAGAGTGAAGATATCAAGATTGCAGAAGTATTCAGCATGAAACAAGAAGATATTGAGGAACAAATTGGTGGGTTTTATTCTCAAAACTGAACTCTGTCATTTGATCCTTATTATGCCTGCCTACAGACATTTATAATTTTGAAGGATTTCATATGAGTGTCTTAATTAAAGTGGGTTTATAGCCTACATAAGCAGAGAGTATAGGCTAGTCGGTTTCTTTTCTTTTCGTTTTGAATTGTTTTGTTTAAAAGTAGACAATTCAAGCTTTCTATATGGAATAACTAATGGAATATTGTTCTCATTCGTCATGAATCCCAATTCAAATTTTCCATGGCTGCGATGTAACAGTTAATTGCTAACCTATTATTTCTTTTGTAAAGAAAGCTTTGTGCTTCACTCGTGTCATAATATTAATGTAAAACAGCATTCACATACAAAAAATTAGTTTTGGCGGACCATCGGGTGCTACTCAGTCACTGCGGTGGTGCGGTTGTCAAGTTTACCGGCACAGGCCTAGTTATATTATTGTTACCTTATAGACTCAAAGAATACATCCATTCCAGACACGGAAGACGCTCTGATTTGAATTTACAACATATTTATAAATTTTCGTTTCTTCTTTTTCTCCCAAAGACGAACCCCGGCTGGCCATCCATTGGTCCTTTTCTCTATGTCAGACTTAACTTTGTTTGTTGTCGTTAACGCTAACTCACCGCAGCTGCATCTTCTAAATAATGCCGCGAGTGGGGCTTGAGGAAGTGACGTCGCCTGCGTCTGTGCAGTGCGACCTGATGCAGCCCCTGAAGTGAGACACAGGAAACAGAAATACTGCAAAATAATAATAATAACGCGACTAAACTTTTGTGGTTTACTAAATAAAAACTATGCTAAAATGTCTCTTCATTTTCGTTGACCAAAACGAGACGAGACGAGACGAAATGTTATGATGTTATTTCGTCTCGTCTCGTTTTGGTCAACGAAAATGAAGAGACATTTTAGCATAGTTTTTATTTTGTAAACCACATTTAGTCTCGTTTTTATTCATCAATAATATTGCATTATACATTTAATTATAGTCATCGTCACATGACCAGCATTTACGTTGCATCTCATCATGTTTTCGTCACGTGATAAAGGTTCGTTGGCGACGATATTTAGTCATAATTTTCGTTGACGAAAGCAACACTAGCTGTGCCTGGAAAAAACGAGGATGCGTGTTGCGACCGTGTCGCTTCCATTATGAGCACGCTTGCCGAGCGCCTACATTTGAAATAACGAACTTGAGCATGCAAAAGACGCGATATGTGAACTAAGACTACTTTAAAGGCCCCCTGAAATCAAAATGTACGTTTTTTAGCTCTTAGGATGAATATGTTAGCCTTAATGTTATAAATAAACTGGTGTGTTCCAAAACAATGACAAAATTCGCATTTAGGAGATATAAGCATTCAAAACTTACAGTCTCTCACTTCCGCTAAAATGGATCACAGATTTTTATGACGTCACCGTGGACTTCAGCTTCTCATCACATCTTCTGTCCAATCCAATGCTCTCTAGAATCTGAAGCGTCCCGCCCCCTATGCTATAAACACCACCTGGCCAAAGCGACCGTGGCTGTACCTGATTGTATGTTCGGCAGTAAACGCATGCTAAGTGTCAGCTGCTCGTGCTCATCAGTTCCATCAGTTAACTGTCGGAGTTACTGGAGTAACACATACTTCGGGATATTGTTTATTTCGAGTCGGAGTGACAGTCAGGCATGTCCGAAAGCGAGGAACTTTAGAAAACTGAATCAGCTCTGACTCTGTTTTGAACGTTTCAGTTTTATTTGGTGAACTACTGTTGTCACGTCACAGAGCAATATGGGTTGGAGATGTGTGTTCGTTTGCTCAAACGCTCGAGTTTTATTACGTTTTCAGAGTGAAATTGCTAGAATGTATTCACACCTCTAACGTTACTATTGAATCCAACGTATCAGCGCTCGGATTCGTTTCCATTGTGCTGTCAAGTACGACTTGCAGTCTGTGAGGGAAACTAAACGCTATTGGCTATTTGAAAAGGCGGAGGAGCCATTCAATATGTCCCACCTAAGCTTCCTGTTTCAGTGGAAATTACGTCAACACATCATACACAGCTGTGCGTTTAAAGGCACTTCAGTGGGCCTTTAAAATACAACAGCAGTACGACAGCTATGCACAACCACCTACGATTGAAACATTCAACAACAAAGGCAAATGTTCTTCACACCACGAAGCAAACGAGCATTGGTGAATTCTGTAAACGCCCGATTACTGAGAGGAGAAGACAGGTAATAACAGATTTACTTGTGGATTTTATAGTGAAGAATATAAGACCCCTCTCTGCAGTTTCAGGAGAGGGATTCAGGGGAATTATCAACTTATTTGAACCCAGTTACACCGTTCCATAGAATCCTACACTCTGGAAAATAATTGGCCACAAATACGACTCTCTAAAAGCGGACATTGCGTCTGACATAAAAGGCAAGAACGGCTATTTATTTGTCTTTACTCTGTTACATCAAAATTAAAATATGTAATGTCATAATTATAATGTTTTGAGTATAATTACTTATGTAATTGTTGCATTAGGCTATGAATTAATAAACATTTATTGATAATAACTATTTCATGTCTTTTCATTTACAGTAGCATGAACCACGAGTAGTCGAGTAACTCGAGTATTGTTTTGATAAGAAATCGACTAGCAGAAATCAGTAGTCATGCAACCCCTAATGGCAGTGAAATTAAATACAGTATGTGTTGCACAATAATATTTAGCCATTACTTTGCAAATACTGTGGGTTTTTTCGGATGTACTTTTAGTACGATTGTTTTAAATGAGTAAAACTGCGCAGTATTAACCCACCAAATCATTTGACAAATAGTCACATATTAGTAACAGGTTAATATAGCATTACATTTCACGTTCCTGGCAGCTAATTCATTACGATGACATAACATAGTGTGATCAATCGTACAGGTAATACAAAAACAAATTTATCAGCTGATATATAATTTATATGATTTGTGAATTCTATACATCTCTGGATGGTGAAAACGACATCTCCCATCGTTCCACTCTCATTTGTAGCGTCATCAAGCTTCGTCTTTATTGTTTTGAAAATGCGACCTCTGGCGGCGAAAAAATTACAGATTGTACCTTTAACATTGTTCTGATTTAGTGAATTGGGAGTATTCTGAATGAGCAGCCACGTGCACAAGGTTAGTCATGTGCATAAACACACCCAAACCATCTCCATATAAGGGCTTTCCACACACGTTTTCCTTACAGCCTTTCGTCACTCTTGTCAAACTTGCTGCTGTTTGCAGACGTGCTCTTGCACTACTTATAACTAGGGCTGGGCGATAAAACAATAACGATAATTATCGCGATATAATTTTTCTCGATAAAACGATATCAAGAGTTCGATAAATGTTCGATAATGTTTATGCGCCAAAAGCGGAACGAAACTCATTTGAACAGCGCGCCACACGGACCATTTATCCGCTCGGCTCAAAGTCCAAACGGCAGCGCAGCGCGAGCTCACTAGAGCAGATGCGTTTACTCTGACCAGTCTCGGTCACGAGATCCAGTGAGAAGCACTTGAATTCAGTGAAAAACACAAATGTCTCAGTGATTTAAACCAGTTTAAAGGCAGATGAAACAGCGCTGACAAACAGGAGCAACACTGTGCGCAACGATACAGTCAGAAGGCTTTTCCGTCTACAAATTCCCATCATTTACCATGGATTTACTGTAACGTTAGCCTAGTAATATTAACTGCACCATGAAATGTGGGATATACGTATTGAATTGTATTATATTATTAATGTAGACAATGTATTAAAGGACTAATGGAATATAATTACAGTATTTAATAATGTATTTAGGCTACTGTTTTTCATACAAATACCATAGAAACCATAAAGTTGCATTTTGCCATGATAGTGAGGTGCTGTAGGCTATGCCTGGCTTTATCTGTGGTTATCATGATCTAAATGCATGTTACTGGATGACCAATGTTTTAATTTTAATAAAACTCAAACAGTCAGAATATTACATTTTACCAAATAAAAATTAGCACATGCAGAAACTAAGAAATTAATTGTCCAATAAAGATATTTATTTTGTTATGGAAAAATGACAAATGTTTGAATGTTCTACCTCAGATTTGTGAAATGTTCTCCTGTTTGGCAAGTGGCTTTCCTGTAGCTCAGTGGTAAGAGCATTGCGTTAACAACGCAAGGTTGTGGGTTCGATCCCAGGGGATTGCACATGCCTATGTATTATAGGATAATGCAATGTAAGTCGCTTTGGTTAAAAGCGTCTGCCAAATGCATAAATGTAAATGTTTGTCATGATATGTTCTGACAATAAAGAGTAGTTTAAAACCACAATTAACGCTCTGGTTTCTACAAAACTATCACTTAGGAGCAAAAATCTGCCTTTAAACTTGAAAGAAATAAAGATTTGACATTTATCGTGATAATTATCGATATCGACTGATATAAAAAAAATTATCGTGATATTTTTTTTGGGCCATATCGCCCAGCTTTACTTATAACTAATATAAATATAATTAAATAGATAAGAATGAATTGCAAACTTCCTGTCGCTGTGCAGGCTCTTTTATTGTACGACAGTGTAGACAGCTCAATAACCCTTTTATTTTTATAATTAATTCTTATCTATTCAACAATCTTTGATTGTTCTTTACTGTTAAGGTCAAGTTTCTGTTTGCTGCCCTGCAATTAAAGAGGGAAAGAGTCATCTGACACTCTCACACTCACCTTAGGTGACGTGACCAAACTGTTAGACCCACTAAATTCTGATAAATGTTGTGGGAAACTGCTAAATTATTGGTGCCTGTGTAGACCACAAAACATTTCAATATGTTTCCCAGAAGGAAAAATAAGTACAGTTTACCCTGATCATTCTGTTCACAAAGTTCATACCCCCTGACTCTTAAAGCTTCATGTTGTATATGGAGATGATGTTGTAGCTGCTCATGACAAACAAGGTACTCATGAACAAATATCTCAAAACATAAAAAGAGTCATTGATCTTTCAGGTAATGACACATTTTTATAAATTCAGTTATTTTGTTTTCAGGACTATGTAAACATATTTTATGTGAAATGGCTGATTCATGGCACTACTTAAAAAAAAAAAAAAAAAAAAAAAAAAGCAATGCAATTATGATCTCTCCTATTTTGTTAAAATTAAGTTTTTGCATATTCTACAAGGTGTAAACCGCAACTGTACACTACCAGTCAAAAGTTTGGGATCGGTAGGATTTTTAAAAGAAGTCTCTTCTTCTCACCAAGGCTGCATTTATTTGATTAAAAATACAAAAAAACAGTAATATTGTGAAATATTATTACAATTTAAACAGCTGTTTTCTATGTGAATATAAGTGTAATTTATTCCTGTGATCAAAGCTGAATTTCCAGCATCATTACTTCTTCAGAAATCATTCTAATATGATGATTTGATGCTAAAGAAACATTTCTCATCATTACCAATGTTGAAAACAGTTAATTACATTTTTTATTTCAGGATTCTTTGATGAATAGAAAGTTCAAAAGAACATTATCTGAAATGGAAAGCTTTGTTAACATTAAACACTACCGTTCAAAAGTTTGGGGTCAGTAAGAATTGTTATTTTATTTTTTGGGATAAATAAATAAAAGAAATCAATACTGTTATTCATCAAGGATGAATTAAATTGATCAAGTTATAAAGACATTTATAATTTTACTAAATATTCTATTTCAAATTAATGCTGTTCTTTTGAACTTTCTATTCATTAATAAATACTATAAAAATTGTACACAACTGTTTTTCAACATTGTTAATAATAATTAATTTTTATTTTTTTAAACATCAAATCCGCATATTAGAATGATTTCTGAAGGATCATGTGACACTGAAGACTGGAGTAATGATGATGAAATTCAGCTTTGATCACAGGAAAAAATTACATTTTAGAAATATATATATATATATATATATATATATATATATATATATATATATATATATATATAATATTAGTTGATGCTGCTCCAATATAAACACACTGAACTGACGTGTCTTGTGCTTTTATCCTGGGTCAAGCTGTGTTTTTATTTTATTTATTTTTTTATAAAATTGAATTGAATAAATGGTTTAACATCTGCCAGCTTGAAAGTTTTGGGACGTGTCCTAAAGAAAACAAAGAGTTAACAATATTGATAAGAGATTGTGATATTACAGAAAACGTCTCTTTTACGTATGTAACCCTCGTTCCCTGAAGGAGGGAACGGAGATGTTACGTCAACATCACTGATGTATTGGGATCTCGCCCTAGAGCCCAATCACCTTTGAGTGTAAACTAAACGAGCTAATGGAGATTGGTGTGCTCTGCCCCGCAGCATGGGTATAAATACGGAAGTGGATGCAACGCACATTTGCTTTTCGCTGAGGAGCCGAGCCAGTGACCTGGTCAGCCAGCGGGGTACAGAAATTGTGGCGACGGGACGTAACGTCTCCGTTCCCTACTTCAGGGAATGAGGGTTACATATGTAACCAAGACATTCCCTTTCAATCGGTCACGTTCGGCATTATGCCGACACATAGGGACTTTTGTCCAGTGCTCACTTCCTGCATTAGCTCTGGGTCAGCACTACCCTCGTGCAACTCCTTTAGTGCCTTGGCCTGGTAGACCGGCAGGAGAGCCATGGTGTGCAGGGCTTAGGCAGCCTGTCCAGCGGCTTTGAAAGAACCTTTAAGCCCCTGGAAAGATGATGCGGAATACCTCTCCAGGAAGCGCTTTTAGGACACAACTGCATCGCTACAGCGCACTCCACTGGCGGAATACCCGCGTACCCTTTGGCCGCTCTGCCATCAAGGGTAGTGAGGGTGGAGGAGGTACCAGACCGGTTTTGGGCAGAGAATGGTCTCGTCTACGATCTGGTAACCTCACCATGCACCTCCAGGGAGAATGGCACCGGGGCAGGGTGCTGAGAACAAGCATGGGCTGCCCCAAGAAACCAGTCTTCCAACCTTGAGGGTTCGGGACACGGCGGAGACCTCCACTCACAGGGCTCCAGACTGCGACCAAATGGTCGCATTTTGCGACCAAAATTTGAGAGTGTGCGACTGAATTTTTCATCCAGTCGCACATGTGCGACCAGTAAATTTGTTTTGTTTTTACACGTTAAACGGAAGGGGCGCGTCAATGAATCCGGAATGTGTGGCAGGCCAATGAGTGTGAGAAGAATTGGGAATGGCCACTGTAACTGGCTAATGTGTGGAGGGGGAGGGTCCTAGAGATAATCGAGCGCGTGTAAACGTCCGTGGGAAGGAGACGGAGACAAATATCAATGTCACAGACACAGCCGGATGATGATTCAGAATCAGAGGTTTGTGAGGTGATAAAGGCCCGAACCCACCATTTTCGGGAAGACTGGCTGCGAGAATTCAGCTGGTTGAGGTACTGTAAGGAGACGAACTTAATGAACTGCGAATGTTGCAGTCGCTATCCCAGAACTGCGGGGAAAACGAAGTTTGCAGACAGTGCAGGCACTTCGCAGTTTAAACACAATATGCTAGTTAGACACATTCTCAGCCTCAAGCATAGAGTATTCCGTGACATGTTAATAAATCAAAACAAAATGAAAGCGGAAAAAAACTGCGCTACTCATTTCTGCGTCACGGACCGTTTAATAGTTCGAACCAATAATAGACAGCGCAGAGCTTCTCTCGCCAGTCGCGGGCGGATCTCGATCACGCAACACCGTCACATCGTGGACATCCAGTGAAGAAATCCATTGAGTTCGCGACAGAATTAATAACATTGTTGCGAGATCCAGTGAGAAACATTCAGATTCAACGCAGAATTCTCTGTTATAAACCATATCAGATCAAACAGCGCTAACGTGGAAACCAGGAGAAACATGTGCCATGAACGAACAAGTTATAGAAGGCTTTAGGTCCACAGATCAGCAACATTCACCATGGATTTAATGTAGTAACACTAACTGTAACGGTATACTGTGGTTATAACAGTAGCCTACACATATCTTTTTCCAGCACTTCAAAACTATAATATCATATTTAAATGTTATTTTTAATGTGTTGACCAAAACATTTTTTGTTCAACCTTTAAAGATTGTCTCTATTTATAAAACTAAAAGTTTCAAGAAGTAGGAAAACTCACACTTATTTAAAAAAATAAATAAAATTAAATTACCATTGTAAACATAGCTGCTGAGGGCGCTTATTGGCTATTTTCAATCCCTAATATCTATTTTGTCACTCATTTTGCTATTGAATTAATATTAAGACATTATGAATGATAATAGTTCAAGTTAATTTTATCTACACCTCAAATTAAGCTCAGTGCTTTGTCATCCCACAGTGCTACCAGATACTTTCTGTAGAACTTAGTGCCGCTGCCCTCAAATGTTAGTCTGGAGCCCTCTGAACTTAAAATAAAACTGCACATTGTAATTTCTGTACGTTAAGTCTATTTATTATCAAAGCATTTGTCAGTAATACAGTTATTTTTGGGGGAAATGTGAATAATTGCATTGCAAGGTGATTTAAGATGTGCCCCTAAATTTTCTGCTTGCGCTCCTAAAATTTTAAGTCAGGGGCTACAGCGCTCCTAATAAAAAAAGTTAGTCTGGAGCCCTGACTCAAGCCCGACACTCTCGGCGGCCCGGTAAAGCATAGTCGTCAGCTCTGGGTCAGGCTCGGGAAACGCTTCCCTCCCCGGAGGACATAAGCTCACCCTCCGATGCAGCAATCGGCATTTAGACATGTAAGTTAGAAGGACCAGCGCGCTCATCCGGAAGCTCCACAGGTTGCAGTGTGTCAGATGAGTGAGGAGCACACAGATTTTCTCGGCGGGAATTTTCACTGTGATCCTCAAGTCACCCTGGCTATTCGCCGAAGTAGCCCTATTATGAGCTGGCCCAGAAGAGGAATTAGAAAGGCTATAGAGGTGAGGGGACCCCACCTCTCTTGAGGTATTGGAGTCTCAACTGTAATACCAAGATGTTCATGTTCACAGACAAATGTGCATTGCATCTGATTCTGTATTTATACCTGCGGGGCGGAGATACAAATCTCGCACACCAATCTCCATTGGCTCGGTTAGTTTACACTCGAAGGTGATTGGGCTTTCAGGCGAGATCCCAATACGTCAGTGACGTCGACATAATGTTGAACGTGACCGACTGAAAGGAAACACCTCTTGTCTGTATAGGATGTAGCATGTTGTTGGTTTTGATGCTTTACATGTCTAAATGTTTTGATGTCTGTTGCTGTGGGTCATTACACTGAGGATAACTTGTCTTTGTCTCTTTTTGCCTTAGACTTGATGCCGCTAAAAGAGGAGAGTGATGAAGTACTGAATGAAATTGAAGATGAAGTTAAAATTGAGAAGAAACGTATTTTCATAAGTGGAGAAAACTCTTCTAGTTCCTCAAAGACTGTAAAGAATTCCTCACAAAACAGAGCTCAGAAGAAAGCAACTATAAGTTATTTCTCCTGCTTTGAGTGTGGGAAGAGTTTCAGTAAACACGGTGACCTTAAAGTCCACATGGGAGTTCACAATGGAGAGCACCCTTTCACCTGCCAACAATGTGGAAAAGGTTTCACTGAAAAAGGAAGTCTGAAAAGGCACATGAGAATACACACTGGAGAGAAGCCTTACACCTGCCAGCTGTGTGGAAGAAGTTTCACTCAAAAAGGATCTCTTAACAGGCACATGATAATTCACTCTAAAGAGAAGCCTTACACCTGCAAACTGTGTGGAAATAGCTTTAAAGCAGAACGAAACCTTATGTATCACATGCAAATTCATACTGGAGAGAAGCCTTACACATGTGATCAGTGTGGAAAGAGTTTCAGATTTAAAATAACCCTTAATTGCCACATGAGAGTACACTCAAGAGAGAACTGTTTTATATGTCAGCAGTGTAGAATGAGTTTCCCAGATAAGCAATGCCTTAACAGGCACATGAAAATAATTCATGCCGGAGAGAAGCCTTTCAAATGCGATCAGTGTGAAAGAAGTTTCCAATTGAGTAAATGCCTTAAGACTCACATGAGAATTCACACTGGAGAGAAGCCTTACACATGCTATCAGTGTGGAAAGAGTTTCACATATAAAGCAACCCTTGATTCCCACATGAGAATTCACACTGGAGATAGCCCTCACACTTGCAAACTGTGTGAAAAGAGCTTTTCACACAAAGGTAATCTAAAGGCTCACTTGAGAATTCACGCTGGAGAGAAGCCGTTCATATGTGTTCAGTGTGGAAAATGTTTCACACGTAAAGAATCCCTTGATTACCACATGAGCATTCACTCAAGAGATAACTGTTTCATGTGTAATCAGTGTGGAAGGAGTTTCCCAAACAGGAACAACCTTAGGAGCCACGTATTAACTCATGTTGGAGAAAACCCTTTGATGTGTCATCACTGTGGAAAGAATTTCACACATAAAGGAAACCTCAAGACTCACATGAGAGTTCACACTGGAGAGAAGCCATTTTCTTGCCAGCAGTGTGGAAAGAGTTTCAGACATAATGTAAGCCTCCAAACTCATATGAGACTCCACACTGGAGAAAGGCCTTTCATGTGCAATCATTGTGGAAAGAGTTTCAGACATCATGTGAGCCTCAAAACTCACATGAGACTTCACACTGGAGAGATTTTCCCATATCAAAGAGACCTGAAACGTAATTTGCAAACTCATTCTGTAAAGAAATTACAGTGTTCTGAGTGTGACAAAATGTTTAGATTAAGGAGCCATTTTAAAAATCACTTGTGCGTTCACTCTGGAGGAAGGCCATTTAATTGTGAACAGTGTAATAAAACATTTATTTTGGCATCACACTTACAGATACACTTGAAAACACATGCGGATTTTAGACCCCATTTGTGTTCCATGTGTGGAAAAAGTTTTAAATGGCTCAGCAATTTAAAATGGCACCAGAAAACACGTATTTGTGTAAAATTAAGGCTACGTTCACACCGCAGCTGAATGTGGGCCAAATCAGATTTTTGGCTCAAATATGACTTGGTGGGACGAGCAAGACACACACAGTGGGTGTGGCACTAAAATAATAAAAGTGCTATCTTGCTCATCCCCACACAGACCTTAATGTGACTCATATTCAGTGTTGGGGAAAGTTACTTTGAAAAGTAATGCATTACAATATTGCGTTACTCCCTTAAAAAGTAACTAATTGCGTTACTTAGTTTCTTTTTTTAGAAAAATAATGCATTACGTTACTTTTGCGTAACTTTTTTCCACCCGGGCTGGGCTTTTTTTTTTATAACGTTATATTTTTGGGCAAATGTAAAGACCCATTCAGACCAAAAGTGAAATAATAAGCCTCAGGCTGAAGGAAATGCACATTAATTCCTGTACAGTAGAGGGCGCTGCTCAAACAAACCTTTCAGCTGCTGTTATTTAACACTTTACCAACAAAAATAAAATAATCTATAGTAATTTCTGCTTATGGTTTAACTGAATCATCGAAGGTCAGAAGCAACATTGGTCAATGAAGTGAGATAAAATTTAAAACAATTTGTTTTATTTAACATATTTAGTAATTGGAGGTTTGCATAGTATTCTGATTCTGCATTTCACTGATTTTATTCATTTTGAGGAATATTGAATCTTTTATTTGTGCAAGTGAGATGAGTAAATGCATGCTCTCATTTAGTCTAGAACTACAATCCGATTGTTAAGTCTGACGTCACGCGTGACGTTTAGCCTTTTCCGGGTCCAAGCGCTCCTCTCGTCCAGAAATAACAATGGTGGAACCTGTACATTTATTTACGATCACGTCCTTCTTAGTGAGGCACCCTTGGCGGTTTAAATTCCTTTAACACCAACAGAGTGGTTAGTGTAGCTCATCACTCAGGTGGCATAATTAAGGGTAGAGTCCAGGCATCAATGAAAAAGAAGATTTACGAGGTTGAAGTGAGTTAGCTCGGGACACGGGACACAGCACTGCGGCATTGTAAAAACACTCAATAATAACCAAAACACTAGCGAAAGCGGTAGGTAGGTAGAGAGGGCCTTGACTTTGGACCCGGAAAGAGTATTATCGGAGAGTGGTTACGTCACGACTTAACAACCGAATAGCCATCATGTTTACACACACACAACGCCTCTGCACTTCCATTTGTCTCAACATGGGGACAAGAGAGCTGTCAGTCACTAAATGGGAAAAAAAGTAACTTGCGTTACTTATTTGAAAAAGTAACTCAGATATTTTGTTGTAAATTTTAAAAGTAATGCGTTACTTTACTAGTTACTTGAAAAAGTAATCTGATTACGTAACTCAAGTTACCCCCAACACTGCTCGTATTAGATACTTGTCTGAAAAGGTGACACTTCTACAACACTTTTTTCCATGTCTTTTATTTGCATCCTTCACTTTTTACTTTGCCTTGAGGCTGTTTATTTTCTTTTGTCATGTATATATGAACTACTAAGTACTTATGGTAGATGCCCTCTAATTGTGATTATATAGAGGCATCCTTTAAATATTTTATTCAGTTTCAAATATTCTAGATAATATTCTTTTTTTTAAATCTGTCTTGTGGTGAAATTCCACTGTGTAAATGAAAGACTATCAATAAAATGACAAACTGAATGAGACAATGAACATTGCTCTGCATTATTCAATTCATTTTCAATTAGAAAAAAATGTCTACTTTTGGGTTTCATTGGATGACATCTGGAAGCTGGTTCCAGCTGTGGGGGTGTAGCAGCTCCAGTTCCTATGTGTTTGTAGCTTATTCAATTAGTCCAGTTGATTTCTTTTACACAGTCAAGTGAAGTTAAGTCACCTTTTTATATATAGCTTTTTATACAATACACATTGTTTCAAATCAGCTTTACAGGGATAAACATGAAAATAATGATTCAATGATGCAAACATAGTTTGATTCTACTGTAAAGCAGCTCTAAAAAGACAGTAGTGTCATTGTCCAGCTGAGGTCAGTTCAGTTTTGATTCATTGAACGGTGCACACTGTTTCAAAACACCTTTACAGAAAAATAATGGGTAACACTTTATTTCGATAGTCCACTTTAGACATTCTACTAACTATAAGTAACTTTGCAACTACATGTCAACTAACTCACATTAGAGTATTAGTAGACTGTATTCTTAATATCTGCTAACACTTTAGTTTGATGCTCCCCAACAGACATTCTACTGACTATAAGTAACTTGGCAAATACAAATCAACTTATTCTACTAACCCGAGCCCTAACACCATAACCTGACAGTCTACTAATACTCTAATAACAGTTAGTTGACATGTAGTTGCAAAGATACTTATTGTTAGTAGAATGTCTAAAGTGGATTATCAAAATAAAGTGGAACCAAATAATGTTTTGAAATTAAGGCGTAAATATTGAGTAGTCTTTAAATCTTCATGGATCTATATCAGGGATGGGTAACTTCGGTCCTGGAGGGCCACTCACCTGGCTGTAGCTTTCTAGTAATCCTGAAGACATTGATTAGCTTGTTCAGGCGTTTGATTCAGTGGCGTAAGGTATTTGAGTAAATGTAATAAGTTGCTGTACTTAATTATATCTTTTTGGCTACTTTGTACTATGAGTATCAAAGATATTAGCAACTTTAGGCTTTAATTATAGTTTCACGAATTCCTTTGCCCATATAATCTTTAAACTAATAAGGTTAAGCGTATTTGACTTGCTGTCCACAGTGGAGGGGCTCGAGGAAGCAGCTTCAACTTGAGCTTAGATATACCCCCCAGTGGGACTACTAATGCTTGGATGATGAGTATGGTAGCAAGATGCCTAAATTATGTTGGTGGAGGTGGAGGGATGCCAAAACAGCTGATGCCAGATTAAAGGAGAAGTTCACTTTTGAAAAAACTTTTGCTGATTATTTACTCACCCCCATGTCATCCAAGATGTCCATGTCTTTCTTTCTTCAGTCGAAAAGAAATTAAGGTTTTTGATGAAAACATTCCAGGATTTTTCCACATATTATGGATTCCATTGGGACCCAAACGGTTCAAGGTCCAAATGACAGTTTCATTGCCGCTTCAAAGGGCTTTAAACGATACCAGACGACGAATAGGGGTCTTATCTAGCGAAACGATCGGTCATTTCAAAAATAAATAAAAAAGTTTAAGTTTTATAAGCACAAATGTTCGCCTTGCTCTGTTCTGTGATGCGCGTTCGTGACGTCACGTAATACGCAATTACGTTGAAAAGGTCAAGTTTGATGTGTTTACAAATGTGCGGAAGGAGGACCATATAAACATTTTCAAATGTGTTTGTGTCAGTTTATCGTTTAAAATGCCCATTTCGTGTGCGCATCCTGAGTGTTTTAATATTAAAAAGCCAAAAAGAACATTTTCTTCAATTTTTCAAGCGTGACCTTTTCAACGTAATTGCGTATTACTTGACGTCACGAACGCGCATCACAGAACAGAGCAAGGCGAACATTTGTGCTTATAAAACGTAAACTTTTATTTTTATTTTTGAAATGACCGATCGTTTCGCTAGATAAGACCCTTATTCATCGTCTGGTATCGTTTAAAGCCCTTTGAAGCTGCAATGAAACTGTCATTTGGACCTTGAACCGTTTGGGTCCCAATGGAATCCATAATATGTGAAAAAATCCTGGAATGTTTTCATCAAAAACCTTAATTTCTTTTCGACTGAAGAAAGAAAGACATGGACATCTTGGATGACATGGGGGTGAGTAAATAATCAGCAAAAGTTTTTTTAAAAGTGAACTTCTCCTTTAAGGTGAGCGGCTGCTTATATGCTCCGGCAGTTAATTGAAAGATTAGATGGGTTCACTCCTCCTGAAATCACGTTGTGAACTTCACTAATAGGGCTGTGACAATACACTTAGCTCACGAGACGAAACAATATTTTAAAAGAACATCATAGCAAACGCACACAATAAATCCTCTACAATAAGAAGATTTCTTTATATCAGCAAGATGCTTATTAAAATCATCTGATCTACTACAAATTCTTTTGAACAGACACATTTGGCTGTAAGGAAGACTGTTCTTTAAGGGTAACGGATGGTAAGAGTCAGCTCTCAGAAGCGTATTGCAAGCGGAAGGTAAAAAAAAAAAAAAAAAGGCTACATAAATCCGTATATAGATCATTTTCATCCTGAATTATCCACAAATCTAGGAAACTAATTTTGTTTGCCTCAAAGTCCATGATAAAAGTCAAAAAGTCAGCGAACTTATTTAAATATTGGTAAAAACAGCTAAGTTGTAAAACATCACCCTTAAAAATACAAAAACAATCTTCCAGATATCTCTTCCAAATCAAATCAGATGTTAATGAGCCAATGCCAGCTTCTACTGGACGACCAGGGGGAGATTCAAGACGCTTATGAATTTTTGGTAAGGTATAAAATGTAGGTGTAATGGGATTATTATTATTTTTTTTTTAAATTCAAGTTCCCTTTAAATAAATTGCTAGTCTGAAACATTAGATCAAGAACAGCATAATTATATTTCTATTTTAAAGCTCTGGGTCAGATCCCCTCAGGGCTGGAGTGGGACTCATTTTCAGCCCTGGAAACTTTCTAAGGCATGAAAGTTTCATGCTTTAGACCCGCCCACTTTAGTTCACTGCTGACTATATTAAAATAATGTAATTAAGGCCACATCCACACGAAGCCAGAGCTTTCCCTATCCGATATTTTTTTTCCCCGTTCAAAAAAATAATTCCGTAAACACGGCGTCGTCTCAAGAAATATCTGCGTACACACGAAACCACTGAAACCGACTCACAACGATGTAGTATACATGCCAGACCAGTATGTGGCGCTGTAATTCTGCCACAGACATACACTAAAAACGGAGAAGAAGACTTGGAGTTCGCGCATAACCGTGCGCGCTGTATACTATGGCTGTATACAACAATAATATTAGGCACAGTAGCTTCTTTTTTTCTTTTTTCTTTTTTAATCAAGAACTTTGTTGAACAATATGAAAAAAACATAAATGTAGTTGCTGTGACTTAACGGTGTCTGACTAGTTGACACTTGGTGTGATGACATCATCGTTTCACAAAATATACGGATTGGCCGTACACATGAAAACGCAAGGGCGGCGTTTTCAGATTTATCCACCTTGGGACCCGGTTTAAAAAATTGCGGTTTCAGTCTCCGAAAACGCCGGATCCGTGTGGACGAAACACCAAAACGATAAAAAATGTATACGTATACAGCGAAACGCGTCTCCGTGTGGACGGGCCCTCAGTCTGCAATAGTGCACTGTTCTCTACAGCCTTGAAATCCATTGTATTTTTTTTTTTTTTTTAATATCATCATTTCCGATTCAGTGCAAATATAGTAGCCTAAGTGTTGCTTCACAGTGAAGATTTATTAGAACAGTTAATAACAGTATTCTTTACAACAACACTTTTAACGTTTAATGTTTAACAGTATCAGAATCTATTTTCTGTAAGAATTAATGTTCATAAATATCCAAACCTTAAAATGAAAAAAAATACTAAATAAAATAATAAAATAAAATGTATCATCTCTTTTTCCTTTGCATAAGTCAAGGAAACAGCTGCTTTACAACTTTTCAGAAATATGAGAACATTAGTTAAAGGGTAAATCTCCAACACTATTCTTTAAAATATCACAGTGTCATTTTCTGCAATTTCTGAATATATATTCTGTGCAAAATTGTTCACAGATTTTTTCAGTCCTTAAACACAAATAAAGAATAAAACAAGTATTGCACTGTTATCTGCAAGGCTATCCCTAAAACATTAATAAGCGCCTGAGCAGTGCACTGGTCTCTGCAACTGTTTATCACAGTGTCTTTGTCCAAAGACATGAGAATTTCTTTCTCAGTGCACATGAGCATGAATGCCTCAAGGTTCTGGGTTAAAGTGCTCCTGAGCCTGTTTTTCATGAATTTCACTGTTGAGAAGATCAAGCGTAGCATCAGTTCTGGCAGGTCACGTTAGTCAAGCTCGCATCAGCTGACTCTCAGCTGATCCACGTCTACCTATAGGAATACGACGCCTATCACTGTGTACATATATAAGCTTCTTCAGTATTATCAGCTGCTATCGTGTTTCTCAGGAGCTAATTACCCTCCTCCATCCCCAGCTCCTCCTCTCGTCAGTCGGGATTTGGCATTCTGATTCCCCTTGAATCAGAATAAATTCTCAAATTATGTTGTAATTTAATTTCTGTTCTGTTTACCCTAAGGGGGGTTATTGCTGCTCTCCCTGCTCTTATCCATGCTAGTTCTTGCCCAGAACAGAACCATACCGCCAATGCAAACTGTATGCTAATTGTCAATCGTATTTGACGATAATGGTCCTGACAGAACTTCTCACACAGGCTACTTGCATGAAGGACAGTGTTAATAGTAACTTGTAGGCGAGTCCAATCACATGGTAGGCATCAGTTAGAAGATTGTACTGAGAGAGGATGAAATGAACACAAATTACACAGTTTTCACAGGAGGAACAAGTTTTGCTCTCTAGTCCTCGTGGCTTCACTAGCTGTCCTGACAATGTAAGCCTCCATAGGGGACATCTTTAGTCTGTCCCACTGAGGTGCATGGCTGTACAGTTCACCACATAATGTGCCAACTGTAGCCCTGTTGTCAAACTTAAGCAGACATTTGCTTATTTCTTACAGAGCTGAGCTGGAGAGTCCATTTTCCCTCACATGAGCAAAGTTTCTAGGGTCTAAACAGGCATAATCTGAGAAAAGTTTTGCATTAGCAGAAAACCTCCTATGGATGCTGCCTGTTACTGTGTCTACAATGACATTGGGTCTCATTCATGAAACACGAGCAGAATGAATTTTTGTGTAAATCGTGCGGAAAGTGGTTCTGGCGTAAATTTTCGGATTCATTAAAATGTTTGTATTTTCCAAATGTTAGTTGGTACGAAAGAAATCTACACCTGCTCCTAGCCACGCGTAAATAGTGCGTTTAACATCCGAACGTTTTGCTCATTAATAAGGCTGCATTTTAATTCACCTTAATCGGGTACATATTTACACAGCATTTTGAAAAAATATTATATATAGTAATTACATATGTTTTTTCTTTTTACTTTTATTATGAGAGCCAGTAATAGCATCTGCAAACGGAACACAAGTCCGCAAGTCACAAGTGTTGCAGTCAAGCTTCATGTCGAACCATTTTCTTTTCACTTCTGGGACTGTTCGATTAACAGATGAAACTCCATTAACTGCATCTGTAATAAGCTGCCAAGCTTCCTTTTTTTTAGGACCTGATACGCCATGTACGCTTGAAAATAAAATGTGGCATTTTGAATGAACTTCTGATAATAAAACTTAAATTTCTGCATCTGAGAAATTTCTCTTTTTCATTCGCTTTTGAGAAGACATGTTGAAATCCTTCGTTTGGTGTCATAATATGATGCCCATATATAGTTGTCAGTCGGATTTAATGGGCGGGATTTATGGTAATTGAGAATGAGCGTGCACGCGCGTCCCATTTACGACTGATTGGAATTCATTAACACACATACACACATTTCACTATCACATCTGACGTTTACGAAGTATTTGTGAATCAGGAGAAGAGTTTTCGGGAAGGTCTCTTTATGCGCAAATCACTCACATATTTACTCGTATATTTACGAATGTTTCATGAATGACACCCAATGTGTACTTTTACCTTGAAGTCACTATCAACTAATGCCAGCTGCTCATCTTCTGCAAGCTCTCCTGCCATACTTTTCTTTTGTCTGATCCTTCTCTCAGAAAGGGCAGCCTGCACTAAAAGCTCACACTCTTCCTCCTCTTGCAACTTTCCAATAGCCCACTTCTCAAACTCATCAGCTGCACACTTAACTCCTTCAAGTCCCTAGCACATTTCCTGAGACCCTGCTCTGTCCCCTCAACCAGACGTGTAGCTGTGATGATATCCATTCCCCTTGTCTGTAAGTATTTTGAAAGGGGCGATGTAAGCTCAAAATTGCGAAGGAAGAGTTGAGCAGTGAGCACTGTCTCATACTTCAAAAGGCCTTCTATGAATCCCTTTGCCTTGGCCCTCACAGTTGGCTTTTGTGTACTGTCATCTACAATGGTGTCTAAAGTCATAAGCACTTCAAAAAACAAGCCTCCCTGAGGATTCCCGAAGCACCCAAACACGTTACTTAGTGCCTGATCCTTAGCCCACCACCTAGTTGGCCCTGTTGGGCACAGTCGTCTGTGATGCTTGTCCTGACTCTTCTCTTCCCACCTCTGCATGCGCTTGTATGACTCTCTTAAAAAAACTGCTATATCATTAAGCAGTGAAAACAGAGATGCACTTTCCACAACACTGCATGTTGTGTCTGCCAGTACAAGATTCAAAAGATTTGCATAACACCAAATATGACCCTGATTGGGGGAATGCTCAGAGAGGATGTAGAAAACCCCCTAAACTGTCCCTGCATATTAGCTGCACCATCTGTTGAGTTCCCTACACATGTGCCAATGTCAATATTAAGGTTCAGTAGCACTTTTTTCAGAAGCTCAAAAAAATTCTAACCAGTAGATGACTCAAAGTCCACCACAGAAATCAGTCTTTTAAGAATGACATCAGTTACATATCTAAGTATGATTGAACACTGGTCTTTGGAGCTGACATCTTGGGTTGTGTCAATTTGGACTGAAAACATGCCAGCTTGTTTCACTTCTTCTGCTATAGTCACCTTTATCAGTTGGCTGATGACATCCACAACTTTTTTAAATGCTTCTTTTGACAGCAGAGTAACTAGAGCGCCTCTGCCTTTTGCACCAGTTTCATGCTGCTTTTTGCGGCAAGTATTAATCAATGTCAATGTTTTCAATGTCATATCTACTCAAGAGTAGAATCAACTTCAGGACGTTACCATGATTAACAGCAATGTTTTCTAAGCTATAACCTGCCTTTTTTTATCTCCCTTGTAGCTAAGGCCACATTTGCCTATGACTTTAACAATGTCCACTATGTGCTTCATCACCTGACGTTTCATTTCACTTGCTTAGCACGTAATGACATTTGGTTGCCAGTCAACAAGCTTTTCACATCTGCATTTTGTATTTTCATAAAGTAAGCATCTGCACTATCTCTGTGTGTCGTACTTTTTCCGTGTTACACTATCACTTTGTGAATGTGTTTCCAGTCTTTCATCCCTCCCTTTATGAAAGGGCCATCACTTACCAAAGGTGTAAATGCCAAACAGACAGAAAAATAGAGAGATTGTTTTTTCACAGTAAGTCAGCCACTTGCGGTTTGTTCCATCTTTGCTATTGAAAACCTTTGGTATAGGAAAATTTGGGGTTTGTTGAGGATAAGAAAAAAAAAATTATGTATATCCTGTGACTGAGATCGAGCAAAGTAATCAAAACTATCAACAGAATCATCTTCATCTGCCTTGTTCCTAGCTTGTGGTTTTTGGTTCTGCTGATGAGTTGTTGCCACTGTTATCTGTCCCTGAGTAGACTCTGATCTCCCTTTCACACTTCCTTCTGTATCCCTAGACTCAAGTGCAACTGTATTTAATCACAATAAAAAGCATTCTGTAAACTTTAACATACTGGACATAGAAAGCACATTCAAATTAAATTAAATCAAAGCAAAGCAAATAAAAAATTTCCAAATGGCAAAATATGCAGGCTTATTTCATATGACTTTTTCCCTATTCCCTTTCAATCGTGGGCTTTGAATAAAACTATATTTTGATCAAAAACATAATGGGTCACTAGTAACACTTGGGCATTGAAAGTTGTTATATGGTACAACAGCTTACCTGTGTCTTCCACAGTGAGAGCATCAGTAACTTGCATGATACAACTGGGTCCTGACTCTGCTTCTGACACTAAATCAAATTTTAAAAATGATCATATTTCTCACCTCAAATCTCCCCTTTTAACAAAGCTTTCTGATCAAATTAAGTCAAGTCACCTTTATTTATATAACGCTTTTTACAATACAGATTGTTTCAAAGCAGCTTTACAGTGATAACAGGACAATAATGCAACAAAGGGTGTTTCTAGAATAAAATAGCGTCATAGTCCAGCTTAAGTAAGTTCAGTGACGGTTCATTTTTGATGTAAAAAAGTTATTAATTCAGTTCATTTATATATATAGCCTCTCCGGAGAAAACAGTGATGTCATCGTCAAGCTCAGTTCAGTTTTCATATAATGGTGTCAATGCAGGCAGATCAATAATATTGTTGAATATTAAATGTCCCCAACTAAGCAAGCCAAAAGCCAAAGGCAACAGTGGCAAGGAACCAATGTCAAAAAAAGACAAAGGTTTTAAATTGTATGTGTCCACCTATATATACAATTACGAAGGTAAGTTAACAAGGCTCTGTTTTGAGTTTAACAAACGATGATACATGCTAGCTCCTTGGCTCTTTACTAGCCAAAGTTAGCACAGTGAGGAAGCAACATTAATAACGTTAGCACAGTGATAGATTAACGTCATGCATATTTTGTGTTTCTGAAATGCAATCACATGTTAATCACAGTTTCAAACAAGGAGTCAGGAGAGGTCACGGTTAGGTCTGAGTGCTGAGTGCTGAGATCTATGAGGAAACGCCAGAAGCCTCACTGTCTGAGTGTAAGGGAAAGTCATCCTGCAGGTTCAGTGCAGGTTCAGTTCAGGTTCAAAAGAAACAGGTTCCTGTTTGTCAAAATGACGTTTCTGTGAGTCATATCATTGCTGTGAATTAGATACAGATAAACACCATCATTGCACTATATGAATCATATGGTACCTGAGATATCATGTGAAATATGAATACAGGGTGTGCCAGAAAGAATGTAAAATGAATGGCTCCCACAGAAGCAAGATTTTGTTAAGAGTTCTTATCATTTCTTTATTACTTATTCTGCACTGCTATTTTAAAATGAGTAAAGTGAGATTAACCATGATCAGTTGCATTTGATATGATCAACTATAGGCTAAATAAATTGTAACACTCCCTGTATCACTTTACACATTTTAAAGTTCACTAACAGATTTTCACTAACAAAAGTTCACAAATTTAGTGTGTGAAAGGCTGTCTCTCTTTAATTAAAGTTGTAGCCGGTACATTTTCTCTAACAAATATTTGGTGTTGTAACAGATTGTGCTAAGGGATTCAAAGCCGGTGGTGTTACAGAGATGCCAGTGATGACCATGGTAGCAAGCCTTTTAATGACTCTTTCATTTTATGTATGGATATCTCTTGAATGTCTCTCAAACATGTTTTTATTTCCATGCAGGGTATTAAACCTGGTCCAGTTAATGACATGGTCATCATATCAGCCAGACCAAGAGAGAGGAGACTTGCAGAAGGAATCAGGTATGTGTTGTTGCCTATACTACTCACACACACACACAACAAATCCATTTGCACACATACATTTACGCACACTCAGAAGTACTTACCTGCTTACTTGCTTAACCCTTGTGCATCAATTAAAAAAAGTTACACATAGCCTAGGTCTATAGTGTATGGTAACCGGGAGGGGACATGTTCGGTTCACTTAGTTTTGTCGTGGCCACAACATATAAACTCGTGGGAATGTCATAATATCTCGTGCCTATGTTGAGCGAACGACATCCGTTTCTCGCGGCCACGACTTAATATATTGAGGGAACGACATCCGTTTCTCGTGGCTACCAGTTTTATAACGTGGGAACCAAATCTTCACACGCGATACGGGCTCCTCCTTTTACCCCAGTCATAATTTACTTTATTTGTTCATTTAAGTTTCTCATAATTTGTTTTTGTTTATTGCCTTAAAAGGAACTTTATTCGTGACCCGAGTATTTCATTCAAGCCAGCAAATTTCTGACGAAAAAGCCCATTCAACTTAAGAATGCGCTTCAGGTGTCTTTCACTTACGTACCCGTGCCACTATAAATTATCTTGTGGCCACGATTTATTATCACGTTCCCACGACTTAATATGACGTTCCCACGAATTAATATCTCGTGGCAACAACATATTATCACGTTCCCACAAGTTTATGTGTTGTGGCCACAACAAAACTAAGTGAACTGAACATGTCCCCTCCCGGTCACCGTAATAGTGGACAAAAATGTCTGTGTCAAAAAAATTGTCATAAGAATTTGAAGCTTGAGAGCACAGACTTAAATGTGGTCTCATTTTAAAGAAGACCCTTGGCAGATTGTTGTTGAAGTAAAAAAAAAGTTTAAAAAGTGAAACCAAAAAAAAAGTTATAGAGGTTTAAGTTTAGGAAATTGATTTATGAACATTATTTTATGTAAAATATAAATTTTATACATCCATACCAACCAACCCACAGATAGCTTCATAATTTATCCAATTGGCTCCATAATACACATAAGCAGAAAACAAGAATAAAGCGAGTATTTGCTTTATAGGCCAAACCTGATTTTTTTTTACCATCTGGTAAAAAATATTAATTTGAATTTTGAACCCTTGCCAACAGAATGAAAGCCTATTAACAAAGACAGCATCATTTTATAGTTAAATGGCACAGGGATTAAAAATGGTAAAAATTGTAATGGGTTTCAATGGGAACATAGTAAATAGTCAAATTCCAATAAAAATACACACCTGTGCCAAAATTTATGCAGTTGGCATTAACACAGGCAAAATTATCAAAAAAAAAAAAAAAAAACACTGAAAAAGACAAAAACGTCCATATGGATGCACAAGGGTTAAAGAGATAATCCAGTGTACTTACAACCATAGCCCTGTTGGTGGAGCTCACTGAGTGCTGTCGGTAGGTAGAAGAAAGAGAGAATTCGGTACAACATAGACAGAGTTGTGTTTTACATAACAACTGAGTTAGTGTGCGGTTCGTTATTCCGTCTTTGTTGTTCCAAATCCTCTCGTTCTTCTTCCAACCAACAGCACTCAGAGAGCTCCACCAACGGGGCTATGTTTAGAAGTACACTGGAGTATCACTTTAAATGCACACATAACTACACATGCATATGTACCCCCCCCCCCCCCCCACCCCACCCCACTCAATCACTTACCGTACTTCCGTGGATGTATGCACACACACACTCCCTCCTTCATTCAAGCAACCCACGAGTGCATGGACACACAGTGTATACACTATGCACTTGCAAATAACACATGTGCCACACATGTACTTCTTAATTATAAAACATTTGTTTGTCTTTTTTCCACAGAAGCAACTTGTATAAAGGAGTTAGCTGCCCTCTGCCAGACATCTCCACTCTGAAAGTTCAGGAGGCGTACCATGGACTTATTGCAGACGAAGCTCCCATGATCACAGCAATGGCTATCTCCAGTGATGTACCTCTCTGGTTGAGTCCATGTGCGGTCCGGTGCAGGAGGGAAGTGTGCTTTCCTATCAGCTACCAGTAAGGACAGTCCCCAGTACACGTCCACACACAGATGCCCCTTCTCCCCCACAGCTGCCACTCTCGTATTACAGACTGGGACCCTCTACCTGTGTATTTGTCTTTTCTGAACATCAGCACCATCATCTGGCATCCCTTGCGAAATCTTTGGAGACAGCACACAAAATTGAAAACAGCACGCGAGAGCAGAGTTCATGCGTTGAGTGGCACCAATGTAACGTGTTAACTCAAAGGGGAAATATTAATAATAACTCATAACTGGTTGTGATTAATTATTAATATTTGGGTATTTATACATGATGTAGCTAAATTCATATTACAATCAATTAATCAGTTCGTCCAACAAACTCTTTTGATTATTCATTTATTCTAAGAAAAGCGTATATTTCATGGCCACCGAAAAATAATTATTTCTTAGCATGTACAGCGCTTAGAGCATGTAACAAGATCAAGATCGTAAAATAGACTTTGTTGCAAGCAGAGAATCAGAACCAAATACATATTGTGCATAAGTTTTATTAACTAAATCACAAACATAACTAAACTAAACAAACATACATACATACATGCATAGGTAAAATGGTGAGTGATATGGAACTATGGAAAAGATCCATTTAACTATGAAAAGAACCATCAACTTATCATTTTCAGAGCACCTCATTAAATTGATACTTGCATGGTATTCTTCAATTCTTGAAGTGGTTGAAAATTGAAGTTGTTGAAGTTGCAATCGTTTTCTTCTCCGCTGGATGAAGAAGATATAATGAACTTCATCAAGATATGATGAAGCATGGTTAGTTCGACTCTGTTCTCATGGCTGGAGTGCAGATCGTGGCCTGTCGGCCCTGGGCCGGAGAGGACACGCAGAGCAAATGGTGGGAGTTGCGATGGACTTCTTCTGCATTAAATGAAGACGTTGAACTCCTAAGGTTGTCCTTGATTCTGTTGTGGTTGAGAGAGTCCTCTCTCTCCTGAATGAGCACATGGCTGGTTGTGAGTCGAGGCCTGCTGCCCTGGGGCCTGCTGAGGCCACGCTGGACAGTACGGCACCCTGAACTTACCGAGAAGGCCAGGAGTTGATCATTGCCCATTCAGTGATGGTAAGGTTGCAATTTTCTTCTGAGTTGGGTTGAAGAAAAGACAGTCTGACTCCTTTGGGAGAGTGAAAGCATAGTAGGCGGTGGTCATGGCAGGGTCCCCACAGACATCAACCCGAAGAGGCAGCAGTAGAGAGCCAGAAGAAGAGAGAGGAGGGTCACTGTGAATTTGTCTCTAATAAAGCCTGAGAAAGGCCCCACCTCTCCGGGTTTGCTTGACCAATGAGAAGGGTGGAATTTCCAAGCGGGAAAATTCCTCTGTGGTTGATTTATGAATCTTTGTTTTAAGCATGCTCATTTGCATGTGCAGCTGGATTGGTTTCTGATGACGAAACTTAGAAAGATTATTGTAATACTTATATGTTGCGCAGCTATCGGCATATCATGTACACAATCATTTCGATCCAATGTAAGTACCAAAGTACCAATTTATAGAGACCAAACATGGTATAGGTGAGGTTACATTGACTGTTGGTTCTATCATAAAATACACAGTATCAAAAAAAAGAATAGAATTAAAAACACTACACAAGACAGTAAATCATTCACACAATTTTCTGGGATGCATGTTCATTTATAGATCAGATTAATGCAGCAAAGTCTGTTTTAAATTCTATTTCTGTCTTTCCCATTGTCTCTGTCTTGACCAGTGACCACATTTTTAACAGCAATAAAACCAACTTATCTGATCGTGGTCACTGGTCATGGTAACTAAGACCTTCTTGCCCTTGTTGGGGGGATGGGACAACAGATCCCAGAGTGAGTTTTAAATATTGTTTGTTAAACTATAACAAATACTTGTGTATTATTATACACCAACTAAGGAGGTGCCGCATCACCTCTACCAAATTCAGAGAAGTTTGCCACACCAGGGGGTAAAGCTTTGCTGAAAACCTTGCAAAAAGGCTTCTGGGATCTTGCCATCAGACTGCTGACATGCGGCGGGGTCTTGCCTTGGAGCCTATAGAAGTAGAGGAGCACTGCAAGGTGAGTGAAGTCAACAACTACCCATGTGGGTTCCTGATCCACCCTGAGGCACCATGGATGGGGTCAACACCTCATGGGATTGTGTACGATCCTGAGGGGCAGCCAGTGTTTGGCCTGTTAGAAATGAAATGCCCAAATGTAACTATAGCTATGTGGACTGCCCTTACGTTATGATAAAGGAGGGTACACATACACTGAGGCGATCCCACCCTTATTACTGGCAGGTCCAGGGACAAATGTTGATTTCTGGGTGTGACTGGTGTGACTTTGTCATTTACACAGAAGATGACATGTTCATTCAGAGAATTCCCCGTGACATGGAAGTCATACAAACCATTAAAGAAAAAGTTGACTATTTCTTTTTTTATTTCTACCTCAATACCTTCATGGCCAATTAATGACTTGATTGCAGTGTAAATGTATTTGAAGTTACTGTGTAGGAAATCATTTTCAATCTCATCAGTGAAATGTTGCTGCATTGTGTTTTTGATTGTGATGTAATGTTTAGGGTAAATAAGTAATAAATGACTTAGATCTAAGCATTTAGGTGCTTTGTACGGCTTAAGTTTAGTTTTAAAAGATAATAGACTAATTAAAAATGAGAGACCAAACA
This sequence comes from Leuciscus idus, assembly GCA_021554675.1. Lineage (NCBI taxonomy): Eukaryota > Metazoa > Chordata > Actinopteri > Cypriniformes > Leuciscidae > Leuciscus > Leuciscus idus. The sequence goes on from CM038629.1 coordinate 21,148,347, forward strand.
AAAGCAGATTACTAATTGAATTGACCAAAGAAGTATTTTAACAAGGTAGCATTCAAAGGCCTAAACTGTATACAAACAGATTTCAAACAAATATAAACTCTGATAAGATTAAGGAATTGAAAGGGGTTTAAAAAATCATTCTAGAACAAAATTAAGATTTTTTGAATTTACAAACAAAAACTGGTTTTAGGCACGCTTGGATCCATGCAATTATTTTTAATATCACTAAGCTTTCATAAAGGCACTGTATATCAAGCTTTCACTCAGACGTCCCTCATCAGGGGACTGCACATATCATACATAGTTTGTATGTGTGTTATGTGCAATGCCTTGTTGAGGGTCGTCTGGCTGAAAGCCTGATATGCAGTGCCTTTATGAAAGTGTATCAATATACAGTGTGGTTGCCCTTTACATGTTGGAAATCCTCAGACCTCAGGCTTCTTTGCCCAGGCCTTTACCAGTGGCCCATTTTCATAGTTTGCAAGGAGACAAGCTACCGTGTACAGTTGATTGATGCTCCTCAAAACCTGTAGGGGAATCACAGAATCAAAAAACGTGTGCTTTTTGACCCAGCGAATGGTCCGGTGTATCCTCCCTGTCATCCTCTGGCGGCGGTCTTTCCTTTCTCTCCCAAAACCCCTGTCTTGTAGGAGAGAAGTTGTTCCACTCAAATAACACAGGAACAGCACCCTTTTTTAACAGCTGTCGACCTGTTTCTGATGCTGGTTCACGGATGTCTTCCGTTTTGAAGTGCCGGCTACACACCCGGGTGTAAATAAGTTGTAAATCTGTTTTGTACCTGATCGCATCCAGGTAATACGCATTTCCGTGATGAAGGCATAGGTAGCTAGCAAACTGTAGGCTGTAGTAACTAATAGTACTGACAGTAACTCGCAATTAAGCAGCAAACTGATGCGAATAATGTGCTCTAATTATATTGTTAGGGGAGGGGCCAGCCTCATTGACTCCAGTGCGTCATCAACAGTAGGGGCTCGTCATCGAGCCACCATTTTAGCCCCGCCCAAAAAATCCTGAACACAGCATTGGTGAAAAACTGTTTAACAGTCTAACTCCACAATTCAGTACACTGAAAAAAGTGAAACTACTGTCTCGTTTATTTAAAGTGCATTTTTATATTGGACTAAGTGAAAATCATGGTTTCTGGTTTAAACCTGTTTTGTTCAGTTTTCCTTAAAGCAAATAACGAACACCCTAGACAAAATTAAAAGCAACAATTTGACTTAAATAGTATTTTTTACTTCAAACCAGAGTTTTTCATGTCACGTGACCACATGACGTCACATCAATTAACTCCTTGCTCCGCTCGCGCTAGCCAGAGTTTTTCCATCCGCCATTGCTCGCTTCGAATGTGAAGACGTCAAGACGGTCTGTGGCCTAGGAAATCACTTTTAGACACGGTAAGCATTCGAAATTGTGTTATTTTTAACGTGAATAAGTGTTTTTCAGTCACATTTATGGTTAGTGGCAGGATTTGACAACTAGGCTATTACTATTGTTTGTGCAGGTGTTAGCTAAAGCTATAGCCAAACCAGACTATCGATATGGCTCGTTTGTCTGTAACAAAGTTATCGTTAGTCAAAGTGCTTGAATAAATTATAACTTAGCTCCTTTCTCACATGCACTGCAACCGTCAATTAATCTAACGTTAAGTTAGACATTGACCGCTGGAGGTGTAACGTTAGCTGCTAACATTATGAGAAGGCCAATGGTTTTTTTTTTTTTTTGGAGAAGGCCAATGTCTGAATCAGCTAATGATTGAGCCCATGTGTGAATAGAGCCGGTTATTGTTCAGAACAACTCCGGAAAATAATTATTCTATTAGCTATTCTAAATTTAAATGAACTTTAGATTTAGAATAAAAACTCCCGCCCGGGCGCGCCCTGTAACGTTACCCACGGCACTCCTTTTTGAAATTCATCGCCTCAGGCAGTCTAACGTTAACGTTAGATGATAAAAAATAAAGCTAAATGAATGAGAAACAGTCATCAGATGCCATATCCATAATCTATACCAAAACATCTAGGATTTTTCCATCTCAAACAGATTAAATAAAATAAGTTATTACTCCACCACGTGCGTGATATCATTAACTAACGTGGCTGAACGAACACTTTGCGACAATAGGGTTGCGGGAAACAATCGAGAGCAGCGAATTTACGTAGTTTTATGGGAAAAACATCCCATGTTAGCAAAAAAGGGTGGGATTGATAGTAGGTGATTGCCAGTATTGCATTAATGAAATGTAATGAATTAGAAAATGAGTTCTGATTGAAGAGGAAGAATTCATATTCCATTGTTTAACCTGTCAGCGTAATGCAGTATAGTATATCACCAGTGTGTCTGGGTCTAATTAATAATTACAGTCTGTAGTGATTATTATGGATAGTGCTAACTGCCCCAACAAAAAACTAAAATGTGAAATCTCACCTTCTCCTTTGTGTTTTACAGGTTTGATTTTTTTTTTCTGGAAATTTCGCAATTTTGGCCTTTATTGCTGAATCTGGTGAGTCCAAAAGTATACAACTGTGAACATTATTTTAATGTATTTATAAAAAGGAATGACTAACACTAGAGAATAGTTTTGGAATTACCACAGAGAGGTATCCTTGCTGATATTGTAGACATTACATGATAGTATTAAAATATAATGGAAGGTTCACTTCATGTCAGTATTTAATTTATTAGATTTTTTTTTATTACATTTCGAGAATTACTCGAATAACCCCAAATCAAAACTAATCAAGCAGTTACCCACCCAATTTAATGTGGTTTCTTTTACCAGATAGTATAAATAAATTAATAAAATGCTAAGTTATTTCATGCAGCTTCAAATGTCCTTAAAATGTCTAAAATATTAGTTAAAAAAAATCATTGCAGTTATCGTGCCAAAAAAGAAAACACTATGGATTTTGTGTATCACACAGTGAAAACCTATTCAATTAATTGAAATACTCTGTGAGCTAGTGATATGAAATTAATAACTTCACGCTTTGTTAGGCATTGCTTTCCTTCTAAAGAAGTATTGACAACAAACAATTGATTCTATAAATTAAATGCAAATATACCATGCTTTTTTATTTCCTAGTCTTCGAATGAATGTGGAAATGCAAGGGCTGTGGTACTTCTGTTTCACGAAGATCTGAGCTCCTTAAACATTATAAGATTGAACACAGACATTACGGACGCCACCATTCTTATGCATGCATCTATATCAACTGTCCTTGTACCTGCAAGACTTGGAAGGCACTTTTGAGCCATCATCATCATCATCCCTCCTCACAAACTCAACTGACCACATTTAAATGTCTCTTATGCAATTTTAATCAACATTCCACTTTGAAAGAATATTTTCAACATATAGCACAGCATCTGAAAAACAGTGAAACAGTTGATTGTGTGTTTCAGGGGTGTTCATACAAAACAAATATTTATGGTTCGTTTCGAACTCATAGAAGCAGAAATCATAAGGATTGTTCAGTTAATGACTTAAAGCTTGGAATACTTGAGAAACAGGGTTCAAGCCCAGATATTTCTTTTGAAAGTCATATTTCTGACAGTATCCAGGTTGATAGTGTTGGTACTGAGCTCTCAGAGGATTTATGTACAGAAAACTTAACTGATTTTAGTTTGGATGATCAGGCTTTAAATGATTTGCCACGTAATGTTGAGCTCAAACTTGCCTCTCTCTTACTAAAGCTAGAACATATTTATCTAGTTTCTAGTGTGGCTGTTGATGAACTTTTGCAAGAGTTTGACTATTTAATAAGCACTGCTTCTGTCCCTCTTATCCATCAAACCATATCTCAGCACTTACAGAATGTTAACTGTCAAGTAGATGAAACTGTTCTGCAAGAAATAGCATCTGCCCTTTGTAAGTCAAATCCTTTTTCAGCTTCATTTGGTGGTCATGGCCCACTTTCGACTGCTTGGAAGCGAAAGACGTTCTACAAAAAACATTTTGATATTGTAGAACCTATAGAATATGTGCTCGACTCCCAAAAAAGAACATCTTTTCAATACATCTCTATTCTAAAATCTTTACAGCAGATCCTAAGTTGTCAAACGTTTTTGGAAAAAGCAATCAACTTGAAATCTCACCATCAAATTCAATCTGATGAAATTCAATACAAATCCTTTTATGACGGTAGTAATTACAAAGAAAATTTGCAATTGTCAAACGAGTGTGCTATTTCACTTATTTTGTATGTAGATGATTTTGAAATCTGCAATCCCCTTGGCACCTCCAGAAAAAAACATAAAATCTAGTTGTCACTCATCGCTGTCTAATATATATTTAGCTGCACTTATTCGTAGTGAAGATGTTAAGTGCTATGGTTATGAGAGTGTACTGAAGCCTTTAGTAGATGATCTTATTACATTGGAAGTAGAAGGATTGTTTATTGCCAAATTGGGAAAAAGCATAAAAGGGTTTGTTCATTGTGTAGTAGCAGACAATCTCGGGGCCCACGGTATTGCAGGTTTTGTGGAAAGTTTTTCAGGTAAATATGCTTGCAGATTTTGTACAGCAGAAAATGTAGACATTCAAACAAAAGAAGTCAAGTCAGGAGTTTTTTGTGCAAGACGCAAGGACATTCATACTTCTCATCTTAAAGCTATTGAAGAAAATTCATTGTTTAGCCATTTTGGTGTGAAAAAGAAGTGTGTGCTGTCAGAGAATCTGTCATATTTCAGTGTGACAGAGAGTTTTCCTCCAGATATAGCTCATGATATCTTTGAAGGAATTGTCCCTGTTGAGATTGCTCTTTGTCTTACAGTGTTAATTTCTAAAAAATATTTTACATTAGCCAATTTGAATGAAGCAATAACAACATTTCCATTGAAGTGGGCAGATAAGACAAACCGTCCGCATGTTGTGCCCCTCTCATACACTACAAGGAAAACAATTGGAGGAAATGCACACGAGAATTGGAGCCTGTTGAGATTTCTTCCTCTTTTGATCGGAAGCAGAGTACCTTCAAATGAACCAGCATGGCAAGTGCTCTGTGAATTAAAGGACATTGTAGAACTTGTAGTTGCACCTTTTCACACTGAGGACTCCATTTCTTATCTTGACTTCAAAATATCAGAACACAGGACAGTGTTCCAAGAAGTTTTCCCCCATGAAAAAATTCTGCCTAAACATCATTATTTGGAACATTATCCGGGGTTGATACGCCAGTTTGGACCCCTTGTTGCTCTATGGACAATACGATTTGAAGCAAAACATAGCTTCTTTAAAAGAGTAATCCGTCATACAAACTGTTACAAAAATGTACTGTATTCGTTAGCTCAAAGGCACCAATTTCAGACTGCATATAATCTGCCATCTTTGGAGGTTGCTGATGTATCAACACTTCCACTTGATGTTATCAATGAGGATATTGCACAGGCTGTGAAACAGAAGTACCCACATATGGACACTGTGGACCTTGCAAAACATGTATCCTACAACGGCTTCAACTATAGGATTGGAATGGTGGTAGCCCATGGGTCACTGGCTGGACTTCCTGAGTTTTGTGAAATTGTTCACATGATTGTTCTACAAGAGACACTAATTTTCATTGTCAAAACATTGGATGCCTGGTACCTGGAACATTATCGATCTTATGCCTTGGTTATGTCTAGTACTACTACACAACTAAGGCTTGTTGAGGCGCATGAGCTGACAGATCCCTACCCTCTGGTTCATTACGTGGTTGGTGGACGGCGCCTCATCTCTCTGAAGAGATACATACACGCATAAGGTTGTATATGGGTTTGGGGTTACAAATGTACAAATGAAACCATTTAAAAAAAAAAACTTTCTAATTATTTTTTTAATAAATGTCTGTTTAATTTTCAGATAATGCACCCTCTTAGAATGTCCCCTTAACAATGTTAATTCTACTATCCATGCAGGCATATCACTAATGAAAAAGACATTTGCTGTCCTTTTTCTAATGTAAAAATTAGACTGCTAAGATAGCATAAGTCCTTAGCAGATTGATTTAAACAAATATTCAGAATTTCCTATTTAATATTGACTGTGAAATTAATTTTTTTCACCAGAATTGTCAAAAGATAGTTGTTAATCAATGAATGTGTGAATATGAATTTAATGTAAGTTATGCCCAATTTTGTACTACAGCTAATACTATTGTTTCTTTTCTTGTTTTTCCTAGATCCTTTTGGATGGGCAGACATGGCAGTCAAAAGGCCAGCCAAGTTGCGGGTTATTCTGAATCCCGATGACACCAGGAAGCTAATTCTGCCTGATGGCATTCCAGAGTCAATGGAGCAGCTTATGGATGAAGTCAGGAAAGTGTGTGGGTTAAATGGCAATTTAAGACTGCAGTACCAAGACAGAGACTTTGGAGATGCACTAGTGAACTTGACATCTACTGCGGAACTTGAGGATTTGGCAACTATCAAGGTCATCCCAATAACTGATGATTTTAGCCAAGTAATTACTCTCACTGTCTGTGATGATATAGTGTCTGCTCAATCAGATGACACAGAGCTCCTGTCCACCACACCCTCTAGTTCGGTCTCTACAAGAACTCAGATGTGGCCACGTGAGTTTCTGATTCAAACATTCTCCTATGACACTGAACTACAGTTAGAAAAGGGAAATGCTGTGTTTAGGTCAAACAACACAAGGTTGACACTGAGTTCAAAAACAAAGTCAGATATTTTGGAAAAGTTAGCAGAAGAGATATTCAAGTTCAAAGCTTACCCAACAGATGTTGACTTCAGTCACGTTGCTGAGGCACTAATCAAGAAACACCCAAGCCTCTCTGAACCTGGCTCATACAATGGTTGCTACGGGTGGAAGCAGCGGCTGAAGACAAAAATGGGCAACTACCGAACTCAGCTGAAGGGCCTTGGATGTTCTGAAATACTTGCAAATTCCCTTAAGTCTAAAGCTCCAGAGGATGGATTCCCTGCAAAAAAAGTCAAGAGACCTAAGATAGGAGAGGCCAACTACATGCCTGACATTCCAACTGGAGAAACCCCAGACAAATTAGAAAATGAGAGACTGTCACTTTTAAGTGAAGCAAAGAAGCGAAACAATCGTGCTGTGGTAAAGGCCAAAATGGACAAGACTTTTTCCCTGCGAAGGCAGGACATCGTGGCAAAAGAATCAGCAGTGGAAGAGTTGAAAGAAAGATGGCCTGCATTGTTTTCAATGGATGAGGCTAGTTACTTTTTAAAAGAAACTGACATTTGAACCAAAATGCACGTTTTGGCACCTGATGTCAAACCCAAGATCTCACACACCACAGTTGTAATTTACATTTGCATTTACTATTCTTTTGTTTTTCTTTTTTTAAGATCAATGCTGAATTTATACGAATAACAACTATTCCACTTCAAACGCGATTCCTGGCATCTCTGGACAAGCACCACAGCAAGCTAATAGAGATCGTCAGAAACAAGGGAGGAGTTGTCAGAGAGAAGACCCAGAATATTCTGAATGTTCTTGATCAGGTTTGTACTTGCACAACACTTGCAGACAATTGTATAACTTGTATCACATAAAAAGTAATAGAAGAAATAGTGTTAATTTTGTCAACAAGTTGCAGAGTTAGATTAGGCCTTTTAACTTCTGTTTTTTTTTTTCAAAGCTTTTGTAACTATACAACTACTATAACTCTGAGCATATAATTGTGTGCATTGTGTATTGTTTGCATCAGTGAAAATGCTAAATTGCATAATGAAGCATTATGTGTGTTTGTGCTCTCACCTAGAGCCTTGAGGTGAATAAAAAAAGGGAGTGTCTGCTGAAATGCCTTATTGTGTACCTTGGGGAAGATGTGGACAAACTTATCAAGGAGTATCTGGTAAGTAGTAGGGCTGGGTAAAAAATATCGATTTCTCGATTTTAATCGATTCTCATTTTTACGAAACGATATCGATTCTTAAATCCCAAGAATCGATTAGTCATCCTGTTTTCAGTGATGAATGAATGGAACATTGTTGCGCGCATCCCATCCAATAAATCGCAATAATCTTTGTGCTTTGTTGTTATTAATATGAAACAAAGTCTCAGATTTTTAATTACGTCCATTTTCTTATGAAATTCAAAAACATAAATACCGTTTTGGCGCTGTGGCGTGAGATCGCTCTGGCTCAGCTCAAGAGAAGCAGCAGCGCGGAGCGCACACTATACTGTCAATGAGCGCACACAATCTTCTCTTCCGCCTTAATAATACCCGTTACAGCGCGAGATAAACATGAACGAGCATCTGAAAGTGTGTTAAAAGACTTCCGGTTATGGCGGTGGCGTGACAAGTCGCAGATTTCAACCCGCGTGCATTAGGTTAGAATCAATCCTTCTAAACCCACTTAAGATACTTAATTTAAGTTGGTGGAATAGCTAAAGTGATTACTAAAACAATGCCGTCGAAGAAAAAGATCAAAAATAAAGGGAGATTGGAAGCGGAATCACAAATTATGCCTTCCGAACCTGAAAGCCTGAGCGAGCACGAAGAGACGGAGGATGAAGGGGGTGAGGCCTCAAACGAGAATCCTAGTAACGCGGAGATGATGAAGGCCTTTAAAGCAATGGAAAGACAAGTAAGCGGCAAGGTGGAAGAAATTCTTTCGGCGGTCGTGGATGTCAAAGGGAGATTGACAGAGGCGGAGGAACGAATTTCAGGGACCGAAGACGAAATCGTCCAACTGAAGGTCAGAAATGATACGCTGGAAAAACAGATGAAATCAATGGCTGATAAGGTAATTGACTTGGAGAACAGAAGTAGGAGGAATAATCTTAGGTTGGTTGGCTTGCCGGAGAAAGAAGAGGGATCGGATGCGTGTGCTTTTCTGGAAAAGTTTCTTCCAGAGACGTTGGAGTTGGGAGAAAGCGTTACGCCATTGATAATAGAGAGAGCCCATCGAATACCCAGCTCAGCTCAAAAAAACGGACAAGATGGTAAAGTGCAGCCGAGGACTGTCATAATGAAGTTCCTCAATTTCAAACAGAAGGAACATGTTCTAAAGGCTGCAAAGAGAAAGGGAGTAATTGCATACAAAGGTTCCAATCTTCGTTTTTTTCCTGATTTGTCGGCAGAGCTTCACAGGGAACAACGAAAGTACGATGCTGTCCGTCAAAAATTGCGTGACAAAGGAATCAACCGACACAGAGTAATCTTTCCTGCTCGATTGCTTCTTACACATGGAGACCGTACTGTGATTATGAACAGTCCAGAAGAAGTGGAGAAATTTATGCAGCAGGTCGAGGACAAGTGAACTGAGGTATCGAGTCCAGAAGAAATGGATAAAGAGATGCAACAAATTGAGAACAAGTAAACTGAGGTATTAATGCGAGGTACTGAGGACTAAATGTAAAATTGTAGTTTATTTTCTTTGTCTGTAGGTTGTATATTCGTCCAAAGTAGATATTTAATTTTGTTTTAATAAGGGTAACAAGTTAAGTATTTGACGTTTAAGTTAATTCATTTAAGGTTCAGAAGAGGGCGCTTTTGCTATAATTTTTGAAAAAAGAAATGAAACAAAGTGAAAGTTTAACTTTATTTTAAGATAATAGTGTGAAGATATTATGTGTATAGTTGGAAAGATGTTACTTATAAGACAGATTGTCAGCGTATTGCTTGTTTTTTTTTTTTTTTTTTTTTTTTTTTTTCTTTGAGGTAATAGTATTTTATTGGACAAGTCATGGCTTGGTTAAAATATGTGGGTATAAAAATGGATAAGAAGGTTGAAACGGTAACGATGGATAGAGGTGTTGGTGTTAATTTTTTTGAACGACAGAACAAATAGGAGAAGACCATTTAAGAAGTCAAGTGTAGGGAAGGGGGTTACTGATACAGATGGTATCAGGGAAGCATGGAAAATGCTGGGGTAAGTTCATATTTTATGTTATTAGTTTTGTTTTAGTTTTTTTAGGTTTGGCCTCTTATATTTTGGCAAATATATGGTTCAAGGTAATGAGGATGGTTAAAACAAAAAATGGCACAGACAGGTGGGATTAAGCTTCTATCATGGAATTGCAGGGGGCTGGGGAAACTAAAAAAGATTAAACAGGTGATGACTAGAATTATGCAGTTACAGGCAAATGTGGTATTCTTGCAAGAGTCACACATGACTAAGGAGGAAGTGATCAAAATTGAAAGAAGGTGGCAAGGACAGGTATTCTCTGCATGTTTTACTACACAAGCCAGAGGGGTAATTACATTAATACATAAAGCTGTGCCATTTCAAGTAAATAATGTTATTAAGGACCCAGCTGGCAGATTTGTGATTATTCAGGGACGATTGGTAACAGAGATAATAAATTTAGTAAATATCTATGGCCCTAATAAGGATGACTCTAAATTTTATAGCAACATATTTCTGATGGTGGCTTCATTACCAGGTCAGGTTATAATGGCGGGGGATATGAATTGTACACTTGATCCAGGAAAAGATAGATCTACGGGAGTTGATACAGCACATGTGAATTCTAGAAAACAGATTCTACATTTTATAGGAGAGCTTAAACTAGTGGATATATGGAGGCATCTTAACCCAAAGCAGACTGCATATTCATGCTATTCGGCAACACACCAAACTTACTCTAGAATAGACTACTTTCTTGTGTCAGCCCAATTGCTTTCAAAATGTATAGATTGTCAATACCTTAGTATTGTCATTTCTGATCATGCACCAGTGTCTTTGTCGTATGTTGATTCAAAATTAGTTAAAGATCCCCCTAAATGGCGATTCCAGCAAAGTTGGCTTAAGGATGTGTCATTTGTAGAGTTTTTGGGCAATCAAATTGACAATTACTTTGAAACAAATCAATTGGAAACTTCAGCAGGAATTCGGTGGGAGGCATTTAAATGTTTCATTCGGGGACAAATTATTAGTTTTTGTAGTTCTAAAAGTAAAAAATCTCGACAGGAGTTACAAGATTTGGAAAAAGAGATTAAAGAGCTAGAAAATGAAGTATATCATAGTGATTCGATATGTGCAGATAAACATAAACAGCTATTAATGCTTCGATCTAAATATAATACACTTTCTGCAAATAAAACTGTAGCTAAGTTATTAAAGCTGAAACAAACATTTTATGATCAAGGCGAAAAGACAGGTAAAGTGTTGGCGTGGCAAATTAAAAAAAAGCAAATGGAGAGGGCTGTAGATTCGATTGAAGAGTCAGATGGTAATATCATTGTTGACCCACAAGAAATTAATAATTCATTTAGATCATATTATATAAAACTGTATAATTCTGAATGTACTTCGGGTTCAGAAATACAAAAAACTTTTTTGGATAATTTGGAGTTACCTAGTATACCAGAAGAACATAAAGATGAAATAGGAAAAGACATTAGTTTACAAGAGGTGGTAGAGGCGATCGATCTGATGAAAGCGGGGAAGGCGGCGGGACCTGATGGTCTCCCCATAGATATATATAAAAAATTTAAAGATAAATTAGTAAGACCTATGTTGGACATGCTAGTAGAAGCCTTTGCGGAGAATAAACTTCCTATGTCTTTGAATGAAGCTATAATTACCTTATTGCCTAAACCAGGAAAACCTAACAATAAATGCGAAAATTTTCGACCTATAAGTTTACTCAACTCAGACACTAAAATCCTGAGCAAAATATTGGCAAGAAGATTAGAAACTGTAGCACCTTACGTCATAGGGATGGATCAGAATGGTTTTATGATAAATAGACAAGGATGTCATAATGTAAGAAGAGTGCTAAATATTCTGCATCAACAAAAGGGGGAAAAAGATACTGCATTACTAGCACTAGATGCAGAAAAGGCATTCGACAGGGTGGAATGGGATTTTCTGTTTGATGTTTTAATTCGGTTTGGATTTGGAGAAAAATACTGCAAATGGGTTAAATTGTTGTACCAGAATCCTTCGACAGAGGTCTTAACTAATAATTTTATTTCAAAATCATTTAATATTTCTAGGGGATGTAGACAGGGATCGCCTCTTTCCCCTCTCCTTTTTCTTATGGCTATTGAACCCTTGGCAATTGCTATTAGAAAAGAAAGTGATATAAAAGGTATAGAAATGTATGGCAGTGAACATAAAATAGCGCTATTTGCTGACGACGTTATATTATTTTTAAAGAAATTAGACTCAACCATTCCGGCTTTAATTCAAATTATAGAGACATTTGGGAAAATATCAGGGTATCGGATCAATAATTCAAAATCTTCAGTTATGTTGCTGAATGAAGAAGAAAGGAAAAGTCCTATCAGTAAGGTAGATATGTTTAATAATGTGGAAATTTTCACATATTTGGGAATTAAAATTACTCCAAAACTGGAAGACATAGTAACAAAAAATTATAATTCAATTTTTGAGAATACAGTGACGCTGGTTGAAAGATGGGCTTCTTTACCGTTGTCTTTAATAGGAAGAATTAATATTTTAAAAATGAATATCTTACCTAAATTTTTGTACCTATTTCAGAATATACCGATCACACCTCCTAGTAATCTGTTTTCTAGACTTAAAAAGTTAATTATTAAATTCATATGGAACAATAGAAGATCCAGAATTAGATTATCTCTTTTATATTTGCCATTTGATAGGGGGGGGCTTCAATGCCCTAACTTTAAAGAGTATTATACTGCTGCCCAGTTAAGATCTATTATGTTTTTTTTCTCAACATCTAATGAACAACCTGTATGGGTAGAAATGGAAAAAAACTCTATTCCGAATAAAATACCCTTGGAATCATATTTATATGATTTAGACCGTAAAATCTTACAGAAAATGAAGGGTAATGTTACGAATCCAATGGTTTTAAATATGGTAAGGGTATGGCATGAGACGCAGAGATATTTGAATATCTCCTATTCGAGTGAGATATCTCGTTACTGTCCAATATGGGGAAATCCTAAGTTTAGTCCCGGAAAAGTAGATGTAGGTTTTAAGACGTGGGCAGAAAAAGGTATTAAAAGTATAAAAGATTTATATAAGGAAGATAATCTTATGTCATTTCAAGAATTGAGTAATACATTTGATATACCTAAAAGTCATTTTTTTAGGTACTTACAGATAAGAAGTTTCATTTTATCATTTCAAAAAAGTACTGGAAATATACCACCATTATCAGTTTTGGAAAGAGTAGTCACCAAAGATTGTTATGATAAAGGTCGGATTTCACTTCTGTATAATATGTTGGTAGAGGGCTCCCCGGAATCTTCTAGCTCTCGTTTAGGAGCATGGAGCAAGGATCTTAACGAGGAGATCACATCAGATGAATGGAGTGAGATTTGTCAAGATGCTCAAGTACAAACAGTTAACACAAGATTAAAGTTGTTGCAATATAATTGGCTTATGCGAGTATACATAACTCCAGTATTATCAAACAAATTTAATGAAAATATACCAGATACATGTCCCAAGTGTAATGTTTGTAAAGGTACATATTTCCATTGTATATGGGAATGTGAAGAAATATCGAAATTCTGGAAAGAAGTGCATAATATGATTGGTAAAATACTAAATGTGAGTCTTCCTTTTAGACCAAGGATTTTTCTACTGCATTTGTATCCTAAGCTTAAGTCAAAGGAATGTGTCTTTATTTCTATGTGTATCTTACAAGCTAAACGCCTCATTGCATTACAATGGAAGAATCTAGAACCACCCAGCATAAAAAGGTGGCTCAGGGAGATGGTACTGAATATGTCAATGGAGAAAATAACATATATTATTAAAGGAAAGGGTAAGACCTTTGAAGATGTTTGGAATCCCTTTAGATCCTTCATAGAGAAGGAGGATAGTGACATGTTTAAGGAGACAATTGAAGATATGTAAGATTATAGGATGTATTTGTATTAGGAGGCCTTAATAGTTTGTATGTGTGTTTTTTTTTTTTTTTTTTTTTTTTTTTTTTTTTTTGTGTGTTTTAATTCATTTGTCTTGAGGATGTGAGTCCTGTACAAATTGAGTTTTGCTAAGTGGTAATGATGCGAAGACATCAATATGTGTCTATACTGCACTTTGTATTTTGTTTGTTTGTTTCTGGTGTGTGTATTATATGTTGTTAAAAAGTTAATAAATATATTGAAAAAAAAGAAAAAAAAAAAAGAAAGTGTGTTAAAAGGTAGAGTACAACTTATCGATGTCCGTATCATGTCACATGGAATCGCTCAATCAGTGTTTTAACCGTGGAAAGACATTAGTAAACAATGACATATAACGTCACATTTACCTCAGAAAAATCATCCAGTGGCCATAAACTCATATATGCACCATATTACATATTCATTATAATTTTTAATGTTCTTCAATATTTAATGCATGTTTGAATAAATCTGGAAAGTTTTGTTATGACAGCCCCCATTTAAATTTGTATATAATTTCATATAACTTTATTATTATAAAAATAAATATGTGTATTTTAAGTGTTTGTATACAAATCAGTTATTTTTTACCTTCAATATTATAGTTGGCTAATGAAGCCTATAGGCTACAACTGACTCCCATAGTTTAATAGTTAAGAGATTTGTTGTCCTTGAGAAAATTTGCAATGTATTGTACCTGATATCCAAAAATAATCTATATTGAATCGAATCGAATTGCAAGCTTGTGAATCGAAATCGAATCGAATTGTGAAATTTGTGTCAATACCCAGCCCTAGTAGTTGTTTTGCATTAATCACTTAAGCTTTAGATGAGTTGAAACATTGCAATTTTTTATATTTAAACATATCAACCTGGTCTCAGGTCTGATAAAAAATACTCATGTTTTTTTAAGTATTTAATGTATTAAATAATAAGTACATTTGCCTAAATCTCATACATCTGTCCAGGCATCATTGTACCCACATTTAGAATAAAGATATTATATAATACTTGTACCAATGCTTTACTTGTGATAGTCAAGTTGCAAAAAATATTTGGAAGAGCTGACATTAAAGCCACACCGCGGACTTTGTGACCTAAAGAGTTGACGCATACGAGTTATCTTTTCTTATTACTAGACCTCCTATTTGTTTTTTGAGATTTGATTGGCAGAATGTTTTTGTGTACATAGTTTTTTTTATATAGACACACCGGACACTGATTTAATCAAAATAACTTTGTAATTAATGTCTTGTCTTTGTCCTTTATTAGGTTGTTCAGAAGGATGAAACTAAAACCGAGCTTGAGAGATGCACAATGGCTGTGTTTGTCATCAAGGAAAATGAAGATCCTCTCCAGCCACCACATCAAATTGGAATTGTGATTGAAGGTGTCCAGGTCCTTAATGACTTGCCATCAGTCCCACATGCATGTGCCATGTTGTTTGGCCTCATCTATGTTTTAAATTTGAGCTATCCAAGTGAGCTCAAACACACCTTTGATGCACTGCAGAAGATTTTCATGGAGATCGAACCCAAGAAGATGACACGCAGAGTGTTCAGTCTGAGTGTCAAGCTCTAAAAATCGAGACATTTGGATACAGGATACGTTTTATTCTGTTATAGCTTGTATTCAAATAAATTCCAGGATAATGGAAGGGACCATTGTTAAATGTAAATAAGACCAAGAAACAGACTTCAAATTCAAAACTGGTCTTTCAGATTTTCTGTTAACAGAGCTGTTTCTGTTTTACAAATATTGAGGCACTGATATACTTGCACTGATATCAAACTTTGTTCATTGATTACACCCCAAGCAATTGAACTGTGTTCTTAAGTTTTTTGTTCTCTTCAAACTCAAGTCTTAAAAGAGTTGTAGAAAAGGTTTACATACCACATTACTGTGGTTAAGGTTACAGAAAGTATGTAATGTAATGGTTGCATTTGTAATGGTTCAAAATAATGTGACTCATACATGTCAAACGATAGCCAAGTTAAGACGTTTAGAAGGTCTATTTTTATACTGCTTAATGTTATTACATTACATATCTCAGGTTTTAAAGGAGAGGTGTACACAACAGATTTACATTAATGCGGTTACAGTTAAAGAAAGTTTGAAGGTTTTAAAAAAGAAACAAATCTTGAAAAGACCATATACTTAAGTGTTGATGTGTAAAGTGCATACCGGCCTACTGGCAGCAAAATTCACTTGAGGCTTTTTTTTTTTTCTTTTTTTTCTTTTTTTTGATAACAGTGAAGGTGATGCATATTTTTAAAAGACAATGACATCACAATAAACATTAAGGTCTTTTGAAGAGAATATTCCTGTCTTTATTTATATTAAGTCAACTAAATTAAGCATTTACTGGCAATGTTTTTGTTTTATTTTAAGTGAATATTTTTCTTTTATTAAAGCAAATTTAGCTTTTGTTCATGGTAAAAGTTAAGTTTTAAAGCAAAAACATAATATTTTAGTAAAGTTTTGTCTTGTGGCTAAAGAAAATATAATGATTAAGGTATTATTAAAAAATATAGTTTGTACTGAATCATACATTTAATGAGTAAATTTAAAAAAATTGCTTGTAACAAAATTACAGCATTTTATTTAGTTTAGACCAAAGTAAAAATTATACTTTGTTGTTATAGTAAAAAAAAAGTAAAAAAAAAAAAAAAAAAAAAAGTTGTTCCAAAGTAAGAAAATTGATTCATGGCCTCTATAATAAACAATATTTTAACTTTGTGTGAATGCAATTTTTTTTCTTGAGGGAGAAGAAATATTTTTGATTGATATTAAATTAAATTGAAAACTTTCAACCAAATCAAAAATATAGCTTGAGAAAAACTAATAAATTTAGCTGTAACAAATTACAGTAATTATTTTAGGTTGGTCCAAAGTATCATTTTTTTCAGTGTACTTCACAGTTCACAGTCTTTGTAATGTGTTTTAACAATACATTTATAATGTGTTTAGATTTTTTTTTTAGAATTGCCTTTACAGGGACTTTAATTTCAGTAAGTACTTTCTTAGCGAGCGCTAAAAGAGTAGGTACTATAAAGCCTGATCACATTAAATAGGAATGCGATCCGGATATCCGCTATGTTGACGTTATCATGTGACCTACAAAATTATCACAAGCGCAACAACTTAAAAGATATGAGCAACTGTCACATTCATGTTAATTTGGACATGTTTTGTATTCACCTGCCTTCGTCACTCATCTGTTATCATGGACACTAATGTGCACTCATCAGTCACCTTCATTAACACCTATATATATGTTCAGTTCTCTTTCAGTTCAGTGTCCTGTATCGTCTATGTTAGGCGTGTGTGTTGCTCTCCGTTTGCCATTCTGTTGGAACTATTGTAAATAATCCTTTGTACTTAAAGGTAGGGTAGGTAATCCTTTTTCTAAAAAAAAAACATTCCAAATTTGTTTAAACTGTCTTTATATACCAATACATAATTAAAATGTAAGTACTCTGAAAAAGAAAATATAAAAATCGAGTGACTGTAGACCTTTTAATCTGCAATAAACACAGCTCATTATTTCCATTCACTCCACCCCCTCCCTTCTGAGCTCCTTCCAAAGCCACGCCCCCAAAACACATGAACGCGCGACGCCAAACGCTCAGGCTGGAACAAGACGCATTTATTACCTGAGACGAGTGGAGAGGAAGGAGTGCAGTACATACAGTGACATCATGTCAGAATCACATGTAATAAAATACCTAACTTTATCACTATGAATATAAACAAATAAGATTTCTTTTAGTACTCACTATCAAGCTAGCATATCGATAATGGTAAAGTTTGATTCGGTAACGAGCTATATTTATAAGGCAAAACTAAAAACAGGTTGCATTGATACACGTTTTTCCATTACCATCAGTTACACTGTGATGAAGGTGAATTTCGTGTAAGATTCATAACATATACGGTGTTTTGCATGTAAGAGTTTCCATGATGAAAACATTGTTGACTCTAATGAAGACTAACGTACACTCCGAGTCCGGAGACAAGTACCGCATCGTCGGTTCGAGGACAGGTCCGGGGTCGAGGGCGAAGCAGAGGAGGTCGTTCAAGAGTGCGGGCAGGGTCCGAGGAAGTAGTTTTTGCCTTGTTTGCCTTCGCTGACTGCATATGCAGGTGCTTTGAGCTGAATATTTCCAGGAACGGTGACATGTGATGAGTGCACGCAGGGCAGCGCGCGCAGTGGGGCTCGGGCACGAGACATGAAGGCATCTGATTGGTTCTTTACATTCGCACCGAATGGCAGTGATTGGTCAGAGTTTTTACTGTCCTGCAGCTGCTACAGAGGTCTGATTTTTTTCATTCCTTTTTCTAAACACATAATGTATTGACTACTATCAGGATGGAAGGACCATTTCACCCAGTATAAAAAAAAAGTGTTTCTGAACAGGATTACCTACCCTACCTTTAATCGTATCTGTCCTCCTCATCTGTCTGCCAGCAACCACCCGTGACAGCAACAGGTTTAATTAATATATCTGTCAATATCTTAAAATTGATGAAACCTGCTGATTTTGTGGCCTTGTTGAAGAGTGCCCATTAAGTGCCCAATTATTTTGTAAGTGTAGTATAACCAATAAATATAGGGTTGATTTAAGTCCTTATATTTTTAACCCTACTAATGTGACCCACAGTTTTATCCTTAAAAATATATTTTTTTATTACAAAACCCCCAAATCGTCATCTCTTGAATATGTTGTTCATTTCTTTATTTTATATGCAAAATGTTTCACCCACAAGTAAAAGTGGTTTAAATCTTCTTTATTTTTCTTGTTAAATTTAAGTATCGTTTCATCCCTCTGACTTATAAATAAGAAGAAATGCAGTTCTTGATGTATTATGATGAATTATTCAAAGATATTTAACCCCTTCATTGTGCTTTTTTTCCTGTGTATATAATCTCATATTATGATGTACGCAAACCCCTGATATTTATGTTTTCTGTTGTTGTTGTTTTTTTTCTGCTGTCATTATGATTGTTTATTGTTACAGATACAACCATGGTATCTTTCCCTTATCTTGTATGTAATTATAATTTCTGCAATAACAAAATGATATAAGCGACAGGTGCGCCAACACTTCATAGCAACAGTAACTCAACAGCCCTACCTAGAATGGTTTTCCTCAGCGTTTGTAATGTCTGCACAAAGGAGACGGGCAGCTGCATGAAGATCTCGCCTTTGGAGAAGACTGTTGATATTATACTCGAAAAATGTAAGTGTCACTACTTAAAAATAGAGATTACCCCATAATGAATTCCATTGCTAACCCACCCCAACACTTACACACAATAATAATGATAAATGATGATCAATTCTTAATTATATTACTTCTTTTTTTTTTTTACTGAAAATTATATTTTTGTCAAACAAGTTAAATGTTATTTGTTTTGTCATGACATAGTCATAACACAATCATCACTACATGAAAAGAGGTTCATCTGGACCACTATTTTCCTGTTAGTTTTACTATTATCAGACTGTGTTCGTTTGTTGGCCAGAGAACTGGCCCCCCGACTGAGCCTGGTTTCTCACAAGGTTTTTTTCTCCATTCTGCCACCTGATGGAGTTTTGGTTCATTGCCACTGTCGCCTCTGGCTTGCTTAGTTGGGCACACTTAATATTCAACAATATTATTGATCTGACTGCACTGATGCTGTTGAACTGAACTGAGCTAGATGATGACATCACTGTTTTCTGCAGAACTGCTTTATAGATGAAGTGAACTAAATTAATAACTGATCATCTTTACAATGGAACTGAATAAACACTGAACTTGTCACAGTGTCTGGTTTGTGTTCCCTGGGTAAACACTAGAGGTCCCCTTCCCTCACGGTGTCACTCACTCATGAACTGCAATTCCCACAATCCTATCTGTACTCATCACTGTTCATTGCACCCAGCTGTTCCCCATTATCATTGTTAGTTTCTGCGTGTATAAAAACCCTGTCTGTGTTAGTGTTTGTTACGGAGTCCTTGTTTAGTTCACACCACTTCCTGAGGTCAGTCTTTGCGTGTTCCTGTTTGTTTCTTGTTTTTGGATTACTTATATGGATATTGACCTATTGCCTGGACTGGATGTACGAATACGGATTACCCTTAAATAAAAGCTGCATTATTGGATCTACTTTTGTCTTCGTGTGTGTGATCGTGACAGAAGGACTCTGTCAAATTTAAGATCCAGCAGTATGGGGTTTCGTATCCTTCCCCCCACTACTGAGAAGGAGAGGAGGGGAAGATTCAGTCATTTAATGGCCCTACGGCAGCAGGGTCGGTCGGTGAATAGTTTGTCGCAGACATTTTGGACCTTATCGAGAGGTATGGGGTACAATGATGCAGCACTTAAGGATTTTTTTAACAACTGCCTCGACGACCCTTTACTCCGATGTGAGATGATGGGGCTGGAGAACCTGGATTTTTGGGAGTTCATTGACTACCTGGAGAGGCGTAACCGGTGGGCTACGTCAGACCCACTCGTTTCTCCAGGGGGGAGGGCTGACCTTGCACCGGTGTCTCCGGACAAGATAGCTGCCGCCGAACCGGTGTTTCCATCGGTTGCGGGGCGTGACCTGCCGCAGACCGCGCCGTCTGCCAGCACGGTTGCGTCCGTGGAACTCGTCCGGGGATGGAGTGGACTGGTGTCCAAGCTGGCCGATCCGCCACTGAGATCTGTCCGAGCAATCAATCTCCTGAAGGTTTCACGAGTCTCAGCACTTTCAATTCCCCAGGCCGTCATGCCAAAATCTCGGTCCGCCGAGACCACTGATCCAGAGCCAGTCGCCTGCACAGCCGATCCAGAGCCAGTCGCCTGCACAGCCGATCCAGAGCCAGTCGCCTGCACAGCCGATCCAGAGCCAGTCGCCTGCACAGCCGATCCAGAGCCAGTCGCCTGCACAGCCGATCCAGAGCCAGTCGCCTGCACAGCCGATCCAGAGACTGTTCACGTCACGTCTGCCGATCCAGAGACTGTTCACTTCACGTCTGCCGAGCCTGTGTCCCCGGACAAGATGGCCACCGCCGAGCCTGTGTCTCCGGACAAGATGGCCACCGCCGAGCCTGTGTCTCCGGACAAGATGGCCACCGACGAGCCTGTGTCTGATCCTGAGCCGGTGGTGTCGGTTCCAGTTCCTGAGCCGGTGGTGTCGGTTCCAGTTCCTGAGCCGGTGGTGTCGGTTCCAGTTCCTGAGCCGGTGTCTGTTCCAGTGCCTGAGCCGGTGTCTGTTCCAGTGCCCTGGCCGCCCGAGGGAGAGTCTCCGCCCTGGCCGCCCGCGGGAGAGTCTCCGCCCTGGCCGCCCGAGGGAGAGTCTCCGCCCTGGCCGCCCGAGGGAAAGTCTCCGCCCTGGCCGCCAGATGGACTGTTCGCTCTGCCCTGGTCGCCTGAGGGAAAGTCTCCACCCTGGCCGCCCGATGAACTGGCCGCTCCGCCCTGGCCGCCTGAGGGAGAGTCTCCGCCCTGGCCACCCGATGAACTGTCGTCTCCGCCCTGGCTGCCAGATGGACTGTCACTCCCTGTCCCCGTTTCCCTCCATGGACCTGGCCCCCCATCCCTCCCCCTGATCCTCCACCGTTCCACCTCCCTCCTGGACTCTTGTTTTGTTTTGTAGTGTTGTCTTGGAGCGTCTGGTAGCCGCTCCGTAGAGGGGGGGTTATGTCACAGTGTCTGGTTTGTGTTCCCTGGGTAAACACTAGAGGTCCCCTTCCCTCACGGTGTCACTCACTCATGAACTGCAATTCCCACAATCCTATCTGTACTCATCACTGTTCATTGCACCCAGCTGTTCCCCATTATCATTGTTAGTTTCTGCGTGTATAAAAACCCTGTCTGTGTTAGTGTTTGTTACGGAGTCCTTGTTTAGTTCACACCACTTCCTGAGGTCAGTCTTTGCGTGTTCCTGTTTGTTTCTTGTTTTTGGATTACTTATATGGATATTGACCTATTGCCTGGACTGGATGTACGAATACGGATTACCCTTAAATAAAAGCTGCATTATTGGATCTACTTTTGTCTTCGTGTGTGTGATCGTGACAGAACTGACTTCAGATGAACAGCAGCAGAAATGCATCATTTTCCTGTTGTCACTGTAAAGCTGCTTTGAAAAAATCTGTATTGTATAAAGCGCTATATAAATGAATGTGACTTGATATTGAAGTGGACTGTGGCTAACGGATTCTGGCTGTGTGAGAGTTGCGACGCACATGAACTAACTCTTCTGCATCTGTCGTAATTTAGATGTACTTTTAAGATGGAAAACAGATAATAGAGAGAGGAGGTTTTTTTTCTTCAGACTGTTTAATTTTTGTGTGGTTATCTGGGTAGATATTGTGTAATATCGGCATGACTTGCTTGGTCTATGAAACTTAACCGTCCCAGTCCAGACTGTAAAGTCATTGTTGGCTTTAAAGTCGACGGTTTCATAATTTTTGCTGTTGGCTGGCCAGATAGCGTGTGTGGTCCTGGTATTAGGGCAGGGGTTCTCAACCTTTTGCAACTCATGGCCCACCAATTACTGTTTATTAAAAACATTCCGAGGACCACCTTTCCAAATATGATAGTATTAACATGGAATAAGAGAAAATTAAAAAAGTACAATGATATACTCTGCTGTTAATCTGTTATGTCACTGTAGCAGACTAGGTCAAGTTAGGGGATAGAATATACAGTTTGTACAAAATAAAAATCATAATAAAAAATAAAAATAATAACAAAAAAATGTCTATGGAAAGTCCAATAAAACATGAAAACCCAGCGCGTGTACAGGCTATATGTATAAGTATAGCCAAATGTCCTCACAACTAGTGGGGACATTTTATTGGTCCTCGCTAGTTAAACAGGCTTATTAATCATCCAAAACATGTTTTTATTTAAATTGAGTGTTTTCCACCTGTTTCTGTGATGGGTAGGCTGGCAGGAAGGTTTTGAGAGCCAGGAAAACCGTCATCATTTAGAGCCAGTTGATATGCATGCGTTGCTCCAAGCTGGTCTAGGAGCCAAATGCAGTCTGCCCACACACAAAGCATCCCAACGTACCAGGAGGCATCTGTAGTGACAACCTTCCTTCTGGAGGTCATTCCCAACTGGACGGCTGCCTGATATAGGTGAGGGCCCCTCCGGGACTCAGGCTTTTACCCAGTACTGCAGGGGTCGCATGTGGAACAGGCCCAATGGTACCACAGCGGTGGCGGCTGCCATCAGGCCCAGCAAGCTTTGGAAAACTATGAGAGGAAGGAAATCCTGTACTTTGAAAGACATCGCTAGCCGCTGAATACTTATTGAGTGTTCCGGCGTGAGCCAGGCCCGCATCTGTGCAAAGTCAATTACTCCCCCCAGGAAAGCGACTCTGATTCTGTGCCCAAGACGCTAACAGAGCTCATGCTCCGACCGGGCTAACAACAGCCAGTGGTCGAGGTAGTTCATGAAGCGGATTCCCATCTGTCTCAAAGGAGAGAGAGCAGCGAGCAGCGTCCTTGCACTTTGTAAAAGTACGAATGGGAGTACTGTAGCTTGGTAAGCCACCCCCTCGAACGCAAATCTCAAGAACGGTCTGTAATGAGGGGCTATTTGGATATGAAAGTAAGCATACACTGTAAGTACACTGATTTAAAAATGCATTCAAGATTTAATCACAATATTTTATTTATTTCCACATTTATATCTTGACAATAAGAAATGATAATATTACAATTACAAAAAATGCATCCACATTTCGTCCAACATTTCCCAATTGTTGGCTGCAAATTATGCATGCAATTAAACAATTAAAGGTCCCATGACATGCTACTTTTTGTAGGCTTTAATATAGGCCTTAGTGGTCCCTAGTACTGTATCTGAAATCTCTTTCCAAAAATTCAGCCTCGGTGCAGAATTATAGCCACTACAAGCCAGTCCCAGAATGAGCTTCCTTCAGACAGGCCGTTTCGGTGTCTGTAGCTTTAAATACTTATGAGGAGGAGAAAGGCGGCGCAAGGTGGAGGGTGGGTGTGGCCTTGACCATCTTGCGCAACGGTACCGTGGCGTGCATGTTTACGTTGGATATAGCAATGGCACAAAGACACGCAGTCTTTCAAGCATTTCAGTTTGACCCAGAATCTGATCCAGATGGAGAAGCAACGGATGAAGAAGTTGCAACTCAGCGGCTCCAGCAGGACGTTTCCGAATGGTTAGTTTAAAATATTATGTCTGGATACGGTACTTTATTCAGGTGGTTTACAATTATTATCATGTGGCTAACGCTAACCTACTGTTGCCTTTTCATGAGAGATCTGTAACGTCTGTAATTTATCTTATTACAATTACATCAAGCTCTGCGATCTTGAAATGCGGATATCGCGCGCGCCATATAACCAACAGGAAAACGGTTATCCAAATAACAAAGACGTGTACAACACTCGCGTTACAGTGTGTGTATTCACACACAACTGCATAGCTGCATAGCTAATGTTACAGCCACATTCTACGTGTAAAATCTAGGTAACCATAAACAGTAAAGCAACACACTTATCATTAGTTGACTTACTTGTCCGAGGTGTGTAGCTGAGCCAAAGAGAGTGATCCAGACTTTAGTTTCAGACGTTCAGCAAGCCCAGCTCTGTATTGACCCTTCGGTGTTCATTTGTACATCCAATTATTGAGCAATTGTTATGCTTCGCTCGCTCAAAAGCCATGATATCTCTCGTGGACAAACTAAACGCGCGCGTTCCTACTTCCTAGCGCATTTTCTCATGGGCGGAAAATATTCTCTGGGCGGGCAAAGCAGAGACAGGGGAGGTAACATTTCCTCCTTATGACGTCATAAGGAGGAGATTCAAGATCAGCGCGTATGAGCCTCCATTTTCTCAAAGGCAGAGAAAGATAGCAAAAGCTCGATTTACACCGATTGAAATTTTTAGAAACTTGGGGACCATATACAGGCTAGGGGAACTCATATTAATGTTAAAAAACCTCAGAAAGTGAAAATTTCATGTCATGGGACCTTTAAATCGCTTTCACCAAAGATCATCAGTTCACCCAACTAAACTAAATATGAACTAAATTTGGCCGCTATACGAAATTAACAAAAATTCTACGGGTTCGAAAATGAACTTCAAAATCACTATGTAACTAAAAGCAATCCCACATCACAATTTTATTTACCCTATATAAACATTATTTTTATACCCTAGTTAGTCTTCAGTAGTGTTAAGGGCTCGGGGCAAATTTAAATGTTGAAATCATGAGCGCCTGCGCACTGATCCAATTGAAAAGAGCATCCACAGGTGAACTAAAGCATACCTCCACTCAAAATTACCACTAAAAATAAAAAAGACAGAATAACAAAGTAGCAGGTCCAAACCTACTCGAAGACTACACAAAACAAAACAAAAGTGTAAATACTCACATGTGACCACAGTAGTTACTTCCACGGGAAAAATAATCCAAACAATCACTTACAACAACGGGACGGCCACATACCATTCCTCCCACACAAAACAGTTGAAGATTATAAACGTAATAGTTTTGGACGAGCCCCCAATTATGTTATGGTCAAAGCCACAACACAAAAGAGGGTCAGCACAAAATGCTCGGTCCAATAGGGGAATTTATTTAAGGACAATATCATTACATAAAGTGGGAGAACAGTAATCGGGAAAGCCAAACAGCCAAAATGTATAATTTTCCTGTTATCACTGTAAAGCTGCTTTGAAACAATCAGTATTTTATAAAGCACTATATAAATGTGACTCGACTTGATACTGAAGTGGACTGTGGCTAACGGACTCTGGCTGTGTGGGAGCTGTGACGAGCATGAACTAACTTGTCTGCATCTTTCGTAATTTAAAATATATTTTTAAGATGGAAAAGAGATAATAGATGGAGTTTTTTCTTCTTCTTCAGACTGTCTCATTTTTTAGTGTGGTGATCTGGGCAGATATTGTGTAATATTGGCATGACTTGCTTGGTCTATGAAACTTAACCATCCCAGTCCAGACTGTAAAGTCATTGTTGACTAAAGTTAACAGTTTCATAATTTTTTCGGTTGGCTGGCCAGATAGCGTGTGTGAGGTTCTAGTATTAGGGGATAGAATATACAGTTTGTACAAAATAAAAATCATTATGTCTATGGAAAGAATAAAACATGAAAACCCAACGTGTACATGTTCAGGTTTGGCTGCTTGTGAGGACATTTTACTCATTTAACGTAATAACCAATTACCACAAAATACTGGGGATTTATTAGTGCATTTATAAAAATGAAGATGTTGTAGATGTTATCCACAATTTCTCTCTCCTCAGCTTTAGATGGAGGTTCTTTCTTTGGCTTCTTTAATTCAATTCACAATTATTTGTATAGCGCTTTTCACAATACACACCGTTCAAAGCAGCTTTACAGAAAATGCATGCGCCTACATTACAAATTAGAGTGATCTGTTATCAGATATGACTGTCTTTAAATATACAGATCACACAGTTAGCTAAAAATGTATTTATTTAAACAATGTAATAATTTTAGACAGAAACAATGAGTTCATTAGATTAATATCACTTCCTAGTTGTCGCATTTTTACAAGCTGCCAGTAGAATATTACAAAGATATCCATTATTGGTCCTCATCTTCATAGGGAAGATGCCCAAGTACACTGGTTTTAAAATGCATTCAATACTTAATGACAATGTTTTATTTATTTCTACATTTATATATTGCCAGTAAGAAAGGATAATATTGCAATTACGAAAAATATATCCACATTTCCTCTAACATCTCCCAATTGCTGGCTGCCTGATTAAAGTCTTATTTTGGGAGCAATAAAAAACTTTTGTTTTCCCAAACAAATTCCCTGAACTTCATAGTTCCTCATGTTTGTCTAGGTTATACTTGATGAACAGTTTTTGGAAGTTATCAAGTCCTTTCTCAGTATAGCTGAAGTAATGTGAAGTTAACTCATTGTTTAAATCATCCATCAAACTGTACTGGTTTAAATCGTATATCATGTGATGTCCATCTAAGTATTTGATTGTCTCTCTAATTTAGGATTTCTAAGTTTCCTAAACAAACCTTCAAGGGAAGTTTTGCCCAACAATTCAGTTTTTCTAATTATGTATGTCGAAAAGTTCAAAACTTGAACTTGAAAATGACAACAAAACAAGAGTTTGTTGTTTGAATTGCAATGAATTCCAGATGACCACTAGGGGTCATTGTTTCTGTTTCATGTCCACACTGTCTATATAGTGAAGCATTGTCCTTTAATTATTTTTTAAACCTTGCCATCCCCTTCTTCTTCTTGTCATGTGATTCATTAGCTTTAGTATAATAACCCAGTGTTGGTTCTAGTCTTTGTCTGGTTTTGTACCTGTATGATCGTGTTTTCTGGTGAGTTATTGTTTCTTTGTTTTTCTCTTGTATCTCAACAATATAATTATTTTTCCTAAAATTATTGATTACTCAAAGCTTTTCAGCACCATGTATGTAGCAGCAATCTGGTAGTCAGTGGTCTGGTAGCTGTAGTTTTACATTTGGTCCTTTGACAAAATTTGAGTTTACTTGATTTTATAGACATTAAGTATTTGCCCATACAGAGATGGGTAGAGTATCCAAAAACTGTACTCAAGTAAAAGTACAAGTAATAATCTTAATAGATACTTGAGTAATGTTTCCATTGGATACTTTTTTACTCTTACTCAAGTAGCCTAGCTAGTATAAACATATATATCTAATTTAAATGATTATATTATTATCATAATTATATATCTTTGCAACAAACACAGGAGAGAGAAGCATTATTTCTGTAATAATAACAAACACAGCTACATTTTGATTATTAGACAATGTCAAAATGAAGTAAACCTGCAGAGTTACCTTCATACAGAGTTTTGTGTTCAAACGTATGTAAAGGGAACCATGCACTGACACTGAGAAAAAAAACAAGTGAAAACTCTTCACCCTCATGATCGCTACTGAACATCTGAACACAAACAACAATCTTTTTGCATCTGTTCTCCAAAATGTAATCAAATATTTCTGCATTAACTGTGTAAACTGGTTTACTTTGTCTAAGCAAAGGCATTCGTTTTCAAAACAAACAGGTCGCCGCCACTGCACAATACCCACACATTACCATGGGTTGATGGGGGTTCATTTCATACTCTGTGAACAATGGTAGCTTTTGTAATGTATAAATTAAGGTATATGTCCAAAAAACTGGTAATGTCATAATCTGTAGCAGTGGTATCGTGAGTCAAGCCAGTTAATTTACATGTTACCACATGTAATTTGCTTTATATGATGAACAGATTTGATTTAGGAATTAAGCTCAACTGAACCTGCTTGATGCGCGAGAACAAACCTCTTGCGCAGGCCAAAGAGTTGATGAATGTTTATGTGAATAAAAGCCAATAATATCTGTCTGCAGAGCCACAGTTTTGCCCCAGCAGTTTCACCTGTTGCTCGCAGGTCTTCAGGCTCCTTTACTGAAATAAAACAATGCTTGTGTCATGAACACTTTAATCTTTTACGTTTTTCCCTCCAAAAACAGAACAGCCTGGTATAATAAACACTTTATTTTTCAAAGCCTGGCATAACAAACAAACTTTCGAATAGACATTCAAAGGGTAATTATTAGTCTAAAGTCAAGATAACTCTAATTCCTTAAGTTAATTAATTCTGCCTGGGGTTAATGCGTAAACTTGAACACAAATAAAACTTAATTTCAAACAGGCTGAAAGTGTGAGCATATTATTAATTTGTTGGAAACATAACCAGAAATACAATTTCATTTACATTTACCTTTTAGTACGGACATACCATTATTTTGCCATTACCATATTACCATTGATCATTTACTATAAAATTATACAAGCGCAATTACACCAAGAAGTACTTTTTTTTTTTTTTTATAATCAAATTTCAGGGTTGTAAAAGGATGACACTCTAGCGTTTTTGTTGTCCCTAACCTCTGACATGAATAAATGCATGTCCTCTTTGTTTTTGAACGTGAAATAAAATGGGGCCCTTATTTCGTCATATTCATCCAGAAGTTTGTCACGATGTGCACGCAGTTGAGCAAGGGCATTCAGTGCATCTTCATCCTCCATGCAGACAATACGTGGTGGCAAGTATTTAAAGGAAGTAAAATAATGGCAAATGAAAAAAAAATATGCATTGCATTAACCATGCTTGCATTTTAATGCATTGTATTTTTAGGGCTTGTATTTTTATGGGCTGAAATTCAACATGGTTGAATATTTAAGCTGTGAATATTTCAATTCAAAACATTTCAAACACATTTTCATTATTAAAAATTCAATAATCCATATTCACCTTTCATAAGTGTGTGTTGTTGATGAAGACCAGAGCAACAGTTAGAGCAAGCCATTCATAAAAGCTCATTTACAGCAATGTAAGTGTATTTGTGATTATACTGTTTTATGTTAAATTCAGTGTCTTCACGGTTACTTTTCCTGTGTAGCCTACATGCATCTTTCTCTACCGTGAACGAGATTATAATGTTATTCCCCCGATACGGATGTACAGATCCAATGTGACATTTGAGGTTGACATATATTTCTCTTGGTTGTTTAGTTGCCTTAAATTTATATTGCGGCGATGTGCTGCATGCAGTAGGCTACTAGGATTTCCCTCAATACTTCAGAACATATAAAACGCTTAACATAGCTTAATGGATTAAAACAGTGATATAAAAGACCAAACTCGCACCTTATTGGGGATGTAGGCTGTACTATATAGGCTACAAGCAAGCAGATGGACTCAGAATATGAACTTAACGCTCAAAATGTAATGCTGAGCGTTTCACAGTGATATACCAACAGACGTTGGACATTCGCACATTTAGGGACCGTCTCTAAAGTTACATACGACATTGGTACACACGTTTCTAACTTCAATAGCATTTGATTAGAACGACTTACAGTCATAAAACCAACTGTAAAGTGTTCATGTAGGTGTCAGGCATAATGCGCACCTTTTAGATTTTTTGATATTTATTCATATATAATGAAGTTTGCTATTGAAGTTAGAAACGTGTATGCCAATGTTGTATGCAACTTCAGAGATGGGTCCAAATGTCCAATGTCAAGCCAATTTTAAATTTAAATTTAGCAGACGCTTTTATCCAAAGCGACTTACAGTTAAACTAACAATAGAACAACAATATGCAAGTCCTATGACCCTTCCCAGTTTAATCTAATGCAGTAGCCTATATATAGAAGAGAAGAGAAGAGAAGAGAAGAGAAGAGAAGAGAAGAGAAGAGAAGAGAAGAGAAGAGAAGAGAAGAGAAAGTGTTAGTATTAATTGATCAAGTGTTGATTTTATGCCACTATATCACTGGGACACGCTCAGCATCAAACTTTGCGCGTTAAATTAATATTCTGAGTCCATCTGCTTGCCTGTAGCATATATAGTACAGCCTACATCCCCAATAAGGTGCGAGTTTGGTCTTTCATATCACTGTATTAGTCCATTAAGTTACGTTAAGCGTTTTGTCCCGACAGAAGGGGAATCCTTGAGTTTGATGAGGTATTGAGGAGAAACCGATTACAATCCCGTTCATGGTAGAGAAAGCTGATAACGTAGGCTACTACACAGGGAAAATAACAATGAAGTTATTGAATGAAACATAAACACTGCTTTTGTGTCTTTATCATCTTTTCCGCATATATACTGACTGAGATAATCATCACAAAAACGTAATGCATGCTCAATTGCTATAAATGAGTTTTAATGAATGAATTGTGCTCTAACTGTTGCTCTGGTCCTTCGTCAACAACACGCGCCTTTGCACAACCTGCTGGTGAGGTCGACTAACAGCAGATGGAGAGTATACTCGGTAATCTACTGCTTTTCCTTCAGTTCCTGGATGTCAATGTTGAATTTACTGTCAAATTTGAACCACTGAATTTGTGGAAGCGAATTTGCAAAGCGAAATAATATGGACCTGTTGAATATTATAGGTTGTATTTTTAAACAGTTTGAATATTTTGGAAGTGAAATATGAATATGCATTATTTCATTTTTAATAATGAAAATGTGTTTGAAATGTTTTGAATTGAAATATTCACAGCTTAAATATTCAACCATGCTGAATTTCTGCCCATAAAAATGCAAGCCCTAAAAATACAATGCATTAAAATGCAAGCATGCTTCTTTTTTTTTTTTTAAGTAGAGCAATTCAACAGGCTTTTTTGTTTCAAAAACATTTGCCATTATTTTACTTCCATAGTATTTGCTCTTCAGCAGCTGGTGATTTTCCATTAACCATTCAACACCTTCTCTGATGCTGCTCATCACATTGCCATTCTTTATGAAAAATATTTGAAAATTAACAGCAATCCACAATTTTACAGTTTCAGCGAAATAAAACTTTAAGAGTAAATATATACATTGCAGAACTCTACAGCATACCTCAAGATTCTGTGGTGGGGTGACCCCCTCCAGTGCTCCTACGTCATGCTCAATTTCCCCTGGTCCATTCCTTGGCTGTAGAATAGCACAATGTGATGTACTGTATTTCAATTGTCCACAAGACTTCAATCATGTTAACAAAATGTTAACAAAATGAGAATTCAAGTATTTGTATCAGTCCACTTTACAGAAACAAAGGTCAAGGTCCCTACGCTATTACAGGGTGTCTACAAGTGAAATGTAAGACTTTTAAGCCTTTTTTAATACCGCATCATAAAACTACAACATACATTTAGCAAGAACATACATTTAAAGCAGTACATGCCTGTAATGATCAGACTAGCTCTAGACCATTTGGCTTGGGGCACATGCTGCCCTTTATGACCCCACAGGGGTCTTTTAGGATCTTTCAAGGGTCAACCCTGGAGCAATGGGACTTACTTGGTGTGTGTTTTTAGAACCCATCTGATCTCTGTGTCCCCTGAAAGTCTAAGTATAGGATATTGTCGACTGAAAATCAGATAATAAATTTAAAAAAAGCTTACCTCTCACTGTCAGTGAGGCAGGACCCAACCGCCATGGCCTCCTCAGCCCAGTGTGCAAACTGCCTTCCATGTCTGACAAAATACAAAAAGACACTACAATGAGAGCATAAAGTTGTTTCAGAATGCAGCAGGTGGTTGTCTAGTGGTCAGGGTTCTGGGCTTCCAAATGGAACACCGTAAGGTTGTGAGTTCAATCCCTGGGGCTGTCACCATTCTGTCCCTGAGCAAGGCACTTTCCCCAAGTTGCTTCAGGGGGGACTGTCCCTGTAGTTAGTTCACTAAAAGTCACTCCGGATAACAGTGTCTGCTAAATGACAAAAAATAATCATTTGGTCCAAAAAAAAAAGCATAATCAGAAATCCTACCCTCCAAGAGCAAAATTCTCCATGAGGAGTAGGCACCACCACCGCCTGATGACTGGAATGTCATGCTGAGAAACAAGCAATACCTCAATGAATACTGTGAATAACAGTAACAATAATAATAATGTAATGTGGATAAATAAGACTTAGAGCAGTGAAATCAACGGGCTCATTCAATACGATGTGCAGGGCATACTGAAACATATTCATTTTGCTATATGTTATTTTTTATAGAATAGACTGGATACAGACTGATAAAAGTCTGGTATCTTACCATAATCATGAAGCCAAAATACCAAAAATAATTCCCTTCCACTGCCGTAAGCATCTCGACAACATAAAACTCTCTCAAACTCTCACGACAAAATGCGCATGCACAGGCAAAACTGCTGTGGGGTAAAACTGTGGCTCTGCGGCTCTGCAGTCAGACCCTTCTCATAAAAGCCTAAATTCAATCTGTTCATCATATAAAGCGATCAAGTCTTTTCAGAAATGTTGGACTAAACTGCTCAATTCATATGGATTAGTTTTACGATCTCTTTATGAATTTTCTGAAGTATCAAAGTGGTAGTTGTGTACAGTAGCTGTCAATGGTGGGACAGAAAGCTCTTGTATTTCATCAAAAATATCTTAACTTGTGTTGCGAAGATGAAATGAGTACGGGTTTGGAACGACATGAGGGTGAGTAATTAATGACAGCATTTTCATTTTTGGGTGAACCATCCCTTTAAGAAAAAATACTTGGAGGAACGGTCTTCCTCTGGGAGCAGATATTACACTAACTTTACATATTATCAAGTTACATAATGCGTTATACAATGATTTATGTTTATTTTCTACCAAATCAAACCGACAGCTCTGAATGTAAATCATTATTGAATGTTTACCTTAGTGATTTGGGGTAAAAATAATTATAATTATGTACTGGCTCAATAAAATAACAAATCCTTTAGTGCAGTAGTATAGTAGTGTTGCTTTAACAGGAAAGAATGGACAGTGTGTGGCATTATAAGCAGACTGTGAATTAAATGACACCAGGCCACACATTCAATGCTTCTAATTACACATTCAATGCGTCCTTTTTAAACAGGTTAAGCTATCATGGCTACTGGGAAGACTTTCTTCGCCATCCTTTATCTGCTTCTATACAGCTGTTTCTGCACAGCTGAAATTGGCATCGAACAAGTCAGTCAAGTGGAGAAGGGCATGTCATTGTCTAAAGATTTTCTCCAAGGTCTCAGTGATGTGGCTGATTTTCTTTCTAAAAAAAATGAAGATAAAACTCGTGAATCACTCGTGAAAGTCCTCAAAGTGTTTGGTTCTCTTGGCAAAGTTGCAGCAAGTTTCGGCTTTATCGGGGCATTAATTAGCTTCATCTTCGCATTCATTCCACAATCGGATCCAATGCTTGAGTTCATGAAGGAACAATTTGCAGAGGTCAACCGTAAACTCGACTCTCTCTCTCTTCAAATTTCAACCCTACAAACAGAAATGGAATGGACAAATTATGCAAGCAGCTATGGAAAAGATGAGAATGTTGTCAAGAACTCCTGGGCCAAGTTAACAGAATTCATAAAGACTGCTCCTGGTGCCTCCACACTGGAAGAGAAGACCAGACTGGCTGAGAGGTTCACCACTTTCTATGAAAACACTGGCACAGAGAACAGTGTTGCTAATTTATACAGATACATTACTGAGAACAATCCTGTCAGCTTGAATAAGAATCTCTTACAGCTCATCATTGAGAAATCCAATGGTGATTTTAATGTACTAGTGCAATACACCACCTACTTCACCACTCTGATGGTTTCAGGACTAAAGTTAAATGTGTTTTATTACAAACTAAAGGGCTATGATGGTGAATTAAAGGCTCAAGAAGCAGTCACAC
Organism: Leuciscus idus; assembly: GCA_021554675.1. NCBI lineage: Eukaryota > Metazoa > Chordata > Actinopteri > Cypriniformes > Leuciscidae > Leuciscus > Leuciscus idus. Next base: position 21,182,394 of record CM038629.1, read on the forward strand.
AACTGTCCAACTCTTTATCAGCCATACAGGATGCCTTGATTGAGTGTGCTGATGACTTTGAAAAATGGGCTCTTAAGGATGCTGACAAACTTAGCAAACAACGATTCTCAAGTAGCGAAAAGCTTGCAACAGATATTAAGAATCATTTGGAGAGCAAGTTCCACTGGTTTAAATGGATAGTAATTGCCCACTCAAACGATGTTCAAAATGAGTTTACCTTTGGACAGTCAATTAACATTGATGCTCAAGAAAAGACATCAGTTCACATAATTCATCAAGATAAGGTCTCTGCTCTTGATCAAAACACTAAGAGCAACATTAAATCTAGTTTGCAAAAAGAAATGGCAATTTTGAGCATAAGCCAGCAGTGTGCAACAATGAAGGAAGAGCTGCTCCAAAGGTTTGGTGCTAAAGTTATCAACCAAATACAGTTTCTTCATGCTGTTAAAAAACCATCAGATTATGCACAGACAGATGTGGCGGATATTGAGCTGAGCTGTAAACTAGCAATTGTTCCCCTTAGAGACTTTAATATCTTCCTCAGAGGAAATATTGTGAAGCCTCCTTGCTCAGACGTGAATTGTAATCATGGAGAATGTAAATCCATCAAAGACACCACACAAGTATTCTGCAAGTGCCATAAGATGTTCCACGGTCCAGCCTGTGAGGAAAGCATCCAAAATATTATTGACTATGCAGCTATTGAAGGTGAAATCGATGGTATGATCTATAAGCCAGTCCCTGATCTGACAGCAATTTATTTTAGTGTCAAGGAGCTCAAAGACTACACTAAAGAAATAGTTGAGTCTGTCCGACATGACATCCAGTGGACACAAATCTTTGTGAAGTACAGCAGTGTGATTCAGAAGTTTCGCTACATCAACGCATTACATTCACATCTCAAAAACAGTACAATAACCCAGCGCCACTTTGTTTCTGAAGTTGGAGCTCAGTTCACAGGTGGAAACTCTTTTCAATTTTATCTCACAGACTTCAACCACATGATGATGGGCACTGGATTTGGAGACAAACACAACATTCTGGATATTTTTCGCAAGTCACTGATCCAGGACTCACAAAGCCAGTCTGGTGAGCCAGTAGAGTGCACAAAATATTACAGTAACCAGACTGATTATTTTGTGCGCTACATGTTTGCCCTTGAAAAGGAAGCTGTTTTAGCTTGGTCAAAATATCAACTGATCACTGCAAAATCAGAGGACATTGAGTTTGTTGAGAAATTTTTTCAGGATTATGTCTCACAGCAGTGGAGACTCTTCAATAAAAATGGATGTGGCCCTCTAAAGGCTGGGGATCTTCAGAACAACCACTGCGAGAAGCACTACCACAGCACAGCACAGCAGCAGGTGAAAATGAAATGTGGAGGATCATACAAGCCCTTCCCCGAGATCGTGGTGTGCTCTGGTGGGCAGTGGAGTGCCCTACCTGTGTGCTACGCTGAGCAGGTAAACGGGCGAGTTGAGTGCAAATCTGAAGGTGGAGCCACTGTCTGCAAGGCCTCGTGCTCACCTGGCTATGGCTCCGCCACACACCCTCTGCCAGCTGAGTACAAATGCTCACAGCCGCCCTGTTCATCCTTCATACCACACAAGTGTAACGACTGCACACAAAACAGTGTTTGTAAGGACAATGAGGTCTGCACTGGCTCCTTTGGCACATGTCGAGACGCATGCCTGGTTAAACCCTGCGGAGTGAACGCCAAGTGTTCCTCCTCCAATCACGACAGAAGCTGCACCTGTGTGAGCCCATGGAAAGGAGACCCATACCAGGGCTGCAGGAGTCAGGACCTCTACTGGGTTCAGACCGAAGGAGTTCCCAGCAGTATGAAAACTCTTTTACGTTACATACACTCGCATTAGATTAGGCTGATTCTTAATTTTAATGTGCTTATGTCCATGCTTTCAAATTAATGTATAGCATCACAAATCATTACATCTTTAAGCACTTTTATGACAGAGCTTCTTCTTACAGTTCCATCTCTACCTGATCCCATGTAATGGAATTATAAAACCATGTAACTGAATTACAATGGAATTTACTGATAAGCACAGAAAACTGTAGGACAGATCATTTAGGGGAAAAATCTGTTGTGCAATTTATCTTTATGCTCATCTAAGACAACATCATTGTATCTTCAAGCTAGAAAAAGCTCCTCTCAATTCATTGGGCTTTATTAACCCATAAATCCTTGTCGTTATACAGATGCTGTTCTTTCTAAAACCCAACTTGCCGTGTGCAAAGCGATCGGACCAGATGGTGGGTGGCACAGTGGATTTGTAAAGAATCAATACTGCAACTATGAATATGACTGGAAACCGTATTGGGGAAAAAGCTATGAGGTAACTCAGTACAGTGCATTATATTTATATTTTAAACACTACAGATAACAAACACATGCAGTACAGTTAAGTAGATGTCTGTAGTCAAGGAGATTCACCTCTATCCTATTTCTTTAGAACTTAAATTACTGTGTTAATAATCTGCAGGTTCTTGTTGATCCATGTGGAGGGCGTGGTTGGAAGTGGATGGAGGGGGCACAATGGGACATGGTCTCGTATGACACATCAAAGAGGTTTCAGGGACTCAAATACTACGTGTGTAGGTTAGTACCAATACAAATACAATTCAAAATGCTCATCTTGGAGAGAAAAAAGTTTTATTGAGATTACAATGTCACTTTGTGCACGTCTGTGATGGTGTGCTAATGTGCTCTTTGTCACCCAATAGTGGGAAGAGTGATGGCCTTGTAGGGAAGCTTTTCAACACACGAGATGGGTTTATGTGCCATATTGCCAGGTACGGGAGTACCAGGGATGGAAATTTCTATGCTCTGGTTCCACAACCATGTATCTGAAGACACTTCACCGTGATTCACCGTTCAGTGCTTAAGTTTCTCTAGTTCCTTTTTCAAGCTTTGATTTGGTGGAGGTGCAGTATTCATCTTTCGAAAGACAGACTGAACCTAAATGCACAAATGGAAAGAAGTAGTCAGCTCTCGCAAAACATTTAAGCAACTGGCACTAACACATACGGTTATTTTTAGTAATTTTTACAGTTGTGTTAAAGTGGGATCTTTTTAGGATTAAAAAGATTTCTAAAAACGTATTCAACATTAAAATTTTATGTGAGTGAGGAGAACATTTCCAACTGTAATTCTTATGTTTTTGTTTTCACTCTGACTGCATACTTCTATCCTTCACAGCCTTGTTATCTTTCGCATTAAAAAATTAAATATAGCATCAACCTGTCTCTTTTGCACATCATTCACAGCAGCAGTGGCGGTTCTAGCTTGATTGGCACCCTCGGTGAACCACCCCTTCTGCCACTCTTCACTCCACGATGGGGAACAAATCACACACACATATGCATAACACCATTTTCAGGCTTGACTAATGTTGTATGTAGTGTAATGTTGTAACATAATTGCGAGATTATGATACTTTAGTACAAAATATGCTAAAATGTTAAATTGTTGTTATAATAATGATTTTATAATGTCTAAACATTACTTATTTTATCTAAATTAAAAACTTGGGAATGGTATACGAGCCATTGAGTAAACCTCTGCTGCCATCTAATGGCTGTAGTTGAAAATTCATTTATTTTTTATTTTTTTAAAGGGATAGTTCACTATGTTTTAGCTTACCTCAAGGGCATCCAAGATGTAGGTGTCTTTTTTTCCGCAGTAGTTTCAATTTTGATATTTTTAGGTCAAACCGTTCTTGTCTGTCAGTCATATAATGCAGGTCGATGGTCACTGTCTCAAAGAGCATGCACAGAGTCCAAATTAAAACAATTCCCCGTCGTCCAAATTAAACAATTCCCCATCGTAAGTACACATTGATGGCCTAAGACACGAAACGAGCGGTTTGTGTGAGAAAACGAACAGTATTTATATCGTTTTTACCTCTTATACACAGCCATGTCCAAGTGATCTGATCTGACGTGTGCGCAGACTGGTGCATAGATATATACACTAGATGTCGCCTTAAAGACATTCGTTCCAATGAACTGCCGTAGACAAGGCGACATCTAGTGTGTATATATCTATGCACCAGTCTGCGCACACGTCAGATCAGATGGACTCTGTGCATGCTCTTTGAGACAGTGACCATCGACCTGCATTATATGACTGACAGACAAGAACGATTTGACCTAAAAATATCAAAATTGAAACTATTGCGGAAAAAAAGACACCTACATCTTGGATGCCCTTGAGGTAAGCTAAAACATAACAAAAATTAATTTCAAAGTGAACTATCCCTTTAAGTGTTTGTTTTCCAGTAGATTGTAGCAATCTACCACTAAACCATGGCACATTTTTCATGTTATTACCATGAATGATATAGAGAAATGTAGATCCTCTTTAAAGGTTTTTTTTTTCTTTCTTTTTTTCTATTTTATATACAGTACATGTAGGCTATATATTTTAACTATTACAAATTGAGGCAGACAAAAAATTATCATAAATACCCCAAAACTGCACAACCGTACAGTAAAACATTAATAAAGTAAGCAATGTTACGTTTGTTTTAAAAATTTACATTATGTTACAAAATCAAATTTTTCTGTCTGGTTACGTATAAGCTAGTTGGACAGAAAAAGGAATATTGTTGTCCTATGTATAATAGCATAGCAAGCAGCATAATGCAAGTGATATTAGCCTGTTTTATTATGCATAATATTGAACTCATAACGTTATGAATGATAGCTGCATACATACCTTTATTTTTTTACAGGTTCCCCTCTTTATTTTCCTAATTTAGGCTCCCGATGGCTTAGACCATATTTTTCTTATCCATAATTTAAATTTGTGTTGATTTAAAACTTCTCCCGCTCTATTGACGTCTCCCCACTGGAAGCCCTGAGGTGACGTAAACCAACCACTTATTTCAGTAAATCTCCAGGCCCACACACAAGTCCCGACCAGGGTGCGTTTCCCAAAAGCATTGTTAGTCTAATATGGTTGCAAGTTCCATATAGGCTCTATTGGTAACGACAGCATTTGTGACCATGTAGCTTTGCGAAATGCACCCCAGGTTAATTGACCCACTCTGTGACATGATATCATAGACGTGATATGCAAATGAGCGATAAAACCCAGATCGCACATTTGTTTTTTTTTGCGCGGTCGCATGCCACCCCCGTCAAGATGCCACCCTGGGCAGTTGCCCATGTCGCCCATGACTAAATCCACCACTGTACAGCAGATTCCATTATGTAGAAACAATTTAGAGATCAGAAAATGTAATTTTGACTAGTCCAAACTGAACTACAGGTATCTTTAATTATTGTGATTATGTATGATGAGGCAATTAAAAGATATGTGACGTTTTTTCAGATAACTTAAATTCATTTTTGGCTAGTTGTACAGGTATCTTTTATCAACTTCTAATTGTGAGTCGTCAAAATCCAATTATGGAGCATTAAAGAGCATTAAATAACAAATCTGTCTGCCATATCCGTGAACCCGTGTCTAAAGGCCAATTTATACTTCTGCGTCGAGTGTACGCCGTAGTGTACGTCGTAGGCTACGCACGTAGGCGACGCCGTCGTGAGCATTTATACTTCTGCGAATGTCTGTGTTGCTCTGCAGTTACACCGCCGAAACGCTAGTTGGCGCGGGTGGGTTTTAATGTTCCACTGTGTTTACATTCCTCGCGTCTGTTTTGAGTTTAGGTTTCTACGAGCAATGGCGACTGAAGGAGGCATACAGATGGCTGTATTTCCGCACTTCTTCAAGCAATCTCTCGGTCACTTGGTCTATTTCCATGGCTCTTCACTGATCTTCGGAATTTAAAAATGGTGGGCGGGCGGTGCAGAGTGCAGAAGATCATTCCGGAAATGCGTAGGAGGAAACGCGATGCTATCCAGCTGACCAATCACAGATCTTGCGGTCCGCGTCGCCGCGACGCGTAGTTACATTTTTGAGGAGGTGCGCGTCAGGGTACGGCGAAGGGTACGACGTATGGTACACGTCAATGCGTATGCTACGCCGTACCTTCTACGCGCACCCGACGCAGAAGTATAAATTGGCCTTAATGTGTGGATGAATTATAATGAAATGAGGTATCTAAATTAAATCAGACTGATTTAAACTTGCCTGTCAATCGCTTGAAAGGGTCCTCCATCTAAAAGAAACAGAAGTAAAAATGTTGTAGGTTTTCTTTTTATGAAAGAAACATTGTTCATTGTGTGAGGTTCAAAGAAATGCAGTATATAGGTGCACATTACTAACGGCTCTTTAAATAACAAAAAAAAAATATTGCGCCATTGACTTTAGACCAGGTTTTTGTCGGTCAATGGCGCAGTCATATTTCATATTTCATTTCTATATTTAGTTGCCTCAAAATAGCACCGAGCCAACAATGCGCCTGAACACACCTTGTTTTCAGACCAGCCCATGGATGTTTTATTTGCTATGATCAGGGTTCCTACTCTAAGCTAAATGCCAAATTCCCTGACTTTCACTGACTAAAAAGCTGAATTTCCATGACCTATAATCAGGGGTTTTCCTGGCTCAAAACGAGGCGGAGGTGGTAATATCCTGATCATCGCTGAAGAAAACATTTTTTACAAGCACATATTTTAGGTATTTTAACAATAAGGTAATTAGATTGTTATTTTGAGTACACTAAGAAACTTTTGTACATTTTAAAGATAAATTCATTAATCTGGTGCACTTTGAGAGTTCAAAATTAAGAGCTCCAACCCATGTTCAGTGTGCAATTTGAACAAAGAAAACGTCTGTGCATTGACTTGTACCTGAACTTTAAAGGGGGCTCTCTAGGGTTCATGCGCTAGAGATGTACAGATCAGCTCTAACATCACCTGAATCCACTGTTAAAAATAAATCATCCACCCGCCAACCGCTCGAACCTATGATATTCTCTGATTTAGATATCTGCACCTGATCATCACATTACAATTATTCAAATTCTCAGTGTTAAGCATGATGATATGGAAACATATCACACTGAAGTAGGCTGCTTTTAAATGAACATTTATTTAAAATAAAATAAAATTTCTTTAATAGCCTTTAAAGAAAGGCTTTATTCCCTTCAAACTTAAATTATCACTGTTTCATTACATCATTGTTGGAAAACACTCTTATCAGAATAATTTCTGTTAAGCTTGTATATATTTGAGTTAAAGCTGTTAAGTATTAAAGCAATGATGTAGGGTTTTTCCTTTGTGTTTTATATAATGACCACTAGAAGGAAGTCTAAGCATGTTTTCCTTGATTGCCTTTCCCTGAAGAGAAATACTTTGTTGAAAATGAAAGTAAAAGTGACACAAGTTTGTTGCGTTTTACCAGGGGGCCAATGTTTCGTAAAAAATTGAAGCTTCCCCGGGCGCCGCCATTGATTAGCAGACCCCCACCTGCTGTTAGCATTCCCATTGACTCCCATTCATTTTGGCGTCAATTTGACAGCGAATAACTTTACATCTGAGGCGTTTAAAGGGGTCATATAATGGTACATGCACTTTTACAAGTTGATTGTACTGAAATGTGTGTTGGCAGTGCCTGTACACAACCATCATAAAATGATAAAAATCCATCCAGTGTTTTTTTTATTTTTATCTCCTTATATGTTTTCCCGTCTCAAATCAAGCCGTTCAATTTTGTGACGTCACATGATTTAAGGGCCATGAAGGGCCGTGTGGCTCCTGTGATGAGAGAGGTGGCGATCAGAGCCACACAGCGTTACCCTAAAATAACTCTGTACATCAGCTTCCACGCACTGATGTGCCGTTCCACGTGATCCATGGAAATAATGTGGAACTCTCTAGAAGTTGAGCACTTATTCCTAATGTTCATCTCGCCCATCACAGCCTCATCATATGTATGACCATGTACATCTCAACAAGCAAGGAGTGAAAGTCTTCGCCAGAGTGCTAAAAAGCACAGCCCTTGGAAACACAGCAAGAAACAGCAGAAAATCTGATAAAAAGAAAAGCTCTCAGCCACCAAAAAGTCTGGTAATAAGACTTACTCAACAGTGTAACAGATATGGACATCTGTATCTTTCATGAGACGTGGTGTCATATTCAGGGTTTGTGCTCTACAACATTTGGATTAAAAAGCACAAACACAGATTCCTTGAATAGCATCACAAATGTTGACTTACTAATTCTAATATAAACTTGGAGTAGATCAGATGTGTCCACTCAGTGTCCTTCTGTAACATATATTAATGTATTAAAGTCAAAGTCAAGTGAAAACAATACAAAAACACACTGAGACAGAATAAACTGGATTATTATAACAACACTCTTCAAAAGATTGAAACCACAATTGATCAGGGCCAGTTCTGGAGCATGTGGGACAGTTTTAACACTACAAAGCCACAAGAACCAGCCATTCAAGATGGTCAAATTTGGAAAGATTATTTTGAGAACCATCAAACTGACCCTTTAAATAATCCCAACCAATTATAAATCCTTTAGATTATCCAATAGATTATCCAATAACCCAAGAAGAACTTGGAAAACTGAAATCCCTGAATTTCAGAATGCATTGCTCAAACTTTTCAACTTGATGAAGGTGTTTTTCCAGAGGTCTGGAATACAAGACTCATCTCTCCTATCTTTAAAAGTGGAGACAAAACAGATCCTAATAACTACAGAGGAATCTGTGTAACCAGTAATTTGGGGAAAGTATTTTGTTCTATAATCAACTCTCGGATTTCATCTTTCTTAAAGCAGCACAATGTTATCCGCAAATCTCAAGTTGGCTTCCTCCCTAAACATCGAACCACTGAGCACATTCACACATTAATAAACCAACATGTAGCCTACACCAAAAGAAAGACGGAACAATATTTGCAAGAAGGCTTTTTGACTCCATTTGGCATAAAGGATTGTTTTATAAAATCATTCAAAGTGGTATTGGGGGTAAAATATATGACTTCATTAAAAACATGTATAACAAAAATAAATGTGCAGTAAAAATTGGACAACAAAGACCAGAATATTTTTCCCAACAGTGAGGGGTCAGTCATAACTTCATTTAATATTTATATTAATGGATTGGCAGACCTACTGGACCATCAGAGAGTCCAGGACTACAACTATTCGACACAGAAGTCAAATATTTACTGTATGCAGACGACTTACTATTTCTATCTAACACACCAGAAGTTCTCCAGAACAACCAAGACATTTTAACTAAACACTGACATGACTGGACCTTAGAAGTCAACATCCAAAAAACTAAGATTATGATGGGCCCGTATTTATCAAACCTCTGAGAATTACTCACAAGAACGCTGCTAAGAATTGACGTAAGAGTAAAACAATTCTTGGTTCAAAGCTGCGCTTAAAAGTTAGTTATCAAGCAACTCAGTCGTGATTTACGTGAAGTGTAGGACTAAATCTTAAGTCTCCGAAATGTAAATGTTTTATTTTTCAGTTATAATGATTCGCCTTACCCGGCCAGCCTAAACACGGGCTCTCCGTATGCTCTCCCTATGTTCTCCCTGCTTTGGATGTCCTCTCAAGCACCTCAAGTCAGGTATGGCCGGTGGTGGAGGACAGCCCGACAGAGGACCCGCTCCAAGATGACTTGCAAGCACTGCAGAAAGAAAAACTAAAGAAAAACTTGTCACTCTAAACTACGCAAAAACCTGGTGACGCACGTGCAGTCCTCAAATCAAGCAACAGCAAAAGAAGAAGAGTTCGACCAATCATAGCACTGGGTTCATTCCCCAAATAGCAAGCGGGGATGACTGACAGATGCGTAAGGCCTATCATTAAAAAGAGACTGAAAATCGACACCAATAAAGAATCCCGCTCGATCCACCTTCCACTCCCGCGGCCGCCGTCTGACTGATTTCATAAGCGAGGACAGTAGTCACGGTACCTCTGACTCCTGAAGGTAAACGGCCTGGGGTGGATGTGGAAAGTTGAAATATTGTCTTGAGTTAACTTAATCCTCTGGATTCGATGATTGCATGAATTATCTTAAAATACTCCATCCATCATTCATGGTTACTCAGATAAGAGGAAGACATCATTCAGCCATGCAAATTATAAAATGCTCAAGTAATGCTGAACAATAAATCTAAATAAATTTGAAATCGCTATGGCTTAGTGATTTGTGGATTACCGAATGCAACGTAATGAACTGACTCCATATGAGGAAATGTCATGAACTTGTAATTTCAATGAAAAGCATGATAACTTAGATAAAAAATTATACGTGAATTTATATGGAAACAAGCCTTAGGAGCTTTCCATCTTTACTCTCCTCATGTTACGTTGCATTCAGAGATCGACTACTTTTGAGTGACAAAATTCCAGCCACCGGAAACACTAACTGATAAAGTGAGTCGTACAAAACCTTTCTTTTTAGTAAACTTTGTGTACACAAACAATGTAGTCAATGCTCAAGTTCATGTGTAGAGCCCCTGGTGATATTTCGAGGACAGTTTTATGTTGTGTCGAGCCTTCTTAGTGTTTTAAAAAAATAGCGATTTAGATGCTATCATAGAAGTGCCCCATGCACTCCCATTCAAAAGGCATTTTGACCCAAAACGAAAATACGATCAATCATAAAAGTGGCGTTTCCATTCTAATTATGCTTTTACACTAAAGTTTGACTCAGGTAGATTAACAAAAAGAGCCTAGGTTCAATTTTGGCGAGAGTTACCCTTTAACAGGTGACATTTGCCTACACTGGATGTGAGCATCGTGTTGAGCCAAAAGCAAATAGAACCCATTATAATCACGGATCACTTTCTGACGTACTCCACAGTTGAGTCTGTTGACAACAGGACAAATGGAAGAGTGAAAGAACATTCCCGTTGAAGCATCCAATTTAATCAGCTCTTTTGCATCTCTGTACAGACTTCAGAAGGATCCCAGTGTTGGAAATAAGAGGATGGTTTATTTTAATGGTGTACCAGATTGTATCATAGGATTATATGTTTGTTTGGGGCAATTTTGTTTTGTGAACGATGCACAGTGTAATTGAGTTTGCAAATAAAGTTTTGTTAAATGATGAAGCAGCCAACTGTACCGGATCTGACAGCAGTTGCATCACAAACCATAGGTAAAAGATTTCATAATGATTTGTCAGTAAATTATGGTTTTATATGGATGATGAGGTTTACAAAACACTAAGTCACGAGCAATAGCGAGTGGGTGATACTGTTTCCTATGCAGTGACATCACGTTAGCCAATTATAACATATATATTTTAGGGTGTTTTTTGTGGAAAAAATAAGTTAACCTCAAGGAACAGAAAAAAATCCATGTCATGACCACTTTAAAAAGCTATGTGATCAAAATATATATATATTTTTTAAATGTTACTTAATTATTAAGTTAGAAACACATAGGATCAATGGTAAGACTGCTATGTTTAGCTATTACACAACCTGTAGCTTCCAAATGTTACCAGATGAGCCATAAAAGTAGCCAATGGAAATCCAGACTGACAACATACAGTATGCTTACTTGTGCATTCTCTCATTAAAGATAAATCAAACAATGCAGTGAAATTTTCATTATTTCATTCAGTTTATGTCCTTTTATTTACATTCTTTTATTAACATCGTGGCATTTCACAGCAAGACACACTAACATTTTAATTCTGAGGTATCAGTAAGTAGAATGAAGCATTGCCACTATACAAACGAATTATAGCCTAAATTTAACAGTTACATACTTTCCAGTCCCCTTTTTAAATTGCAGAGCCATTTAAAATCCTTTCCACTCTAAGAACACAAATAGGGTCTCACATCTGCATGACTTTTCAGGTGTTTCTGTAAGTGTGATGGCAAAATAAAACTTATTGCTACCACAATTACATTTTCTTTACTCCAGAGTTAATGTGCAGGTGATATTTGAAATAGCTTTTTTCTAAACACCTTGTCACACTCGGAACTTTGCCATTTCTTTTTCAGAATGAGTTCGCAAATGACGTTTCAGGTCTTTTAGATATGTGAAACACTCTTCACACCGAAGACACGTGAAAGGCTTCTCTCCAGTGTGAACTCTTATGTGAGTTTTAAGGTTTCCTTTAAGTGTGAAACTCTTCCCACACTGAGGGCAGGTGAAAGGCTTCTCTCCAGTGTGAACTCTTACATGAACCTCAAGATTTGCTTTGTTTGTGCAACTCTTTCCACAGTGATGGCACATAAAAGGCTTTTCTCCAGTGTGAATCATTACATGATTCTTAAGGTGATTCCTGTCTGTAAAACTCATTCCACACTGCTGACATATTAAACAGTTTTCTCTTGAGTGTATCCTCACATGGCGAATAAGGTTTTCTTTACATCTGAAACATTTTCCACACTGACCACATGTGAAAGGCTTCTCTCCAGTGTGAATTCTTATGTGACCCTTAAGACTCTCTTTTTGTGTGAAGCTCTTCCCACACAGTTTGCATGTGTAAGGACTCTCTCCAGCGTGACTTCTCATGTGGGAATCAAGGGTTGCTTTACGTGTAAAACTCTTTCCACACTGAACACATATATACGGCTTCTCTCCTGTGTGAATTCTCATGTGAGTCTTAATATTTGCTTTTTGTGAGAAGCTCTTCCCACACAGTTTACAGGTATGAGGGCTCTCTCCAGTGTGATTCCTCATGTGGGAATTAAGGCCTTTTTTCAGTGAAAAACACTTTCCACACTGAGGGCATGTGTGAGGCTTCTCTCCAGTGTGAACTCTCATGTGAGTCTTTAGATTTCCTTTTCGACTGAAACTTTTTCCACACTGTTGGCAGGTGTAAGGCTTCTCTCCAGTGTGAATTCTCATGTGGACATTAAGGCTTCCTTTTTCGTTAAAACTTTTCCCACACTGTAGGCAAGTAAAAGGGCTCTCTCCAGTGTGAATTCTGATGTGGACTTGAAGGTTTCCTATTCGATTAAAACTTTTTCCACATTTTTGGCAGGTGAAATAACTTCTAGTTGCTGTCCTTTTAGCTCTTTTTAGTGAGGAAGTCTTATCTGTCTGTGAGCATTTAAAATATTTTTTTCCAGTTATTAAATCATGACGTTTCTTGTTCAAATGTTTCTTTTCCATTTCATTCAGTTCTTGACTCTTCCCTTTCAGTAACATCAAGTCTAAGGCAAAAAAGACAAATACAAGTTAACCACAGTTTAATAGCATACAAACCAACAGACATTAAATCATTTAGACATTTAAAACATCAAAACAACATAATAAATATCCTACTCCCACTAAGCTAATGAAAGAGGTGTTGCCTGTAATTTCAGAATATGTCCCAATAAAATTACAATAATGCAGCAAAAAAAAAAAAAAAAAAAAACCTTCACCTGTACAGGTTTAGGAGGCTAACTTTTATAAATGTATTCCATTACAGATTACAAAATATTAGGGGTGTAACAATACATCGATATGGATTCCACACGTAAAATTCTCACGTAACATCCTTCCGCCAAAGCGCACATTTTCGTTTACTCACCATACTATCTGCCGGTGTGTCTTTATAATGTTAATCTCCTCTGCTGAAACAGACGCCTGACAAGACTGACTGAACCCTAAACACATTTTGTCACAAAAGTCGGTATTGTCCACGGTCAAGGCATCGCGAGTTCATGTTTTACAGCAGAAACAGACAAGCAGTCGCACCCTTGTTGGTGAACACGATAAGTCCGTTTTAGCGACTCAGCGCGCAGTATTCAGGTCAGATGTCACTTTGAAAATACGCGCTAGCTAAGAGGAGTTTCGTCAACGCTGACTAAATGTGATCGAGGATGGATCATTTCAACGAACTTGATGAACCCGTGATATCTTCTTCGGGGCGTAAAAGGAAAATAAAAGCTGAAACCTTTTCACAGAACCTTGCTAAAGCAGCGTGTTACAGTGTTGAGGGAAAAGCTTGCGTGTAATCACAACAACAAAGTTTGTCAGGCGTCTATGTCAGCTGAGGAGATTAACGTTACAAAGATCAAAACAACCCAGCTGCAGTTTGATTAATATTAGGCTACTTGGAATGCAAAAACAAAACAAAACAACAACAACAACAACAACATGATTTATGAAAATGAACAAGAACAGAGTAGCCTACTTGCAAATGACCTCTTCTGTTGTAAATGTCCCAATTGGGAGAGGGTGTGCAATTTTCAAAGAGTTTAATTAAATGTTCATGTTATATATTTTGGTTGCATTTGTGAGTTAATAAAAACGTAACTGGTTGTGTGAACATAATATCTAAATATCGATTAATCGATCGATATAGCCCTGAATCAAATTGAATCATGATCGTATTGCAGAAATTGAGGTATCGGCAAATATCGTATCGCTGGCTGAGAGAATCGATATCGTATCGTGATGAACTGTCCAATTTACACCCCTACAGAATATATGCTGTAAAATGTAATCTGTAACATTCATTATATTATTCAAGGCGAATAACAATCTAAATAGTTTGAAATACTTCTCCAAAATGGGTAGATTCTTTTTTTGTCAAATGTATTGCAATTAAGTGTACTCCAATAAAGATTTTTGGAGCCGATCACTGATCGTCGATCACAGGAAGCGGGGGTGGTGGTGGGGGGCATTTTTTAGACATTTTTCAAAAAAATAAAATTTTCACCTAAATATTTGATCAGATTATGTAATGTATTTTTGTTTTTACAAAGGGGCAATTGTTCAGGGACAGTTCACCTCTGGGTCTCTCTTAAATGGAACGGACAAGAGGGGGAACGGGAATCTTTTGCGCGCTCAAGTTCGTTATTTTTCAGAGAGTAACCATTTTCTGGGTTATAGGGCTAATATTTTTACCCAATTCCTGGGTTGTTTGGGTTTCTGGGTTATTTTTCAAAGAGTAACCCATGTTCTGGGTTACAACCGCCCGTAGTTGTTCTGGAATTTTCTCACAACAGTGGTTTGAAATCACCGTCGCTTCGCGCTTGATCCGTTTTGGCCTGTGCTTCTTCGGTGCAACTTCGTTGTGTATTCAAGGTAAGAGAGTATTGATGTAACGTAAACTTTTCTGTGTCCATGTCCCCGTTGCTAGTTTAGCACCATTTGCTGAAAAAATTACCATGGCTTAGTTGCTACGTTGAGACTAGCGTTAGCCGTGGAAATTCTGTGGTTGGCATGTAGCCGCAGCTATCGTGACCACATCTAACTAGTTTAAAGTCCGTGTAAAGTCAAAATAAATATGTGTTTTGAGTTTGTCAGACTAAAGAAGAAAGTGTTATTAACCACCCAGCCAAATTTGAATGATTAAAAATAACGATAAGTTCATGAAATTAGGTGTCAAAATGGTTGAAATGCTTTGTATACATTGTTGAGAAATACATCTATGACCTATTTAATGTGTTTAGAAGAAAAGGACTGAATCCACTTTACACGGTCTTTAAATTCTGTTTTTCATAACCTGTGCTGTACTTATCTCATTGTTATAATACCGGTAACGTTAATAATACGACAAGTACAGTGCAGCTAGTGGCGACTTCGTGCTGCGTTAAGGGGGTCGCAAACCGGACGATAAGCGCAGCGCCGCGCCGCGCCGCGTCTAGGACAACTCACAGGTATCGCACACCAGACGATTTAAGACAAATATAATGTCAATTTAATATAAAACTATGTAAATGGCGCTCTGAGGAGCGGCAGGATTTTAAACACGGTCCTGAGCCGTTGCTGGGCGCCGCGGACAGACGGTGTGTGTTCTCATAGAGAATAATGTGTTCGAATTTTAAAGACATGGCGCTGCGCGGCCATAAACTGAGAAAGTGGACGTCCGGTGTGCGATACCTTGAGTTGTCCTAGACGTGACGCAACAGTGTATAATATGATATATTATCATATTATACGTATAATATGTATTATATATTATAATATGATTAGTGGTTCTCAATCCACATTTTCTTGAACACATTCATGACCCACTCAAAATGAACACACCAATTAAGAACCACAGCTCATTTGGCTTCTTTGTACAGTTAGTATCTGCATTATAACACAAACTGGTAGTCTATTATCTTGCTTACAATTCACCTTCTACACAATATTCACTTTCTTTTATCTATCTTTCTGTCTCTGTCTGTTTTAGGTTGGAACAAATATGGTGGAATACCTCCAGCAATCGAAGCCAGTTGATCTGAATCAAAATCAGTCAAAATTCTTAAGACTGCCTTGCTTAATTGCAGAACTGTTTAATTGTGTTAAGCTGCAGTAAATGACACAACCAATGTTTGAAGACTTTAAGCCTTAAGTCCAGTCCAGTTATTGAATGTTGTCGAATGTTTGAGAGAGAATGTGAGAGAGTTGTTTATTTTTCTATTTTTTCTTTCTAATATTATTACAGTGTGACCTAAAATAAATAGGAAATGTCCAAGTGTGTGTGTTTTTTTTATATAGATTTTAATTGAATTTAATGCAATTCAAACGTAAAAGTGCTTGAAGTGTGTAATATAATGTAAAACGTTTTATTTTCTGAAATAAGGCATACTGGCATAGTAACCCAAGTTAGGTTATTTTTTACCCAACTCCTGGGTTAAAAAATTATCAACAAATTTTTGGGTCATTTCAACCCAGATTTTGGGGTTGTTCTTTTGACCCAACATTTGGGTCAAGTATTTAACCCAGAAGTTGGGTCAAAAAGAATAACCCAATTTTCTGGGTTGAAATAACCCAGAAATTAGTTGGTCCCTTTTTAACCCAGGAGTTGGGTTAAAAAATAACCCATTATGGGTTATTTTTGACCCAGGAGTTTTTAGTAATAATAATAATACTATCAGTATCTTGACTCATTCTTTTTATAAAAATGATTTAAAGGCTGAAATATGTGAGGTTTATCTTTTTATAAAACCTTTTTTGTCAAAACTTTATTTGAACTTGTACATGTTAGTAGATAACATGTTGCAAGACACTCCTTTAAAATCTGGCCATGATTTTTAATGTTATTATTTTAATGTTTATGTACACAAAATTGCAAATTGATGCAAATTTTATTTGTTATTTGCTGGTTTTTGACATAAAACTTGGTGAATTGATTTCATTCTGTAGTATTAGTACTTTTTAAACAGGATTCTGTGATAACCGTGATCATACATACACACACACACACATACATACATAGCGGTCAGTTTTTCCATCATCCTTTGGCTAGCGTTACATTATATGATCACACTCTTATTCATGCAAATGCTTTTAAAACATTCAAGCACGAAAAGACAAAAGAGAAAGCAGTGCTGTACTGGCATGCATCTGTAAATCTCATGTCTGTGTGACACACATACGACTCGTGTGACACAGAAAGCTGCTTCAGACTGCGTTTGAATGTACAAAAACACACAAAATTATGCTAAAATGCCAGTTATATCAAGCACTCAAGTCTTAAAAGAGTTATGAAGTCTTAAATGAGCATAAAGAGTTAGAGAAAATGGTATGCCTGTCAGATCCGTGTCATGTGCGCCAGGTCTTAAAGTGACAGCAGCCTAATAAACCGGAAGTCATTAACGATAATAGAAAAAAAGAAAAAGAGAAAATCAGTCACAGCTCTTGACTGAATAACTTTTGTAGCTTAATTAATCATTTATCTATATTTAATTTATAATTCATGCAGTGAAGACTGTGATGTGTTTGATTTATTCAGTGTCTGTATATATTCTACCTGTTAGGACCTACCTAAAAATCTTAAAGGGCCCCTATTATGGATTTTTTTTAAATGACCTTTCATGTAGTGTGTAACATAGCTCTTAGTGAATGAAAACATCCTGCAAAGTTTTAAATATGAAAGTGCACTGTATATAAAGTTATTGTCTTTCAAAAGTAAGAGTCGACTCTGAGTCAATTAAATGAATTGTTTTTCAAACGAGTCGTAAGCCGTTTCGTCGTGAGGTCAAGACGAAACATTAGCATATTGCCCGCCCACTTATTGCACACGCAGACACCAGGGAGAACTTGAACCTCAAACACTGCAGCTGATTCCTGTGGATACTGGATAGCATCATGTTAAGACGACGGCGCTGTGCTCTACAATGTGAAGGTAAAGCCAGTTTTTTTCCACTGCCCAAGGACGAGCATGTGAAGAATCAGTGGTTAAAATTCATCTTTACCATGATATCACAGCAGCATAATCCTAAACTTTTGCTGTGTTCACTTTATTTCACTGACGACTGCTTCTAAAATCTCAGAGTTCAATGCAGGATTTGCAAACTGCTTGCTCTTGAAAGATGTGTTCAAAATACTTTTTTTGAGTTTTATATAGGTCTCCTGCTAACTGGCTAACTCACATTATTACTGTCTAACTAAAATACTTCTGCTGATCAGTTTGTGGGCCACTATTACCTAAAACTGTGTCTATTAAAGCATAGTGGTTTGAGTAAAGATTAAGCATGGAGCAAGATTTGTTTTACCAATGTTTATGTTACATCAGTCATTCACGCTAGAGCTCGGCTAATGTATTGCATAACTTACATGGACTGTTATTGATACAGTTTTCACGTATTCACCGCAATATATTAGAAAAATACTTGGTAAATAAATTAGTACAAGTAAAATAATCGCTAAAATCGACGTCATTGTTCGTTACTGTGTTTAGTTTACAGTTTAGGAAGCCTCAGGACCAGGACCATTCCTGTCAAGTATCCCGTTTTGGCCGGGAAAGTCCCGTATTTTACCCTTCTTTCCCGCCGTCCTCCTGTATTAGTATTTTCCCGTAAATCTCCCGTATTTTAACCTGCGTTATTAAAAAATAATAATACCCCGGGCCCGGGCGGAGTAAAAAAAACAAAAAAACATTCCCAATCTGAGCTCTGTCACTTGCCTCGCGATAACTGCCACCTGCAGTAGCCTACTACAGGTACTGTAGATGGCAGTTGTCGCGAGGTTAGTGTGTGAGGTCAGATGATGAGTGACAACGCGGAAAAAAAACACAAAAAAAACAGAGACGGATTATGGAGGCTATGACAGAGACCGAAGGCACTCCTGCCAAAAAAACAAAACCCTCATGTAAATACCGCAAATGCAAAGTCTGCAACAAATTTGTACAATAACTCACTAAAAGAGTAAAGAAAAGATATGTGAAATGAAAAGAAAAACTGTAAAAGAAAAGCAATATGAAATGAAAAGAATGTGTGGAATGAAAATAAAATGTAAATGTAAAGACAAGCAATGTTAAATGAACAGAAAATATGCAAATAAGCCTTTAAATAAATGCTCTTCTTATATACCCTTTTGTGTTTTCATTTAGGCTATAATGAATGTTCACAGCATGTCAATGCAAGTGGTGATTTTAGCTTTCTTGTACACCTGTCTTAAAATGTAAGGGATACTGGAGCTTGGTTGGGGTGGTGGGACTGCTTGCGGTGGGCGCCGGAAAATGTCCCTTATTTTCAAATCCAAAACTTGACAGGTATGACCCAGGACACGCAGAGCTGACGTTGTTATGGCAATGGGAGTTTTTGTTTTCGATGCGCTGCTGTACACGGTAAACCAATCACAACAGACTGAGCTGTCTGGCCGATCAGAGTAGAGTAGCTCGCGGAAAGGCAGGATTTAGAGAGATTGATTCATTTGACGAGTCGTTTGAGAATCATTGAAAATCTGGTGATGTGCAAATGTATATTATGAGAAAATGAAACACTTTTTTGACCTGTGATGCATGTAAACCTGTTGTAGGAGACTCCAAAACAACATTAGGAAGCTTTAAAATTGCATAATAGGGGCCCTTTAAATGACCGTTTACAAAGTTGCATGGGTCAAAAACAACGAAAACAATGATTTTTTTGTGCATTTTGACAGTATCTGAACCGGTTTGACTGGGCCAATAGAATACCCTGATATATTGAAGGGCACAGGTAAATATGACATTTTTACAAAAATGTAGAGCCTGATCTAAAGTGTGGGAATTTACCCTTTGCTAAGCCACGCCCGAAACCCGTCACAGGCCAATCGTGGCTTAGCAACCGTAACTAGGCGCAGGAGGTCTGGCAAGCTTTCAAGCGAGGGAAACATGCCAAAGCATTGGGTGTCATTCATGAAACATTCGTAAATATACAAGTAAATATGTGAGTGATTTGCGCGTAAAGAGACATTCCCGAAAATTCTTCTCCTGATTCACAAATACTTCGTAAACGTCAGATTTGATAGTGAAATGTGTGTGTGGGTTAATGAATTCCAATCAGTCGTAAATGGGACGCGCGTGCACGCTCATTCTCTCAATTACCATAAATCCCGCCCATTAAAACCGACTGACAACTATATATGGGCATCATATTATGACACCAAACGAAGGATTTCATATGTCTTCTCAAAAGCGAATGAAGAAGATAAATTTCTCAGATGCAGAAATTGAAGTTTTATTATCAGAAGTTCATTCAAAACGCCACATTTTATTTTCAAGCGTACATAGTGGCGTATCACGTCCTAAAAAAAAAGGATTTTTTAGGTAATAATGCTTTTACCTAAATGCTTTAGGTAAAAATGCTTGGCAGATGCAGTTAATGGAGTTTCATCCCAGAAGTGAAAAGAAAATGGTTCGACATGAAGCTTGACTGCAACACTTGTGACTTGCGGACTTAAAAATGAATAAACAGCTTGAATATAAAAATATAAAATAAGACTTGCGGACTTGTGTTCCGTTTGCAGATGCTATTACTGGCTCTCATAATAAAGGTAAAAAGAAAAACCGTATGTAATTACTATATATAATATTTTTTCAAAATGCTGTGTAAATATGTACCCGATTAAGGTGAATTAAAATGCAGCCTTATTAATGAGCAAAACGTTCGGATGTTAAACGCACTATTTACGCGTGGCTGGGAGCAGGTGTAGATTTCTTTCGTACCAACTAACATTTGGAAAATACGAACATTTTAATGAATCCGAAAATTTACGCCAGAACCACTTTCCGCACGATTTACACAAAAATTCGTTCTGCTCGTGTTTCATGAATGAGACCCGTTGTGCGTATGGATTGTGCAAATCCGGTATCCTAAAAGTTTGGACGGGTGGGTGGAATTTTTTCCCTTCCCGAAACCTAAAACCCAAGGGGAGAAATGCCGGATGTGGATCAAGCAGTGTGGGAGGCCCCATTCAAAACTAAATGTCGAAAGGATTAACAAAAACACCTATGTTTGCTCCACGACGTGAGAGCAGTATCCTGGCGCGCTAAAAATATAAGCGGGAGAATGTTATCATTGCAAAGTGGTCAGGCTAATGTCTAGTGTTTATTCCACAAGATTTATGGATAAGCTGTTTGATTTATAATTATTAGATGAAAAACCAGAGCAGCACAACTTCTATGCTGGAGCATCTAAAGAGAACATGCCGGGGCTCTTACCTCAAAAAAAAAGACGGTAGCGCAAATATTTGGACTATTACAGCTCATTTTAACACAGCACCCGTATACGGTTGTCAGTCTCATATTTTGTGCTTATTACGGCTGCGTTCATATAGCATTCTGCTTTTAACAAGCTGCTGTGGCTGCGAGACGCACGGCTTAGATGTACTCTCTACAACCAGTTACAAAGCATTTAACACTGTTATCTAAAATATCTAATGGATGAACTCACGCCTCGATTGGACTCATTAATTACATCCTGTCAATCGCTGTAAAACTTCACAATTTTACGGACACCGCCATGTTTGATACTGTCGCTATGGTTACCACTATAGTTAGAATGCGGTTGACTTCAGCTGTTTGATCACACAGCTGAATGAACATAGGGGTGGTGGTGGCACAATCAATGGATAAGACACAGGCCTTTGGTGTGAGAGACTCGGGTTCGAATCCACTGTGAGACACCAATGTGTCCCTGAGCAAGATACTTAACCCCTAGTTGCTCCAGAGGCGTGCGACCTCTGACATATATAGCAATTGTAAGTCGCTTTGGATAAAAGCGTCAGCTAAATGAATAAATGTAAATGTAAAATGTAAACATAATCAAACAGCTCCTTTAATCCACGGAATAAACAAAACATTTCAGAAAAAACATTTCTGCTGAAAATCCCCAAAAGTGACTGAACAGATCTTATTCACAGCAGCACCATCTGATTTTTAATGGGAATGAAAGAGGGTAGACATAGGCTACATCTCTTCAGTGGGTTGTACTGTTATTCAATGTGTTTTTGAATTGTTCTGCTGACGAAACACTGAAAAAATATCTTTCCAAGAAATTTCAGCAGACAAAAAATCATGCAAGACAACATGAGCTGTGGAAAATTATAAGTGATCTAGGAGCTTTATATAGCTTTTTACAGCTGATGCTATTGAAAAGGTCTGTAGTAAACACCTTTCCAAATTAAGCCTGCACTGATCGTTAAGATGAATCGTTAAATCGTTAGATTAATCGAAAAAAATGATTGATAGATTAACTGATTGAAACAATAATCGGCATTTGTAGACAATAAATGTAAAGTTGATCACTCACATTACATCTTTTGCAAAAAATAAAAATAAAATAATAATAATAATATTTCTTACGATGGAAACATTTTAATAAGGATCAAATGACTGAGTTCAGGTTTGAGAATGAAACCAACCTGTTTGTGTCTCAGTATCTTCTTGTTTCACACTGAATGCTTCTTCAGTCTTCATGTCTTCACTCTCCTCTTTAATCAACGCCATCTTTATAATCGTGTCACATGGACCTCAGTTGTGTGTTTGGACACTGTCATGTTTAAGATGAGAATAATTAACAGAAATAAAAAGAAATCTAAACTAAATATATGGGTGCATCTCAGTCAGCTCCCTAGTTCAGTAGTGTGGCTGGCTGCAGTAAAGGTCATAAATCTCGCCCTCTCCATGTCATCGAATGGGACGCGAGCCAAACAAAAAAAATCCAACTACACTTCAAATAATTTTCTTCCCAAAGATGGTTTCTGTCATTTTAGGTAGTTCTTATAGCGCAGACGTATGGTTCAAGTGTTCATTATTCAAATAAGTTTGGTTTTAGTTAGATATTTGATACTATAAAAACGGGGTATGATTGACAGCTGTGCTGTCTTTGGGAATGGGAGTATACATGCGGGACCTTGATACTGTGGCTCCTCCTTAGCATCACTACTACTGCGCAGACTCTGGCTCTGAGCGATGTAAACGGCAACGACCATTACTGCGCTGTGGTGGGGTTATATCAAGGCTAATTTCAGAAAAATATTACATTATTGATTGGCGCTTTTGAAGCACTGCTTCATGAAGCTTCAAAACCTTTACGAAACTTTTGTTTCATCAGTGGTTTGGAGCACGTATCAAACTGCTAAATGTGATTTTAGTAAACGAGGCTTCGTCACAAATGTCATTACGTTACATCGAAATGTTTAGGAATTTCAATGATTCACCGCTGGCAGGCGATGATCTCTGTAAATCCATGAATCATGCGGATTCACTGAGATTGCCCCCCCAGTGGCAAGTCTCTATGGTTTTTACCTGATCTCTGATAGGCTTTTATTTATTTAAAGTTTATTTGACAGGGACAAATGCATAGAACATTGCTTTATAAAGAATACAAAGTAGATGCCATGCATACAGGTTTATAGCCATGACTAATTTGCAACCCCTGTCCCTGGTTTGGCTTGTAAAATTAAAACAGAAATTACAGAGTATTGAATTAAAAATGTATAACTTTTAAAAATACATACAATAAATATTTATACATTTGTAGACGATTTAATGAGACATTAGTGTAATTAAAATAATAGTTAATAATCTCTTATTGGCCTGTTTAGCTGAGCAATCTATGGAACAAACAAAACAAGCCCTCAAAAATGTATAAAGGAACACATTATACAGACAGCAGGTTTTAGATGACTGTTTAATTGTATTTTATAGATTATACTTCCAATAAAACGTTTGCAATGGGTTTGTAAAAGAGTTTTTATGCATGCTTGGCTTGAGGTTTTTGTTGTTGTTGTTGCATTTCCACTGTTTTGACCGGTGTGTCGTTTCAAACGCTTCGAAACAGTGAATCAGGTTCAATTGATTCGAAGCTTTGAAAAGCTTCGTTTCTCGCATCATTACAGTATAAATGACTGTCATTTGTCCTGAGTTTTTAATTTTTTACTGCGATTACTTTGGAAAGTAATTGCTGCTTTTCGCATGGCTGACAACGGCGACTTATTGAGAGCGCAGCTTTCTAAATAAAAACAGCTTGCGAATCAATAGTTTCAAATGAGTCTGGGTTTCGAAAAGGCAAGCCCTTGTTATTCCTATCGCTTCTTGTTTACAATATACCACATTCACGACATAGGGAGCGGAATGAGACGTAGAAACATTAAGACGTTAAATGCTTAATAATATAACACAAACCTTTCACCTGCCTTATCACACCAGACACAGACCGCGGCGCAGCCTTATGACATCACACCGCCAGACCAAAATAAAAGTCCAAACCAACAGTTTAAAACACAATATATGTCAGAGAAAATACGAATTTATTTCTGGGTGAAAATAATAAATACCTGTTTTACAATGATGTGCTGGAAATATAAATAATCAAAGAAAGACTGTGAGAATGTCCTTCAAAGCCAAAACTGTAATGTATGGGTTCAGAAACCATTTGGGGACAAAAAACAAGCCATTATTACAAGCTATTCCGGTATGCACATCGTCGTACAACAATTTGAATAACTCATGTCATTAATATTATGTTAAAAAAATTATAGAAGGGAATTTCAATTTTACCTTCTTTGTGTGTTCAACTCTCAACAGATGGGATTTAAACTTTGTCGGTTTAAAAAAACAAAACAAACCAAGAACTAATACCAGGTGTAAAAAGGTCACTTTATAGTCTGTGGCCCTATTAAGTTCGTTTTTTTGACAAACCTTGGTTTTTGTATATCAGTCATATGCATCAAACTAATATGGCTTGTTTTGAAGAATGGTTCCTGACTGAACCCTTGTAATACATCACAGTTTTGCCTTTAATGGACAGAATCTCACACTTCCACTAGTAGTTAAAAAAAAAATATATAGACAGTAAAAATACAGTTTTTTTCCTCCAGCCGTTGTGACGTCATAAGGCTGCGCCGCGGTCCTGCGTCTGTTGTGATTCGGCTGAAGAAAGGTTTGTGGTTTTAAAGCATTTACGGTGTTTAAATCGATTCAAATCGTTCAATCAATTAATGATAAAAAATTAATCAGTTAAAAATATGTATTATGGAATGTAAGATTGTAATGCTTTATCCAACATTTGTGAACAGTGTTTTTGTGAGTAAAGCGCATCTGCACATATGAGTAACGGTTAATACAAAAAGGTGCGTCTCAGTTCGCTTCCTGGATCAGGAATCACTTTACCTTAAACACGAATTCGGGCACTGCAGAGATGGGAGAAACGTTGTCACGGTTTAACTGGTGTCCTTGTTCAGTTGTTACTTCTAATGCAGATGTGAACGATCGGCCGCATGTTCATTTATGAAAAACCTGTGCAACAATATGTACATTCAAATTATTCCCTCGCACAAAATGATGTTGGAGTTATTATCTCACTATATTATTTTAGAGTTTTCTAATCAGTACTGTAAATCAAACATCGTATAGTGAGAAAGTTTAATTGTGATTTCATTAAGTGTAACGGCAGAAGTCTCCTCCAACAGCTGCAGAACATAGTGAGTCGACTCTAAAAGAGTCGATTCCTCGACTCCTATTAGTCCTATTGTAGGAGTTGACTCTCGTTGTGAAATGCTGTGTCTGAAATCGCTCACTTTTCACTCGCTCACATTTTGATGAATTGACAGTGTGCTTATCGCCCTCACCCGAACATAAATTAGTTTAATTCTTTAAAGATTGCATTACCTACTTTCTCATTTATGTATCTCTGAAATAATATTCGACCAAGGCTTTTTCTTGTTACATTTCCCTTTTTAGATTGGCAACAGCTAGAAACAATGCATTTCAAGGGAATGTCATCTCTAAACTGGACTAATTTGGCCAGTCATGCTACAAGTGTGTTGTTTTAATAAAGGTAGTTTTAGGCTTTGCGTTGTGAAAAAAAGAAAAGAAGAATAGCCTGTGTGTAATAATGACGGCTATCTTGTGATATCTTAAATTGCTGACCGTGTTTTGACTTAAAGTAAATGGAGTCGATTCCCGGAATAGATTTCATCTACTCCTACGGTGGGAGTGGGGAATCAGAGTCGACTCCGAAAACCCCGGAATCGAACACCTCTAGACAGTACACTGCACACACTCACACCCCAAGCTGTCTTTTCTAGTTACTTATTAAACATGTACGTTATCAAAAATTAACATAACTGCTTCAAAATGCGCATTTTTGTTATGGGTGTGTGTAATTTACATTGTAGAACAAAACGTCAAAGTATCATCAAGTTATGTTTACCACAGGCTTTATTATACCCATAAACCGGAAAACTCCATTATAAAACCCCATTGTGATTGGTCTACCTCTTACAGTGCCTGTCAGAAGCTACACGCCCATAGAGACAGAGCGCAACGCGTCATAATCTGAAGACCACGCCCACCGGGGGGGAAAACAATCCAACCATCTCCGTTGACTTTGCATTGCGAGAGGCTGCCTCCTTGTCATTTATGACTTATAACAAAAGACAGAAAAATGTCTAAAAGCTGCTGTGTGACAAGGTGTACAGCAAACAAGCTAAATAACCCAGAAATAAGTTTTTATAATCTGTCGACCCCAAAAAACTAGCGTTTAAGGACACAAAAGTGGGTACAGGCTGGAACGAATGGGTAAATTGGGATCCTGACACTCAGTATGCACTAAAAAAATGCAGTAAACATTTTGTCACTGGTAAGTCAAAAATCCAAATGTCAGTTTTATATATTATATTTTTGTAAGCTAAGCTATACAGTCGCCGATTACGTTCCCTGCTCCAGTGGACGTAGTTCTCAGAGTAATATGACACCTTGCGCTCTGTTTCAATTGCCTGTATCCACTTTTGTGTCCTTAAATGCTTGTTTTTTGGGGTCGACAGATTATAAAAACGTATTTCTGTTTTTTTTTAGCTTGTTTGCTGTACACCTTGTCACATAGCAGCTTTTCGACATTGTTTTGTTTTTTTGTTATAACTTGTTATAACAGAAATGACAAGGAGGCAGTCTCTCGCAATGCAAAGTCAATGGAGACGGTTGGATTGTTTTCCCCCCCGGTGTGGGCGTGGCCTAAATACGCTCTGTCTCTATTACCATAACTGAACTTCAGCTCTGTCCGGAGGCTTCCTTCAGCTCAGCGATTAAACTGTAAAGACAGTAATGATGATGTCGATTTTTACCATATCGATCTGAGCGCGAGTCCGATGATGAAACATTGGAAGAACTAGTCATTCAACACGAACCTCCATCGTAAGGACGACTTGAGCAGGACGTTTCTCAGTGATACACTACTCAGTTTGAGGCACATTATGAGATGTTGCAGCTGTCATTCCTCACCATCGGTATGTCCATCAACAAACCTATTTGTTTACTTCTAATTTATTGCAGTGCACATGAGGGAACTATATCAATAATGGTGCATACATTAGCCAAGCTCAACAAGCTGCTCAA
Source organism: Leuciscus idus (assembly GCA_021554675.1). Lineage (NCBI taxonomy): Eukaryota > Metazoa > Chordata > Actinopteri > Cypriniformes > Leuciscidae > Leuciscus > Leuciscus idus. The sequence goes on from CM038629.1 coordinate 21,209,857, forward strand.
CAACAAGTTATAAAGCATAACAGATTTCTTTTCTATTTATGTGCAATTGATGGTGAGTTAGTTAAATAAGCTAGTATTAGTTACTAAGGCCCCATCCACACTACTGCGTTTTCGCTTAGAAACGGAGACCTTTTGCTACGTTTGCACCTCCCGTCCAGACTAAAACAGCAAAAATGAAGACCTAAAACGGATAAGTTTAGAAACGCTTTCGACCCCGTTTTGCGTTTTGAATCTCCGGAGGGCGTTTTAGTGAAGACGGGTCAAAACGGAGGACTTTAGAAACGATGACGCAGAGGCTCACGCTCGGCTCTATGATTGGGTGTCATCAGTCATGGAGTATACACAGGTAATATTCAGTACCAGTAAACTCCACCCGCTGGAACAGTTTCTTACAGTAAGAAACTGCCGCGTCTCAGGCGCGGCTCGCGCTGTAAACGCGTGCATGCTAGAAATAGAACCGACGCCGATTTTTCATGCGACACGCAAGCGTGAATAGGAATAGAATAGGAAAATATGTTTATATGTCATTTTGACACAAATACATATTAATAAATGACATTTTGATGTTTGAAAGCATTTTTTTACAGTCTATGTTTGAAAGTCTCTAGGTTTACACCGGCACGCGCATGCCCAGTGTTGGTGAATGGTCACGTGATCCGCGTTTTCAGTCGTTTTAATGTGGACGGAGATCAATTCTAATACGCAGCTAAAACGCTGGTGTGGACGGAGATCGTATTCGTTTTAATTCTCCGTTTCTAAACTAAAACGCAGTAGTGTGGATGGGGCCTAAGCCTCTAGTGTGGACTTTACATTCCAATTCAAGTAAAAACTTACAAAAGGCAGATGCAATCCTACCCTGATCTTTAAACTCTGACCCTCCTAGGGATGACAATTTTGTATGTATTCCCTTACCAACAACTGAAGCTCATTAACTGATTACTAACCAATAAACGGCAATATTATATTAAATTAGAATAAAATAAAATTTGAATTGATAACCCATTAAAAATGTGTTTTCCAGGGGTTTAGTTTTACATGCTCAAATAGCAAAATGAGAAAAAAAAAAGCCAGTTTCGCTTTAAATTAACGTTTTGGCTTGACGTTTATAGCTACTTTTATTTCTTCATTCTTGTTCTGTTCTGAATACAGTTCAACTGAAAGGATTTGTTTTGGAGTGAGGAGAAATAAAATAACTAATAGCCCAGCTATCAGGGCTGCACAATTAATCGCAATGAAACTGCATGCGACTTGGCAAAGGCTGCATTATTTTATGCGCAGCTTGTCAGTGCAGTGCGACTAATCGGTAGTAAATGCTGCTCCATCTGAACACCAGAGGGCGCTCATGCAGGCACGCCAAATATGCCCCGCACATCATTCCAGGAAATCCATATCGCTGTAGATGAATAAACTGAAGATTGAAACGCTTAGATTAAACATGACTAATAAACATGCGACTGCCTTATTCTGTGTAAGAAGCCACATCATCTCACAGAAGGATGCTCAACTGTCGTTATGAAGTGAGTTTGGAGTAAAAAGCATGTTATTAAATGTTGTCTTTTGTTGGACAAGAGGCTCATAAATGCTTCTCATGTTTGGAAAGCTGTTTGACGCGTGTTGCTTTTTCAAATGCACGTTATAAGTAGGGTTGGGTATCGAGAACCGGTTCCATTTTAGAACCGGTAATACATTTTCAAAAACCGGGTATTCGATAAAAAGCACGCTTTACGATTCCTCTTATCGATTCCTGACTTTGGGACAGTTGCAAATTCGTTATTTCAAATGTAGGCGCGCGGCAAGCACGTTCATAATAGAAGCGACGTGGGCGCGACGAGCATGCGGTGCGTGGCGCTCGTTTTTGCAGGCGTGCCTATGCCTCGGCTAGATGAAAACATTTTAACTTTTCAGAATGCCGCAAGCGGTGCGCAGGTCATGTGACAAAAAACAACCGACCTTTCTGTAATATCGAAAGCTCGGCCGAACAGCTGATCATAGCTGAACAGGGCGGGTTTTTATTTCTCATCTCCATAAATCTAGTAGCCTAGTAAAGCTAATGCAAGGGCTATAAATCAATTAATCCTTTTCTGATACTTCCTCGTCGTCATCATGGAGAGCGCAGTTCATGGTTGCATAGCAACAACAGACGCCACGGGAGCGCAAGCTGTGCTTTTCGGCTTTTCCATGCATTTTTAGACGCGATATGTGAACGGTCCCTAATTCAGGAATCTATGTGGCTTAAAATCATTTTTGTTTTGTTTAAAATAGAGATCACGATAACATACATCAGACAACTACTCAGAATAACATGTTTAGTTAAAAAAAACTCGTTTGAATAATTAATTCAAACACTAATTAATTCAGTGTCTCATAAATACTTGTTTAATTAATGAATGATTCACCGTTTTTGAACGAATCTCTCGAGTCTTCTTGAATAAATAATTCAATGGAAAAAACAGTTGATTTTTGCCACCTACTGGAGTAATAATGTAATCAACACCTTTATATGAAGAGACTCCTTTCACTTTAACCATTTTATTGGTTATTGTTTAAAATTGGCAAGAATAAAAGGTAGAAACATTTATTCTTGAAGTATTTGCCCTTTTTTCTCCCTCCAAAAAATATTGGAATCGGAAACAAGAATCGATAAGAATCGGATTCGATAAGCAGAATCGGAATCGGAATCGCTAAAAATGAAACGATACCCAACCCTAGTTATAAGTGACTCAGACTTTCAGAAGGAGCACCGTTTACAGAGCCGTACATCAATGACAAACTGCGCATAAAAAATTAATCGCAGCATTTGTGATTTCAAAATTGCGATAAGCCAGATCGGTTTAAGTGCGATTACATGGAAATTGCGATTAAACGTGCAGCCCTAATAGCTATGTTTATAGTGTTTTTAGGCCTAGTTTCTCAGACAGGGCTTAGATTAAGCCAGGAGTAGGCCTTAGTTCAATTAGGATATTAAAGTAGCTTTTATAAACGTGTCCTAGAAAAACATTACTAACGTGCATCTTGAGACAAAACCATGTAACTGACATATTTAAAGATATGCAACTTATACACAGCTTACCTGTTTTATTTTTTCTCTCAAAAACTCAATTTCATATGTGTAGCGTTTTTTTTGTTTGTTTTTTTTTACCACAGAGCAAATGTTTTAAAAAATATAGAAAATTTACTTTTTTAAGCCATTTAACTGATAGTATTAATCGATTAAAATTCCTACTGTCGGTTAACAGTTTACCAGTTAATTATGAGCATCCCTAATTGCAATGTTATGAACTAACTGTGTTTTATACACCAGGCAATTTAATTTGTATGGCGGGTACCTTGTCCAGAGCAGTTGATCAAACTGCATTCTCTTGTGAAAAGTTGACAGAAGATATCCAAGCATGTTGGACATGGTTGTAGAAGCTTTGCCTGTTGCTGATGCCAAGATGAAAATGATCCGCAAAGAGACAAAGAGAGGTTTGTGCTGGTGAAGAGGTCAGACACAAAGATAAAACTACTTCAAATGTAACCAAGGTCCTATAATATTGAAACAACAGATGGTGTGTTGAGGAATCATCAGCATCTTTTGAAAGATTTATCATCTGAATTGTAATTGACATATTGCACAGGTTTTCTGGAATTGATGAATATGTGACCAATCGTTTTCATCTGCATTTGAAGCTACAACTTTGCGAAACGCAACACACTGACTGACACCTGCTACTCAAAATGGTGTAAAAGCAACTTTTACAATGTGTGATTACAATGAAAATGCAAATGTTTTCATGAAAATGTAATCTTATAAATGTATCTACAAATCATTAAATACCAATTTAAATAAAAATGAATTGTCTGTATAGTTTGTCGTCTTTTATTAATTTGAAGTGCTAGTTTTCATTGTTTTGTGAGTGGGCTTGGATAATCAGACATTTTAAGACTATCAACTCTCACTCTGACTCTCTCCCTTGCCAGTGCCCTGACTACTGAACTAGGGAGCTGATTGAGACGCACCAATATATTTCGTTTGGATTTATTTTTCTTTCTGTTAATTATTCTCATTTTAAACATGACAGAGTGTCCAAACATAGAAACACTCCTGGTGAAGCAACTGAGATCCATGTGACATGCTATTATAAAGATGGCGTTTATTAAAGAGGAGAGTGAAGACATGAAGATTGAAGAAACATACAGAGTGAAAGAGGAAGACACTGAGGAACAAACAGGTTGGTTTTATTCTCAAACCTGAACTCTGTCATTTGAACCTTATTAAAATGTTGAACTCAAAAGCACTTGCTCCATCAAATCAGTGCCTTGTAAACACATTATTTCCTTGGAGGAATTCCAGAAAGCAGGGTTAATTTTTTTTCTGAAGAATGTCATTTGAGTGGCCTAATTAAAGTGGTTTTATTTGTCAAGGAGTGGGTCGCCTCATGTGGACATGTTAAGATCACATGACCAGACAAACCTTTTGGAAATAAATGCAATGATTGCTGTATTCACCATTTGTGCAATGCGCATTGATGCTACCGTAACAATATTTATAACCTCATAAAAAATAAAGAGGGTCAAAAACACTTAGTTTACAAACAAAATATTATCATACTAACATTAACATCTGAGGGTTGTTCCCCCCCCTAAAAATATAATTAAAACCACGCTGTGGATTGTAAATAATACAATGATATATACTTAAAATAATTGTGTACGTAGTGAAACAATACAAACGATTTAAGTTCAGAAACATTTTGAGTCCCCCCTCCCTTGCCTCACAGTGCTTTGGTCTACTGCTTGCTTTCCGCCTTTACACTCACCTACACACACAAGTTCGGTGGGAGAGAACAAGTTCTTCAGTAGTTGTGGAACTCCAGTATGTTGGCTGTCAAGTCTATCTTATTCACTTTAATAAACGGATGAAGTGATTCTTTTCTCTTTAATACAGATGATTCTGTGTCATTTATAAATTAGTTATGAAAAAATAAATTATATCCGATCTATTTTTCCATGAGTCTGCAATATCAACGATTATAATGTTACCTAGCTTGTTTGGTAGCTTGTTTAATACAGTAGCTTGTTGGATAGTAAGTCACCCACTACAACTAACACAGCGATAAGCCTATGTGCAAACTGATATTAGGCCTATATATACAGTAGATCTAACTGTTGTGTTGGGACTTGCTCAATATGCTGTTAAGTGGCAGATCAGTGGGCTTGTCTGTCCCAGACGAAACCTAAAATTCTATGTGGAGGACTCAAGATAATTTAATAATTATAATAGGACCGCGTGGTGAACCTATGAACCTAACTCATATTTAAACATCCATCTCTTTGTGTAAGCTAGAAGTACAATTTTAGCTGTATTATTAGTGTCCCCTTCAAAAATTGATCTTGAGAATTTTTTTGTTTATTGTCCCCCCGCTACTGCTAGATTAAATTTATGCCCATGGATTGCCCTAGATCAGAGTTCATCAAGACTTGCCCTGGAGAGCAACTCCAACCCTTATCAAACACATGTGAGCAAGCTAATCAAGGTCTTCAGGATCACTAGAAAATCACAGGTAGGTGAGTTTGATCAGGGTCTGAGCTAAACTCTGCAGGGCAGTGGCCATCTAGGACCGGATTTAAGGAGCCCTGCCCTAGATTGACTGGTCTGCAGCAACAGGTCATCGGGTGTCAATCATTTACAGTTATTTTTGGATGTCATCTCTCACCTTCCCTTACAAAATTGCTTTTTTCAAGTGTGCTATTAGTATACTTCTTTTAAAATTAAAATAAGAGAGTATATTTTCAGTCTACTTTTTATATACTTCTCAGAAATATACATGAAATTGCACTTAAGTGTACTTGACTTAAAGTTGTAATCAAAATTATTCAACCCCCATTGCAAATCAGGTTTATTGGCAAAATGTACTGACTTTCAGCTGTTTGCGATTAACAAATCAAACAAGTAATTGAAATAGCTCAATACAACAAATGTTTCAAGTGGTTTCCCCAAATTCAACTGAAAATGCAACTTTTAATGACTTCTGCAGTCTCAAAATTATTAAACCCCTGAATAGAAATCCCTCACAACAGCACAAATCTGCGAAACAGGTGTTGTCTCAAGGACACCGGATGCAACTAAGGCTTCATTAGTTGCACCAAGTGTGCTTGAGCTAGAACACATGAAATATCAGGACTGGCTAGGTTTTTTGAATGTCACGTTTGACTGTATGTTAGAAATATGGCTAAGACAAAAGAATGGTCCAAAAAGTTAAGAGAAGATATCATCACCCTTCACAAACAAGGAACAAAAAGATAGCGAAAGCACTAAATGTTCCTAGAGACACCGTTGGAAGCATAGTTCGCATGTTCACAGTTAAAGTAACAGTGGTGACACTAACTGGACGGGGCAGAAAAAGGCAGCTATCAATGACTGCAACAAGATTTCTGAGAGGCCAGGTTCGGAAAAACCCATTAATGACTGCAAAAGACCTGCAGCAAGACATGGTGGCAAAAGGCACTGAGGTTTCAGCTGCACAGTAAGGCGCGTACTAAACGCATGCCAGAAATCCAAGACGTACACCACTACTGACCCAAAAGCACAAAAAAGGTTGGCTCCAATTTGCTCAAAATCATATAAATAAGCCACAGAAGTTTGGGGATTGTGTTCTGTGGAGCGATGAAACGGCGATGGAAATTTTCAGCCCTATGGATCTGCGGTATGTCTGGAGGAAGAAGAATGAAGCATATGCTGAAAAGAACCCTCTGCCTACAGTTAAGCATGGTGGGGCTCGGTGATGCTCTGCGGCTGCTTTGCATCCACTGGAAACCTGCAGCGTGTGGAATGCAAGATGGATTCATTGAAGTATCAGGAAATCCTAGGAGAAAACATCATGCCGTCAGTGAGGAAGCAGAAGCTTGGGCGTCATTGGACCTGATCCCAAGCATACCTCAAATTCCACCAAGGCTTGCTTGCAGAAGAAGTCCTGGAAGATTCAACAATCCAGAAGATCCATCACAGTCATCTGACTTGAACCCCATAGAAAATCTCTGGTGGTATTTGAAGGCGGCGGTTGCAGCACGCAAACCCAAGAATATTACTGAACTGGAGGCCATTGCTCATGAGGAATGGGCTAAGATTCCTCAGAAACGCTGCCAGAAGCTGGTGTCTGGTTATACATTTTGTTTGCAGCAGGTCATAACTGCAAAAGGGTGTTCTACTAAGTACTAAAGATGCTTGCCATGAAGGGGCTGAATAATTTTGAGACTGCAGAAGTCATTAAAAGTTGTTTTTTCACTTAAATTTGGGGAAATCACTTGAAACATTTGTTGTGTTGAGCTATTTCAATTCCTTTTTTTTTATTTGATCATTGCAAACAGCTGAAAGTCTGTAGATTTTGCCAATAAACCTGATTTGCAATGGGGGTTGAATAATTTCGATTAAAACTGTATACTGACAGAAAAAATCTAAGCATATTTGGCCTATCAGAGTACTCAATCTTTTCATTGAGATATACTTAAAAGTATAATAAGTATTCTAAGTTTACTTGGCATGTAGTTGTGTTTAATATTTGGAATGAGTCGCCTATTAAATACTTTTTTCACATATTTTTATATACTGTCTTAAGGGAAAATATTGATTTATAAAGAAAACGGATATGTTCCTGAATTTTTGTGTAGGCTAGTCCACTGGTAGTGTACATAGGAATTGACTTCAAATCTACTTTACTCTTTCCCTGCCATTGACTGAATTTTCCAGCTATCCATGTTTTCACTGTTATACGGTAGGTGGTGCTATTACGCATCTTTTTAAAGAGATTCTTAAGGATTATACTAAAATAAACAGTTAGTCTAATAAATTCTGATCTTCAGAAGAATATCTCAGTTTTTTCATAAGGAGTTTAACTTTACACATGCAACACTTTGATTAATGGTTGTCTGTGAGACTCTGTTATTGGTAATCAATGGTAAAACAAGCCAATTATCGTACTGATATCGTCAAAGCCATCTGCCATCAGCGATATCTCTGACTATCGTCGATAAACGATACTATCGTCACAACCCTAAAAGTGTCCATTGAATGCACACTCTAGAATCTCAGTGGAAGTAATAGGTCATCCAGGTACTTTTCGTCTACTGTTTTTCTTATACTATGTATTTGGACATAATACTCTGTTGGCATACTGTTTTTTGTATACTATATAGTTAGGAAGTATTTGATTTCAGACACCTCAGATGGGTGTATCAGGTAAGAGGACATCCAAAATGTGCAGTGTTGGGGGTACTCCAGGATCAGAGTTGGGAACCACTGCGTGAGAGCACTGTCTTCAGCATAGCCAAAATGGATGTTTGCCACAACTGAGGCCACCCATTGCTGCAGGTGGTTCTCTCTGAACAGCTAGGTAGGTCCTTTGGGGATAGATGCACTGTTTAAAAATGCCTGGAAGAATAGTTGTAAGCCTTAATATCCCTGGTGCTTGGGCCACCACAAGGTCTGCTTGTGGCTCCCAGATGGCCAAAGAAACATTAGGTGGGTTCAACATGCGGCGCTGCACTCAACAATCAGTGTCTGACTTGCAACACTGCATGGTGGTTCGAAGTTTTGTGCGATGCCACATCACTGTGCCGCATACCGTCAAAGTACCACAAGCTGTAGTACCACAACACTGCAGTTTTACAATTGGCTGGATTTACTGATGAGAGGAAGAAAATATTCCTTTTTCCCAAGAAAATATTTTAGGGCCTCCCTTCACATTTAATGATATTATTGCTCTTGTAAGCTTGCAGCAAGGATGACAGAATATGTTGTTTTCAAGCAAACGGTATGTTTACTATAACCAAATATGTTTATGCACAAATAATAGCCTATAATATTGAAAATACAATAACAAAAACATCAGTAGGCCCTTTGTAATTTAAAAACATAAGCCTAGGAGTAGCCTATAAATTGGCCCTATTTGAAATGCAATAACAAAAATATTCACACTGGTGTGTAGGTAAAAAAAGAAAAGAAAAAGTATATATAGGCTATTACTAAATGACTGCTGTCTGGGACCTCAATACTTCTGTGTCATGTCACTTCAGTATGTTATTTGTGAGGCTTTATCAATGTGAGGCTTTATTTTTGACGCTTTTGGCGCTATAGCGAGCAATAATAAACTTGCGTTTATTAACAGAATAATGCGTCTTTCGGAAGAACATTGTAGCCGGAACTACTTCTCTCTGTGTACGTCTATGACGAGTCACGCAGGTACTGGGCTACTCCGCAGCGGCAGCGATCCGAACCAGGGTAAAATAGTCCCAATGTAAACACTTATTATAGGTGTACCATAGTGGTTCAGGATAAGACAAAAACACGGATTGGAAAATGGATTCATGATGAACTCGCTCATTATATACATTTTGTAAATTTTGAACAGAAAAAAAGTTAAGGACTTTTATTTAATGCTCATTGCTCAAAACTATTCAAAATACGACACGACCCCCCACAGAGCTCGCTGAGGCCCCCTTGTGGGCTGCGACCCCCCTGTTGGGAACCGATGCACTACATGAATTAGAAAGTTTCTGACTCCTTCCCCGACTGCGACAAAATCTCACAGATTGGTAAAAATCCAGCCGAAGTCAACACACCTATTGGTTTACTGTCCTTGTACATCTGGTTCCTGGTTGCGTTGGGGAATCTTCTCTCTCAATCGGAGGGCCAGTCCCTGACATGGAAGACAGGGTTTATTCTGGCAATTTGTTGTGACAGTTGATGAGGTTCTGAGATTACAAGAAACACCTCTTTCAGTAGCCTTTTCTATAGGGTTTGATGTTTGTTTTGATGCTTTAATGCCTTTTGTGTTGGTTTTGATGTCTGCTTTGTGCAAAGAACTGGTGTTAACTTGTATTTGTCTTTTTGCTTTAGCCCTGATGGTACTGAAAGAAGAAAGTCAAGAACTGATGGAAGAAAAAGATCAGTATGAGAAACATTATGATTTCATGACTGGAGAAAAATCCACACAGACTGAAAAGACTTCCTCGCGAAAAAGAGCTCAAAAGACTGACACTAACAGTTGTTTTACCTGCCGTCAGTGTGGAAAGAGTTTCAATCAAAAACAAAACCTTGAAGTCCACTTAAGAGTTCACACAGGAGAGAAGCCTTTCAGCTGCCAACAGTGTGGAAAACGTTTCACTCAAAAAGGAAACCTTAAAAGCCACTTAAGAATTCACACTGGAGAGAAGCCTTACACCTGCCAACAGTGTGGAAAGAGCTTCACAGCAGAACCAAACCTTAGGTATCACATGAACATTCACAATGGCGTGAAGCCGTTCACATGTGATCAGTGTGGAAAGAGTTTTACACGTAAAGTAACCCTTAATTACCACATGAGGATTCACTCAAGAGAGAACATTTTAATATGTCATCATTGTGGAAAGACATTCAGTCATAAAGTAAGCCTCAAGACTCACATGAGACTTCACACTGGAGAGAAGCCTTACACATGCCTTCATTGCGGAATGAGTTTTACATATAAAGCATCACTTGATTCCCACATGGGAAGTCACACTGGACAGAGCGCCTTTCCCTGCAAAGTGTGTGGGAAGAGCTTCTCACTAAAAGGAAATCTTAAGACTCACATGAGAACTCACACTGGAGAGAAGCCGTTCGTATGTGTTCAGTGTGGAAAATGTTTCACACGTAAAGGAAACCTTATTTGCCACATGAAGATTCACTCAAGAGAAGACTGTTATATATGTCATCAGTGTGGGAAGAGTTTCCCAGACATGAAATGCCTTAACAGGCATGTGATAATTCACTCTGGAGAGAAGCCTTTCAAATGCCAAGAGTGTGGAAGGGGTTTCAAATTCAATAAAAATCTTAAGGCTCATATGAGAATTCACAGCAGAGAGAAGCCTTTTAAATGCCCTTCCTGTGAAAAGAGTTTCAGTCATAAAGTAAGCCTTAAGACTCACATGAGACTTCACACTGGAGAGAAGCCTTACACATGCCCTCAGTGTGGAAAGAGTTTCACATATACAGCAACACTTAATGCCCATGTGAGAAGTCACACTGGAGAGAGGCCGTTCATATGTGGTCAGTGTGGAAAGAGTTTCACACGTAAAGGAAACCTTAATTACCATGTGAGGATTCACTCGAGAGAAAACTGTTTAATATGTCAGCAGTGTGGAATGAATTTTACAGACAGGAATCACCTTAAGAATCATGTAATGATTCACACAGGAGAAAAGCCTTTTATGTGCCATCACTGTGGAAAGAGTTGCACAAACAAAGCAAATCTTGAGGTTCACATAAGAGTTCACACTGGAGAGAAGCCTTTCACCTGCCCTCAGTGTGGGAAGAGTTTCACACTTAAAGGAAACCTTAAAACTCACATAAGAGTTCACACTGGAGAGAAGCCTTTCACGTGTCTTGAGTGTGAAAAGAGTTTCACATATCAAAAAGACCTGAAACGTCATTTGCAAACTCATTCCGGAAAAAAATTGCAGTGTTCTGAGTGTGGTAAGACATTTGGAAAAAGTAGCAATTTCAAAAATCACCTGCTCATTCACTCTGGAGGAAGGCGATTTAGTTGTGAACAGTGTAATAAAAGGTTTCTTTTGCCATCACACTTACAGATACACCTAAAAAGTCATGCGGATGTGAGACCCTATTTGTGTTCCTTGTGTGGAAAGAGTTTTAAATGGCTCAGCAATTTAAAATGGCACCAGAGAATACGTGTCTGTGAAATTAAGTCAATGTTCACCCCGCAGCAGAATGTGGGGCAAATCTGTGGGGCAAAACCACTTTCATGATCATCTGCATCCTTCACCTCTTGAGGCCTTTTATTTTCTTTTGTAATGTACATATGAACTTTTTGCAGCCACACTTCACAATCTCTTTTGCTATAGTTATAAAATATTGTGTGGTTACGGTAGACACCCTCTAATTGAGACGTCGCTCCATTCTATATTTTGATATCAGAATCAAAATATTAAACTTCTTTCTAGCTGTGAATTGCCACAATATAAAGGAAAGACTGTAAACGAAAGAACATAAACTGAATGAAAATAATGAACATTGAACTGCATTATTTGATTTATTTTAAGTGAGAGAATGCACAGGTAAACGTGTTGTCATCCTGAAATTTAACATGGATATTGTTGGAGCTCATCTGGTGACACTAGAAGCTGGTTCCAGCTGTGGGTAAATATTCTCTCACTGCCGATCCTAGGTGTTTCTTAGCTTATTAATTAGTCAAAGTTTATTTCATTTACATAATACACAAAGTATGCATCAGATTTTATGCAAATGCTTAGCGTATCTGTACAGCCGAACTTGTAGTTTTTTAAAGTATACTCCATTTGATAGCATGCACGAACACAGGCAGTAAACACATGCACACTAAAAATGTTATCCTTTTTCACTGTCTGTGCAGTTTCTCTTTAGAACTTAAAAGTGATAAAATGTATTTGTACTTGTTTAAACTAGTGCTCATCAACGTAGGCATCTATTGCATCTCCAAGAGTCTGTTAACTAACAGTCAAACCGTAAAAGAATGGTCGAACTGCCGAGCAACAAATGTAAAATTAAAGTAAAATATCCAAAATAAATTTTCTGAAATTTTCATTAAATAGTTTAAAGAAAAACACAATTTTACAAGTATTTCCTGAATTATTATGATCAAACACTTTCACTGTAAAATGCTAATATCTTACAGTTAACTGTTAGCTAGCAATAGCACGCATGCATGCTAATGTATATAGACATCACTGTGTTAGTGTCTACATGGTTACTGCCTTTAAATAAAGCAACATACAGCATATTGTCAATGTTTTCTGGCCCATCCTGGGCTGAAGCACTGACTCTACTCTTCAATACTATAAAAAAAAGTTGCTCCCTTACATTTTTAAGTACAATCAACTTGGATGTTTAAGTAATTTCAACTTAAATTACGGTAAACTGACTTAAAAACAGTAGTTGAATCTTGTATCACATAAATAAAAGTTGAAAATTGCTCAACTTATTCTGATGAGTTAAAGCAATGTAAAAGCATATGTTGTCATAACTTATTTATCATATATTTTTTAAAGTGCACAATGGTGACCAACAAAACCCAGACAACAGACACCCTTTAAATCCCAGCAGAACATTAAACAAGGACAGATCTCTCAAAATCTAAGCGTCTTCACTTATTACAATCTAGTTTGACTCTTTCACACAAAAGTTCTTATTGAGAATTAACAAAGGTTTAGATGCTGATGTTTTATTGAAAATAATAAAGTTTGAAGTCACCATTATTGTGGTAAGTGTCTGCTTTAGTTGGATTCTTGACCAAGCAGCAACCTTCTGGTCTCTCTTGAATCGAACACGGAAGTGTTCATCTCCAATTCATCGACTGGCCGCTAGAGACAGGCTCCAAAAGAGAGTCAATCCCATAGAACCCCATGTTAAAATGCCCAACTTTATAGCAGAAAAAAATATGTTCACAACCTGGTACAAAAAGTGGTTTTGGTCTATATAGCTAATTTCGCCCTTCATGACAACTGTGAGGGGGTGAATTTTTTCATAACTCATCCGTTTATATTATATTAAGCCTTAACCTTTTTGCACGTAAGATCACATTGGTGTGATCAGTCTTGGCTGGTCCCTGGGGTGTACGATCACATCGGTGTGATTGGAATGGTCAGTGCATCACGTGATCAACTGCTAAATTCAAACGTGCTTTCGCGCGTTGGCTAGTGCTGAGCAAGAGACGGATGCGCTCAGCGCTGTCATATATCACAACTATTCAGTGTTTTGAAACCCATAATGTTTATTTTAGGTTTTTATGTAACACTCTACGCCGTCATGGATTAAAATCCTGCAGCGCACGCAAGGTCCCCCTGCTCAAGCCAGCTCATGTCCAGGCCCGTCTGAAGTTTGCCAATGACCATCTGGATGATCCAGAGGAGGAATGGGAGAAGGTCATGTGGTCTGATGAGACAAAAATAGAGCTTTTTGGTCTAAACTCCACTCGCCGTGTTTGGAGGAAGAAGAAGGATGAGTACAACCCCAAGAACACCATCCCAACCGTGAAGCATGGAGGTGGAAACATCATTCTTTGGGGATGCTTTTCTGCAAAGGGGACAGGACGACTGCACCGTATTGAGGGGAGGATGGATGGGGCCATGTATCGTGAGATCTTGGCCAACAACCTCCTTCCCTCAGCAAGAGCATTGAACAGGGTGTCTGCAGGGTTTAGTCAGTCAAATTTAAGACTTTTTATGACCTTTTTATGACCATTTTGATTTAAATTTATGACCTACACGAATTACGAAAAATAACTTCCTTTCAAAAGTCTTTTTTTTTATTGACTTTCATTAAAAGTAACAAGTTTCATTATTTAAAGTTTCCATTTTCTTAAGAGTAACAAACTGAGGGCTCCCTTTTCCTAAGTATCAATAACACAGGAACAACACTTAACAATTATCATGATAATATATCAGTCAATATCGATAATTATCACGATAAATGTCAAATCTTAATTTCTCTCAAGTTTAAAGGCAGATTTTTGCTCCTAACTGAAAGTTGTAGAAATCAGAGCGTTAATTGTGGTTTTAAACTACTCTTTATTGTCAGAACATATCATGCCAAACAGGTGAACATTTCACAAATCTGAGGTAGAACATTCAAACATTTGTCATTTGTCCTTAACAAAATAAATATCTTTATTGGAAAATAATTTTTTTAGTTTCTGCATGTGCTAATGGGGGATATTGTTTCAAGTCTTGAAACAGGTTTGTGTTGCCTGACTTTGATGGCACGTATCTTCATGAAATGTATGAAAAACAGTGGTAGCCTAAATGCATTAAATTCTGTAATTATATTCCATTAGTCCTTTAATACATTGTCTACATTAATAATATAATACAATTCAATATGTATATCCCACATTTCACGGTGCAGTTAATAATACTAGGCTAACGTTACAGTAAATCCATGGTAAATTATGGGAATTTGTAGACGGAAAAGCCTTCTGACTGTATCGTTGCGCACAGTGTTTCTCCTGTTTGTCAGCGCCGTTTCATCTGCTTTTAAACTTGTTTAGATCACGGAGACATTTGTGTTCTTCGCTGAATTCAAGCGATTCTCACTGGATCTCGTGACCGAGGCCGATCAGAGTAAACGCGCTGCGCTGCCATTTGGATTTTGAGCCGAGCTGATAAATGGTCCTTGTGGCACGCGGTTCAAATGAGTTTCATTCCACTTTTGGCGCATAAACATTATCGAACTCTTTATATCGTTTTATCGAGAAAAAAATTATATCGCGATAATAATATCGTTATCGTTTAATGCCCAGCCATAATTTCAGTTAAACTAAGCAGTGACTCAACGACATATACAGTAATAAGCTGAGGAGATTCGTGCGAGTTAGGAGTTCCAATGAATGAACGAGCATATCAATTTAAGACGTGGCTAAATGTAATTTATGACCTTGTATGGAAAATCCGGACGTTTTTATGACTTTTTATGGCCTAAAATTTGTATTATTAAATTTAAGACGTTTTACGACATTTTATGAGTCCGTGGAAACCCTGATTGAAGATTCCAGCATGACAACGACCCGAAACACACAGCCAGGGCAACTAAGGAGTTGCTCCGTAAGAAGCATCTCAAGGTCCTGGAGTGGCCTAGCCAGTCTCCAGACCTGAACCCAATCTTTGGAGGGAGCTGAAAGTCCGTATTGCCCAGCGACAGCCCCGAAACCTGAAGGATCTGGAGAAGGTCTGTATGGAGGAATGGGCCAAAATCCCTGCTGCAGTGTGTGCAAACCTGGTCAAGAACTACAGGAAACGTATGATCTCTGGTTTCTGTACCAAATATTAATAGATAGCCTTCTTTTTTATCCCCATTATAATCTCTGTTGTCAGCGTTTCTTTGTCTGGACACAAACACTGTACACACGCTTATACACATTAATGCAGACTTGCTGCAGCCTAGGGGCCCCGGATTGGCCAGGCTATATATCTTTTTCACGTGTGCAGGGGCCCCGGATTGGCCAGACTATATATATTTTTTATGTACTTCAGCGCGAACAAAAAAAGACTCATTGGCCCATAAGAAACATAAAAAAAAAAAAGCAGGTGATTGGATAGAGGTGACATTTAGGTAACATCTGTCCAATCAGCTACTGTTCAATTCATGTCAATCGTTTTCATTTTCGTCACTGCTATTGCTAGACGGCATAGCAGCAAAATGCCCGAAAGAACATACGATAGTGGAGCACAAAAACGAAAAATACAAAGGTTGAAAGAACAACGTGACCAAGATACACTGAGGAAAATCCCTAAATTGACTGGATACTTCAAGGTAGGGGGTGTGTGATATCACAATTTGTAATTGTGGACGATTTAAATGTCTCCACGATCTGCTTCTGTAGTATTATCGTTCAGTTCTGGCGCCTCCGTCTTAACATACTGTTCAACAGCCGTGGCTCGTCTCTCTGGGGAGATGACTTTCACACAAGTCTAAAATATTCATCCAAACATAGACCTCTATATACACTGAATAAATAAAAAATATATAAATATGTTATATAAATATTTTCTGATTTTCTAGACTATTTTAAGTCATAAAGTGAGCAGGATATATTCAGATTTAGCGCATGGATTCAGCAGGCATATTCATGAAATGAGCCCTCCCTAGCTCAACAGCATCTTTTTCCCAACGTAAATCTGTGGTGAAAAATGGAAATGCAGTGAGCTCTCATAAATAAACTGGCTGCCCCGTTTATTTTCACGTGATGTTACCTCACGTAGGCTAAACCTCGCTATGTGGAGTAGTGTATCAAATTAATGAGAGTATAAACCCTTAAAAACCCATGCTCATGTGAATAGCTTTTATATACAGTAGTTCTGTTGTGTTTGTTTTATGTTTGTTCTGAGATTAGACATGACTTTTTTCCTCACTGGAACTCTTGTGATATCCTAAACAACATTCGGATGCAATAAATACTACATTAAGACAATTCTAAGATGACATTCTATGTGTTAGTTGTGTGTACTAAAGTCTGTCAATCATAATGAGAGCGCCTCCCTTGGGCTGAATAATGCAAGGACAATAGAATTCTGCCAAAAGTGTGTCTGATGTGTTCTGCCATTAGAATATAAAGCTTACAAAATGTTTAACATTAAACTAGCGCTAAGACCCAGAATCTGCCCAACCTAACTTTATGGTCAGGAGCCGCTACTGCTGTACATACATTCACATCACATGTTAATCACATGTACATTCACAAAAGTTCATTATTTGCATGTGCTTTAAAGCCTAAATGACATGCCTTGCTTTTTAAATTTATATTTTGTTACCTTGTAAGTCTCTGTTTTTAAAATAGGGAAATAAGTGTGATTGTACTGCTCAGTCACTTGCAAAATAGTAAAACCAACATGAAAAAGAATCGTGATAAAATTGTGAATCACGATTTTCCTAAAATAAAATTGTGAAAATCGTGATATTTTTGCCCTATAGCCCACCCACTCCTACTTCAAGGCTGCTGAATCTTCATCGAGTAGAAGCCAAGATCCACTGCCAGCTAGCTTTGGCTAACATCGGTGTTGTGGTTGAAACATCTGCAGCGGGATCCTTAGCTGTTGCAGCAGCTAGCTCATCATGTCATTGGTAATATTTAAGGGAATTTGGGGGAGTTATTACACAATGACACGCATATTATACGGGTTGGTTTTTAAGGCTGGTCCTATTTTTTTCACGTTACCCGTGATAGATGTAAAGACACCAATCAAAATGACCGCCGTGACGATACCGCAGCCTCACTACCATCTCACTCAGACAGGGAGTCTGAGACAGAGGGACCGAGTCAGACACTTCAGCCACCCGAAGTGTCATGCTGCAGACACAGTTCACCTGCTCGTGGGTCAGCTCGGATCCTGCATGTTGGGATAACATTTATGAAGACATGAGGGCATAATGGATTAAAATAGGACCTGAAAGTTGCCAGAACAAAGATGCAGATGTTGCTGCCTCAGAAAGACAACATACACACCAAAAGAGGTACTTTTCCAAAACCATGTTTAAAAGGAAACTGGCAAATGGTGAAACTCAGCCAAGAGAAAGGCTGCTTTATTTCCCCTCAAAAGGCTCTGTGTTTTGTTGTGCATGTAAATTAAGTGGGGACAGTGACATGCGGTCTGCACTGACATCAGGCCATAGTGACTGGAAAAACGCAGAGTTTTTAGCAGAGCGAGGACTACCGTTTAGGGGACACAGTGAAGTTTTTGGGCAAACGGATAATGGGAACTTTATGGGTGTGCTGGCAACATGTCTGGTGTTTACAGTGGCCTACAAGCACGCATTAAACAGGTAAACCTATTAATCGAGTGGGTACTGTGCGCTGCACACACACTTAATTTAGTGGGAGTTAATAGTGTTAACAGAGGATGTTTTTTATTTAGTAAAAAATTTTTTTTATTTTTCCTCCAAATCCACATCCCGTTGGCAGACAATTACAGCGGGTTTACAGCCAAATGACAACCAGAGGATCGAGACTTTGAAAAGTCTTTCAGACACTAGATGGTCAACTCACGTGCAAGCAACAAAAGCACTGCACCAGAATTGCACCAAAATTACACCAGAATCCAGGAGTCGCTTCAAAAGATCAGTAATGACACAAACCAATGTCTTACTGCAAGGGATGAAGTCAGGACACTGTATTTGAAGATGGACAAACTAGAGAATGCCATTTTGTGTAATTTGTACTGTTGTAGTGTACACATTATGTGTAGACTAGTACTGCTTTACAGGCAGTTGACCTGGATTTATGTAATGCTGTTAATTTGGTCAGCTCGTTGAGGGATTATGTAGCCAGGCAGTCTGTGAGAAGATTTTAACAAGTTTGTGTAATGTTTGGCAGTACTGTTATATATTTAACTGCATTACCCAAGAGGCCAAGGGTGTTATCGGAAGTGGAAAAGAAATAAAAGAAAATGTCGAGCTGATGGTCGACACACACTGCACGTTATATCTGAGTTGTGTTTATTATTATACATTGATCACAGAGTGAAAGTACAAACAGTACATGGTATCAGAGAAAATAACGAACTCACACAGACGAGAAGATGGACTCCGCCGGTGTTCCGATGCCCAGGATGGACTGGGATTCCCTTGACTTGCCTGACGCATGGAGGAGATTCCGACAACACGCGAAACTGATGTTCAAAGGCCTGCTCCATGAAAAACCGGAGGAGGAACATTGCAGCTATCTCCTGTTGTGGGTAGGGGAGAAAGGCAGAGGCATTTACAACACCTGGACACTGACTGCTGAGAACGCAAAGGTTTTAGGCACATACTACGACAGATTCGAACCATATGTAATGCCGAATTAGAACCACATCTTCGCACGGTACAAATTCCACGAGAAAGTACAAGCAGAAGGTGAGAGTTTTGACAATTTCGTCACAGAACTAAAATTGTTAGTTAAAGACTGCGGATATGCCAATACAGACGAGATGGTAAGAGACATGGATAGTCTTCTCCATGAATTCCGCAAAAGTGAAGGACAAATTGCTAAACTACGGACCAGATTTAACCCTTGATAGAGCCATAGACATTGCACAATCTCACGAAATAGCACAGGGACAGCTAAAATCTATGGCCGGACAACACATTACAACTCATACCCAACAGGTTGTGCATGCCGTGTTCAAACAAGGCAATAAACAGAACTGTATAAAAACTGCCATCAGAGCCGAACGAGACAGCATGAGATCTGCAACATGCGGACGATACGCGCAGGTGCACAGAGACAAGGAAAAATGCCCAGCCATGGGTAGACAAGAAGTGTGCAAGAAGTGTGGGAAACCAAACCATTTCGCGTAGGCTTGTAAATCGCAACAAATGTGGAAACAAAAAAACTTGCATGCCGTGAATAACGACACCGACCAAGCTTACGAACCACCTTAGGAATTCTTCATCGACATGATAACAAAAGAGCACAGCAATGTGATAAATGAACAGGCTTTTGCCGAAATTGAAGTAGGTTTAAAGCTACAGAAGATGAAATTTAAATTGGACTCTAGGGCACAAGTAAATATAATACCAGAAAATAAAATAAGAGATGTTACCGTTGTCAGCCAACTAAACCCAGCAACACGTAGGTTGTCAGGATATGGCGGAGAACCCTTATCCATAAGAGGAACATGCAGGCTGCAATGCAAGCACAAAGAGACCAAAGCCATGCAAGAATTCTACGTCGTTGACACTCAAGCACCGCCTATCCTAGGACTAGGCATCCTAGGCATGTCTGGAAATGGATCTAATAAAACTGGTCCTCTCCGTGCAAACCGACACCAGACAAAGTGATGATCTGCTGAGCGAATTTGCTGACGTTTTTGAAGGAATTGGGGAATTCCCAGGCGAGTTTAAAATACACATAGACCCCGCTGCAGTCCCAGTAGTATATCCCCCACAGAAAATTCCATTCACACTACTCGGACGTCTAAAGGAGTTATATAGAATGGAGCGTCAAGGAATCATCTCAAAGGTAACCGAGCCAACAGATTAGGTCAACGCTTTAGTTGTAGTGGAAAAACCCTGCACTGGGGCGCTTCGCATATGCCTCGACCCGCGCAACCTAGACAAGGTGATCAAAAGGCCGCATTATCCATTACCAACCCTGGATGACGTGATCTCCAGACTCTCAGGCGCAAGATACTTTAGTGTATTAGACACCAGATCAGGATACTGGGCCATTAAACTGACAGAGGAATCATCTAAGCTCAACACGGTGGTCGGACGGTACCGTTTTCTCCATCTGCCATTCGGAATAATCTCTGCACAGGATGATTTCCAAAGGAAAATCGACAAGACGTACGAAGGACTGCCCGGAGTAGCGGCAATTGTGGATGACATCCTAGTGTGCGGTCGCACAAAAGACGAACACGATAAAAACCTGTGTGCAATGCTGGAAAGAACGAGGGCGAGAGGTTTCCGTTTGAATCCTGAAAAAAGCACAATTTGCGTGTCTGAGGTCTGTTACTTTGGACACAGACTCACACATGACGGCATCAAACCAGACCGAGAAAAAATCAAAGACATAAAGGAAATGGAACCGCCACAAAACAAATCCGAACTGGAAACCATGCTGGGCATGGTCAATTACCTGTCCAGATTCGCCCCGAGACTGGCAGAGATAAACAGACCACTGCGACAGATGCTGAAGCAGGGCAATGAATTTACATGGGACGAGACTCACAACGCTGCGGCTACAGGTTGACGCTTCTAAAAATGGTTTGGGTGCGGTACTTCTACAAAAGGAAAAACCAATTGCATACGCATCCAAATCGCTCACAGACACGGAACAGAATTATGCGCAAATCGAAAAAGAACTGTATGCCGTTCTGTTTGGGTACAAGCGAATTCACCAGTATGTATACGGGAGAGCATTCATTGTGGAATCGGACCACAAACCATTAGAGTCCATATAAAAGAAACCGCTATCTGCTGCCCCTCTACGTCTACAGCGACAGAAATACGACTTCACCATGGTCCACAAACCAGGTAAAGAAATACTCGTTGCTGATACATTGTCCAGAAAATCTGTGGCCTACCATGACACATCACTAAATGAAGGAATGGAAGCACAGGTCCACACTGTAATCAGCAACTTACCTGTAACGGATGTAGTGTAACGACAAATTATATATTTTTTCCGAAGTGTTGACAACTTAGTGTTAACTAATAATTGTTGCAAACTGGTACTGCCAACAAAATATTAGTGCATTCCTGGAACTGGGCGTCGTTACACTACATCCTTATGCATCGCTTTCTGACAGGACTTTCAATTGAGAAATATTTCCAAATTAAGAGCATTTTTGACTAAGGGTGAGTTGGAGATGATCATTCATGCGTTCATTTCCTCTCGTTTAGATTACTGCAACAGTCTTTTTACCTGTTTGAGTAAGAAGGAGCTTTATCGTCTCCAGGCTGTTCAGAACTCTGCTGCAAGGCTTTTAACTCACATTAAGAAAAGAACACACGTCACACCTGTTTTAGCAGCACTCCAGTACAGAATTCAATTTAAAATCCTGGTCCTTACTTTCAGAGCCCTGCATGGTCAAGTTCCTACCTACATCACTGATTTGATACAGCTTCACACTCCCACCCGGAGTCTCAGGTCATTAGATCAGAGGCTATTAGTGGTTCCCTGCACTCATTTTAAAACTAGAAGGGACCAATCATTCCAGGCAGTGGCTCCTAGGCTGTGGAATGCTTTGCCTCTCTTTCTGCGTTGTGCGAACTCTGTTGATTCTTTCAAAACGAAACTGAAGACTCTGTTCTTCAAGCAGGCTTTTAGTTAGTCAAGGTTTTTTTTATGGTTGTTTGTTATGTTTTCTATTTTCTATTTATTCTTGTATTTTGAAATTGTTACTGTATTATATTTTATTGTGAAGCACTTTGTGATTTTCATCTGTGAAAAGTGCTATATAAATACATTTTACTTACTTACTTACTTTTACGTGCTTTTCCCTAATCACTGAAGTGACCTCGACGTCCAGGTTAGCGGTAGCATAAGCCGTCAGTCAAGTGTTATTTAAATAAACTCCTGATGTACTTACAAACTTTCCAATGCCTCGTTTTATGAGTACAGAACTTATTTGTACCACTGTATAAGTTTGGTACCATTCTGGGCATTATTAGTGGGGTAATTTACGAGATACAACCTTGGTTCCATTAGCGCCTGCACTAAGCCATTCAGCTGATATCTCTAAATCTCTAACTTTAATAATGTTCAACCAAGGGAAAAAAGGCTTCTGGGGGGGGGGGGGGTGTTTGGCTCGAGGTCATGGTGCAAAGGACCCTAGGTTGATTTTACTCCGAACCATCCCTTTATCAAGGATACGCACTTTGACATAACGAGGAAAACTGCACTTGTCAACTCCATCTGCAAGTGCCAAAGTATCTCCTGCTAAGGTACTCCATACAACTCTCCTGATTCGTTTTGACTGCCAAGATGTAGGTGGAAATTTTCCATTTGTGCATGTGTTGACCACCTGTGTTCACATGTGTTATCAAATGGAGGATACTTAAAGTTCTGCAATTCTGCTCTCTCTGGTCACATTATGTTTATTTATATAGCACTTTATACAGTAGATTGTTTAAAAGCACGCAGCTTTACAGTATTTAATATGAAAAACCAGTGTCAGTGTCTCTTTCAATTAGAACGTCCAACTTTGAGGGACTGAACATTATGTGGCAGGATAAGTGATTTTGCCCTCCTATTGGCCCTGATTAAGTGTGGCTTTGACAGACCAATGAGGTGGAAGCGGCCACAATATTTAAGGACCCTTATTTTGACGGGTGTATGGGTCCTTGTTAGTCTGGGTTCTTCCTTTCCTGGCATTTTCGTTTCCATTCTCGTTTCTTCTAAGTTTAGTTAGAGCGGGTCTGGTGGTGCTGGCACTGTGGCAAGTTTGTGGCGGAGTTCGCTTTCAGCAGTAACAACACGTTAGCAGGTGTGTGAATGCTGCCCGGTAGACAGAGCCGCAGCACCTGTTGTGAGTAACCATACACCTTTGCGTTTGGTGGTTGTTCTACCTAAACTGAAATGGGGAATGGAACATCACTATCACTAAGCCCTAGCTGTAGACGCTACATGTGACGCCGCTGCTGTTTTGCTTCCAGGCAAAATTTTCTTTGTTTTGTTTGTTTTGCACACGTGCATTTGTGCTGCTGTTTTAGAGCTTGGTTACTTTTGCAGATCGCTTGGACTGCTAGCTTACAAACATTGCGTCCGCCAGGCTTCCTGGTAATGTATTTTATTCTAGTGTTTATTCTCTCTTCATCCCCTGTCCTGTTATTCTGGCGCCATAACATTGTGTCTGTAAACTTTACTTTGGTTCTCTCTTTTTCTTGAACATTCAATCACATTATGAAAAAAAAAGAAGAAAAAAATCTCCAAAACACGTTGGCCACAATTATACCCCTAGAATTTATAGAACCCCTGAAGTATATTCCCATTAATATTTACAATGTATTTTTTTAATTTTTTTTAGCACACCAGATGACTAGGAACATGAAATTGTCTAGCTATGACTTCTAAAAAAAAATAATAAAAAAATAAAATAAAATGGTTTTAAGTCAGTTATTTATATCTTTTGCTGTAGTGTGTCAGTAGGAAATATCAGTTTACATTTCCAAACATTCTTTTTGCAATTAATTGTAATAATCCAGTGAGATTTCTGTATGCACAAGGAGTCTGACAACAGCCGGTATGATCTGATCTCACCATCATCGAGTCCGTCTGTGATTACATGAAGAAACAGAAAAAACTGAGACAGACTAAATCCAGAAGAACTGCGGGAACGTCTCCAAGATGCTTGAAGAAACCTTCCTGCAAAGCTACCTGAAAAACTATGCGCAAGTGTACCTGGACAAAAGCCGTTTTAAACGCAAAGGGTCGTTACACCATATATTGATTTGAATTAGTTAATAGAAGTTAAATCATAAATAAATTCAATTTGTGATTTTATTTTTGAAAGCATTCTCACTTTACAGCATTTTAACAAAGTACCAGTACTTTTCACAGACTTTTCAATAAAATAAACATTTTATTACACTGTTCAAAATTAAATAACCTTCCTCCAGAGTGAATGAGCAGGTGATTATTGAAATTGTTGTAAACCTCTTGCCACACTCAGAACACTGCATTTTATTTCCAGAATGAGTTTGCAAATTACGTTTCAAGTTTCTATGATGAGTGAAACCTTAGGGCATGTGAAAGGCTTCTCTCATGTGAGTCTTAAGACTTCTTTTTTTGTGAGAAGCTCACAGTTCGCAGGTGTAAGGCCAGTGTGACTTCTCATGTAGAAATCAAGCGATGGTTTATATGTGAAACTTTTTTTGCACTTGAGAGCATGTATAAGGCTTCTCTCCAGTGTGAATTATTACATGATTTTTGAGGCGTTTCATGTCTGCAAAACTCTTTCCACACTGCTGACATTTAAAACAGTTCTCTGTTGAGTGAATCCTTGAGTGGTTTTTGAGGGTTTCCTTACGTCTGAAACTCTTTCCACACCGATCACATGTGAACGGCTTCTCTCCAGTGTGAACGTTCATGTGATGCTTAAGGTTTGGTTTTCGTGTGAAGCTCTTCCCACACACTTTGCAGGGAAAAGCGCTCTGTCCAGTGTGATTTCTCATGTGGATATCAAGCGATTCTTTATACGTGAAACTCTTTCCACACTGAGGGCATGTGTAAGGCTTCTCTCCAGTGTGAAGTTTCATGTGGACCTAGAGGTTTATTTTATTACTGAAACTCTTTCCACACTAATGACATTTTAAACAGCTCTCGCTTGAGTGAGTTCCCATATGGCAAGTAAGGGTTACTTTACGTGTAAATCTCTTTCCACACTGATCACATGTGAATGGCTTCACACCATTGTGAATGTTCATGTGATACTTATGGTTTATTTCTGCTGTGAAGCTCTTTCCACACTGTTGGCAGGTGAAGGAGCGCTCTCCAGTGTGAATTTTAATGTGGACTTTAAGGTGTGCTTTTTGAGTGAAACCTTTTCCACACTGTTGGCAGCTGAAAGGCTTCTCTCCAGTGTGAATTCTCATGTGTGCATGAAGGTTTTATTTTTCTTTGAAACTCTTTCCACACTGATGACAGGTGAAACGACTTTTTGATTTGGCAGATTTGGTCTTCGGAGCTCTTTTTCTAGTCTTTTTTGACTGTGTGGATTTTTCTCCAGTCAAGAAGTCATGTTTCTCATAATGAAATTTCTCTTCTATTTTATTCAGTTCTTGACTCTCCTCTGTAAAAGTCATCAGGACTAAAGTGAAAAAAGACAAATACAAGTTAACTCCAGTTTAGTGGGACAAAAAGCAACAGACATCAAAACCAACAACATGTATGCTAGAATCCTAGAATAAACTGCTGCTTCAATGTATATATTATAAGTGATTATAATCAAGGTATTCATCAATATTTTTCCTCTAAATGTCACATGAGTTGAATGACTTCTCTAGGCTTGTGATATTTTTCTTTGTTATAGAAGTTACCAGTGTGATTACTGAAATGTTCTTTTCATGTATTTTCTAATGTCTGTATTTGATATCTGAATGCAGTAACAGTGCTTGCTCATTTAGCCCGGCTTCCAGAAATGAAATATGGAAAGATGTTTTGTTTTGTTTTGTTAAGAAAGGTCTGCAACATGTGTCAATACATACATGTGTTTTTCTAGGGTACCCTGACGACTATAAGTCACAGGGGTCATTGAAGTCTATACTGTAGTTTAAGGGAACCTTTCTCAGTTAAAGCCTTACTTTCCAGTTAGACTAAAGTGTAGCTCTCCTTGAGAGAAAGAACGCATTATCTTGATGTTTTGAGACGACTCTCCTGTTTATAGTTAGAGCCTGGCCAAATCCAACCTTGGAAAAGTTTGTGTCGGTGTGTGTGTTAGTCTTTTTGGTTACAGGTTAAGGAACCACTGGCATTATTGGAGATTGACTGAGTTGTTGTTGTTCTGGACATGCTGGCGCCCAACATCCCAAATCTGCGACCTGAAAGGACACGATGCACTTCAAAATGGCGGTGGGGATTTCCCTAAGGAGTGCTTAGGGAAATCAGGGAGTTGATATAGTCAAGTCAAGTCAAGTCAAGTTTATTTGTATAGCGCTTTTCACAATACAGATTGTATCAAAGCAGCTTCACAGTATTAAATTAAAATAATACAACAAAGTTTGTTTCCAGAGGAATTTATTGATTGATAAAATTAAATTAAATATCCCCAAAATATCCCCAACTGAGCAAGCCAAAGGCAACAGTGGCAAGGAACCGAAAAACTTCATCAAGTGACCTAATGGTGTCCTAAAACTCCATCAGGTGACCTAATGGAGAAAAAAAAAAAACCTTGGGAGAACCCAGGCTCAGTCGGGGGCCAGTTCTCCTCTGGCATTTATGAGCTAGAGGCCGGATTGTAGTTTGAACTGTCGGATTATATGAATGCCTGGCTGAAGAGATGCGACTTTAATCTAGTTTTAAACTGGGAGAGCGAGTCTGAGCAACGAACAGTATCAGGAAGACTATTCCAGAGTTTTGGAGCCAAATGTGAGAATGCTCTCCCTCCTTTGGTGGTTCTGGATATCCTAGGTATGACCAAAAGCCTTGAATTTAGTGATCTTAAAGAGCGCGATGGATTATATGGTGATAAAAGATCCGTTAAATAGACTGGAGCTAAGCCGTTTAGGGCTTTATAGGTCAGTAGCAATACCTTGTAATTAATACGGAACTTTATAGGTAACCAATGCAGTGATGATAAAATCGGTGTTATATGATCATATTTTCTTGATCTAGTAAGAACTCTAGCGGCGGTATTTTGGACTAACTGTAGCTTGTTTATTGAGGATGCAGGACAACCAGCTAGTAAAGCATTACAGTAATCCAGTCTCGAGGTCATGAATGCATGAACTAACTTTTCTGCATCAGAAACTGATAGCATATTACGTAGCTTAGCAATGTTTCTAAGGTGGAAAAATGCTGTTTTTGTAACATATGAAATATGATTTTCAAAAGACAGGTTGCAATCGAGTATAACACCCAGGTCTTTTACTGTAGAGGATAAAGTAACAGGACATCCTATGATGTTAAAGTTGTATTGTGCGAGGTTTTGTGGGCGGTTTTTTGAACCGATAAGTATTACCTCTGTCTTGTCTGGATTTAATAAAAGAAAATTACGGGTCATCCAATCTTTTATATCTTTAACACACTCTGTCAATTTGGAAAATTTTGCGTTTTCATCCGGCCGTGATGAAATATATATTTGAGTGTCATCAGCATAACAATGGAAACTAATTCCATGTTTCCTTATAATATTTCCAAGTGGCATCATATATATTGAAAATAACAGAGGGCCTAATACAGATCCCTGCGGCACTCCATAGTTTACTGGAGTTATGATCGATTTTTCTCCATTTAAATAGACAAAATGGTAGCGGTCAGATAGGTATGATTTGAACCAGCTTAGTGCTTGTCCTTGAACACCAGTATAATTTTGTAGTCGATCTAAGAGTAATGTATGATCTATAGTATCGAACGCAGCACTAAGATCAAGTAAAACTAGTATTGAGATACAGCCTTGGTCAGAAGCTAAAAGTAAATCATTTGTGATTTTAACGAGCGCAGTTTCAGTGCTATGATGCGGTCTGAATCCAGACTGAAACTTTTCATAGATCTCATTTTGTTGCAAGAAAGAGCCCAGTTGAGCGGACACCACTTTTTCTAATATTTTAGACATAAATGGAAGATTTGAAATGGGTCTATAATTTGCTAGATTATTATGATCTAATTGTGGTTTCTTAATGAGAGGTTTTATAACTGCCAGTTTAAATGTTCTTGGAACATGACCTAAAGATAAAGACGAGTTAATAATATTGAGGAGAGGATCTTCCACTACAGGTAACACTTCTTTCAGTAGTTTAGTTGGTATAGGATCTAATAAACATGTTGTTGTTTTAGATGAAGTGATAAGTTTATTTAACTCTTTTTGTTCTATAGTTGTAAAGCACTGTAATTGTTCTTTCGGGGTGATAATTGAAGCTGAATTATAAGGCGCGATTGAAGATTGAACGTTTACAATTGTGGTTCTGATGCTTTCTATTTTCTCAGTGAAGAAGTTCATGAAATCATTACTACTGAACTGTAACGGGATATTTTGTTCGGGTGACGTCTGTTTATTTGTTAGTCTAGCCACGGTGTTAAATAAAAACCTTGGATTGTTTTGGTTGTTTTCTATTAGTTTGCGGAGGTGCTCAGCCCTGGCCGCTTTTAGGGCCTTTTTATAACGTGACATACTGTCTTTCCACGCGATTCTAAAGACCTCTAAATTAGTTTGTTTCCATTTACGCTCTAAAATACGCGTTTCTCTCTTTAAAACATGCGTAGTATTGTTATACCATGGTGCTTTATTTTTCTCTCTGACCTTTTTTAATTTAATAGGTGCAACCACATCCAATGTTCTAGAGAGAATGGTGCTCATAGTGCTAGTTAGTTCTTCTAGTTCATCTGTTTGTTTGGGTTCAGGCAGCAGCTGAGACAGATTAGATAAGCAATTTGAGAAATTATCTATGGTGGATGGGAGGATTGTTCTGCCTGGTTGATAACGCGACGCCGCATGACATATTACAGCAGTACGTAATATGCAAGTTACCATGTAGTGATCAGTGACTTCATCACTTTGTGGAATGATATCTATATCGGTTGGATCGGTTCCATGTGATATAATTAAATCGAGTGTATGATTAAGACGATGTGTTGGTCCGGTGACGTTTTGCTTGACCCCAAATGAATTTAATAAATCTGTAAACGCAGCTCCTAACGCATCATTTGGATTATCTACGTGTATGTTAAAATCTCCAACAATTAGTGCTTTATCGACATTGACTAATAGGTCTGAGAGAAAATCTGCAAACTCTTTTAGGAAATCAGCGTAAGGCCCTGGCGGTCTATATACGGTAGCCAAGGCTAGAGATAATAGGGATGTTTTTCTAACATCTAAGAGCGTAACATTTAGTACAAGTACTTCAAATGAAATAAACTTATAACCCGTTTTCTGGGTAACATTTAGAATATCTTTATAAATGGTTGCAACACCTCCGCCACGACCAATCAGACGGGGCTCATGCTTATAACAGTATCCAGGAGGAGTAGACTCATTAATACCGAAATAATCATTTGGTTTAAGCCAGGTTTCAGTAAGGCAAAGTATATCGAAGCTATTATCTGTGACTATTTCATTTACAATAACTGCCTTAGGTGTGAGTGATCTAATGTTTAGAAGACCTAGCTTTAGAAATAGTTTTTGTTTACTAATAGCAACATTTTCTGTTTTAATAACAATTAGATTTTTCCTAGATCCTGCATTAGATTTATTATTTGATCTCACTAAACGAGGAATAGACACGGTTTCTATGCAATGTTCTACACTAGTATTTATATCAGTTGAATTGGTGCAGCAGAGACTATGATTTGGACTTTTGGTTACTAGTCAAAGGGTATTTAACATTTTGGAGATGTTATCTGACAGAAGATCCGCTCCGAATCTGCTTGGGTGTAAGCCATCAGCACGGAAAAGCCTAGGACGCTCCCAAAACAGATTCCAATTATTTACAAAGAGCAGTTTCTGCTCATTGCACCATGACATTAACCATTCATTTAGCGCAAATAATCTGCTGAACTTTTCATGCCCTAGTCGGTACGTGGGAAGCGGTCCTGACACAATGATTGTTGTTTCAGGCGATGTGCTGCGTACCGTATCGATTAGATTCCTGAAGTCTTTCTTAAGAATCTCCGTCTGGCGCAGCCTGATGTCGTTCACTCCCGCGTGCAGGACCACAGTTCCGACGCGCTCGTCACCGTTCAGGATCTCGGGAACGCGAGCAGCGATTTCAGAAACACGAGCACCAGGAAAGCAATGACTTTGCACCTTACTTTTACCTAACGTAGCGTGTACATGCCGAACGATGGAATCGCCGATGATCACAGCATCGCGTTCTGTTTCGCGTAGAGGGGAGAAGCGGTTTTGTGTCGATAACTCGAAAACCGGGAGGGTCGGAGAAAGTCTTGGTCTAAACCTGACTCGCGTCTTCCGCTGCGGAACCACCCGCATATAGAATATACAGCATTCTATATGTATATAAGTGTGTTTAGGTTGTTTTAAATGTAAAAAATTATAATTATTAAATCATAAAGTTGTTTGTGGTGGTGGTGGTAAATTAAACAAAACATGTAGTGACGACACAATTGCGTTGCATTGTGGTATATGGATCTGCCTGAAGTGTGCATATGACTCCAAGTTTGAGGGGGTGAGGGTCTGTCCATATAAACTTCACTTGTCCACTTCAAAGTGGAACGCACTTCAAAATGGCGGCAGGGATTCCCCCGAGGGGAATTGCTTAGTTAAGTTTGTTAGTGCGTGTCTAAAAGCAGAGTGGAACGCAGCCTCGGTGGCTGCAGCAATGGAGACTACAAACCAAGATGGCTGTCCGAACTGCAGTTCCCAGGTTCCTCAAAAGGAGGATCACAGCTGTTGCGAATGAAGAGATGTTGATGAGAAAGTGTCTGTTTTGTTAGGGTACGTTTACACAACAACGATACGCTTAAGAAAACCCTATATTCTGCTGCCAGGCCATTAGATGGCAATGAAACACTATAACTGAACACATAATGAACACATAATAAGCATGTGCATGATGTCATCATCTTCAGAGATTTGCGTTTTTGTTTATACTGAGACCATTTTCAAAACGCATAAAAAGTTGTATGTTTTGAGTTGAAACAGTGTCGTGTAAACAGCCCTTTAGAATTACTATAGAGAAACTGATGTGTGTTTTCTGTTGAAAGTTTAAGTTTTGATTTGATGATTAAAAGAAACCAGTTGCTTTCTGCCTGGACTGAAATCTGCCAACCCACACTTTTGGTGATACCCTACCTCTCAAAATGCTACAGTATTTTATGTATTTGTATGTTGATTGTACAGCACTTTGGTCTGCATGGGCAGTTTGTGTTTTAGTGTTTTATAAGTAAAAATGAATAAATGAATATCATTCATTTCTGTAGAGGTGGATATTTTAATACGAATCTAATGACTGAGAGAAGCTCTGAGAATGAAACCAACCTGTTTGTTCCTCAGTATCTTCTTGTTTCATGCTGAATACTTCTTCAATCCTCATGTCTTCACTCTCCTCTTTAATAGACGTCATCTTTATAATAGTGTCACATGGATCTCAGTTGCTTCACCAGGAGTTGACTTCACTCTGTCATGTTTAAGATGAGAATAATTAACAGAAAGAAAAATTAATCCAAATGAAATCTCTGGGTGCGTCTCAATCAGCTCCCTAGTTCAGTAGTCAGAGCACTGGCAAGAGAGTCAGTCAGAGTATCTGATAGTTAATGGCCTTTAACTGGCCTCATTAGCCAATAGTTATTTTTTTTAAATAATTTGCACTTAGTAGATTCCACTTTCATGAAAGCATCTTAAATGTTAATTTTTTTCAGTTACCATCATGCTTATGTTGTTCTAGCTGCATTTACATCACTTTGACCAGTAGATGAGGTCAGCGTTCGCTGTTTCGAAAAGCACTTCGAATGAATTAAAGGGACACCAGGCAAGCCTGAGTGTTTTTTCTCTACGAAGCTCCCCCTAGTGTCTGGTAGTAAATGCTTTCAAACACACTGTCGTAAAAACGAACTGTTGTTCCTCCCCCCTCGCCACCCAGCTGAGCAGAGGAACTGAGCATTTCAAAACCCAGTTATGTCTACCGAGGCAAGTAAAGCAATATTTTCTTTCCAACTGATGGCGATTTGTGTTGTCATGCATACTAGTATTTTAACCGGGAACGAACGATATGAACGAGGCCAACAACTGCTTTCGTGTTTTTTTTTTTGTTTTTTTTTTTTTGGGAGAATGGGCATGAGCATAAAAAATATATATATATATATATCGGAGGCTAATATTTGTCTAAAGTTATATTAGCAAGGTCTATAAGTTCATCTGGTAGAATGACGGTTTACCTTTGCTTGTCTAAGAAAACATCAGAACGTTTTTTTCTAGCTCGATCATGATATGTGTAACATGTTTATTGCCTATTATCAGACGCGTTGACTTAGTGACATAAAATAAAAGTGTAAGTTACACAAATAAAACCGACAGAGGAACGGCCAAACAACTAATGTTACAGAAATCAAACGTGTTTGCTAATGACAATGCTAACATCAAAGTTATAGTATCTAGCTTACTAGTAAGTCCGTAACAGACAGCGATCATAATAAAAACCTTTACAGACAATAGCAAACATCCTGAGGTCGTAATTACTTGAAATTTAAATATTAAACACAGTTTATTCCAAAGATACTTACAAGTGCAACAGCAAGAAGGCCAGGTCAGCATCCGTCTTCTGTTTCTCTCAGTTCTCCCCATTCTGAAAAAGCCGGTCCGATATTTACTCGAGTCTGACTTATTGCTCGGTCAGTCTCCCGTTTCCTCTTTTGTTGGTCCTCCGACAAAGATTTCCTAGCTTTCTGCTTCTTTTTTACATGCTCAGCCATAACTCAGTCCCTTTGCAAATAGCTAGCCGGTGCTTGAATGGGGGCGTGTACGTGTGCAGTGCCGTCAAGCAATTCGTTACATCGCGAGACCTGATATCACGCGATACTTCCTGACGGCGAGGCCAGTGGCCCGCCGGCCCAAAGTTGCAATTGAGTTTTTTCCGCTCTCGGGCACCAGGGGGGTGCGAAACCACCACCATTCAACCCTAAATAAGTAATATAACCATTCCACTGACTCCGAAGCTGTTCAGTTAAGGTAAAAAAGTTACTTAGAGCACATTTAACCATTTTGCAAAGCAATTGGTTCAACTGACTCAACGTTTCTAACAGCAGCGTTTTTCCACCCTTGAAGGGCACTTGGGGAAGTTGAACCCACACTCGGAGAAGTAGAAGATAATATCGTCAGGATATTTGTTGAGAAGATGAGTCAGAATACAGCTATTTTCAATCAAGAAATAAAACAAAACCGAGAGTGTGCTAATTCTTTGAAGGAGGCTACAGAATTGATCTTTTAAGAATTGAAGGATGTAAAGGCAAGACATCTCCAATATGAAAATGATGAAAACGGAACTGGAGGACGAGCTCAACGAAACGGAAAGGTACCAAAGATGGTAGAATTTGAGGCTGTATGGTCTGGCTGAATAAGAAGGCGAGGATGTTAAAGCCCTGGTGGTTGACATCTGCTGCTCTGTCATACAGAAAATGAGGAGACGTGTCAACAGCACATTGGGCCTCATTCACCAATATCTTCATAAGAATTTTCTTAACTTTGTACTTAATAAACTTCCTAAGAAAAATTCTACGTCGGATTCATGACATGTTCTTAAACAACAGAATTGTTTGCACCTGTGTTATTAGGATTGATTAATCCCACGTCTTCGTAACTGAAAGCGTGTGCCAGTTGTTCCTAATTAGCATAAGAAAACACCCCCGAATTCCCATATAAGGACATGACACTTCAGGGCCGTGTGCAAGAAAAGTTGGAGAATGTCCACAATACGATCACCAAACGAAAAAAGAACTTCAGTAATTCTGAAATAGAAATCCAACTGCAATATGTAAATGCAAAACGAGGCATAATATTTGATTTAATCAGCTTAATTGCTGATGTAAATTGCAGAGTTAGTGTTTCCTTGCACACTATGATTTTTTTTTTCAACAAATGATCAGAAATACATTACAGTAAAATACTATCATTGTAAACGACTGTAGAATAAAATAAAATGCAGTAACCAATTATTTGGAGCAAACTGTCATCACTCAAATGTGCGTAAGAGTGCTCTTGAATGTGCATAGATTTTGTTCTTAGCTAAGAACAAATCCAAGATAAGAAAACATTAGTGAATGTCAGAATCTTCATAAAAAGGGCATAAGTGGGGTTTAAGAACACATTTCTCCGTAAGAACGGTTGGTGAATGAGGCCCAGTGATGTGAGCCACAGGGTTGGCAGAAAGAGCGCGGAGAAGATTCAACCAGTTATCATCAGGTTCGTAGCCAAGTCAACTAGAGATCTCATTCGGAAGAACGCTAGAGGATCAGAATATTTGAAATCTAGGAAGTGGTGGAGAAGACCTTTCTGTGCAATGTCATTCTGTTTATATTCATTTAGTGTAAGGGGTATTCGTAACGTTAAAAAAGAAAAGCTTTTTTTTTGTTACATTTTAAGACATTCAATTAAGGCCAACTTTTAATTTTAGCAAGAGACCCATGCTTTAGGATCTGACTACAAGTTTTGGAGAAATCAATGGGGAGATGATCTTTGGCTATCCTATGGAAGCAGTAACTCTGCCGGTGTTGCGATTTTAAAAGGAATGTTCAAGGGTAAAATACTGAAAAGTAATATACACTCATCTGGAAGATGGATAATTTTGGTAGTTGAAATAGATGATAATATTGTAATTTCTACCAAAACTTGTAACCAAAACTTTGGAACAGTCTTCCTAACATTGTCCGGGAAGCAGACACACTCTGTCAGTTCAAAGCTAGATTAAAGACACATCTCTTTGACCTAGCATTCACATAATACATTATAGACTTCTATAATTCAATGTTAGGCTGCATAGATTAGGTCAGCCGGAACCGGGAACACTTCCCATAAATCCTAATGTACTCGTTACATCGTAAGAAGAATGGCATCTACGCTAATTTTAGTGTCTTTGTTTATCCCGAGGTTTTTTCCGCAGCCTGCCGGATCCAGGCCGTATCCAGATCTGACGAAGGACCTTCGCCTGGACCCGATGACAACGCAGTGCTGAAGTGCCAACTAGTCTCTCCCTATGGAGGATCCCTTTACCCCTCTAGAGATAAAGCGTTGTCGGGAAAACTCGTTTCGCGCACCTACCCCGAAGTGACAAAATAAAATAAAATTCTGTATAAAAATGTATAAGATAAGACCAGTACTTTGTTTAGGCTTGGTTTGTAGGGAATTAAAAAACTTCGCATATATATATTCAAACGCACATAGCTATAGAACCAATTCTTAATGCGCATGTGAACGCCATCAGCGTTTATCACAGGTTCACGTTCAAATTCTGTGTAGAGAGAATGGTGTCATGTTAGCGGCCCCTAATTTAATAACAAATGATCGTTGCGACGGAAGCGAATCAATCAAAACTAACTTTAGCTGGAAAATAACTTTATTA
Organism: Leuciscus idus; assembly: GCA_021554675.1. Classification (NCBI taxonomy): domain Eukaryota; kingdom Metazoa; phylum Chordata; class Actinopteri; order Cypriniformes; family Leuciscidae; genus Leuciscus; species Leuciscus idus. The sequence continues at coordinate 21,245,549 of CM038629.1, forward strand.
AAGAACCACTATTAAGCCAAAACATATTTTTTTTTATTCTTATATTAGTGATTTATGTTTGCATCTTAATTGCCTTGATGAATAGATCAATTGGAATCCTGGTAAAGTTGAGTTTACATGAGTAATAAGGATGGTTCCAGACAATCCAGAATTTATTTTTGGCCACTGTCTAAAGAACTGGCACAAAAAGTTAAGGAAATTGATATAATACCTTCCATTCATACTGACCATAAAATAATCCATGTTATGTTTGGTTTTGATAGTTTGGCTGAAATGAACGATTTACAATAGTTATTAAATATATTATAAAGGATTCTTTTAGTAGGGCAAATGCTTCTCAAATGAAACATTGGGAATTTATGAAATATTCAATAAAAAAGTTTGCTATCAGATTAGGAAAAGAAATGGTCAAAGCCAGAAGGGTTGAGAAGGATTCCATCATTAAACATATTACTCTTATATATGAAAAACATAACTTGTCTCAGATAGATAAAGAAATGTTAGTTAAATTGCATTAGAATTGGATCAAATATTTGAGAATAAAGCTAAAGGAGCATTTTGATGTGTATCACTAAATGTAAATGAGCTGCATATCCCCGCCCAGTCTTCAGATGAGGGCGTAGCGCAGGGGTTGGCAATAGGCGACCCGTGGGCCAAAACTGGCCCACCAGCAATAATATCTGGCCCGCAGCTGCAGCCAGATTATTTTGATAGCGGTTGGTTACGAAATAGATCTGTCATGACAGCAACAGTTACCGCAATCACTTCGTCTCCAAAACATTATGCCGTCATACTCACATTTTGCCTTCAAAATTAAAGTACGAGAACGATTTTGCAGCAATGTTTTATTTTGAGATGAATTGAGAGCTTTTAATTTGAAAGATTCTGAAAGACATTCAAAAGAGTCTGTGGATCGCTTTGTAGCAGATAAGACACGCCGGCTTTGCATTCACAAAACTAGGTAGGATGAACGCATAGTTGTTTCCATTCTTCTTTGTATGCCTTGTTTTCGCTGTCAACTTTCCTCTTTAGACTCTTTGATAGTGCCATTTTCTCTCACCAGCTAGCTAAAACGTTAAAATCACTCTGCACACAACGTAATAGATAAATGCAGTTTAGTATGTGAGGATGCCAAGGAATAATTCTGAGTATTAAAGTAGACTACGCCAAATAATTATTACAATAAGTCAGGCTCCATTGTGTAACAAGCAAATTAAAAGGATACACATTTATTTTTCACAATATGGAAAGAGGAAATAAAACAGTTTGTTAAGAGCATGACTCAAACATGCCATTAATGGGCTTATTCAAGTCCTCTTTTATTTTTTGGAGTTCCATATCTCCCATATATGTGTGTTTTAGCAAGGCGGTCTGTGTTGCAAGTTGGTGAATGAAGATACTTGCCAGGCAATGTGTCACTACTGCTTTATTCATTTATCTAGTGTAAAACCCCGACACTGCTACCCAAATGTGTCTTTTTGTTAATGACTGTCCTACTACAGGATTTAACACAGAGTAACAGCTCACTACCAGTTACAAAAGACACTGTAACAGTCTGTCACAGGCAATTCTAATTGCTGTTCTGGCCCGCTATCTAGTGGTGAAATATTTTTTTGGCCCAAAGCCAAACTTACTTGCCGACCCCTGGCGTAGTGTATACATCTCTGCTTTGCAAACCTATATAGTCGGTAGAAAGCAACATGACCATGACTGAGAGCGAGAGACTCGGTATTCAGCCCTACATGTATAAACCAGAGTCTGACCCAGATGAAGGAGAGACTGTACACCTACGAGAATGTACCAGGACGTCTCGGATTGGTTATTTGATGCATTTATGTACTTGTCGAGTTTTCGCAGCCCATTTGCAACGATGGATTAGCAACACACACAGATACTGTGATAGCGTTCGCTATGCACTATGAAACGACACGAATATGGATAAAATGTTAGCAAAGCAGTATAACAACATGACTTTTATGTGAGGAGTACTGTTGCTGCATCATGTGAAAAATATTACTTGCTGTACAGGTGCTCATGTGGCAAATATGAGAGGATGCCTACAGAACCAGAAAACATATGCGGCAGGAAGATAGAGCGGATATTAATTTAATTACAGTTATAATTGACCTTTCGCCGAGCCCCGCCCCCCTTAGTTACTGTTGCTACGTCCGACAAACAAATGGTCAAACACGACCAGCGCGACAGATTGCCATGACGGGAAGAGGTATACCCGTGCGTGTCAGTGAAGGAGATACGACAACTATCGAGGCTAATGCATACCGGTCTCAAGTGAAATCTGAGAAACCCCATGACAATCGCAGAAAAATCTCTAATACCCACGCAATCGACATAAACACACTTGCAGACGGCATCTTGGAAGTTTGTGATCAACCAGCATCCCCAGGCATCGTAGACCTCTTCTTCTGTCTTGATTTTCTCCGATTTGTTGCAGACAATCGCAGTTATCTGAGCTGTTAGCTATATTTTGCTCATTTTTATTAGCAAATTAGATTTTTATTGTTTTGTTCCAGTTCAGCCCTGCTAACGTTATGTGCTTTGTTATTGGGGAAGGGAAAAAACTAACGTTAGGGTTGCCAAATGTCCCGTATTTTGGGCATAATTTATTTGTCATAATGCATAATTTATATCTCCCTTGTCCTGTTTTTTTTTTTTTTTACTGCAAAGCTGATCTAACCACTGACTGATACAGCAGCAGTGCTGATCACGACACCTGTTATCATCCTATCAATAATAATAATATATAATATATTATGATTTAATATATGAAGAGTTCAGATGCAAAAGCCTCTAAATGCCATCTGAAATTTTCTTCTAGAATGATCATTTTTATCAAGCTTGTATATTTAAGTTCAGTAATTTCACTTAAATGACAATTAATAGGTAATCTTCATTGCCATTTGAGTGAAATTATTGAATTTAAATATACGAGCTTGATAAAAATGATCATTCTAGAAGAAAATTTCAGATGGCATTTAGAGGCTTTTGCATCTGAACTCTTCATATCATTATTTAGGGACAAATCATTGTTTGATTTACCGCTCCGAGCGAGACTTTCAATGTCAGCATTTAGATTTCGGCAAATCATAGGCGAATGCAAACAACGTGATCATTGATTCCAACATCCACCCACGCAAGAAAACGTGCAACCTAACGTTACCTGAGGGAATAATACACTGATTTACTGCTCAATAAATATTTCTGATTGTTATCAATGTAGAAAACTGTTTTTTGTTTTGTTTTGTTTTTCAGGATTCTTTGATTAATAGAAAGTTTCAGAGTTTTCTGAAATAGAAAGCTTTTCTAACGTTATAAATGTCTATAGGCCTACTGTCACTTTTGATCAATTGAATGCATCCTTGCCTATTACTTTTCTTAATTTCTTAAAAAAATCTTACTGACCCCAAATTACTTTTACTGGTTCTTTGTGGCAAGCTTTATGCGTGCGCTTGTGCGGCTATATTACGTAAACGCTCATTATCCTGTAGGCTATAGCCTATTTAAGTAATTCAATTAATATAAAGGGGCGATTTGTCCACTAATGGCTTAAATGAATAACTATAGTCGATTAGAAAATGTTTTTTTGTCGGAGGCAGCCCTTATTCCACATATTTACAAACGCCGTGGGCGCACCGCTTCACCATCTTGCTTGGAGAATGTTTGTCGGACATGCTCACATAGTAACGGTTGCTATGATGTGTGATTGGACAATGGCCGTTTTGGGGGAGGGGCCGGCGAAAGGTCAATTGCTGTAAACAGAACACATGACATAAAAATGCCTTACGTTGTTTACTGTAATGAAGGTTAGAAGACGGATACAACAACTGCAAGTGACTCCATCATGTATGGTGTACCATCCCGGAATGGATCCAGTTTGTTAAAGGTGCCATGTGTAAGAATTGAGGTAAAAATATCCAAAAAATGCATCAAAAGAATGAGAAGAAATAAGGGCGATGATGTCATTAAAAAAATTACAAGTTATAGTGCTGCAGAGATATCAACCTGAATTAGCATGCTAAATTACTAGCCACAGCCCGACAGGTGTCATAATACCAGTTTCGGCCATGGGAGGCGGTATGCGGGCAACATAACCACCAGCCAAACTGCAATACACGAATAACTCGCACGGCTTGTGGGCGTACTTGAACCTGATGTCACTACTACATTTCAGTTCAGGGAAGAGAGCGGAAGAATGGCTGAAGCCCTTGGCAAGAGACCCTTACCACCACCACAACAGGGTTCCAGACTGCGACCAAAATGGTCGCATTTGTGCGAGTGCATGGTCATGTAGGCTACTACCTGCATTGAACTTGTTTTAGCGCCCGCCAAAGTGAATTTTTGTCCCGCCAAAGTCTTATTTGATCGGTGAGTAATGTAGATGAACTGCTGCGCTTGTTTAAATGAAAGAACGAGCAGAGAGAGAGACCCGGTCGCGCACGCGCACTCTCTCTCTTCGGAGCCAGGCGAAAGTGTAAACAAGACTTCACAGTCTCCAAACTAAGCGCTGTCTTGCTCTCTCTCCCTCGCACATATTAATCAAAATAAATCGACACAGTGCTAAAAGGTCGGAAGACCAAAGTTTCATGTGGAGCATTCGGAGATTTTTAAAAAGAAATTCTGAATTGCCGCTGGGTGTGAATTGTGCTAAATAAGTTACCTTATCTTCTCTGAAAAGCGTTCCGCACATTCAGCTGACATAAAACAACACTTTAATTAAACGAAAAAAACTATCCAGTGATGAAATGTTTTCTGTGTTGACACAAATCTTGGATGTCCATGTCCTAACTGCTGGGATAATCAATCACACAACGCGCATGACACGTCCAATTCGCGAACTAATGACTCCTTTGAACCGATTAATTTTAATGAATGGTTAAAACAACTGATTTTTCCAACAGTGAACTCAGGAGGTAAATAACTAATCAGTAACACTTTACAATAAGGTTCTATTTATTACATAAATTACATAAAAAGTACAGTTTGCTTACTCAAGCTTAAGCTTTAAAATAAATAAAACCACAAGCTAAGAAGCTTGAAATGTCTTCGATGATAATGAACCCCAAATGGACGCACGAAACGTAACGGAAAACATTGCAAGGTGTAATAAGACCGAATGTTTTTTGGTGACTAATGATAACTTAGCTAGAAGAGGTATTGCTAATGAAAATCAAACTTGCATTACATCCATACCAGCTGTAAATTTAAGACTGATGCATTTATTTGAGGTCACTCTGTTTCAGAGACTGCAATGTGTCAAATTGATGAGTGGCATGAGAGCGTGTGAAAAGTGTCAATTGCGTGTGTCTCACGGTGAATGCGTGAGAGTTGGCAGCTCTGGTTACGTTGGCGCTAGCTTGGTCAACATCAGCGAATGCTGTCTGTCAAATTAATGTAATTCAAACTAACAATAAAAATGTAATATGAACAAAACGAATATGAACATATTCACTGGTAAAGGTGAAGGGGAGTAGCTTGAAGATGTCATATTTCAAAATCACTTGACATCAACCAACGTTCCTCTGGAGTCAAAACGTCCTCTATTAGGAGTTGGCTCGGCTTCGGCTATCCGATTGTTAAGTCTGACGTCACGCGTGACGTTTTGGGTCCAAGCGCTCCTCTCGTCCAGAAATAACAACAGTGGAACCTGTAAATTTATTTACGATCACGTCCTTCTTAGTGAGGCACCCTTGGCGGTCAAAAAGGGTTTAAATTCCTTTAACACCAACAGAGTGGTTAGTGTAGCTCATCACTCAGGTGGCATAATTAAGGGTAGAGTCCAGGCATCAATGAAAAAGAAGATTTACGAGGTTGAAGTGAGTTAGCTCGGGACACGGGACACAGCACTGCGGCATTGTAAAAACACTCAATAATAACCAAAACACCAGCGAAAGCGGTAGGTAGGTAGAGAGGACCTGGACTTTGGACCCGGAAAGAGTATTGGTTACGTCACGACTTAACAACCGAATGGCTCTAGGGTCGTTGTGAAGGTAGGGGCGGAGCATAGAGACTATGCCGTTTCTCGGTTTCTGGAGGTAAACTGCCCCCATCTGGTATGGAATGTGGAGTATGAATTGATTTTTTGGCGGACATTACACAAGGCACCTTTAAAATGTGTTTTCATTACAAAACGCATGTAAAGTGTCATGAACCTTGAAACGCGCTTGCTCCGGTCAGTATGAACTATAATATCCGCGTTAAAAGAGTGGAACATGTTCAGCGCATAAACCACTGTCATGCGCGTGCCGCATGTTTTTTGAATCCTCCGCTGTAATGTGATTGGATTAAATTAGCTCTTTCTCATGAATAAATGCAGAGTTAGCTTGAGGGCCAGCTGACGTAGAATCGTGCCCACAGCCAGTCACACACTACGCACGCTTCTACTACTCATTCCCAGACGTTGCCTCGACTTTGCTTTTCAGCCCGGAAGAACGAAATTGCTAGGGAAAATTTTCCCTGTGCTTTTAGTGTTTTCAGCGATGTGCAACCTGTACATTTCTGTTCACATCTCAAAAAATGTGTTTTGTGGTTTCATGACCCTTTAACATTTATAGAGTTGACTATGGTCCCCTGCGACTTTCGTGGAGTACAACGGTGAGTGTGTAAATGATTAGCGAATATAACTGCAAATGTCTATTTCATGTGATCTTACAAAACATTTAGCATTATATTTCCCAAGGTTATATTCAAACCAAAGCATACATAAAGAGTGAACACAAACTCTATACCTTTATCCTTAAGTAAATTCATATGAAAACTTGCATAATATAAATGTATTTATTTACATAATTTACAAAGACAATGACCTTTACAAATAAATTAACTTTTAAAAATGACGTTCATCAACAAAAAAATTGTGCCAAAATGTATTGAATATCAAAAACTAAAACTCCAGACAGCGTAGATAGACACATAAAACAGAAACACCGAAAAAATCTTTGAACCCTGTTATGATAATGTCCCTGTGTGTCAGTCGTTACAGATTTTTAGCTTATCAGAGCTTTGTTAGCTGGTGCTGGGTTTTCCTGGGACGAAGATTACGAGTTGTGATTCAGCCTGTGTGGTCCTGAGTATTCGAAGAGAGTTTCCTGATGCCCAGGGCAGCTATGTAGGTTTTCGACCGCCTATATCTTAAAACGAGACACCCTGCTGGAGATGGCTTCATCCTAAGCAAGCCGGTCGTACTCTGGACACAGTGGCGGTGGTATGGGGATCCTCAAGACCTCATCCGCATACGGTGCAGGATCCACAAAGACTTGATCAAATATGAGATCCAGCAGGTCATCCACATATCCTGTGCAATATGACATTTTTTATTTGTAGATAGTTATATATTGTTTTTTCACATAGCTTGTAAGGAAAAGTGCAATAAAGGTAATGTACAATTCTATCACATTTTTTAGGTAAACTCAGGTTATACATACTGAAAGTTGCTTGTCTCTTCCCTTCTCTGACACTATATTCTCCCTCCTTGGCCTTCGGAAAGGTCACTTTGAGCAGGGGTTGACCTGCTGCTGTTGTGGCTTGAGGACGCCCGGCGTTCTCGTTGTAGTGTAGTGCAGCCAGGTACAGTCTGAAAGCAAGAAATACATTATCAACATAACATGACAACAGTAAATGGACTGCATTTATATAGCGCTTTCAACAGACCCATGGCCACCAAAGCGCTTTACATATTGCCTCACATTCACCCATTCATTCACTGGTGTTGGTGTCACCATTCATTCAACGGTGTATGCAAATGTGAAATTAATTTTACAATAATTACGTTACCTGCACAACATTCCAAGAAATGGAAAGACCACATTTTTGGGTGCAAACCGTAGTATGACACTGTGGAAAACCTCAATGGAAGAAGTCTGGTAGTGAGGACATAGCTTGGCCACATCCTTCAAAATTCTCTTGTTGGAGAGAACTTTCTCCAACTTGTAATATGCCAGAGTTCCTAAAGAATTGGAAATATTATTTAATTATACTAATCAGAAATAAGAACTGAATAAGCATTTAATTTTGACTAAAAAAGACAAGCTTTATGTTTTGCATACAGTTTATTTAGAACTAACTTCATTGCTTCTTTAGACTACATACCAGCTGCCAGCCACTTGTTTTTGTTTAGACTTTTCCTTGGTGGATGTAGACATGCAGGAAAATTGGTGTCTTCATGTGTGTGCTTATCTTGGACATGGTTCAGCATAGATGTCCATTTAGCCACTCTTTCAGGCCCATTGCTTGATGATTTAGCAGTCCAATAGATGTGGTTTTTAATACTACGCAACCAGTTATGTAGTTTCTCACATCCCTTCAACTTGCAAATTTTCTCCAACTGTTTTGAAATTCCTGGAGATTACAATTAAATACAAGTATGACAACACTCACAATAAGTGGACTAATGTGTAATAGGTGGTGGATATATATATATTAAAAAAAAACGATTATATTGATATTGGTGATCCAGAAACATTTGCTATTACAGCATTATCACATTTATTAGTCTGTAAAACTCTTGCAAATTATAATAATGGTAGTAAGGTTATATACCTTTCTCTATGTGCCAGACATCATAGAACTGGTTAACATTGCGCTCCCTGAGGAATTTTTTAATTTGCGGGTGCCGGTCAGTCACAATGCAGTCCAGGGTCACACCGCGAGCGTCCAAAAAGTCGAGACTTCTCTTCAAACCTTCCTTCTCCATGTGGTAACTTCCTCCCACTTCATTACTCTGTCAAAGAAACATAGTATAATGAGTCTTTTAATTAAAAACGCAAATCTTCCAGCATGTTGCTACAAAGGTTTCTGCTCACTTACCTGGACGAGTTGTACGTCTACAATAGTGTTCGTCTCCAGGTCCATCATTGTGTAACTGCCATACTTGGCAGAGTGCCCTTCAAAAACCATGTTATATAATTCCTTATTACATACTGTGCCTTGTCTGGTAGATGTGCGAAAAGTCTATCATTCTTTATAAAGTCTATCAAACGTTCTTTTTTGGGGGATTTTCAATAACAGGTTTAATTTTCCCCACAATGTACCTGGTGAGTCAGCCCTCATGTCTCCTCCAACAATGACTTTTTCCCTTTGAGTTAACTGCTGTAGCATCTCATCCTGCCAGTTTCTCCATTTGTGAAGAACAGCAGGCTCAATCCACATTCGCGCGTGGCGACGAAAGGTGTCGTACCTGAAAAGTTGTAGCTTCATTGCTGCAAATATCTGACAACATAGAGAACAGTGACGTTGCTATACAGTAAAGTAATAAATTACTAAATGTAATCATCTTTGACATAATAAATGTTTAGTCTCTGTAACTGCATTGCGATTAATTATTTGATATTCAATTACTTTTTCAAGTGTGAAGAATGAAGCACCACAGAGATACACGGCAGCAGAAAGGTGAAGGTTGCCCGCTGGAGTACAGCCCATAATTGGCTGACTGTTCCATTTCCGTGAGAACTGACAGTGGTGGCAGAGTTGTTCAACACGTAAAAATGTCCCAAGCCTTTGCGATCGTACATGACAGCTTTGCTGACATACCGGGCACAACTCGAACAGTTCCATGATGCAGGTCTCATAGACAATATATTTACTAATGTTTTGAACAGGACTGGATGCTTGAGCTCTGAAAAAATATGCATGCATATAAGCACAACGTGAGGGTTGAAATGATTAAAACAAACATAATTCTAAACCATCTGCACATAATAGAAACTTACAACAAGCCTTTTGGCTCTGTTATTGATGTGTGATTGAATGTGACATCAGTCTCTTGAGCTGTTAGTATAGAAGAGCATTCCTTAAGAGTATCTTCTTCATCTCCCTCTTCCTCAAGGTCCAGATGAGGTCTCTTTGGTGGAGTCTTGAGTGGTGTGGAAGACATAACTGCTGTTTGAGAAACTGATGCCATACTAAGGTCAAAACTTGACACAGTTGTCTGGACACCTGGAATGTATAATGCAGCAACGTTTTAGTGTTATGCCACATCGTTTAACGTTAAGAAATTAGGGTGATATGATAATTGAATAAATGATCCACTGGCAAATATCAAGCTATATAGTAGTTATTATTTAATATAGCAGAAACATCATGGTCACGTTTTATTTATTGAAAGCTACGTAGGATTTCTATGAGTGTATGATAGACTGACAACTAAGCGCTCGTATGAATGCAAGACATTCCAATATTAAGAATTTTATTCTAACTGAGTGCAAGCACTTGTTTTTCCACTGGAGATTTGTATTTGTTGTCATTGTACACTCCTGGGCGGCTCCCACAAACATGACGCTCACTACCTATTATGCAATGCACAACAAAGTAGATTCACATTCTCTATTGCGGCTGCTGTGCAAAACAAATATAATTAAAACCATCAACATACCGATACTCCTGTGGTGTGCTTGAAATGTCGGTGGTTGTGTGACAAAACTGTGTAGCTGTGATGGTTCTGTCTGGACGCCAACATCCCTCGAGCTACGGCTTTGTGTAGATGTGCTGGCCTTTGCAAATAAACAAACATTTTTAACGTACACAGTTTTTCCAAGACAATAACCTTTTATACTGTTCTTTATAAAAGTGTGGTTATACAGTATATAAACAAGGTTTAAAATAGACGACGGACATCTAGGGCCCTATTTTATTGATCTAAGCGCATGGTCTAAAGTGAAGGGCGCAAGTGCACTTAGGGTGTGCCCGAATCCACTTTTGCTAGTTTAACAATGGGAAAAATGGTCGGCGTAACGTGCAAAAAACCAATCAGAGTCTCGTCTCCCATTCCCTTTAAAAGCCAGTTGCGCTCGCGCCATGGTGGATTCACTATATACATGCCGGAATTTGCAAGCGGAAAGACTGAACGCTTCTCTTGCGAGGAAACAGATCTAAAGCGCACAAGCAGATCATCTATGGGACAAGCCGGATTCCACCATATCTTTAATGTACACAATATTATTCTTTTACATTCTAATCTTTTTATTTTTAATATGTGGCATGTTTGTGTGCTGCTTCCCTGTGTGTGTAATAAGCAAAGTGTACCTGAAAAAAAAAGTTGTGGACCTGCCTATAGGCGCACATTACTAACGCACTCTTTAACAAAAAAGAAATATTTCGCAATAGACTTTAGACCAGGTTTCAGTTGGTCAATGGCATAGTCATTTCAGTTGCCTCAAAATAGCAACGCGCCATCAATGCGCCTGAGCACTCGTTTTCAGACCATCACGCCCATGGGCACACAAATGGGCACAAATGCATTTGCCATTTAAACAACGTGGCGCAGGACGTGAAAATGAACTGCGTCAGGCTGAAACTAGCATTGCACCGGGTGTCTGATAGGGACCCTAGTCTCTAAGACAACAATAGCTTTAGCCGCATTTGTTGTGGAAATAGCTAACAGGCACATTGACTGAAATGGCAATTTGCTCAAAATTCATAAAAAATAAACAGTGTGACACTTACTACTTCTGCAGGTGAAGCTGGATCACGAAGAGTTGGTACCGATCCATCCTTCAGGATCAATTTTTTAGCAAAACCTGCTTTGTACTGACCCTCGTTCACAAAGCAGTCTGGCATGAAATGATTTGCGCAAACATAAACGAATTTAGGTAGATTAGGGGGCGCATTCCCTTCAAAAATAAAAGTATTCCACCGCGTCTTCAGCGGCTCAGATGTCGGGAGTATATGACGACTGCCGTGTTCATTCTTACATCCAACAACAAAACACCTCGATCGCTTAGAAGACATTCTTGTCCGGTACAGCTGCTCCCACGTCGAAACAATGGCAGACTGTGTATCAGTTCACTCAGGGCGGGTTTATGCTAATACAGCAGTGTCAACAGTCATGGGAGGGGCCTGAGCAAAAGGACGTCACATTGCCCAGAATCAGAAAACGGCTTGTTCTGAGACACTGCTTAGGATTTATGGGGATTAAAAAATAAACACACAGTGTGGATTTTTATCATTAAAGGTTGGTTGTGTACACACACTGCCAACACACATTGGGCCCTATTTTAACAATCTGAAACGCAAGTATCAAACGCGAAACGCAAGTAACTTTGTGGGCGGATCTCGCCCGACGCAAATCTAAAATGGGTTGGTCTGAAGTAGCTACATTACTCATAGGTGTGGGTTGGGCATAACGTGAAATAAACCAATCAGAACATCATCTCACATTCCCTTTAAGAGCAGACGCGTTTGTTCCATGGCGGATTTGCCAGGCGCACGCCAGGAGCGGTTCACAGCCGAGGAGACCGACGTTCTCGTCAGGGCCGTAAAACACAGAGAAGTGACATTGTATGGGGATGGGAGAAACACACCCAGATTAGCTTCGGTTAAACAGGCGTATAATAATTTGGGTAAATGTGTAAGCTAGATTTATGCCTATTTTTTCACATCTTCATGGATACCACAATGATTTCCCTCGTGTGGAATATTTTTCCTTATAATTATGCATGCTTTGCAAAATTGGAACTGCTGCGTCTGTGTGTAGATGAGAGAAGCAAAGTGTATGCGTGTTGTGCACACGCTACATTATGGCCAAGCATGCGCCCTTAAAATAGCATCTGAACGCGCCACTGACTTTAGACTAGGTTTTTCCTGGTCTGTGGTGGAATTGTTTTCTGGAACTGCAAAATAGCACCAGGGAACGTTTGCGCCAGAACACGCCTCCTCTTTTCGCTGAACTGCCCCCCGGAGCACAAGTTCATTCCCTAATTTACCGACGTGCGTCTGTGGAGGGAAAAGTCCGCTGTGCGTCAGGTGCAAAATAGGAATGATACATAGTTTTTATACGTCGGTGTACAAAGTCAATTGCGCTGGGTGCAAGATAGGGCCCTGAGTGTTCAAACACCATGTAAAAGTGAATTTTGCATAATAGGTGGCCTTTAATCTCGAAAAGAGAAATACTGAATTGTCCTCCTTAAAAATACTTAGGATTGATGCTAAAGTTTCAAAGGTCTCTCAGTTTGTAACAAGCTTTTATAAAAAATTATACACATAAGATGAAGGTACTGGAGACGCAGGGACTTTTTTTTTTTTTGGATAGTATTAAAAAAACTTCTACAGTATTAAATGAAGACTAAAAAAAATAATAATTGTGATAGGAATTATAATATTGGATGAAATTGATAAAAATATTGCCAAATTGAAGAATAATAAATCGCTGTGTAATATCAGTTTAACCACTTAAATTTAATAAAAAACCTTTCTGGAAGATATCTCTGTGTTCCTTTTACATGTTTTTTAGGAAATATTGGAAGCTGAGAAAATGCTGCATACAATGAATAAGAGTTTAATAACCCTTATTCCAAAGTCAGGTAAAGATCCACTTAGTTTCATTAATTAATAATGATGCTTAATTGTTATCGACAATATTTGCAGAGAGATTGAAACTTTGTCTGGATAAAATTATTGATGACTGCCCGTCTGGTTTTATGCGTGGCAGATATATTGGAAATAATATTCGTCTAGTTTTGGATCTAATTGACTATCATTTCTTAATTTAGGATGAAAGTTATATATTATTCATTGATTATTATAAAGCCTTTGACCATGCATTCATGATGGATATTCTTCTTCTTTTTTTTTTTTGGGCTTTGGTAATCATTTTATCTGACTGGTTCATACAGTGTATAACGATTGTAATTAAATTACCTTCTGGAACAACTCCCTGATTTAATATTTCTAGATGTGTAAAACAAGGAGACCCAGCAGCTTCTTTTTTTATTTTTGTTAGTTGTTATAATTATTAGTTATGCAAGTGTTGTCTCTTCATGTTAAAAAGAAAAGTCTAGAAATTTTATATATATATATATATATATATATATATATATATATATATATTTCTAGACTTTTCTTTTTAACATGAAGAGACAACACTTGCATAACTAATAATCATAACAACTAAAAAAAAAAAAAAAAAAAATATATATATATATATATATATATTATTTTTTGTTCTTATTTTGTTTATTATTTTAGGGAAATATCACATTAATGTGTTGATGGTCAATAAATACACCTAGTTTTATACAATTTAAGTTTGAGCTTTGTCAGTATCTTAAATCATTGGAGGGTATAAGGAACACCAAGGCAAAAATATATGTATATATATATAGATTGTGGTAAAGACATGAAATGTTCTCCTTATTAAGGACCTGTTTTTATTTTTATTTTGTAATGATATGGATTTGATTTAAATACCCCTGAGTATATAGTTGTTCTTCTTTGTGTTATTTATTTGTATTATTACTATCTGTATTTTATAATATTCTTACTGTTTTTCTTTTTCGTTTTTAACTATTGCTATTTTGTATTTAATTGTTGTGCTTTGTTACTAAATAAAGAATTACAAAAAACAAACAAAACAAAAAAAGCATAGGGATGCTCACTTCCGATTGGAACTTTCCAATGCCTCAATTCGTGTTTAGGATGTACAGTCTGATTCATAATACAAGGAGCGAAATGAGACGCACTTTTTCTGTACTGTTGAAGCGCTTTACTCTCAAAAATAACTTATATTAATGTTAGATAAAACATTACAGTGTTACTTTCAATAATATTTGCGTTATTTAACAGTTCTTATAAAAACGATGAAATTGTTTTACTGAAAAACTTTAAACGCACAAACCTTTCTTTAGTCAGTTTACAGACACAGGACCGTGGCGCAGCCTTGTGACGTCACATCACCGGACCAAAATAAAAGTCCTGTCTTTTTCTGCTTGTGGTGTTTTTTGTGGTGTTACACAAAAAAAAATATACAAAATTTGTACCAACATATACAACTCACAACAAATATGTAAACAAATATACATCTGATGAGTGTATAAATGGAAAACAATATATGCCAGAGGTAAAATATTGCAAGAAGATAAAGTGATGAAACGCTTCGTAAGTCTTTTTTGCTTTTAAAGGAGTCATAACCTAGTATTACATTGGATACCCACGCTCTATTATAGTTTTTCAGGCCTTTCTAAAAAAGAAAAGTTGGAAAAAAATAAACACAGAGCTCCTCTGACCCTTATTTCTGAAGGCATTATTGTCTCGCGAGATCTGATGCGATATTTTGACTGTCGTGGACGGTCATTGTAATAATGCAAATGAGGGGCGCGTTGATTGGTGGCAGGAAGGAGGGGGGGTTGACACCGCAGGTAACGCTTCAGCATATCATTCCAAAATGACATCATGGCGCAAGTTGTGAATGAACCAGACCTAGCGCAACTTTAAATGTAACTACAATCTCAGTCATTTGTTGTTTGCAAAGTAACAGCCATTCCCCATGTTTACCTCGAAGCTAATACTCCCGCTAGCATACAATAGCTGCATTAGCAGTTAGCTGCTGTTTGTTACACACAGTAGAGCAATAAAAACACAGCCTTACCGTTTCAATTGCAGGCAAGTGTCTGATTGTTGGAATGACCCCTTTTTCCAAACGGAGCTTCGATGCCAACTTCGCCTGATATTGCCCCAAATTTGTGAAGGATTCCGGCGTAAAATGTTTAGCACAGACACCTAACGTTACGCTGGGAAGGGTTGTAGGAACCGCGTCATTAAAAATGAATTTAATCCACTGGTCCCTGATAGCTTGGTCCGTTCTTGGGAGAGAAAAAACATTTCCATGTTGATTCTGGCAGTCAACAACAGAGCAACTCACGTGTGCAGCACGTTTCTGCATCTTTCACGGTGAATATGAGGGAGAGGGGCAGGGCGGGCTTCCTGCAGCATAGGTCTGCGGTGTCCATATATGGTATATCCTCTATCCTGCGCCGACTTGACGTCAAGTCGGCGCAGAAATTAACATCACGTATTTGAGTGCGCGTGCACGTGGGCTGGTTGACGAACCCATGGGTAAACAAACGCTTCACTTTTAAATATCGGCTTCCCGGCCAGTGTATAATCGTTAGGCAATCATAACATACATTTTTTCTTGTGGAAAAGTGAAAATTACAGGTCATGACTCCTTTAAGTTAAATTTCTTTCCACTAAAAAAAACAATTAGTTGGCTAGAAAAAGCCAACATACTGAATCTGATATTATTCTGCTTCTTTGTGTGTCTGTCTGAATCTGTGTGGCTACAGAAGGTGACTGCAAACCGTTGACACTGGAAATGGTGCTGCAGTTTGCTTCTGGACCCTCATCTGTGCCTCCTCTAGGATTCCCCCATCAGGCAAAAATAAAAAAAAATGTTACTTACATTTGGTCAAGACACCAGAATATTTCCAGAGGCCAACACATGCCTTATTGTTCTCAGACTTCCAATTCACAGTACCTACGAATCGTTTAGAACGGCAACTTTTGGCACCATGTAGTACCTTGTTCATGTAAAGGTGATAAAAGAAATACTTTAAATAATTCTCTTAACACTTATCCACCCTTATGCCATCTCAAACACACATTTTACTGTTATTGCGTTAACTGTTATTGTTGTACTGTTCTTACCTTTAATGTTTGATTTAGATTAGCACATTTTGCTTCATTTACTCGATTTATCAACATCAGTTTTAATTCCTCTAAATTTAAATACTACATCACAGCAAGTTGTGATTCAAATCAGTGATCCATCCATCTGACATCTAAATGTTTCACTGCATAAATGGAACAATAAAACCTGAATCAATTTTGATTGCATTTGTCTGAATCCTTTTTTCACATTGAAGTCTACGAATCCTGCTAAAAACATTTAGTCAGAGCATGACACAGACAGTGTGGTATTTACCTGAAGGCATTTAATTGATTTTCTTTGAGGGGGGGTCCCTTTGAGATAGTCAAGCATCCAGAATACATCAACATTTTGATCATTCTGATGGCGCGTTTCAAGAAAAAAACGCTGTATCATAAATTGTATCTCAGCCATCTTGTAATGTGTTTGCAATTTCTCTGCAGCATGTCTGATACTTAGCAGTAATATCTGAGATGGTCTCAATTGCCTGCATAATGTTTTCCTGCTGATGGCTCAGACTGATTCTGGGTTGCTCCACAACTACAGCTGGAAAATGATCTTCGCCATCATCAGTCACAGGGAAGTTGTCTATGCCATGTTGTGCCAAGTGCTCTTGTAGAGTTTGTGTGCTGTAAGGATCTTCACCAAAAACATTGCTGATGGCTCTGCAGTTTGTCTCCATGTTGGCAAGCATTCCTGCAGTCCATATTTGGACAGGTGTTTTAATGTTCTCCGTTCTGATTTTGTGGTGATTCCATCCATTCCTAAATAGACCCAGTCTCTTTAGTATCTCTGGCAGGAAGACAATTTGCAGGGACATCTTGTGTTGGACCCTAGGTTGATTTAACTCCGAACCATCACTTTAACAGACTGGCAATTCTTGATAAATTTCTGAGACATGCCTCTATGGCACGTAGATGTCGTTGACCACAAAAGCCATAGTGGTACGTCCTTTCAATGGCATAACATTGCCTTCCAATTTGCCTCAAAACCTCCTCTGCCATTGCCAGTTTGTTCACAGTTCATCGCAGTTCTTGAGCACGTAAAACATCACGCAAAAACATCACGCTCTTATTTGAATACTTATAAGCAGTCGTCATTATGCACATATCCAAAAACTGATTCTTGATGTCTGCAATAACTAATTTTACTAGTGAAAATTAAATTTTAACATGTAAGAATTAAATTACAGACATCAAGATATGTTTCTTACAAGTTGTAATTTCATTTGTAATATCATAAATGTATTTCTGCGAGTGATGACGTCATTTTTGATAACAACAATCAGAATTTCTGATATCAAGAATTGAATTGTTGATATCAAAAATGTTATTGTTGATATAAAACAATTCATATCCTACATGTTTAAATGTTAAAAGGGCGACAAAACTATTAGATATCAAAAATTGATTTCTAGTTAAAATTCTGAATACACATATCAGCTTTGTATTTCTTAGTAGTAGAAATATTTTTAATATCAATAATTACATTGTTACTAGTAAAAAAGCAAATTCCTGATATCAAGAATTACATGGTTACTGGTAAAAATGTATATTCTAGATATCAACAATTAAATTGCTACTAGTAAAAATGTAAATTTTTGATATCTGAAAATGTATTTCTGATATAAATATAATTTCAGATATCTAAAATGGCTTTCTTACTAGTAACAATCACATTCATGATATCAGAAATTAACTGTCACTAGTGAAAATGGAATTAATGATATAAAAAATGAACATTGTTACTAGTAGCAATTCAATTGTTGATATCTAGAATAGACATTTCAGCTAGTGACAATTGAATTCTTGATATCAAAAATAAAGGTTTTTACTAGTAAGAATTGTATTTATGATACGTGAAATTGGAATTTCAGCTAGTAAGAAATAAATTCTTGATATCAACAATTGATTTTGAATGGCAGCCTATGGTAACATTTCACTAGTGAAAATACAATTACAGATATCAAGACTTATCATTTTTTTCTAGTTGAAATTTAATTGTGGATATCAAGAATTAGCATTGTTACTAGTGGTAATGTAATTTCTGATATCAAAAATTGCCATTGTAGTAGAATCTATTCTACTAGTTGAAATTCAATTCCTGATATAAATAACTATCATTTTAACTTGTGAAAACTGACTTGTTGATATCAAGGATTCATATCCTGGAAATTAATAAAAGTTAAAACGGCTTGCCATCCAATCCAGTATTCAACTATATTAATCATCGTTGACGTTGTCCGTTATATTTTAAATTATGACTCAAACTGTCCGATGCGCGGCGCTGCGGTCCAAATTATAACCCCTAACAAACAGCTGATTGAAATTTATTATTATTACTTGAGATTAATACGTTACTTTTTTTATTGTTTTATGTGTATTAAAACCTTAAAGGCTACATGTTTTATAATAGAAGCGATTTAACAGCGCTTGCGCGAGCCGGTCAGAGCCTCCGCCTCATCTGACAGGATAGTTGGATGAACAGTCGTACTATGGCAACCGCTTGGCTGGTGAAATATTAATTAGGTAACTTCATCCTCGATCAATAGGCCTTTCTGATTGGCTGAAAGGTAGGCGTTGGTAGGCGGGCGCTGGACAGCTGACGAATAAACGAAGCTTAATACTACCTTATGAATATTAATTAGATAACGTGCCTGAAGCTCAAATGAACGTATTTGAGAAACGTCAGCGCGACCTAATTAACATTCATGAAGAGACCGTCGCAATAGTAGGAATCGTATATTCCACACTGAAGAACAGCAGCACAATCATGAAGCGGGATGGTGGCAGCCGGTGGCTCTGTTGTGTCTTTGTCTGGCCCTGGTTACTGTCTTTAACCGAGGACTAGTTTATCACGAGAAAGACATGCGTTATGAGAGGATAAGCGCGAATTGTGTGATCGTGCAAGCGTTCATGTATTAATTATATTCGTGTATTTTCTTGAAGGAGGAGCGGGATACATGACAGACACACAATTCCTTCAGGACATGTGAGTGTACTTACATTAGACAGCCATCTTGCGCTTTTAACATCCATTCTTGCTTTTATTTATTGCATCAACGCCAAATCCAAAGTATTATGTCATTGTGTTAATGAGGCTTTGATGCATTATTCATAAGGAGTTTATATCTATGACATGGTGTTGAGGATCACACTTGCAGTGCTTGAATTACAATGTCTTCCTCCTCAGGGTTTGTTGAAAGCATAAATATAATAACTTGACCTCTCCATGCACGCGCACATGAAGATAGCAGGTGTGTGTAACGTAATAATATTGAGTTGTTTCTGCATCCTGCACTGCTGGTCCATCTCACTCTAAAAGCTTAATATAACCTTAATGACAGTGTGTATGCAGCATACTTTCTTCTAAACTGTAGTGTATTAGCAGTGTCTGCTGAGGAGCTCCTGAGGGAATTAGTTCAGCCCCTCACCTCGTCCTGTCTTAAAACAATAAGCCCTATGTAGTAAACAGTATGTGGGGGTTGAATGGCTTCAGGTCAGGCGGAAAACGTTACCTGATCCATGTGCTGGTGACAGTGGGGTCATTGTGCACCTACTATAACCAGTGTTATTAGTGTCATCTACTCTATCTCGCATAGAAGACTAAACTAATGTACAGTTGAAGACAAAATTATTAGCCCCCTATGAAATATTATATTTTTATTCAAATGATTCCCAAATGCTGATTAACGGACCAAAGTATTTTTTTTTAACACAGCATTTCTAAACATAGTTCTTTTAGGAAACTTGGAGTGTTTATAATACAAATAGAAACAAAATTATAACCAAGAATAAAAAAGTCTACAAGTCAAAATTATTAGCCCTCTTATGTGACCCTGAAAGCACCATAGAGTTGGCCCAGATCCGGTACACGTGGATTCCATACGGCCCAGATGTGGGTTGGATCTGGGCCGAAACTATGTTGCTGTCTGGGTAATAGTCAATAGTGTATCCCTTTGCTTGATAACTGCCTTTAGTCGTTTGTGTCAGTCCTGAGGACTCGCAGCCCATTCCTCCTTGGCAAATCTCTCAAGCTCCTCCAGATTTATTGGTCTCCTGGCATAGGCTCTGGTCTTAAGTGTGTCCCACAGATTTTCTACTGGATTCAAGTCTGGGCTTTGTGCAGGCCAGTCAAGGACGTTCACTTTGCTCGTTTGAAGGTAGTTCTTCACCAGAAGTGAGGTATGCTTTGGGTAGTGTTGTCATAAGTACTGACTTCGGTACCAAGTCAATACTGAAATTCAAAACAAATTGGGCACTTGCACAGATACACACGTGAGTGTTTGAAAGCAGGCGTCTATCAGCGAATCCGTCTATTAGTGGATATATTAGGGATCCACTGATAGACGTCTGCTTTCAAACATTCCGTGTGTGTAAGCGCTCGGCGAAGACATGTTTTTGAAGCTTTGATCATTGTAGCCAATCACAGATATGTTGAGTGCGTGAATGCAATGGCCAATCAGAGGTGTTTAAGAATCCGTTCAACAGTCAAAATGCTAGGTCGTTATCATGCTGGAAGACAAAACGTCAACCCAAACCAAGTTTTGTTGGAGATTGCCTGAGGTTGTCTTTCAAAATCTTCTCTTAGTCTTCCTTTTCCATGATTCCTTCCTGACGATATTCCCAGTTCCAAACGCATTGAAATCCCCACAGCATTATTCTCCCACCACCATGTTTTACTGTGGGAATGGTGTTCTTTGGGTGTCCTTCTTTCTCCAAACATAGGCAACATATCTGTGGCCACAGAGCTCTAATTTTGTCTCATCTGACCAAATGACATGTTTCCATTATGCATAATTTTTCTCCAGATTGTCCTTGGCAAACTTCAGTCTAGCTTGGAGGTGTCTCTTCCTCAGAAGTTTTTCTTGGTCAGCAACCCTGTCCATTCCTGTGCAGGGCTCTAGTGACGGTCTTCGTTGAGACATCAATCCCAGACTTGGCTAAATCATTCACTAGAGTCTTGGCAGTTGTTCTCGGGTCTTTAGAAACCTCTCTCACTAGTTTTCTTTCCAAAGTATTAGAAATCTTTCGGAGCAGCAATGAGCCGTATGGGCAACGCTGAAACTGATGCTTCACTTCATAGAGATCAAATTGACCAGCGCTGATGCCATTCACGGGGAATTTTTTTAATTTTTATTTTTTATGAATATATGGCTTGACCTGAAGGACAAACCAGGAAATCGCACACGCCAAGTCGATGTCTCTCTCGGTCACTGTCTGTTTAGGCTTGTTAAGTGCAAATCCCGAGCCTCTGTACAAATCACCATGATAAACACAGTCTTGTTATCATTATTAACTTATTAACATTTAAAGCACTGCTGCTACAGTCACACATTTAGATGGTATTAGGTCATTGTGTCATGCTGTTTTTAAAAGAAGTCCAGCTTTTATTAATGTGTCCATTCCGTTCTGTTGATTCTTGTTTTTATATAAATGTGAGGAAGTGCCTCTTTGGCCGATGATCACATTCTATGACTAGTGGTTTTGAGTCACTAAAATAGTAAATCAATGCAAATTGATCTCACCAACCAATCACAAATTGATGACATCAGACTTCAGTGCCGTGAAATGAGCTGATGACGTGTGATGCAAAATACATACGTTGACAGGCAGGTAGGACATCGTATCGTAGCATTCGGACCTAATATTTATATACATTTAGACCACTTAACTTAGTGATTGCTATCAGGATGTGAAGAGACTTCACCTACCCTGCCTTTAAATACAAGTGAATTGTTATTAATGAAAAAGAACAAATAATTAAACTACAAGCAATAGCACAAAGAAATAAATACAACAGAACAAAGATACAAATGAAATAATCAGTGCTTATAAGGTTTTTCAGGTAGGTCTAACAGTAGTTTTATCATCGCGATATCGATGCTAAAACCATATATCATGCAGCCCTACGTGAAATTACAGTTCTTGTGCCGGTCCCTCCTTAACTCTGTGGGATTTATTTTCCACATTTTATTGTCCAGAAGGAAACAATTGTCCATCTGACCTCTTAGTGAAGGATCTCCTCAAGAAGAACCACAATGACCAACATTGAGCTACATAAACAGTATTGAGCTACACACTGTCAGACACACAGTCAACAGTAGTTTAGTCTCTGTCTGTGTGTCTGTCTCCTGGAGGGATACTCTACTCTATTGTGCAGTTGGATGTTGGTGATTGTGTTCATATGACTCTGGTTACTCAAGAAGATGAACTAATGCCGCCCCGTGACAATACATACTCTGCATCCTATGTTGCCATCTTACACCAAAACAGCTGAGTATGTTTCACACACACAGGGCCCTATCATACACCCGGCGCCAGGCACAACGCAAGTGTTTTTTGCTAGTTTCAGCACGACGCAGTTATCAT
This sequence comes from Leuciscus idus, assembly GCA_021554675.1. Lineage (NCBI taxonomy): Eukaryota > Metazoa > Chordata > Actinopteri > Cypriniformes > Leuciscidae > Leuciscus > Leuciscus idus. Next base: position 21,268,352 of record CM038629.1, read on the forward strand.
TTTCACGTCCAGCAGTTGGGCTGCTGGTCTGAAAACGAGTCGTGTTCAGGCTCATTGTTGGCGCGTTACTATTTTGAGGCAACTGAAATAGACAGTTGACCAACTGAAACCTGGTCTAAAGTCAATGGCCCAGTATTTATTTTTTGTTATTTAAAGAGCGCGTTAGTAATATGCGCCTAACAGCTGGTCCACTCTGCGCGTACACTCTGCTTATTACACACACACAGGAATGCATAACAGCACACAAACATGCCAGATATTAAAAATAAAAAGATTACAATGTAAAAGATTAATATTGTGTACAAGATATGGTGGAATCCGGCTTGTCCTGTAGATAGTCTGCTTGCGCCTAACCTCACGCACGAGCTGATCTGTTTCCTCTCTGGAGAAGCGTTCAGTTTTTCCGCTTGCAAATTCCGGCATGTAAATAGCGAATCCGCCATGGCGCGAGCGCAACTGGCTTATAAAGGGAATGGGAGACGAGACTCTGATTGGTATTTTGCAATTTACGCCCAAAACACACCATTACTCATTAAGAGAATAGGGAAAACCCTTTTAGAACATGCGCCGACCATTTTTCCTGTCGTTAAACTAGCAAAAGTGGATTCGCACTTGCTCTGTGCGCTTTAGACCATGTGCTTAGATTGTTAAAATAGGGCCCTCAGATGTCAATGTTAACATTACAGATTAGAATGAAAATCAGATCATGAAAGATGGATGTGAAACAGACACTGTTTGCATGATTTGTGCATGTTTCACGTTTGCTACATGTGACGGCACCAGAAGGATTGAGGGAAATCAAAGGAGGGATGCTACTAGCTAACATTTATCTGATGACTTTGACCACACTTTGCTTTCCAGTGGCTGGATTCATGGAAATCTTACAAAATTACAACATTTTAATTTCAAGAATTTCTAAAGGCCATTTCAGGCCAACTCTTAAGGCCATTTCACACTACTCCGACAGACACGACCAATGTTGACAGTGACCAGATTATAGTATGTCATTTCTCAAACATCCCAAGACCCAATTAACATATTCAGTTGGCAAAAACGAGAGCCGACCAATGCCGACGCAATGTGGGTAACACAATGGTTTGGTTGCATTTATAACCTGTGGCTCGTTGTATAAATTGCTTAGACTAGTCTTAAAAGAACGATCTAAATTTTTTCTTCATGACTGTACTTGACATTTTTTGGTCCGTTACATAAAAGGTTGGAGAAAGACTAACTAAACTTGGAGAAAGACTGAAGACTAAGGCCCTGTTTACACGAGAACGCTCGCGGGTGAAAACGTAAAAATATTTTATCAGATGTGCCTTTCGTTTAGACGGCGACGGCGTTTTTGGGGCTTAAAAACGCAAAAAAGTGAAACCACCCTCCAGAGTGGAAATCTTAAAAACGCTCCACCGTCGCGTTTCTGTCTAAACGGTAAAAACGCAAAAGTCTGCTAGACAGTGAAGGCACCGATCAGTGCTTCACATTGCCACCTAGCCGCCTGGAGTGCATACTACATCAAATTTCACACACTTTTCCGTCACCGTATGCACGCAGATTTCCCCCCCATAACGCTCGTCTAAACGCAGAATAAAAAGTGATCACTTTTGCGTTTTCTCTTCAGATCGTTTCCGTGTAAACGTAGCCTAACTGAGGGGCTGTTTCCACGACAACGTTTTCAGTTAAAAACGTAAAACTTTTTTATGCGTGCCTGAAAACGCAAAGTTTTGAAAACGGTCTCCGTGTAAACAATAAAAACGTAAATCTCTGAAGACGATGACGTCATGCACATGGGTATTACATGTTCAGTCTGTAGTGTTTCATCACCATCTAATGGCCTGACAGCAGAATACAGCGTTTTTAGTCGTTTTCGCGGATCTGTGTGAATGAGGATCTTTTGACAGTTGTCGGTGTCGTCTGCACGCGGAAAACTCAAAGGAAAAACTTCTCCGTTTTAATCATATTGTTGTCGTGTAAACGTACCCTAAACTAGTCACTGTCAAAACGCACCACAGATCTGACAATTTTGTTTACTGTTGTTGAGTAATGTTTTGGGTCAAAAGCACACATAGTTGTGTAGAACTGACAGAATGATGAATTTCATGTGGACGGAAAAGAGGTCACATTTACAATAGATGTGACGAGCGTAATTCCTCTGTGGACTGAAGCACTCGCTTAGAAATCTAAACAACGAGCGCATTCATTTTGATCTTTTCTTGGCATAAATGAAATAAAGAAATTCTGTTTTTATTGAAGAGCAGCAATAATGTTTTCTTTTTCATGACATAATAATGTCATTATTATTATAAATGTGGCAGTTAGACATGATGCCTGAACTGGATCAAACGAGCCCAGGTTACTCACCTTTATAGCTTCCCTGATTGATTGACATTCAGATTAATACACAACAGACTAATCAGAACACGGTTTTTATTTTCTGAATCGATTTGTTTTCTCTTTAATAAAATAAGTGGTCATAGTTTGTTTTGCTCCTATCAATCTAAAGTCATCCCAGAATGATAATGTGTGCTGATGTTGTCCAGGGTGTTTCCTGGATGTTTTAAGGGCACCATACCAGGAAACAAGTTTCGGTCAAAGTTCGAATGCAATAGAGTGGTACAGGTATGATGTCAGAACCCAGAAGTCTAATTCACCGCTCGTTCCTTCCAGATTTTCCTAGGGGGTTTTATGTTAGTAATTTATGAGTAAAATAAAGCCTGTGGTAAACATAACTTGATGATACTTTGATGTTTTGCACGTACTCACACCCCAAGCTGTCTTATCTAGTTACTTATTAAAAACGTATTTTTACGTATTGTAAAAAATTTACATAACCTTTTGAAAATTTGCATTTTCGCTATAAGTGTGTTATTTACGTTGTAGAAAAAAACCAAAGTATAATCAAGAGTATGTTTACCACAGGCTTTATTTTACTCATAAATCGAAAACCACCATTATAAAACTGCATAGGAAAATCTGGAAGGAACTCGAATCTTCCGGGTTCTGACGTCATAACTGCACCACCCTACTGCAAATTAATTTAGTATTTGCATTGCATCCTCATTCCCAGAAGCGATCAGTGTCTGATTATTAGCCAGTCCATGCAGGTATGATGGTATGAATGCAAATGTAAGCAGTGCACTGCCCTCATTGTTTGCAGTAGTACAGTGTTTAACTGTACTTCTGCTGTATTGGACTGATCGTTTGGAGCACCAGGACTTCGACGCCTGCCAGGTTTACAAACAAGTGTTTTAAAAGGGAAAGAAAAGTTCCAATATGAGCAATTCTTGAGAAAAGCCACAGCAAATCAGCAAAATCTGAAAAAAGTCCCACTACTAAATCCTTATTGGACTAATCGGTGTATTACCATAGAGCGCAGCTTCTTGTGTTTGTGCAGAGCATGTGAGGCTGTTTTAGTTTCAAGAACTTTTATCATCCCATTCTAACCAATCAGGGCCCAATGTTCCATACAAAAATGCCACTGTAACCAATCACAATATTAAAAATGAATCCCTCGTTTGGCACATTTGCGGTACATTGGCACAGTTGATTGTTGTGACGCATTTTGAAATGGTAAAAAGTCACATAATGTTTGTGTTTGTATGATCGGTTGCTGCTGTCACGTCTAAGTACTCATGGCCATACTTGTACATGGAGAGCGAAAAATGATCCCCTCGTAAAGGTTATAAACACTCGTGCTCCAGATAGCTAGTGAATTATTATTTTATTTTTTTCACTGGTGAAAGTAAGAGCTAGTGTAGATAAGCTGGAGCGCTTCCAGCAGCAGCAGGACTCAATATTTAATGATGAGCAACTCTAGCCTATCAGATATCTGTTCGGTTTATTACAGCGTTCACGAGCAACACACACACACACACACACACACACACACACACACACACACTAATGCCTAGATGTATGCCTTCGCCACAGAATGTTTATTCATTCATGTTGTATATTTAGCAACAGACTTTTTGACACACTGGGCTGAATTGATGTTTCTCATGATCTTACACAACTTCCCAGCTTTACTGATCTTTTCATCATGAAGTGTTGAACATTAAGTACGGTTTAAAATCGTCCCAGGATGAACCTCGTGAAGTTGGCTGATGAAAGTCCAGAATCTAAAAGAAGCTCAGATATAAGAGTGTTTTCTTTACTACATCAGTAGCATTCTTCAATGTGTGTCATGGTTGTGTTGCTTATAATGTGACTTTGACTTTGACTTTATAAATAAACTTTTTTTTTGTTAATTTAAAAAAGAACCAACCACATCATCATATTCTCTGCCACGATCAAACATTAAACTAGAAACACACCTCTGTGTTCAGTCTGGAGTCCTTTCTGCTTATAGTTGTATTATGTTATGAAAAGGATAGGTCATTTAGTAGATCATTTACTCAACCTCATGTCATTCCAAACCAGTAAGACTTTCGCTCAACTTCGAAACACACATATGATGATATTTTAATGAAGTATGAGAGAATTCTATCCCTCCATTGAAAGTCGAATGCACCAAAACTTTGATGCTTCAGAGAGTTCATAAAGACATCGTAAAAGTAATCTATATTGAGCGGTTTAATCCTAGTCTTCTAAAGAGACGCTTTATGAGAATTGATTTAATTTAGGCTTTAATTATTTTATATAAACAAATATTGACGACACACATACACAGAGCACATCAAATATGAAAAATGGAATTTCAAACGTGTTTGTTTTACTCAAGCATGTTTACTTCCATTTACTATATGTGATGTGATGTGCTTTGTGTATGTGTTGATCAGTGTGTATATATAAATGAATAAAATCCTAAATTAAATTCATATAAAGCGATCGTGTCTCTTCAGAAGACTTCGATTAAAGTGCTTAATTCATATGGATTACAATTGCAACGTCTTTATGAACTTTTTGGTGGAATGGACTTTCAATGAAGGGACAGAAATCGAGTTTCATCAACAATATCGTCGTTTGAGTTTCGAAATATGTTCGAAAGTCTTATGGGTTTGGATCGATGTGAGGGTGAGTAAATTTTTTTTTTTGGGTGAACTGACCCTTTAATTGTGAATGTTTATTGTAATTTATAATAATGCTCACAATTCTTCTTTTATTTCAGGGATTGACTGACCGATCATTCATCTGTAGCTTGTGTTCTTGTTTTGTGTGTCTGTAGGTGAAATTAAATCAGGAATCAGCCGTGGTTTATGAGGAGAAAACTTTGTTCTGCTCTTCCTGCTGACTTATACTCTAAAGCTTTAAACATCATTTCATCACAATGGTACGTTCACATTTCCCTACTATCAAAATATTGTGTCCTTACAGTTTATTATCTCTTAATTTATACAACAGTTTGTTCTGGTTCTCGATTCTGATTGGCTGAGAGCGGTAACTTACTCACGATACAGCACTAGTCTCGAGTACCTTATTGCTTTTATAAAACTGTTACCACACAGTACAAATATTAAAGCCAGAAAATAGGTTTCAATGCAACTTTCTTGAAGTAAAATCACTAAATGCCTTCCTTCCGCTGGAAAAAAATAGTCCCTGACCGTGAAGAGCAACAACGTTCCTAGGTGTAATAATAAACGTTCCTAGGCGTCATCTCATGGAGCTCGAATAAAAACAGACTAGGAACCGTTTTGCAAAAACACATTTATGTGACCAGGTGTAAATGGAATCCAATCGTTTTGATAAATCAGATAGCTATCCGATCTGAGAAAACGCATGAAGTGGCCAGGTGGCCTGATGTTTATACTTGTGCGCTGGTGTGTGCGTCGAGCCGGCAAGTGTGTGTGTGTGGGGGGACTGTGTGGTAGAGCGAGGGAGAAGTGAGAGAGTGACGGCGATTAAGCCTGGTTCACACGGCAGGATAATTAGGCCGATTTTAGCCCCGATTCACCCCTTCCGACAATCTTAAGGATGCTCCGATTATTGTAAAATAATCTGATCAGATATTCCTGCCGTGTGTGGTGTGTTAAGACTGCTCTCGTCTGCTCGGAAGGACGTCGGGACCGCTCCGATCTCAAATCGGGGATATCCAACATGTTGGATTTATTTGGCCCGATTTCTCCTCGTGTGTGGTGTCCCCCGGGGACAAACGAGCACTCAGCCTGTGGACTGTGGCGTGTAGCCAATCAGAAAGCGAGGTGACGAGGCGGCGAGGAAACACCGGGAAACAAAATCAAAACAGCCGGCGGCATGTCACTTCTTTGACCATCGCCTTTTCTTTTGATAACGTTTTTTTTCGGTTAAAAACAAACTACAAACTATCGCCACTGCATCCTCTTCGTCCGCCATGATTGTTTATGCTGAAGTCACGTTTGATCTCGAGGGATTTTGCGAGATTTCCCGTCTGACCTGGGAATGCTCGGGAGTCAAATCGGTTCGTGTGTGATGTGTTGATTTTGCCATGTGGCTGCGCACCACACACTGTACGACCAAAACTGTTAGACCCGTGATTTTTTATCGCCATGTGTGGGGTCTCTCAGGTTTGGAAAATCGGCCGACAATTTTAAAATCGTCCCGTGTGAACCAGGCTTTAGCTTTGGAGTGAGTAGCGACTCTAGAGTCATATTGAGAGAAACAAAGTGTCTCCCCTGTTCTTTCTGACCACTGTGGGAAATCTGTAGCATGAAAAGTTAACCCTCTCCAAGCAACGTGTCGGACGGGGTGCATCTTAAACAAAATATCGCATGATTATCGCGAGACTTTCGATATAATATCGGGCAACGTGATATCGCGATAACGATATTGAGTCGATATATCGTGCACCCCTAGTTAAAATGTGGAATGAGTCTGGAATGAGTTCTCGGTTCCCCTCTTTTCATTGTAACTGCACGTCAAACCAGACTTTGTGTACGAGTCCTTCAGGTGTGTTTGGATTAAGCACATCAGACAGTTTAATGGTGCTGTAATCTTTAGCAGAAATCGGTGTGTGATGCACCGTTTTATCGCGACTCTAAACGAGCGAAAACATTATTTGATGAGGTGAATTCGCTGTCTCTCATTAGACACCAGGACAAAGGTGGATCATTCAGAAATATGTTCAGACCCGCACGTAACGCTACATAACTGCTGATGCCATATTTTTCACCTTTGGAGCTTCTGACGGTTCCGGAGAATTCACTGGAGCATGGCGGTTCATATTTTTAGAAGTCTCTCTAAATTGTTCCTCATCTACCCTCATAGATGTCCCTCATACCACTCATCTACTGTCATGCCACCTAGTAAATAAAAATTTACTTTAAACATTTTAGCCTTTTAATTCTTAGGTTTTTCCTCAAATAAGAAAAAAAGCATATGTTTATGTTGCTATGGGTGGTTGCTAAGGGTGTTGCGCGGTGATACCTAGAACCGTTGGGTGAAGCGGTCAAAGATAAACACAGCTATTGACCAATCAGAATCAAGGACTGGAACTAACTGTCATATAAGCTTAAATTAAGTGACTCAACATTCATTCGTTGCTAGTTCTAAACAAAGGCTTGGGCCCAACTGTTAAACTGTCAACTTGAGATTTGAATCCGTGGCGGAAGGAAGTAGTTCTGCACAAAAGAGGGTTTTTAAAGACACTCCTTTGTTGTTTCTTATTTATTTACACTCTTGTGCTGTCAAACTGTTGTATAAACGCAATATCACACGAGCAGTCATGCGATATGGCTGTATATCAGCACGCTACTCGTATGATATTGCTTATGTAAATTATGCTAATGCTCATGTTATACTGTAATGCTTTGGCCAGCGTATATTGAACACCATTTTATTGGTAACACTGTAAAATAAGGTATTTTGTTAACATAAGTTAATGCATTAACAATGAGAAGTAAATTTTTACAGCATTCATTAACCTTTGTTTAAATTCATATTAGTTCACAGATGCAGATGCATCTTTTGACCTTAAAAATGTTTTCAGGGCTAGTTGGCTACTAGCAAAGACTAGCCAGGTTTAAAAAAATATGCAATTTTGCGAATCCTGGTTTTGGTTATAGACGTTGGATTTTGCTTTGGATTATGTGGTCTAGGAATTGAACTACCTGTCCTCTTCTAATGTTTTGAACAGAGTATTGTATGAAGATATTTGTGGCTATGGCCAGTGAACCGCTCGAAGGTTTCCATGAGGTGAACCTGGCGTCACCCACCACCCCAGATCTTCATGGCGTTATCGCCCCGAGTCCACCAAAGCACAACGCTCCTCCTAGCACACTGTACCGAACACACTCGCTGTCCTCCGGTCAGAACGCACCCAACGCTCTCCGAGCCGACCAGCTGCCCACCCAGCCCGTGTATTCGGCCCCGCGACACCTGGGCACAGAGGACGCCCTCAATGGCAGGTAAGACTTGAACATGGGACAGCAGGTGCAGAACCGAACACAGAGTCTACAGCAGAAGCTCCAGTCAGTTTATTTCCTCTCAAATTAATTTGTATATACGTTTTTTTATATACAGTATGTTTGCCTAGCCTTGCATTTATTTGTACAAACATTTTGGCTATGCTGTTAAATTTAAGAGCATTAAACACATTTAAATAATCTCAGTTAATGAGACAGATCACACCCAAAAATTACAAATCTGTCATCATTTTGTCGTTCCAAACCTGTATGAATTCCTTTCTTCTGTGGAACATAAAAGAAGATATTTTGAGAAATGTCTTTTTTCATATAATGGAAGTCAGTGGTCACCAAAATAGTTTGGTTACCAACATTCTTTAAAATATCTTCTTTTATGTTTCACAAAAGAAAGAACGTCATACGGGTTTGTAACGGCATGAGGGGGAGTAAATGATGACAGTAATTTTATTTTGGGGAGAACTGTCCTTTTAACTCTTTAACTTATATAAAATACTTAAATACTACATTTACAGATAAACTGAAATCACATGGAAACTACAGAACAAAAAAAGAATAAAAAGCTATAACTTTAAAATAGCAATAATAACTAAATTAAAAATGACAAATTATAAAAACCCTTGATATTGGTGCTTGTATCCGCAGACCAAGTTATCGTCATTTTGAAATACAGTAATGCAGATTTGAATCCTGCCACCACTGTGTCCCAGTTCTGTTTCCTGTTCCTCTATATTTATCAAAAGCCAAAAATAGTACAAAAAAATAAGTATTTTGTATTACTTTGAGGAGATGCCATCAAAAGCGTATAATCACAAGCTGAAGTATGCGAATATGTTGTATGTACCTGAATGTTTTATGCATGCATGCACGACCAAAATTGAGAATTCTTTTTTGTACATGGAATATTGCAATATTTATTATAAATGATTTATCCGTGCACATCTGTGCATTTTTTTATTCATGTGCCCTTGTAATCTTTCATTAAAATAACCTCCCTCTTGCAGTGACATCTCTGATGATGTGTTTACTGAGGTGAGGGCGGGACAACCTGTCACTTTCATGACATCACAGCAATAACAAACCACAAACCATCCAATGAATCCCCCATGGACAAAATCAAGTCCTGGCCCACATTTTTTCTTGTTTGAGAAGCTGTTTCACTATACATCACAATAGGGAAGGAAACAATATCACAACTTCCAATTCATGCCGACTTTAAAGTCAACATGAAATCAAAATTGATAATTCATACTTTTTAATGAAAAGTTGTAGTGTTAATTACGAATGACTTGTTAGTGTACAACATCATTTTTAAAAAAATTAAATATATTTTAAAGCTGTAACTAACGATTATTTTGATAATCAATTAATCTGTCGATAATTTGTTTGATGAATCGGATGAGAAAAAAAAAAATTAAATTAAAATGTAATCCATTATTTTAAACAATGTTATTTCATAGGGCTGGGACGATACACCTATCTCCCGATTCGATGCTATCACGATACTTGGGTGCCGATTAGGGCTTGGCGATATATAAAAAAATATATATATTTTGATATTGTCAAAATATTTATGATATTCTATATCTCGATGTTTGCATTTTCTTTTAAATAATAAAAAAACATGATTTTCTTTTGCCCTTATTAAAAAACAACAAAAACAATTTAGATAGAACAGCTATTGTTACAAAGTAAATACAAAATGTTTAGTGCAAATTTGAGCAGTTAAAAAGAAAATCTGTGATCACTTTCTGCTTTTGATTAAATGAACACATGTAAATGTAACTGAAGTAGAGCAAAACAAGTACAGAAAGTGCAATCTGCGGTGATCTCCCCGGTGTGTTCATTTGGAAAGTATCTGGCTTGCAGACAAGCCGATTTCAGCTCCCAGCCATCAATAAAATGAATGGTAAGACTGATGTAGGGTTCGCAGGTTCGGCTCATCAATAGATCGGAAGTGGTCGCGAAGTGCGTTGTCTAAGAAAGCTGCTGCGACAGATGTTCGACAACTTTAAAATACAATTTTGGGAGCGCATATTTACGGCAAGGCAAATTGTATCTGGGGTCGATTGCCTTTAGCAGCCGTTTGAAGCCAGGTTTTTCCATGGTACTGATAGTATCATATCTTTGGCTATGTGAAACGTGACCGCCGATGTAATTTCTTCCCACTTTTTACTATTTCTCGCATATGGCACACCGCAAGAGAATGAATCGATCAGCTTTATTTGTTTAGGGACGACAGGCCTACCAGATTTTTCGGCAGATGAAGAGGCCAAGGCTAGTGATGATGCCTCACAGACATCAGTGCCCACTTCACGTCGCTTGCGCGGTAATGCATGACAATATTGGAAAGGGGACGTAATATTGGAAGTTCGGCACGTTCTTTGGATAAGTATGCTTAAATTTGAAATATTCGATATATCGCCCAGTCCTAATGCCGATACGATATGTATTGCGTTTTTTTTTTTAAGAATTGCAATTCTACAAGTATTGCGTTTCAATATTGCAATTTTTTTTAAAACTAGACCATCGGGAAAAGTTAAATCACACACTTATACAGACTGTACATGATGTATAAGATGAGTCATATTTACAAAAACAAATCACATCTTTCTGACTTTTATATCAGAATTATCATACAATACGACATTCTCTTGAATAAATGATTCAATAACAAATAAATTTTTTAACAGTCACTTGTCGCCACTTAGTGGCGAAACAATGTAATCGATAAATGCGTCATTTTAAAGCTGCAGTCCGTAGCTTTTCCTCTTTGTCGCCATCTCTGTTCGAAATCTGCAATTGCAGTTATTTGCGGAATTATCAACTTTACGTGGGTTGTACATCGACATGAAACAGCGCGGATGAATCCAATGTTTTGAGGAGAGTGTGCGGCTGTCAATCACAGCGCCGGTGTGGATACTGTCATTCAGAATCACAGAATATACTTTTTGGAAGTATGACCAATATTATAATTTTCAACGGAAAATGACGTCTGAACAAGTAAGTAACATCCACTTTTGTTCTGATCAACTAAGGAGAAAAAAGCATTGCAGTAAATCGCGCTGATTAAATCTAATGATCGCTTATCATATCATATCAAACCGTGCAAATCATAGAAGAGCAGTTATTTTGTACAAACAAATAACAATCATAGTGCTTTGAAATAAACGGTGTATGAACGGAATCCCTGTTATGCATAAACGTGTTATAATATAACATAATATAAACATCTTACGACAGGAACATTTTCACTTTACCGATCTGATTCAGATCCAATACTTGACAACGGAGGCGGGTTTGATTTTCTTGGAGTAAAGGTGAATTGCTCCCTCTCATAGCTAGCACAAAATAATTCATATTTACCATAATAGCAAAACGAAAAAGGCACAACAAAGGAAACTCCGTAACTGTGTAAATTAAGCGAACAAGTGCGCTACTGTTACGTAATTGAACTGTTGAACTGTCTTACCTGTCTAGCAAAAAAAAAAGCCGTCTCTGTGTCCGTTTTGAACCCCTTTAAAACACTGAGTTCATGCCATCTTTCAAAAGTCCTGCCGATGTTTATCCTTGTTTTCGCATGGGCCGATTGCAGTCTCTTTTTTTCTCTAGCCACTTCGAAGTCCGAAGTCTTTTGGGTTTTACAACTGGTGAATCTTCAGTTGTCACTGGTGATTGTCGTTTGAAACATTCTGGATCCGCTAGAAGTTTAATTATTTCAAGTGCTGTGAGAAAAGGTTATAAATTTACACCTCGAACATCCTCACACGCAATATAGCCTACTAGCCGGCACTCCTTCTTTATGTGTACAGATGTGACGTAATGACGCAAAGACATGCTCGAATTTCCTGTGGAAATCCACCAGTACCACTGGAATTAAAATCATTATTAAAAGCTAACCGATTTGAATCGAGCTAAGGCAAGCAGATAGTTTTGAACACTGGCTGGTTATGTTTTTATTTTATTTTTTATTTTGGATAATTTTTAACACAAAGTTACGGACTGCAGCTTTAAGCACCAAGTTTCTATCAAAAGCTGACTTTTATCCGAGTACGTCTATGATAACTATTGCATCACAGAAATAATGATACTATGAGGTTGAAAAGACTGTTTCATGACAACTCTCTCCGGGTCAGCGGCAGGGCCAACACAGCTTTGAATGTTGCGATATGATTTTGTCAAAGTTTAATAGACAGACGAATTGAAAGATCGCGTGGGTGTTTGAATCGAGATCACAGTCTTTTAAAGATGAATCGTGCAGCTCTATTGTCTTATCGGTCTCTCAGCATATGAGTAGTGCAAGGGTTTTTCAGTGCTTTCAGTCTCACGTCTCTTCCACGCGTCCACTTGGGATATGACGTCACTCAACACTCATAGATAACGACACATTTCATCCTCTGTTGGAACGAAAGTGGCTAACTTCTGTCAACCTCATCTACAAGCAAGGACAAAAATAAAGCAATTGAATTTGAAGTAATATCGATTCTGGAATCAAAAAATCGATTTTAGAATAAAAAAAAAAATTTGCGATAGCTAGGTGAATCGATTTATTTCTCCCAGCCCTATTATTTCACATCTTGCCCAGTGTATGGAAGAAAATGTATGACAATTTTTTATGAAAAACACAAGCTTGTTGAATTGCACTACTTGAAAAAATATGCATTGCATTAAAAGTGCTTGCATTTTAATGCATTTTATCTTTAGGGCTTTCATTTTTATGGGCTGAATTCAAAACATTTCACACTCATTTTCATTATTAAAAATTCAATAATCCATATTCACCTTTCAAATTCCACTTCCAAAATATTCATTCTGTTTAAAAATACAACCTATTAAATTCGACAGGCAATTTTCGGTCGATTTTTATTTCGCTTAACAAATTTGCTTCCACGAATTCAGTGGTTAAAATTTGACAGAAAATTAAACTTTGCACATCTGGGAACTGCAGTAATAGCAGTAGAGTATCAATCCATAATCTCCATCTGCTGTTAGTTTGCACACCACAAGCGCGTGTTGACAAAAAACAGAGCAATGGGTAGATAGTCACTCATTCATTAAAACGGATTTGCGGAAATGGAAATTGCAGCAAGCGGTAAGTGTATGTGTGATGATTATCAGGGCCAGTATATATGCGGAAAGATGATAAAGACACAAAAGCTGTGTTTATGTTTAATTCAATGTCTTTACGGTTACTTTCCCTGTGTAGCCTACATGTGAGTAGCTTTCTCTACCGTGAACGAGATTATAATGTTATTCCCCGATGCTGCTGTACAGATCAAACATTAAATCTGAAGTACACATACAGTATATTTCTCTCTATTGTTCAGTTTCCTAAACTTTATATCTTAGCGCTGCGCTGCAGTACTGGGGGTTCCTTCAATATGTCATACTCCAGGATTCCCCTGCCGTTAGGACATATAAAACGCTTAACGTAGCTTAATGGACTAAATACAGTGATATAAAAAACCAAACTCACACCTTATTGGGGATGTAGGCTATACTATATAGGCTACAGGCAAGCAGATGGACTCAGAATATGAACATAACGTGCAAAGTTTCACGCTAAGGGTTTCACAGTGATATACTGGCATAAAGTTGGCTTGATTTTTGCAAATTTAGGGACCGTCTCTAAAGTTACATACGACATTGGTATACACGTTTCTAACTTCAATAGCATTTGAAGATAATGACTTGCAGTCATAAAACTTACTGTAAGTGTTATGCATTGAGGAAAACGTGCCAACGGCATTAAACGGCACACGCATCTGTCAAAGCACGACAGGGCAAGACGCATTAAACACTTATGCTTTTGTTTGAAGCGCTTATAAATATAAAGCATGCTCATGTTTCGGTCAGCTTGGATCATGTGCCTTTGGCTTGCTCAGTTGGGGATATTTTGGGGATATTTAATTTAATTTTATCGATCAATAAATTCCTCTTGAAACAAACTTTGTTGTATTATTTTAATTTAATACTGTGAAGCTGCTTTGATACAATCTGTATTGTGAAAAGCGCTATACAAATAAACTTGACTTGACTTGACTTGACTTGACTTTCCCGCAGCAACTCACTCTGTGTATTCCGCTATTTTCCGAATGCAAAGTTTTGAAACCAAATTGATGTTTGTCTCCACAGTGGAAATGATCCTTCAGCCACTGTGGATGTGGTGGATGGCAACGTCCTGTTGGCTGATGGAGAGGAGGTTCTGGGCCTGAGCACAGACAGTCTGTCCCGTCTCAGAAGTCCGTCAGTTATGGAGGTCAGAGAGAAAGGCTACGAGAAGCTAAAGGAGGAGCTCACCAAAGCACAACGGGTGAGACACTTAACAAACGTCATTCACACTCACTGATCTACACTTACATTTATTAATTTAGCAGATGCATTATGCAAAATTACCTACAAATGACCAACATCATAAGCAATTATTCATACTCTGAAGAGATAAACTATATTGCCAAAAGTATTGGGACACCCCTCCAAATCTTTGAATTCAGGTGTTCCAATCACTTCCATGGCCACAGTTGTATAAAATCAAGCACATAGGCATGCAGACTGATTCTACAAACATTTGTGAAAGAATGGGTCGCTCTCAGGAGCTCAGTGAATTCAAGCCTGGTACTGTGATAGGTTGCCACCTGTGCAATAAGTCCATTCGTGAGATTACCTCACTACTAAATATTCCACGGTGAACTGTTTGTGTTATTATAACAAAGTGGAAGCAATTGGGAACAACAGCAACTCAGCCACGAAGTGGTAGGCCACGAAAAATCACAGAGCGGGGTCATCGCATGCTGAGGTGCAGAGTGTGCAGAAGTCGCCAACTTTCTGCAGAGTCAATAGCTACAGACCTCCAAACTTCGTGTGGCCTTCAGATTAGCTCAAGAACAGTGCGTAGAGAGCTTCATGGAATGGGTTTCTATGGCTGAGCAGCTGCATCCAAGCCTTACATCACCAAGTGCAATGTAAAGTGTCGGAAGCAGTGGTGTAAAGCACACCACCACTGGACTCTAGAGCAGTGGAGACGTGTTCTCTGGAGTGACGAATCATGCTTCTCTGTCTGGCAATCCGATGGACAAGTCTGGGTTTGGTGTTTGCCAGGAGAACGGTACTTGCCTGACTGCATTGTGCCAAGTGTACAGTTTGGTGGAGGGGGGATTGTGGTGTGGGGTTGTTTTTCAGGGGTTTGACTTGGTCCCTTAGTTCCAGTGAAAGGAAATCATAATGCATTCCAAGACATTTTGGACAATTTCATGCTCCAAACTTTGTGGGAATATTTTGACGATGGCCCCTTCCTGTTCCAACATGACTGCACACCAGTGCACAAAGCAAGGTCTCTAAAGACAAGGATGAGCGAGTTTGGTGTGGAAGAACTTGACTGGCCTGCACAGAGTCCTGAACTCAACCCGATAGAACACCTTTGGAATGAATTAGAGTGGAGACTGCGAGCTAGGCCTTCTCCTCCAACATCAGTGCCTGACCTCACAAATGCGCTTCTAGAAGAATGGTCAAAAATTCCCATAAACACACTCCTAAACCTTGTGTAAAGCGTTCCCAGAAGAGTTGAAGCTGTTAGAGCTGCAAAGGGTGGGCCAACTCCATATTAAACCCTACGGATTAAAAATGGGATGCCATTAAAGTTCATGTGCATGTAAAGGCAGGCGCCCCAAAACTTTTGGCAATATAGTGTACCTTGTGTCACGTGTTGTGTCTGGTTAAGACGCAATGTAATTCACACAGTCTTTAAAAATCTACTTCCTCTCAAACCTGGAGTCTGATTGACTAACAGTAACAGTAACGAATATTACCTTTCAAGTAACGTGTAATATAGCTGTTCGTGAATGTAAAAGGTCTGCAAAGTTTCAAAGATTAAAGTGCACAATAAATCGAGCTGCTAGTAATTCCAGTCTTTGTTCCTGCTCGATTCCTCATAGGCCTGTAACGAAATTTGCACAATGCCCAAATATAGTTACCTATATGTGGGCATGTTTGACCTGCCCTCAAACACTGTAGCTGTAGCTGAGGCCTGGAAGAGTTTGGTTCATGTTGTCAATTAGGGGTGTGCAATATTTATCGTCTGCAATAACATCGTAATTGTTGTTTTAACGATGTGCGATTTGACATTATCGAGTATAGCCTATCCCTCACACACACCCAGAGAGTGCATGCATACTCTACGTGATGCAGTCTTGTAGATTAGACTAGTGCGGGTGCGCATTTAGAGTGCACGCTTTCACTGTGTAATTTAGTCTTTATTTATATCATTTAGTAATAAATATCACAAGAGTGCAGTTTTTCTCCAAATATCAGCATGATACATTTATACAAGTTTAATAAACAAGAAGTTAATATTAAGTGACTTACATTTTAGTCACCATATGGCCTGTTTTTGCTCTATTTCGCCAATGAAAATAGTTCAAAACAAAGCCACACACGGCGGTGTTTCCTTACTGAGTGAATCAGCTTTTTGAACGAATCAGTTGACTAGGATAGATTAAGATTGTCTAATGTTTCTTTCCTTGAATGAATCAGCCGTTTGAATGAATCGGTTCAATCTCAATGATTCCCTCATTAATAGTGACTTGCTGCCACCTACTGCCGGTTTCAATTTCACATTTAAAGTATCTTTTCTTGTTTTAAATAATTTTAAATATCAGTATTCAATATTGCAAAGATTAATTTTGTTGATACTGATTTCATTTGATTGGTAACAGCCCTATTGTGTCTTATTTTTATAGTTGAATTTGATTAAATGTATGAAATTGATGCATGCATATAATTAGGTTTAAAAATGGCTTTATAAAGGTAAAAATGCCCATATTAGGTAAAAATCAATTGAAACATATTGAAAAAAAAAAATTTCTGTCACTGTTGTGAACTGACATCACACAGAGTATGAAGAATATCAAAAACTTTAGGAGTCCGCTGTCCACGACAGTCCTAAACCAGCCAAAGTACCAACACAATAAACACACTCAGCAAAATATCGTCTAATAATCGTTATCGAGAAAATCCCAGAAAATATCGAAATATCATTTTTTTGTCAGTATCGCACACCCCTATTGTCAACATGTGGAGAAGATGCTGTCTCCTGTGCAGCGAAAAGCAAATCTACCTTGCATGCACTTCCAAAACATGAGGACCAATGGCATCGTTACTGTTCTTATCACCGTGTATCAAGTGCTGAGTTCAGCGTGAGTTCTGCATGTTCACGAATCCTTTCATTATAACCAACAAAGTTTAAAAACAATGTCAATAAGAGATTCATTGCAAAGTGTAGACAGCTTCATTGATTATAGCGGGATTTTTTTGCAAGAGTGCAGCTTTGTGTACAGTACCTCTATTGCTCGAGAGTGTTTAGAAAACATTATACATATAAAACCGTAATTTACAAAAAAAGCATTATGAAGTATTTACTTTCTGTTTCGTGATGCAGCTGCTGTCAGATTGCTGTGCCTAGTTTACAAAATGAAATACTCAGAACAAAAATGTAATCCAGTACGCCATTAAAATAAACCATTCACTTGTTTCCGACGCTGGGATCTTTCTGAAGTCAGTAAAGAGTATTTTGAATTAGCTGTTATTTTTATTTTAATTTTGTTTATATTTTTATCATTTTTGTTAAGTGCTTTTGTCTTTTTTTTATATATTTCTATATTACTTCCATTTATTTTTATTTCAGTTTTAGTTTATTTTAGTGCTTCAACTTGTAATTTATTTCAGATAGTTTCCAAGGATCAAGTTTCAATATATATATATATATATATATATTCAGCTTTATTTCAATTGACAAAAAAGATTTTTAATAATTTCAGTTACATATGCTACTGTCAGTAAAATATTTGTTCAAAGATCAAAAACATTTTTAAATTTTTTTTAAGAATACTGTAGCGTGTGTATGCTGAATCATCCACCCTTTTACATTGATGCCATGGACTAAATGAGAGACTGAGCCATACATTCCCTGTTTTTTTGTTCTGTTTATCATTTGTGTGTTGTGTTCTGTTCATGTCATTGCATGTGTCTGAAGGATCTTAAGTTAAAAGACGAGGAGTGTGAGAGGCTTTCTAAAGTGAGAGACCAGCTGGGGCAGGAGCTGGAGGAACTCACTGCTAGCCTTTTTGAGGTTTGTTTGCCAAATGACGGAGCAGATCTGTGTGTGTCTGTGAGCACTTGATCGTCTGGAGTTACTCTGAACATTCAGCACTATGATGGGTCAACTCAAATGATTCAAGACAGACCTAAAACACTTATTGACTGCACATCAGACTCTGTCCACACTATATATACTATATATTGCACCATTTGTAAAGTGGGTACATTTTACATATTTAATGTATGAAGTTAAACAGTAAGAATAAAATAATGTTTTCCACACTGTCTTTTTTTTTTAAATGATAAATAAACACCTATAATAGGTATAATAGACACCTATTTAACAATTCATAGTTATAATCAGTTATACTGTATGTCCTGAAATATACACTACCGTTCAAAAGTTTCTGTTAATAGATGATCCTTCAGAAATCATTCTAAAATGCTGATTTGCTGCTCAAAAAACCTTTATCATTATCAATGTTTAAAACAGTTGTTAAAAACAGCATTTATTCGAAATAGAAATCTTTCAGAAATAATAATCTTTACTGTCACTTTTGATCGATTTAATTCATCTTTGCTGACTAAACATATTAATTTCTTTCAAATTGATCTTACTGACCCCAAATTTTTTGACTGGTAATGTATATTTATTAAAAGTCACATGATTGTCACATGAAGACTTTCGTGAACAGGATCAGAGTTTTAAACTCTGAAAAGAACAGGATTCACAAACCAGATACCCACATTTTTGACTTGGTAATGTATATTTATTAAAAGTCACATGATTGTCACATGAAGATATGAAATGAGTTAGATTCAGCTATAAAGCAGCTCTGGAGAAAACAGTGATGTCATTGTTCAGCTCAGTTTAGTTCTCATCTTATAGTTTCAGCTCAGTCAATTCAATAATATTGCTGAATATTAAGTGTCACCAACTAAGGAAGCCAAAGGTGCCATATTTATGTACTGATAAACATCTTAAAATAAGTCATAAACATCATCTCCAGACAGTTGTGACATCTGACAGGGAAATTACATCATCCATAAAAACACACCCATTGAATACACCTCTGCGACGTGTGTGTGCTATCAGGGTTGTAAAGCAGTTCACATCAAATCTTTCATCAGTATTCAGCTCTTGACAAGCTTTTGTAGCAAACCCAGAAATTGACGTTAAGATTGTTATCTGGCTGAAACTATTGCAACATGTTTTATTGCATCATTTGCTTTTAGGGTGCCATTAAAACTGGAGATGTTTCTGCAGATGTTAGACGACTACTTCACATTGCTTTAGCTGAATAAACAAACTCAGTTATAAACATGTTTTTTTTTATCATAAATGTACGAGGAATAATTTTGAGTAAAATTGATTTTTCTAAATAGGATTGGGTTGAAAATATTGATTTCCCATATATAATTAGGGGTGTAAAGGTACATGTATTCGTCCCGAACGGTCACGGTACGGACGTAACGGTTCGGGGAATACAGTCAGATGATGAATATAGTCAGTCACAGGAGAGCCACACTCCAATCCAGAAGGGGGCGCGTGTGGTAATGCAACGCTGTTTGCTAACCACCACAACAGGAAAAAGCAGAAGAAGAACAGCGCATGTGCGCTTGAAAACAAGTCCTCTAGATATTGTGCACGCGTCAAGTTAGTTTTTCTGCGCTCACGGACAAAGGAGTATACTTTGACAAACTGTCATTTGCACTACTCTTCTAAACCTAGCATTGTGGATTTGTTGCTTTTTCCGGTAACTGTTTAGTTTAGGGTCTAATTCTCACTATTAACTATTTGCTTATTAGCATGCATATTACTAGGATTTAGGCTGTTTATTAGTATTTTTTTAATAGTACATATTAATGCCTTATCCTGCATGACCATATTCAGAATCAGAATGAGCTTTATTCGCCAAGTGTGCACAAACACACAAGGAATTTTTTGTGGTTTTTACAGGAGCTCTTGGTACATACATACATATATGACATTAGAACAGGCATTTAAATGAGAACATAAATAAATAGAATAAACAATAAAACAATAACAATAATAATATTCTAGGCCTACATCGCTTAATCCTACCCAATACCTAAACTTAACAACCTTACTAACTAATAAGCAGTAATTAGGGGTTTATTGAAGCAAAAGTCATAGTTAAAAGGTAGTTAATAGTAAGAATTTGACCCCTAAACTTAAGTGTGACCATTTTTCCTATTGTACCAAACTCGTATTGAACCATGACCCCAAAACCGAGGTACGTACCGAACCGTGACATCTGTGTACCGTTACACCACTATATATTTCCAAATTAATTTGTTTCATATTTCCAAATTAATTTATATCGAATCGAGATCACATTGAATTGAAAACTTGTGAATCGGAATTAAACACACTGTATATTGTGATACCCTGCCTTATTTCTAAAGTTATTTGAGAATCTTGTGTCCAACTCCGAACACTTTAACTGAAGTTCATCTAATTATGTGGACAGGGTCAACATATGACATGCCTACATTATGTAGGTCTTTATACCATATAAATACAGATGTGCTGAGTGATTAGGTAACCCGCTCTGAAGTCTCACTTCCTCTCCTCTGTTTTGCATTTCATACTTTCCTCATACTTTTCCTTTTTCATGTCTTTCTGTTTTCCTTTGTTTGTTTCTGCTAGTCAAAGTCCTTGAGTGTCCTCGTCCTCTAGCGCTGCTCTGCGAGGTGCCTCTGATCTGGTCTGTTGTGTTAGAGGTTTTTTTACAGACGAGTTTGAGTTCGATCTGATGTGTGACATTCTCAACAGGAGGCTCATAAGATGGTGCACGAGGCAAACCTGAAGCAGGCCACTGCGGAGAAACAGCTGAAGGAGGCGCTGGGAAAGGTGAGTTATGCTGACATGTCTTTTTTGTTATGGCTAAATGTCAAAACAGCACTTTCTACATGACTACAAATCAGTGAGCTAAATGAGAGAATACAGTGAGCTCACGAAGCTAATCAACATCTCACTAAACTGGTCAAATTGGTTACAAGAAATGTCTCACAGAACTTAGGGTACATTTACACGACAATGATATGCTTAAAACGGAGAAGTTTTTCCTTTGAGTTTTCCATGTACAGACAACACAATTGTCAAAACGATCCCCATTGACACGGATCCGAGAAAACAACTAAAAACGCTGTATTCTGCTGCCAGGCCATTAGATGGCGATGAAACACTATAGACTGAACATTATAATATGTTAGCATGTGCATGACGTTTTGTTGTTTACATGGAGACCCGACCGTTTTCAAAAACTTGCACTTTGAAACTCCTTTTCAAAAGTGTGCGTTTTCAGGCACCCAAAACAGTGTTGTCGTGTAAACGAACGGTCAAAACCGTTTTTACGTTGAAAACGGTGTTGGGTAAATAGCCCCATAAACTGCAGTTATTGATCTCTAATGTTCTCTAGCATTAAAGGTGGGCCTTATGACCAAAACCTAATATCACTCTGATTTTAAAAGTTATAATTTTAACAGTAACAGTATATTTTAAAATGTAGTTATTGTTGCTGTAAATTTAACCCCCAAATCTTGTATGTTACATTGGCCATATAGTAATGTCTATTTTTCCATAATCTGGTGACTTGCATACTTAACATGACTCGTATTCAATGATTAAGTGCGAAATCAGCTTCACATTTGGAAACACTTGAGTTTGAAATAGACGTTTTAAACGTTATAAATATGACTAGATGAGCCATGGGTAAAACCCATACACATCTGCTCAGTGTGACGCTCTGAGCAGGGTTCAAAATGAATGCTTGTCATGTACCAAATGAGAGTGAAAGGATGCTTTGGTGGGTAAATGAAGCTGAGGTACCTTTTTTTAATATGACAAAAATGACATGAGTGAATTAAATAAGATGGAAACAATCCACTTGGAAAAACTAGGTAGGAAGGACACTAGAGGGTTTTATTAATGGTTAAATAATGGAAAAATAAAAAAAAAGATAAACTTGAGGAACTACAACACAAAAAAACATTGTAAGTTCACTCTTTTTTGCATTTTGTTCAGCATCTTGCACATGACCCTGTTCTAAAAACACGGCACTTGAGTTAAAAGAAAAGGCTTTTTTCATTCCACTACCTTGCATATCACATTTTTAAATGCAAAACATGTTTTTGTGAGATGTGATATTTTGTAGATACCTGAACTTAAACTTCTCTTAAGTTTGTAATCTGAGAAGACCTTCTCTTTCTCCTGGGTTCAGATCGACGTTCTGCAGGCTGAGGTGGCTGCTCTGAAGACTCTGGTCCTGTCAACCTCTCCCACATCCCCCTGTAGGGAAATGCCCCCCGGACCCAAAGCCCCCTTTAAGAAAGGCCACGGTCGCAACAAGAGCACGAGCAGCGCCATGATGGGCAGCCAGCAGGAGGTTGCGGTAACGCAGCCCATTGTACGTGAGTGTAAAGAGGTTTGTATCTGCTTGTGTACGTTTGTGTGAGTATCCAGAGACATTTCCCATATACCCCTGGGGTTTGTTCCGTGTCAACCACGATGTCTTATTAATCACAAGCATCAACATGTATTTTTATCTTTCGAGTTGATATGTACTGTAGATGAATCTCATGAGAATATTTCCAATGTCCTTTCTGACTGCACACTAAACCAAACATACTGTCCAATTTATGAATTAATCGCTTAATTACATTGAGTCATTCACATTAATTTCTGTATCAAATTTCAAAAAACATTTTTCATATGCAGGGCTCCAGACTAACATTTGAGTGCAATAGCACCGATGCCACTAATTTCTACAGATGGTGGTGCCAGCTCCTGATTTGGTATCGCTGTGGGGATTTCATAAAGTAATCATAATAGTCCATTTAATCAAAACTATTGTTATGCAGTTAGTGCAGTTACTAATAATATAACGTTGGTTAATTGGAAATTTGACAGTAAAGCACTGAGCTTGAATTGAGATGCAGATAAAATGAACTTTTATTAATAACATTAGCATTAATAAACCTTTTTTTTTTTTTATAGGGAACATTTAAATATTCTACTCTTATTAAATGTACCATTGTTCTTTTATAGTATCATTTTGAACGGACCGACAGCTTCAATGATTATAAAAGGAGAACTCTTTACTTGTTTTCTGTATAATTCAGTTATAATTTGAAGAAAAAGTTTTTGTTTTTCATGAGACTGTGACTTCTTTTTTCCATATAGTATGGAGTGGAAATGGTCTAATAAGCCTATAAGTGCTCCTCTGCCGCCAACTACTGGTTAAAGTGGTAATTTCATGTCTTTTTTTGACATGAGTGTTTGTTCGCCACAAAGTGAACTCTTACCCGACACACGATGTAGGAGTAGCGTAAACTTAGGTGAGAGTAGACGCCTCTCGCGGTTCAAACAAATAGGGCTAGGCAACAAACTCAAGCTCCTCTGACATTTCTCTTTAAAGATTCTCCTTTTAGACTTCAAATTCATGATCTGTGTTTTGTTTTGCTCTATCCTCTGTGCTTTTGCGTTTGTCAATATGTCATGCGTCGGGTCAGAGTTCACTCTTGGGCTAGAACTCCGGAAGCCAGTGATTTCGGTTTATAAAGTTATAAATATGGATAATTTTCTTACAAAAGCGCATCGCTTCACTTCAGAAGACCTTTATTAACCCCCTGGAGCCGTATGGACTTTACTTTTACCGTATGGATTATGTTTATGATGGATGGAGGTGCTTTTTTAGGCTTCAAACATCTAAGTTACCATTTACTCCCATTATAAAGCTTGGAAGAGCCAGCACATTTTTTTATATAACTCCGATTGTGTGTTGGCTGAAAGAAGAAAGTCATATACACCTAGGATGGCTCGAGGATAAGTAAATTATGGGATAATTTTCATTTTTTGGTGAACTTTGGGTGACCTTCAAAGGAGGATATAGCTGTGTGTCGTCAACATTACAATGATAATCAATAATGTTTTTTGACAAATAGAAACTATTTGTTAGAAACTAACACATATAGGGAAAACAAGATGGGACTTAGAATGGAGCCTTGAGGAACTCCACAAACATTGAGAGCAGCAGAAGAAGAGTCATTTCCCATTTCTACAGAAAAAAATTCTACTAAATTGGATGCTCTAATTCCATGCTCTGTAGTGTTAAATGTTGTGGAAAGATCAAGCACAGTACATACTATAGTACATTGAAGCTACACAATATACTATAGTTGTGTAAGGTACAGTCTGAAACTTACTTCAAAGTTCGCTGATCATCTTCCCCTCAACCAGTGTTCTGAAATGGACTATAAAGGTTGTTATAATGGTGGATGTTCAATAGTATATGTGTGTTTTTGTCATTTGTTAGGTGGATTCACTGCTCTTCACAGAATTCAAAGCATGGAAAGAGGAGCCGAACCTAGAAAGAAGCTGCTCCTTCCTCGAGCGCATTTACAGAGAAGACATCTACCCATGTTTGACGTTTTCTAAAAGCGAGGTATGCTTCTGCTGTCATCCTTCTGTAAGACGTATGAGCTCCTCCTTCTACTGTTAATATTTTATGAACATTAGATTCTGTAAATGATTAGCTGTAATGAACTAAACAAACGTGGCTGCTCAGCTAATGGTTGAGAATCTGGACTAACAACTGAGATCTTCAGCTGCTCTCTGGTGGTTGAACCTACTCATGAATTGCTGAAAACATGAATGTCAGCTATATGAAAGTGTAGTTTGCAAAGAGACATGCTGCCCGTATTGTGAAGTAATTCACTATAGACAAGCTACCTCATTTAAAAAAAGTAGTGCTATATACCTAATGTAACTAATGGAAAAGTAAATAACTGCACTTAAGCCAGGGTTGTCCAAACTTTTTTTAAAGGGGCCATATATGATGTTGGGATACATACACACACAGGGCTCCAGACTTACATTTGACAGCATTGGCACTGGTGCCTCCAAGAATAATATTAATATTGCATGTTCACATTTGCAGTACAACTTCTTCAAATCTGTCACTGCAATTTCAAATCTTCGCACCTTGACTTTTGCAACTCATTTAGCAATATATAAGATGCAAAACTAACTTGTGCACTTGCAAACTCACCACAACAAAGTGGTGGTGAGAGAGAAAGGCGGGGCAGGGGGAAGGCGCAAAGGAGTCATTTTATTGGTTGGCGCCTAGCCGATGAATTGGGACTTCTTTTGTAAGCAATGATGTCAAGACATCCGCCTTTACTGCAGTAAGCAGTGGTATCACTCTTTACAATGTCGGACACATAATGGCAATTAATATGATTAGCCTTTTGCTTGACAATGTTATCAAACAGCTGATAATGTGCTGCTAATGTTACACAAACCATGTTCCCGTTCGCCATTTCGGTGCATCAGGCTGGCAGCCTTCTAACAATCATCAGAAACGCTTTGAACAACTCAGAACTTCAGTGGAGAAAGGCATATAGTTCATCATAACATCATAATATACATCATACACACGCTATGTTGCTAAATCTACCCGATTTTTCATTTCAACAGAAAAATTTACCGGGTAACCTGGCATTTCTCGAGACTCCATTGCTCGTTTGCTATAATGATTTGCTAAAGCCCCCCGGCACGTTGACCTGATTGGTTACAAGGTAGTTTGTGACGTCAGAAAGACGTCAGTTTTTGACACTGCAGTTTTAAGGAGAAAATATTCAACAATGGTGTTGTCATTTGAATTTGTACATGGTTTGCTTTAAAACATATTAAAAACACCAGATAGCCATATAAACAACATTAAAAACTTGATTTTCACCACAGGGGGTCTTTAAAGTCTTACATTTGTTTTCGAAAAACAAATAGATACCCTGTTTATTTGATATTCAACATTAAAAACATCATACATAACAGATAATCTTGTGTCATATATTGCTGAATAGAACAGTAAAATATAACAATTTATTTCAGTTATAAACAAATGTACACATGTAAACAATACACACTAAGGTCTTTTTGGGTTTTCTGGTTTATATTGGCGTTTACACATGTAAGTTGTTCTTGTGTTCAGTAAAACGCTCAAATTGCTTGTCTTACATGTTTTTTGGACTCTTTGATAAAAAGCCTTTAGTGGCGTAAGGGATTATCTTATGGTTAAAGATTCAAACTAATCAGTGAATCATTTATAAACCAGTTTATTAAAACGGCGCATGCAAACAAACAAAGCCTCAGTAAACTGAATCAGACTCTTCCAAATGCATTTTGAAATGTTAATGTGAATAGATCTGTGCGTGGCTGATGTGTAGTTTGTGTGATCCACAGCTTGGATCGGCGATCCTGGAGGCAGTGGAGCAGAACACACTGAGTGTGGAGCCGGTGGGATTCCAGCCGCTGCCGGTGGTCAAAGCGTCTGCCGTCGAATGTGGAGGACCCAAGTGAGTGTCACCCACTTCACTGACACGAGGCCCGGCACTACATTACTCTGTGGAGGAAGTCGTTTTAGAAATCCAGATCACTCCTAATATGAGCCATGTATCCTGCAAATAAACAATGAATGTGACAATGGCATCAAATGCATTTAAGAAGTAGATTAATGGTTGCCTTTATTTGTAAACTAATTTATTGTGTAACACTTTGTTTTAAGGTGACGTAGTTACACATTACATGTACTTACTGTAACAGTACTATTGCAGTAAATTTTGGTAACACTTTATTTTACAGTGTCCTTGTTACATGTTACATGTACTTACTATAGTAACAACAGTAAATTATGCATAATTACATGCAACTAACCCTCAACCAAATCCTAATCCTACCTAACTCTATAGTAAGTACATGTAGTTGCTTAATATTACTCTATATAACATAAACATATCACATATCAATAAATATTACTCACTATAACAATGACACCTTAAAATAAAGTGTAACCAAATTTGCATAAACTAAATTCTAAACGTAATTCTATAGTAAGTACATGTAGTTAGTAAATATTACTCCATACTTACTTGTGTAATTACACTTCAACAACGTCACCTTAATTTCGGCATGAAATGGAATATGCGATATTGTTTTCTTCCCTGTTGTGAAGTATATTCGAGAAAAATGGCTTCTGGAACAAACAGTATCATGTGTGTACATTTAGTTAATTATTATTAAAATGTAAAAAAAGACTAATGTAAAATATACACTTTCCCTACTACATTAATTTACATTTAATCAAACCGTTATTATTAGATATGTATCTGAAGTTTGTCAGATCCAATTAGTTATTTTTATTTCAGAGTCTGTCTGCATGACTTTCATTCGTCATTCTTTTTTTCTGTTCTTTTGTTGGTTTTGTTCTTATTCTGATGGGCTCTTCCTGTGGCAGGATGGCACAGACTCTTGTGTAAGTGAATCGTGATTAGACCCTCGGTCCCCCTGATCTGGCCCGTGCCGCCCTGTGTCTGTGTTTCAGGGAGTTGTGCTTCATTTAGTTATTCACCCAGGTGTTATAGTCGTAAATCCCTCCTCAGATGTCCATCAAGTTTGTGGTATAATATATTTCTAATTGCTTTCAATCTCTTTCCCGCTGTGTAGGAAATGTGCCCTGTGTGGTCAAACCAAAACCTGCAAGCACAGAATCAAGTTTGGTGATTCCAGCAGCTATTATTACGTGTCTCCGTTCTGCCGCTATCGGGTGAGTGTCACATTTTTTACTTATTATTCGATAAACATTCTATTTACAAACGGCCGCGCACAGTCTTACAAATGTAGATAGGCTTCACAACATCTTTGTTTAGTGAAGTATGGATGCTTTGGGTTGATAGATCTTCAGAAAATATTTTATTTATTTTTGTTTGTGTTGCAGATTCAAATGAGAGCAGCATAATTATGTGTATAGAATTAATGGTTAGAATATCAAAATCAAATGTATTTGACTTAAGACCATCCTACCAAATTGAGCAAGTGGATAAAAAGAGCAAATGCAAAGAATTGACCGTGAAACCTACATTCGCTTCAGCAGATTCGGCCTCTTGAGAAGATGACTAGATTAAAGACTCTACTGAGGAAGTCTCACATGGAGACTGAGGCAGACCAAAGACAAAACCTCAGAGATAAAATAGAGACTACCGTTAAAGTCCCCCTGTGGTGAAAATCAAGTTTTTTATGTTGTTTATATGTCTATGTGGTGTTTTTAATATGCTATAAGACAAACCATGTGCAAAATCATAAGTCAACTCCAGTGCTGAGTATTTTCTCTTTAAAACTGCAGTGAACCAAAGACAGTCTCAAAAACGTGGTTTGAAATCGCCGGTGTTTCTGACATCACAAACTACCTTATAACCAATCACGTCAACGTAGGGGCGGGCTTTAGCACACCATTAAATATTCTCTAAAGCAGAGGAGTCTAAGAGAAGCCAGGTTATACCGGGATATTTTTCTGTTGATGAGAAAAATCGGGTATATTTAGCAATATAGTAGGTGAATTATGTATATGATGTATATTAAGTCAAGTCAAGTCAAGTTTATTTGTATAGCGCTTTTCACAATACAGATTGTATCAAAGCAGCTTCACAGTATTAAATTAAAATAATACAACAAAGTTTGTTTCAAGAGGAATTTATTGATTGATAAAATTAAATTAAATATCCCCAAAATATCCCCAACTGAGCAAGCCAAAGGCAACAGTGGCAAGGAACCGAAAAACTCCATCAAGTGACCTAATGGTGTCCTAAAACTCCATCAGGTGACCTAATGGAGAAAAAAAAACCTTGGGAGAACCCAGGCTCAGTCGGGGGCCAGTTCTCCTCTGGCATTTATGAGCTAGAGGCCGGATTGTAGTTTGAACTGTAGGATTATATGAATGCCTGGCTGAAGAGATGCGACTTTAATCTAGTTTTAAACTGGGAGAGCGAGTCCAGAGTTTTGGAGCCAAATGTGAAAATGCTCTCCCTCCTTTGGTGGTTCTGGATATCCTAGGTATGACCAAAAGCCTTGAATTTAGTGATCTTAAAGAGCGCGATGGATTATAGGGTGATAGAAGATCCGTTAAATAGACTGGAGCTAAGCCGTTTAGGGCTTTATAAGTCAGTAGCAATACCTTGTAATTAATACGGAACTTTATAGGTAACCAATGCAGTGATGATAAGATCGGTGTTATATGATCATATTTTCTTGATCTCGTAAGAACTCTAGCGGCGGCATTTTGGACTAACTGTAGCTAGTTTATTG
This sequence comes from Leuciscus idus, assembly GCA_021554675.1. Lineage (NCBI taxonomy): Eukaryota > Metazoa > Chordata > Actinopteri > Cypriniformes > Leuciscidae > Leuciscus > Leuciscus idus. The sequence continues at coordinate 21,297,944 of CM038629.1, forward strand.
AGGATGCAGGACAACCAGCTAATAAAGCATTACAGTAATCCAGTCTCGAGGTCATGAATGCATGAACTAACTTTTCTGCATCAGAAACTGATAGCATATTACGTAGCTTAGCAATGTTTCTAAGGTGGAAAAAGGCTGTTTTTGTAACATATGAAATATGATTTTGAAATATGTGAAATATTACTATGATATGATGAATTATATTTCTTTTGCCACTGACATTCAAAGGTGTTTAAAGCATTTCTCAGGATGCTGATTTTTAGAAGGCAGCCGACTGACTCTGAGATGGCGAACGGGAACATGGTCTGTGTAACATTAGTAACACATTATTAGCTGATTGATAACGTAGTCAAGCAAAGGCTAATCGTATTAATTACCGTTATGTGTCCGACGTTGTAAAGAGCGATACCATTGTTTACTACAGTAAAGTTGACCCGACCGAGTGGATCTCTGAGTTGGTGCGAGTGAGTGGAGGCCGGGGATAATTTGCATATTTCATCCTTGTTTGGAAAATGTTTATGTAAATTTTACAAGTTCACCTCCCCATCCAGTCTTGATAAATATTGTAAATTAATTTGGCTTGCTATATGCTTGTGATTGTCAGGAGTGAATGATTAGGGTCAATTACCATAAACATTATTAGTCAAATCCTTCTAGTGTTGATTGTGTTGGTACTGTCATAAGCTGTTTCCATCCAAAGTTGAGAATTTAACTTATGCGTGAAATTGGAATATTGCATAAAGCAGTTGTGAATAAAGCACTGTTTCCATTCAGTGAGTCGAAGAGAACAAAATTGTCACTTCCTGGTAAACTGGCGTAAATATCACTAAGAAAAATTTAGTTTTTCGTACCTACTCCTCTCAGCGCGCAGACCAAACTCTATTAACACGGTCATGTTAACTTGCTTTCGGAGGCGGATGCCTGCTGTTTGGTAACGCAGTTGTGTAAGAGAGTTCTAGGAGGGAATTAAACAGAACCACTTTGACGACAGAGTTTGCATTTCAGAACGACTAAAAGAGCATTTCAGATGCTCTGCAACGTGTTTGGTCCACTGGTTAGTCAAGTCATCCCGTTCCATCGCAAAGTCACGTCTTTTTTTATGCGCATCAAGGAATTTATTCTGTAAATGTGTTTCCATCGTAGTTTATGTTGCATGTTTTCTTATCAGATAAAAAATGTATCTGACTCAGTTGAGCGCACACGTATTCTTTACGTGCAGTTTTAGAATTTATGCGCATCTTTGCATTTCCATCCAGCGTTTTTTTTTATGCAATATCCCAAAATGCGAATAAAAATAGGTGGATGGAAAAATAGCTATAGTAAAGATATTTCAAACTTATATCAAAAGAATTAAATAAATATAAGTATATATTTCATAAATCTGAAAAATAATAGATATATGTGAAGAAAATTAAGCCTGTTATACCATAATAAAAGCATAAACTGAATTCCATACATCTAACTGACACATTTTTCTTCTCTACCTACCTCAGATTACGTCCGTCTGCAACTTCTTCACCTACATCCGTTACATCCTCCAAGGACTAGTCAAACAACAAGATGGTAAGCTAATAACTTATAATAATATTTAATATATAATCATTTATCTTATAGACTTAGATCGTTCAAAGCTACATATCAGCATCCAAGCTTGATGCTTTTTTCTGCATGAATTTAATATAGTCATATACTGTAAGTATCCGTTTTAGTTTTAATTATAAAATGATTTATGGTTTTACAGTATGAAATTATCATATATTCATCTGAACATGAATATGCGCAAGTTCTTTACCAAAATATATTTTGATAAAAGCTTTATTCAAAATTCAAGTATATTAAAAGATTAAAATGTTTAATTTGACAAATTTGTAATATTGCGGAATTGAGGCACGGATCAGGGTCAACTGTGTAAGTATGTTCTATATAGTATGAATGTGTCGCCATGTTGTCATTATCATGTGACCTACCAGTGTCATTTGCGTCACTTCACCTCCATTCATAAATCCTCTCCCGTGGGCTCATGGGATAGTAAAGTGTGCACACTTCAGAATCTCGCCAGTAGTAGTAGGTCATCCGGGGACTTTCCGCCTACTGTTTTTCGAATACTATGTATTCGCACATACTACTATGTTGGCGTACTGTTTTTCACATACTATATAGTAGCGAAGTATTCGATTTCGGACACAGCTTAGGTCTTTAGCTAGCGACCACAATGGTGATAGAGACTGCACTGCCATCTATTGACATGGATCATCATGAGCGTCTCTAAGTTTTACATAAATTCACTGATAAGGGATGAATTACTCAAATCAAGTACAGAGACCATAACAAAATATTACTCCAGTAAAAAGTACTTCTTTTCCATTTTACTTGAGTGAAATTACAAAAGTACTTTATTTATTTTTGTATATATTTTTTTAATTTACATTTTATCACCAAAACATAATTATGATCAAAACATAAAACTTAAATCTAAATCTAAATATATATATATATATATATATATATATATATATATATATATATATATTAGACATTTTATAAGTTCTTCACAAGTTCTCAGCTCCATCATACAGTGTGGAGAACAAGTATTTGATACACTGCCGATTTTGCAGGTTTTTCCTACTTACAAAGCATGTAGAGCTCTGTAATTTTGTATCATAGGTACACTTCAACTGTGAGAGACGGAATCTAAAACAAAAATCCAGAAAATCACATTGTATGATTTTTAAATAATGAATTAGCATTTTATTGCATGACAAAAGTATTTGATCACCTACCAACCAGTAAGAATTCCGGCTCTCACAGACCTATTAGTTTTTCTTTAAGAAGCCCTCCTGTTCTCCACTCATTACCTGTATTAACTGCACATGTTTGAACTCGTTACCTGTATAAAAGACACCTGTCCACACACTCAATCAAACAGACTCCAACCTCTCCACAATGGCCAAGACCAGAGAGCTGTGTAAGGACATCAGGGATACAATTGTAGACCTGCACAAGGCTGGGATGGGCTACAGGACAATAGGTAAGCAGCTTGGTGAGAAGGCCACAACTGTTGGTGCAATTATTAGAAAATGGAAGAAGTTCAAGATGCTGGTCAATCTCCCTCGGTCTGGGGCATCATGCAAGATCTCACCTCGTGGGGCATCAATGATCATGAGGAAGGTGAGGGATCAGCCCAGAACTACACGGTAGGACCTGGTCAATGACCTGAAGAGAGCTGGGACCACAGTCTCAAAGAAAACCATTAGTAACACACTACGCCGTCATGGATTAAAATCCTGCAGCGCACGCAAGGTCCCCCTGCTCAAGCCAGCTCATGTCCAGGCCCGTACAGTACAACCACAAGAACACCATCCCAACCGTGAAGCATGGAGGTGGAAACATCATTCTTTGGGGATGCTTTTCTGCAAAGGGGACAGGATGACTGCACCGTATTTAGGAGAGGATGGATGGGGCCATGTATCGCGAGATCTTGGCCATCAACCTCCTTCCCTCAGTAAGAGCATTGAAGATGGGTCGTGGCTGGGTCTTCCAGCATGACAACGACCCGAAACACACAGCTAGGGCAACTAAGGAGATGCTCCGTAAGAAACATCTCAAGGTCCTGGAGTGGCCTAGCCAGTCTCCATACCTGAACCCAATAGAAAATCTTTGGAGGGAGCTGCTGAAAGTCCGTATTGCCCAGCGACAGCCCCGAAACCTGAAGGATCTGGAGAAGGTCTGTATGGAGGAGTGGGCCAAAATCCCTGCTGCAGTGTGTGCAAACATGGTCAAGAACTACAGGAAACATATGATCTCTGTAATTGCAAACAAAGGTTTCTGTACCAAATATTAAGTTCTGCTTTTCTGATGTATTAAATACGTGGGCCAGCGCATCCCTGCTCTTGGAGAAAAACTCCGGGCAGTGAGCGTTTTCTTGAGACGCAAACAGGTCTATTTTCGCTCTGCCGAACGTCTCCCACAGCAGTTGGACTGTCTGCGGATGTAGAGACCATTCCCCTGCTGGAACATTGTTCCTGGACAGTCTGTCTGGTCCCACGTTCAGGTGGCCAGGCACATGCGCTGCTCTGAGCGAGCGCAGATTGTGCTGAGCCCATTCCAGGAGGTGTTCTGTCAACCTGTAAAGGTTTCGAGATGTGATGCCTCCCTGGCGATTTATGTAGGCCACCACTGACATGTTGTCCGAGCGGACCAAGACGTGGTGTCCTGATATCTGGGGACGAAAGCGCCTCAGCGCGTTGTCGACTGCCAACATTTCCAGGCAGTTTATGTGCAGAAGCTTTTCCCGTTCTGACCACTGGCCGAAGAACGGTCTGCCCTCGAGCAGCGCTACCCATCCCGAGGTGGAGGCGTCCGTAGACACCACCTTCACACTCGAGGAAGTCCCCAGGCTTACACCTGACTGGTACCAGTCGGTCGCTCTCCAAGGTTTCAGTGCTGAGATGCATTTCTGATCGACCTTGAGGCGAAAAAGACCAGAAGTCCACGCTCGGCGCGGTACTCACGCTTTTAGCCAGAACTGCAGCGGGCGCATGCGAAGCAGACCCAGCTGAAGAACTGCTGATGCTGCGGCCATGAGACCCAGCATCCTCTGAAACTTTTTGAGCGGGACTATAGCGCCGCGGCGGAAGGTTTCCGTCATGCGCTGAATAACCAGTCTGCGCTGCGGCGATAGCTGAGCCGTCATAGACAGCGAGTCCAGTTCTGTGCCCAGAAAAGATATTCTCTGACTGGGAGACAGTGAACTTTTTGCCCAATTGACTTCGAGACCCAGATTCTCGAGATGCTCGAGTAAAATGGTCCTGTGTTCTATGAGCTCTGAGTGTGACTGAGCTAGAACCAGCCAATCGTCCAAGTAGTTCAGAACTCGCATTCCCCGAAGCTTCAGGGGAGCGAGGGCTGCGTCCATGCACATTGTGAAAGTACAGGGTGCTAGGGACAGGCCAAACGGTAGGACTGTGTATTGATATGCCTGGCCCTCGAAGGCGAATCTCAAAAATCGCCTGTGACGTGACGCTATTTGTATTTGGAAATACGCGTCCTTCAGATCTATTGACACAAACCAGTCCCCCTGGCGAATTTGCGAGAGGATTTTCTTGGTCGTGAGCATTCTGAACCGGCGTTTTGAAAGCGCTTTGTTCAGCTGTCTTAGATCCAGAATGGGTCTGAGACCCCCGTCTTTTTTCGGTACCAGAAAATATCTGCTGTATAGCCCCCCTTCGCTCTGATCTTGAGATAAAGGCTCTATGACCCCTTTGCTCAACAGTTTCGCAATTTCGGCACGAAGTAGATGTGCTACTTCCTTTTCTACCGTGGTCTCGATTCGCGCCGCGCAACAGCGGGGGCGTCGAGCGAACTGTAGCGAATAGCCTCTTTCTTTAATGTTCAGCACCCATTCTGATACCCCGGGAAGCTTCGCCCACGCATCTGCATGGATAGCTAGGGGTTGAATGAGATCTGGGCTCTGGCCGCGACATAGTGGCGGCCGGAGCGCTTCGGTCTGCTGTAATATAGACACCGCATTTGCAGCGTTCAAGGCGGGGGGCGCGCTGATAACAGCGGGCGGACCGCCCGCGCTCGATTCTCTCGCGATGGGTAGCTGAGAGATGGCGAGCAGGGGGGAACCCGTGGGATTCGTCATGTCTGTGAGTGAATGTGGGCGCGGGACAGCGAGCACATTTGCACTGAAAACATCGTCGGCCTGAGCTGACTGTATGTGTGTTGGTTTCGTTTTTTACTCTCCGCTGAAGAGATAAAAAATCAGTTAGCTAGCCTCTCGAAGCTATATTTATAGCCTAAGGCCACGCCCGTTTCGAGTGGGCCTCATCGATAGGCTGCTGCAGTTGCCGCAGGGCAGCCAATAGGCGCGCGAGCCGTCTCGCCTGTGTCTGCATGCTGCCGCAACGCGTTTTACATTATTTCCAAAATTAAGGATAATTTTTTGGCTTCAGTATCTCGCGGAAAAGAGATTTTCCCCTAGCGTAAGACTTACGCAGTATGAGAGAACCTCTCGTAAGAGAACCTGCAAAATCGGCAGTGTATCAAATACTTGTTCTCCTCACTGTATACAGTTGGTACTCAACCAAATAATACTTTTACCGCCGCCGTTCCCGCGGGATTGTGGGGTGTGTATTTGCTGCCTTTTACAGCTAAGAGGTGCTACAATCACCGACTTTGAAAAGTGTCAGTTTATTCTCTCTATTGCGTAATCTGCTGCGGCTCTTTGAGAACTGGTAGCAGATAAATTCAAGCGAAGTACTGTAGTTAAACGAATTCATAATCCCAATACTGAAATTACAGTACAAATTTAGAACTGAAACAAATGTAGACTTCTATTATTGCATTATATTTAAGTAAAGTAGGTTAAACGTTAACATTGTGTGCCCAGTTTTTCTATAGCTAGAAAGGCAATGCATGTAAAGGTTATGTGTCTTATACTTTGTGTTATTTTAATTTGTTAGTAGGCCTAGATTTATGAACTGAAACGTAACAGTGAAATAAATTAAACTAAATGATCGTAAAATTAAAACATTGTCAGGACTTGCTAACCAATGTTAGTCGGCAGCATTTGTGTTTTAGGATTAATTTAAGAATTAAATAGGCTTACTGTAGGTTGTTATGATTAGCATAATTTTCTTTAATAAATAATGAGAACATTTCAACATAAACATAGCAATAGAAAAATGTCACATCAATGAGGCTTTGTGTAAGCATAAGACGTTAAGCTGATGCCCATTAGACGTTCAGGCGATAGCTGTGTGGTCAACGCTTCAACGTGCCTCGCGGTGCTTCAAGTGTTCTGAGTTCGAATCTCAGCTCTACCATCTTCATAATTTTGTTTGTAATTTAATAGGCTGTTTGTCAAAAATAAAAACTTCTGAAATGTTCATTTATTGATTCGACACACGTTTCGGAGCTTTGTTATTCATTGTCTGTAATTTTTATTAATAGGCGTTTAGACGATAACATTGTACCCTACATGCTGTTAACCGATGTTGGTCGACAGCGTTTATGTTTTACCGTTCTTGGTGGTTAAATTGGTAACAGATTATTTAGGTTAAGCGTTTTGTTTAATTAATAATTGCACATTACATCAATTTGCTACATTCCAGTAGACCCTCTGTTGCGCTGCACAGACGACAAAACCCGAAGGTGCTGTTGAAGGAGATTATCAGCCAATCGCACCAGAAAATCACAATGGCCTGAAGATAATGAAGATTGTCTTTAATCTGCTAAATTATTGTTTTGTGAATCATTCACGAAATTGAGATGACTGACAGTGATACCCGGCCATAGCAACGAAAGAAAATTTTCAAAACAGATCCATACATTGAACAAATAAGAAAAAAGACTGATTTTGTTGACTTGGCTACCAAAAATAACAGACTAACTAAATAGTATTGCTTTCAATATAAAAACCAATGAAAATGTAAAAGAACACTAAAATTAATTCAGTTTAAAACCCCATCTCACATTTCAAGCTTTAAATAAAGAGTCGGGGCAGTTTATTTAAAACAAGTCGAGTTTAGCGTTTCACTTAGCTATGCAAAATTAGATATAGAGAATCTTATTCTTGCAACATTTTAAATTTGTATTGACTAAGAAATTGCAGCTTTCTTGTGTACAATTGAAACAGTAATTGTACACTCTTTATTTAATAATAAAATTATTACTTTATAACATGCAGTTTCAACCCCACCAAATTCATTATTGTACAGCAAATGTCAATAGCTCTTTTTACATTTTTCATGTTTGTTGTAGGCAATTGCTGCTGTTTTGCACCTGGTGGTCATTTTGCGAACGACTTTGAAATGCGACTGGTTTATTTTTGCCGCGTGACTTTGCTGCGGCGGTAATGGGCATTCTGGTTGACTACCAACTGTACCATCATATGTACGCACACATACAGCGAGTGCAAAATATATGTCATAAAAGCCGTTTTTTTAGGATCTGTGTTAAAAATGACAGTGAACGTAAAGCGAAACAGCATTAAATGTATTATTTTCTTTTTTGGTCTGGACCAAAAGAACCAGGAGAACCGAACTACAAGTGTGAACCACTTGTGAATGTCCAAAACGGATCAAATCCTGATTAAACGGATTAGAAAAGGTTTAAACCACCATAATCTAAATGAAATTTAAATCGGATTTGGCCAATTCATTCCGGTTGACATGGTTACATGTGACTTTTTTTATTCCGACTGTGCTGCTTGTCCAATTATAATCAGATTATTAGGGTCTATGTAAACACAGCGAGTGGTAAAAATAAACATGCATAAGCAGATGTTTGTTCTTATGAAGGTTTCCCCTCTAAAATTGACATAATGCTGTGTTTTTCCAAGCAGAGCAGATGTTCTGGGAGGTCTTGCTGCTACGGAAGGAGATGTCCAACGCCAAGTTGGGCTATTACAAAGACGAACTGTGAACAGAGCCATAACAGTCTTGGGAACGTCATTGTCTTAACCTGGCCACTCCTTGACATGATGGAGTTTACCTGTCCTGTCAGAGTGGCTTCACAGGGACCACCGCACCTCATCATATTTATTGAAGCAGAAGGACGAGAAGACACTAAAGCATGAACTGTAGCTGGAGGTTGTGTTCTCTCTGAAGAATCTTTACAATGAAGGATGAAACACATTCAAATAAACGTGTCTCAACCTCTCTTAGATTGAAGTGTTCAGTGCTATAGCTTGCTGTGTGCTGTTGTGTTTGTGTATCTGGAATGTTCTGTTTGTATCCTCTCAGACTACCGTGTGTATTTCCTCATGAGTCTCATCTAGCCTCCTTCATTTTGATTTTAGTGCCTTTCTGGAAGCCTGAATAAAGTTCTACACCTCCAGAGGAGTATAAACGCTGGTTTTTGTCCTCATAAAGTGAAAATGCAATATATCAAAAGAAAGAACAGACCATCTGCTTTTAAACAAAAATCCCATTTTATTCTAGCTTAATCCATTATTTTTTCAATAAAGCTTGAATGTGGGTACGTTTTATATAAAAATGCAACATTTTGAGTAAAAAGCTGAGAAAATCATGTAATCATCAAAGACTACATCCAGGTCGGATTCAAAGGGATGAACAAAACAGGAGTAGATCGAGTCCATCAACACCTCCAAAGCTTGGACAGTCCTATACCTCGTCCTGGGTCGACATTACATTCAGTCAAATTAGGCAGTTTGGATTTATTGATGATCAGAATATTTTATTTATGCATCTTCTTACATATTCTATCACTTGTTTCTGCTTCTTCTTTGCCTGTGTTTTGATCAGGAGCAGTGTTGCCCGATTGAGTCAATGATTTCCAGCCCAAAAGCTCACCAACTCCCACCCAGTCCAAGAAAAACCCACCCAAAACTTTAACTGCCAAAATAATGTGATATCATTTTATTGCCATGTCAATCAATGTTGATAAGCACAATTTGTATCTCCTTAAAACAAAACAAAAATGACAAAATAAAATGAAAATATATACATTTCCCAGGAAAACAGATCAAAACAGGGAAAATACATTAAAGAGAATGACGAAAATGTCCAGGAAACTACATCAAAACGGTAATCAAGAAATTAACCAATGACTTTGACCCTCGTAAAACACATGCATAATTTTCTGTTAACAGTAAGAATAAGCCAATTTAAGTGCAAAAAGTGCCCAATATAAGTGATCGGAATGTGGCATTCGTTGATGCATACTGTACGATAAAATAACAAGAATGCGCTAACCTTTTTGTCCCATATTTGATGTCATATTATTTTTGCTCTTAGAGTTGGTTATATTTGCTTTGAGTCATCTCCCACCACAGGTGTAATACATGTCTCCCACTCTTTACTGTAGATACAACTTACTGTATATTTATGCCACTTTGGCATAGTGAACATTTGAATATACAGCTACAAGTTATCACGCTAAAAAACCATCAGTCATGAATGATCACGTCTGCCTGCTGATCAGCAACTCTAGTGGGCCTGTGTGTTTAGTAACGTCATGATGGCTGATTTTATGGAGTACATGTACACTTGCATTTTGTTTATTAACCAATTAGACTATATAACATTTAGATGTTTGAAAACCGCCGAACTGACCCCAAACCAGCCCAAGTTGTCCACCTGCCCAAACCCATTTTTACCCACACAATTAAATTCAAAGCTGCCCAATTGGGCAGGAACCTAACCATCTGGCAACACTGATCAGGAAATTTAGTACCCTTTCATAAGACGCATAATGGCACCCCCTGCTGTATAACATCAAAAACACAGAAAGCTGTTTCCATAAATTGCAGGGAAAGAGTTTGCTGAATCAAACTCGTGATGTGACCACATATCTATATAAATGACTGGATTGCTCATTGCATTCTAAACTCCCATCAGGCGGTGAAGCCACCGGAAGTGTTCGAGCGGCCTTATTACTATTCCCTACCGACAGAGGGCATCATTGACTTACAGCCAAAAAATTGACCTGCAGCATATCAGTCGCACATGAGTAGTTTTTAGGATATACTGTATGTACATTAATTGATACTTCGAACATTATCCGCAATGATCTTTTTGGGCAGGAAAAGGCCCTGTAATATAGAAATCGGCGTGTCTTCTGCATACTGGCAGCACAGGTAACAACTCACTAAAAATTAAGAAATCTATGTAATTATGCAGGAAATATTAAGCATGAACATATACATACAATACATACAATCCCCTATTACTAAATTACACAATATTATTATTAAAAAGGTTTACAATTAATCATCTTGCTCAGAGCAACAATGCTAGGAAATAAAGCTTCATGTCACAAATGTGTAAATGAGCAGACAAGGAAGTGGATCTAAACGCAGGAATACTTTAATAAAACACATATGGAAACACTTGGAACAAGTACACTTGGAACAGCGAGCCAAGCTCCGCAGCTGTCTGAGCTTGGACCGTATAGTGTATACTGGACCAATATACTGAGCCAGGGTCCAGCCGGTATAATCCTCCGGCATCAGTTGGGCGATGCTGTCATCCAGCCCGCTCCAAAAATAGTCCAGAAGCCGGGTGTCATCAAATGGCGCTAGATGGCAGCAAGCTGAAAGCCTGTCTAGATCGGTCCAAAGGCGGCATCCAATAGAACGGGTGAAGGTCTCTGTGTGTTACAGTTTTTCCGCATGGCAAAGTAATTTAATTCTATTTAAGCTTTTATCTGACTCCATTTTATATCTGACTCCATTTTATCATGACCTCGAATTTAAGTTAGATTGCCAATTGGTTATTGGTCAATTATATAATAGTTTAGCAATACATTTGATTGTTCGATTTAACTCTTTACTTATATTTTACCCATTCATATTAGGAAGCTTTGTTGCTCAGAGGTCCTTATGCCTTGTTTAACGTGGGTCTCACGATCACAAGCTCGCCAGCTTCGGTCACCAAACAGAGGTAATTGCTATATACCTGAGATCGGTTACATTCATGCTTACACAATCAAACATACTTTGATTTAGCCACCATGGAATTGCATACACTTGAATTTAACGTAACGTTTACTTCAGTAGAGGTACGGCCACTACTACAGATATTTCAACCAACTTTACAATAGCTTTGGATTGGACACTTATCTAAAGTAACATTAAATTAAAACAGGTAAGACATACCCATATTTAGATTGGTCAAGCAGTACTTTTGCTGCCCTAAAAATGCACTTCTTGTCTTTGTAAAACCAAGTACACTTGAATTAGTGCCAAATATTAGTAGTCACTTATCTGATGCAAAACTTGCAGTAACTTACGAATCCGTTTAATATACTTGGGAAAACAATTTCAGAGTCAGTCGGAATAAAATCAAATGTAACAATTTATTATGTCAGGTAAATGTATCATGCCAATTTCATAATCAGTTCAAAGATAACAAATACAAAACATCAAATGCTCTGGAATAAAGAGAGAAGATGCGAACCTGACATTCTAAAATACATGAGGAGTGCCTGCATACAATCCGCATAACGGGTTAATTTGAGTTACAAATTGCCCTGAGCTTTTTGTTGTATTTCTTTATATAGACAGAAACTTTCACATGGACACATTTGCTAACAATGGGAATTTGCATTCAGAGTTTATATCTTTTTGGGAGCAGAATGCCATTTGCCTGGAGGACCCACCCCTTCTCAATGAGCAAGTTATCTCTAAACTCTTAAGAACTTTATTACCTTTTGGTTGACTTCTTTGGGAATGAGACATTTGTACCAGTCGCACTGAGACATTTCAAATGGTACCAAACATGTATGATACTGTATGATAATTATTCACACTAAACCATATCGATTTTTGGGTGAATATCTGGTGATCTCAGCGTGAGAGAGAGACAACATGGGGAGGTGATTGAGTCGGGGATGCTAGTTTCTCAAGAGAGAGTCAAATGTTAATTTCCAGGAAGGTCATTTGTCTTCTCTGGAGTGGTCGTTCCTCAAGCAGACTGGTTGCATTTCTCTATTTTTACAAAGCCAAGAACTCCTCCACGTAATTTTCGATGGATCGGCCGCCTTTAAAAATAGAGCAAAGCACTCTCACAGGGTCCTGGTTACTTTCTGCTAGATTCATTATTTGGTTAGTCTTTCTGTCACAAATGTTTAAATGAGCAGACAAGGAAGTGGATCTAAACGCAGGAATACTTTGATAAAACACATAGGGAAACACTAGGAACAAGTACACGTGACGAAACACCACACATAACACCTACAATGACTAACAAAACAAGTGTAAAACAAGCACTATATATACACAGGGAAGACTAACTTAACAAGATAACAAGGGCTCATGGTAAATGGGAAACACCTAGTAAAACTAATCAACATGAAAAACTACAAAGAACTACAAAACATGGCACAAGACAGGAAATAATAAAAGAGTCCACAAACACACAGGGAATACATGACACTTCATGACTTTAAGTTCATAAGCTCTTAGTTGATTTCAGTTAATTCAGGCTGGGAAATGTCATGGATCTGTTAATGTCAGGGCCAGACTGTTCGTGGATTGGTTTTCTTCCCCTAAGGAAGACCCCTGTAAATGCCCGATCAGCTCTGTGCTTTCCTTCCTGCAGGAGAGGTTGGAGACTGTGTTCATTTTGTTGATGAATAATTTTCGTCATTATTATCGTCTACATTTTATCACATGACAAAAACTATGACGAAAATCTATTGACATTTTCGTCAACAAATAAAAAACTAGACGAAAATGTTAGGGAGAATCGATTTGGAAAGAGATACAGTCAGAACTGATGTCCTGCGTGTGTGGTAGAAGCGCACATTTTAATTGTAACGTTGATCTACCCGGCGGGACATGAGTTGGCATGCTCTTTAAATTACATATTTAAAAAAAAGCCTAACGCCATATTTATAACGTCCCCAAGCAGCTATTTCCAGTCATGCAAGTACAACTCCGAAATCGCTGTAACTATATGTTGAAAATACGTCAACAACTTATTCAAACTCAGAAAACATCATCATGGGATCATGTTGTGTTTCTTAAGCTGAGTTTAGTCTAAACTAATAAGCTATTGGCTCTTTTATCTGTAAGGCAGAACTGTATTTGAAAGTTACATTTTCTCAAATTTGTGTACTGGCAAATGAATCCTACTGCTGTTTTATTATTTACCAAACCATTGAAATACTTTTAATACACAATAAGCTGTAAAGAAATATCTCCTGGTGATAAAACATCATAACAACAGTAATGACAACCAGTGGCGGATCCCGGCATAAGCAATATAGGCAGATGTTTAGGGCGGCATGGGGCACTGCCTGGGCATGGTGCACACAGCGTTCAGACACGACTTTCTTCCCTTCTTTAGGCAGTTTCCTAGGCGTTATTTTAATGACAAATGTCGAGAATGGATCTATGTAGTGCACAAGCATGAATCTCTCCACTCGCAGGCCAATTTGCTTCGAGTTTGCTCTTGCTCAAAACTGGACGATCCCTCTCAAATACAGTGTTCTCTTATAAATTGGCTCTGCTCTCCCCCAGATATTTGTGTGTGCATACTCAAACTTTCCTGTGCACTCGTGAATCTCTATCTAGCTTATTTTTAACATAAGAAATTTTGTAAATCTGTTATGGTGCTTGATAATCCAAATGTATTTGTTATCATATTATGTTATTATTATCAGAATTATAAACACACTGGTTTGTAGTGCAAATAGTTCTTCCAGTTATTTACCTATAGTGGCTAATGAATCAGAAGTCTGGAACATTCAAAGAAAATAGCTTACTTCGGCATTACAAATTAATCAGAATAGACTTCCATGATTGGCATGTCTGATTTCGCATAGGGCACCAAATAAGCCAGAACCGCTTGAACGATATGATAAACTATATAACTATGAGGATTCTGTCTTGAATATGGTCCATATACAATAACTAAGTATATTTGTTTCTCTCATCGTAATATTAATGCTTTTGCTCCATTATTTGCTCCTGTCAAATCCACAGTGTCCAGGATATCATTGATCTATTTGCACAGAAACACACCCATCAATCCCTTCAGCTCTCGCAGCATGTCTGTGTGTGATTACCTCATAAAGCAAAGCTTCCTTTATGGCCTCCTACAGGTGTTTGCTCGAATGTGGGTGGATTTTGTCTCTAGGGTCAGTGAACAAAGTACATGCGAGACTGCGCAACAGCTGCCATTTTCAATGAATAAGAACTTCTTTTTCTCTTTCTATATACATTATTATTTATTTTAATGTAGGAATATATAGGGGCCTTCACTAGAGACCATCTATCTGTGGTGTATCTGGAGTTACTGATGGATTACACTTGAGCTGCTCACTTAAATGGGTCGAAACCAAAAGAACCGACATCTAAATTCTGGAGGAAAAGGTAGAATCTATTTTTGTATAAACCGGAAAAAAAATTGAAATGTATTTTTGTTGTCGTCATATATATTATATTATATTAGCAGCTAGTAGTGATGACGTTAGATTTATGTTTTTTGATTTACACCTACATTACATTAAGAAGCTAGTATAAGTACAGGATTCTCTTAAGTTGCCGTTTCTGTTGATCAGATGTGTACAGTATGTGTAGTTTGCGCACAGTCAGATCACCAAAACTGGCTGCCGCCATTCCAGGCCAAGATCACTGTGAGCCTGTGTTAACAGGGCGTACATTTTCAGTTTTGTTCTATTTTGACTTTAAAATGGTCAACATTAGTTGACGCTATCAATGATTACAACAATATTATTGAAGTAGATCAGTCTAAACTGAACGTACTTTGTGTGAGATCATACAGTTGTGTTTGTCACATTACATTAGCGGCACAACGAAAAGGAAATAATGCTGTGATGTGCTTGACACGAACAAGCTTTCGATCTTTCTCAGTTTCTCTGAATTGGGGAAAGGTAAAGCGATAAGTATTTGAGTAAGTTCATGCTATCTCTCCATGTCTAAGATACAACCTGTCCTGTGTCTTTCACATAGGGAATTTACAGCAGTTGGTTTAAAATAAGCAGCACTAAAAGAAATTCAGTTGACCCGGAGCTGATCCAATGGATGTTCTTGGGGAAAATGAAGCACTGCAGCAATTTTTTAATGGTAAGACACCTAAACAACATTCACCTGTTTTTCCTTGGATCATATTTTCATGTTTTTTTTAATCTTTTAGTTAAACCATAAATAAATGAACATCATAATAATGATATATTTTAATGCATAATTCATATTCTTACATAGTGTAAATAATACAAATACAGTAATACAGTACATGTTCCTAAATTTCTTCAATGTAAAAATATTCTTTTGAAATAATCTTTTGGGTTTGCAAAAGGTCAGTATATATTACTGTGCTGTGTAATTGAATAATTTGGAAACTGTAACTGTTTGCTTCTTAAAATGTATGTCAGTGTATAAAAAAAGTGTATATCAGCCGTTATCTCTGAAATCTGTTTACAAACCAGGAATTTGTTATTATGTATTTATTATTTTTTACTTTATTTATATCTGCAAACAACCTACTGTAGATTAAGAACTATACATGTTAGTATTTCATGGAGGTTGTGTTTTAACATGGTCTTCACGGCATTTATAAGCATAACAATCATATAATGTAGGTGGCTGTAATCTATACAGTATGAAGGTACAGTTTACTATATAGTTCAAGGTCACGGATCTATAAAACAAGTCAGAAGAGCAAACAGATCAAGGCCCTTTATGTGAATACACATTTATTGTCTCCTTGCTGTTTCTATACAGTATATTATATCTAGAATTTAAATGTATTTTATCACTGTACAGGTGAAATAAATAACATTGTTTATATCATTACAGTGGCACCTATAAAGGGGTGGGATATATTAGGCAGCAATGAGCAGTCAGTTCTTGAATTCTTGAGTTATTTGGCAGGTGGTTTTATTGTTGTGGTTGCTCAGTTTCCGCCTGCTGTAAAGCTCTCTCAATCTGGTTCTGATTGTTTGTGTCTGTTCCATCATCATCAGTGCTTTCCTTCAGTCAGTTCAAGCCAATCTATGATGATTGTGCGTTCAACCTGTTTTTCCATTCTTGTTATCCTCTAGAGTGGTTTTTGTCTAAAATTTGTTTCTCAGTCCATGATCGGGGACATTTGTCTGAAGTGTCAGTCGATACTTTAGTTATCTGGAATGGTGGCCTTTGGAAGTGGTCTCTGGATCAGATCATCTGTGTATTGTGAGAGGTTCTTCATGTCTCTTTCCTTATTTGACATTATTGTGATGTCCATGTATTTGATGATTGGTGAGACATGTTTGTGGATCTTTTGAAATTTGTGACCCTGGACCATAAGACCAGTCACATGGGTACATTTTTTGACATTGAGATTTATATATAACCCAAAAGCTGAATAAATAAGCTTTCCATTGGTGTATGGTCTGTTAGGATAGGACAATATTTGGCCGAGATACAACTATGAAAATCTGGAATCTGAGGGTGCAAAAAAAAAAAATCGAAACATTGAGAAATTCGCCTTTAAAGTTGTCCATTTACGTTTGCAATTGTGCTGCATTCACTGACAAAAATAAATGTGTTACATATTTACGGTAGTAAATTTACAAAATATCTTCATGGAACATGATATTTACTTAATATCCTAATGATTTTTGGCATAAAATAAAAATCGATCATTTTGACCCATACAATGTTTTGTTGGCTATTGCCACAAATATACCCGTGCGAGTGCGACATGTGACTGGTTTGGTGATCCAGGGTCACGTTTCTCATAAGTGTCTAAGCCAGGAAGTCTGTACTTCATTTTGTCTACAGAGGTAGATGGTTGCAATGTTAGGAGTCTTGACCTTAGAACTATACAACTTATGAGTGTAAGCCCTGCATTCAATTACAAGCAGTTAATTATAGTTGAGACGCCATTCACATACTGTAGCTATGGTTACAAACTTGAATATTGTAATAATCAAGAAATGAATTTCTTATGACATCATAATTAAAGCCACCATGCCATCTGATTTCAATGCGTAAACATTACTTAGCGAGTCAGTGTTCTTATATTTGAAGTCTCTCCCTGTATATCAACACAAATGTCATTTTAATGGTTAAATAACCTAGCCTGACGTCGTCATACTCAGATTCTAGTCAGAATATGAGTCTGATACTGCTCCATTGGGCTGTGATTAAGGGGCGTGTTACAACCATAGACAGTATAAGAAATGGACACAGCGACCCCATAGACTTCAACGGAGAAAAGTGAAGCTAATTAGAAGCACTCACTTCCTGATGGCTGAGCGTACTGCGCAGCCTCAAACTGAGCTTGACGACGTAGATGTGACGTGAGCCTGTCTGACAGTTGTAAGTCTTCTAGTAGCTGTGCAAAGGGAAATCTGAATAATTCCCTTCCGAATCTTGCAGAGACGGAAAGCGTGAGTAGGAGCTGTCCATGAGCTAGGAGCAGGAGCAACTTTTGCTTAGTATTCTGATTAATTATTTTGTCATTTTGTCTCCACGTCCCCCCCATTGCCTTTGAGCTTCTCCTCCTGTCTATACGGTAATTTCTCTACTGTGCGACAGAGAGTCGCATGGTTATGACGCAATCGTTAGCCTATTTTTACAAAACCGGCTTCTACAGGGCCATAGTGTAAGATACAAGGTAAAGGAGCCTTTTATACATTGTCGTGTTTCTTTAGAAATAAACAATGGACAAATGGAGTCTTTAAACGCCTCAGATGTAAAGTTATTTGCTGTCAAAGTGACGGCAAAATGAATGGAAGTCAATGGCATGCTAACCAATGGCGGCCCCCGGGGAAGGTACGCTTTCCTGGTGCTGGATTACCCCCATGGTTTCAACCGAACCAGGAAAGATAATGCCTCTGCACTCAATTGGATAGACCTACAACCAATCAGAGCAACGGAGTAAGTGACGTATGTTCTTCATTCATCTTTCCAATTGGCAAATGCCTTGATCGCGGTTCTCTGTTCCTCTTTTTAAATTAATGTGCCGTCGATATCTTCTATAACAGACGCGATGGCGGAATCTACAAATCTCAATTCTCCAGCGGCAGCCGTCTCTGTTGTAAACAAATTCAACCCAAGCGCTCTTTGGTGATGATTACGTTACTGTTGTTGATCATCTGTCCATCATTGTATAAAGCCCGCCCTGACAATTTGATTGGTCCGAACAGCATTGGTTCGAGCATAGTTGCTACACAACGGTTCAAGTCCAGACCGAACTTCCCGACCTCAAATGTTGTGGGCGGGGCTAAGTTCGGCTGGTATCCAGGCTATAAATAACAGGGTTCCCGCGGGGTCTTAAAAAGTCTAAAATTCTAAACTTTAAATTTAAGGCCTTAAAATGTCTTAAAAACAGCCCGATTTTCATCCGCGGTCTTAAATTTCATTTAGTCAGGTCTTAAAAAGGGTTTACCCTCGTTTATTTCCAGAAACGCTGGCCGCAGAAAGTTATTACAAAGTAGCAAAAAAGTATCGAGTCGTAGCCTACAAAGCAAAGCTCTAGTGCAGGGTTCTCCAACAAGTCGCTCGCGGCCTGATTGGAGGTCGCTCGCCAAGAGGCCGTTCACACGTTCACATATCGCGTCTTTTGCGCGCTCAAGTTTGTTCAAATGTAGGCGTGCGGTAAGCGTGCTCATAATTGAAGCGACGCACTCGTTTTTTCCAGGCGCTGTCTGAAAGCTCAGTCAACAGGAAGGATGGGGGTGCACCCAAACACTACGGGTGTTTTTCTCTTCTCCGTAAATAAATCTTGTAGCAGAGCTACAGCAAGCGTTTTTCGGTGGTGGAAATCTATTAGCTACTAAAACTTATTTTTCTTTGTCATTGTGGAGAGTGCAGTGCAGTGCATAGCAACGACAGACGCCACGGGAAAATCGGACCGAATTTTACTATTAATAATAAAAGATAAGCTAAAGTGCATTGTAAATGTCAGTAATTTATCTTTTTTGACTCATACTTTTTATAAAAGATAATTTAAAGTCTGAAATATGTGAGGTTTATCTTTTTATAAAACTTTTTTTGTCAAACCTTTATTTTAACTTGTACATGTTAGTATGCAAGACATTTTAAAAAATGTTCATTTTTAATGGTATTATTTTAATGTTTATGTAAACAAAAAGTGCATATTGATGCGAAATTTATTTGTTATTTGCTGGTTTTCGACATAAAACTTGGTAAATTGATTTCATTGTGTAGTATTAATACTTTTTGAACAGGATTCTGTGATAACCATGATCATTTTTGTCACTATAATCATGAAATTAAATGTTCATGCCACTTTAGTTATGATCAACTATGATCAACTAAAATCAACTAATTATGTGTTTTTTTTTACAGTATAGTATGCAAAGTACAATTTTCTATAAAAAAATTATATCTGATTCTGTTCTTTTCTCTGACACACGTTGTTGGGTGTGGAAGGTTACTAATGTGATTTATCTGTAAATTAAATTAATGCTTTTTCAATTACTGAATTCATTGAAATAAAATGAATTCTTTGATTTGAATATTTATTTGGTAATGCGTCGTGTAGGTCTTAAATTTCAATCTTTATGGTCTTAAAATGTCTTAAAAAGGTCTTAAATTTGACTTACTGAAACCTGCAAGAACCCTGAAATAACCATTATAAGCAAGTAAATGGTTATTTATTTAAAATTGGGAATTTTCCCTGCCTATTAAAAGTGTGAGCAAACTACATATTGGCTTCAGGAAATGTTAAAAGTGCTCATTCTGAAATCTGAATACAGGTTTATGCTTTTTTAAGGTATGTGCATACAACTTAATTTGCCCTTGCAGCCAACTGCAACTTGCGTTCACTGCAATTATGTAAATATGTTTTACTACTGTATTGTTTATTGTATTTGTAGTACAGTAACTTAATTTAAATTATTCTAAAGTGGTTTGGTCAACAGCATGTATTTCAAAGCAGTTAATATTGTCTAGCATTGTCCGTGTACCCTCTGTTGTTCAGATCACATACTCCTCCATTCCGGCTTCCAAGGTGAACGCTGGCGTTATTAGCTGCCGATGCTCTGGGGGAATTTTATTTTAGTTGTTTTATTGCTATTTTAAAAGCTATCATCTATCTGTCATCCACCTGTGTATTTACGCTGACTACAGTGAGTTTGGACCGTTACATCGGTCGTTACTATCGGCGCTACTAGCCTATCTGTGCAATGCTTCTTGCGGCTGCCGGTTTGTCTGCCGGTTACTGACCTCAGATTTTCCACTCGAGGTGCCTCTGGCACGGCAAACAACTATGAAGATCATCAAGTTGTTTGAACGGATTAATTACATCTGGGTCATCCTTTCTGCTATATACAAACCTGCAGTGTTGATGTTCCAATATTCTGCGGCGGAACTTATCCAGCTCCACTCCAGTCTTTTTGAACTTCCGTCAGCTTTACATCCTCACCCAGATAGTGTATCAACCAAGTCGGAAATACAACCACCGTGGGTCTAGTTGGAGCTATACCATCGATGACTCATGCTCAATATGGTTATTCTGGTCGTCTAATCCACGTCCAGCAAGGAGGTCCACACAAACTGTCAGTCATGGTGTACTAACCAACCTGGCCAGAACGGTTAGATTGTAAAACAATCTCTCCTTTGGATTACTCAATGTATGATCACTCTCCAATAAAGGACCTCTGGTGCATGATTTGCTGTCTGACTCTTAGTTTGGTTTCCTGGCAGAAACGTGACGATTTCCTTCATCTTAACTAGTCTGTTCCTCCGGGGTATGTTTTTGTTTGTAAATCCCGCGCTACTGGACGGGGAGGGGGTTTAGCAATACTTCATAAAGAAAAATGGAAAGTATCTCAGCTAACTGTGCCTACATACTCTTCATTTGAATCCATTTCCCTAAAAATCAATGGGGCTATTCCTACTATTCTCATGACTATTTACCACCCCCCAAAGTACAATAGGCTACTATCTTCTTAACGGAACTTTCTGAGTTTCTGACTTATCCATGTTTCATGTCTTCAAATGTAATCATGCTGGGTAATTTTAACATGCATAGGCCTATAGATAATGTCAGTAATGCAAGTACAAGGGATTTTGTATCTTGTCTGGAGAGTTTTGGTATGCAGAAATTTACTAGCTTGCCCACTCATTCAAACGGACACATCCTCAATCTCATTTGTTGTTCTGGCATAAATCCTTATTATGTTACCCTTTCTAATTTGGCCATGTCAGATCATCTGCTGGTGTCTTTTTGCGCCCAACTGACAGTCTTCCAGATAAACCTGTGTTGCTCTCTCACATTTCAGAACATTTAGGACCTTGATGTGTCTACTTTTGCTGATGCCATGTTTGCCATGTTTTCCAGTAAAGCTGATCTTTCTACTGCTGATGCGCTTATTTCCTATTATAATAATGGACTAACTGTGATTTTGAATGTTTTTGCACTTGTGAAAACCTGGACTGTTTCTTTAAATCATTCTGCTCCCTGATTTAACCCTGAACTTTGTGAACTTAAAACTAAAGTCTATAGGTTAGAGCGTCTGCATGCCAAATCTGGTCTTACTGAACACAAACAAATGCTTGCTGACTATATTCAACATTACATGGATGCTTTGTCTAAAGCTAAATCTGACTATTATTCTAATATAATTGGAGCTAGTGAAGGGAACTCTAAATCTCTCTTTTCTGTGGTAAAAAGTATTTTACGACCACCTGACTCTTTGCCATCAGATATGTATTCTACCCCACTACATGACAGTTTTATGACATTTGAGTCTAAGGTCAAAATATTCACCAACCATTACTTGCAAGTAACTTGAGTTATGACTTCCATTGTCCAGTCTTTCATGTGCCCTCACACTCTGCTTTCTCTACTTTTTCTTTACCAACTGCTGTGGGGATACTGTGTCTGATCCAGAAATCTAAATCTACTAA
The DNA here is from genome assembly GCA_021554675.1 of Leuciscus idus. Lineage (NCBI taxonomy): Eukaryota > Metazoa > Chordata > Actinopteri > Cypriniformes > Leuciscidae > Leuciscus > Leuciscus idus. The sequence continues at coordinate 21,320,304 of CM038629.1, forward strand.
CTGTTGGTTTGACCCTTTACCAACTCGCTTAGTTAAAGCCTGTTTACCATCTTTATCTCCATTAATTACTAAAATTATTCACTCTTCACTTTGTAACCATCCAACTGAGAACTCTCAGAAGGGCACATCACACATCAATTTATAACAAAGGACTCTATTGACTATAATGGCTTTAACCAGACTCAGAAACACTCAAACCATAAGTCCAAACACAAAAGTAGATGCAGAAGTGTTTATATCAAATATCCCACACAAAACCATCAAAATAGACAGTCAACATATGAAGATAGTTGCATGTATGTTTTCTTTGTTGACATGGTGAATAAAGATTAGAAACCAAGAAACCATTGTCCAAGAAATGGCTTTCCTTAGAGGTCTTTGAGAATGGTGCAGGTGAAGATAGGGGTTTGTTAAAGAAGAAAGGAGCAAACAGTCTAGTAGATATTCTAGCTTCAATCAATTCAGGCTTCAGTTTAGGATACGTAGCAATAACGGTATCCTTGCAGCACTCAAACATCCCTGTTATCAGTTGACATCATTTTTTCCAATGATGATATTGGCATAACTCAGTAAAATCCCCACAAGAAACAGTATAGCATAATAGGAAATAAGAAAACAAAATGTATATCAAATAAGAGTCCCTGAACAAATACTGTCCCTCTTACCAAGATGATGCAAGGTATATGATTTCTGCAAATCCAGATATGTGTTCATATTTAATATATCCTGCATAATTACATAAAGATTTATATATTTTGTGTTAGGTTAATTTCTTGTATTGGCAGTGTTCAGTAGGCACACCCATCTTAACAGTTGCTATTCGGTTGTTAAGTCGTGACGTAACCACTCTCCGATAATACTCTTTCCGGGTCCAAAGTCCAGGTCCTCTCTACCTACCTACCGCTTTCGCTAGTGTTTTGGTTATTATTGAGTGTTTTTACAATGCCGCAGTGCTGTGTCCCGTGTCCCGAGCTAACTCACTTCAACCTCATAAATCTTCTTTTTCATTGATGCCTGGACTCTACCCTTAATTATGCCACCTGAGTGATGAGCTACACTAACCACTCTGTTGGTGTTAAAGGAATTTAAACCCTTTTTGACCGCCAAGGGTGCCTCACTAAGAAGGACGTGATCGTAAATAAATGTACAGGTTCCACCATTGTTATTTCTGGACGAGAGGAGCGCTTGGACCCGGAAAAGGCTAAACGTCACACGTGACGTCAGACTTAACAATCGGATATACAGCAGTGTTTCCCCTACCATTGTTTTGGGAGGGTGCCATTGTTTCTTATTGCAATTACTGCAACGAGACACAGGTGTAAGTCATTTTGCACTTGACCTACTTACCGCCGCTCGTCTCCCCACTCTCTCCACTCTCTCTCCCATCGCAGACCTCGCTGAACCACACCCAGTGGTGGCATGAGGTTTCAGGAGGGGGGCCATGGATATTATTCATAATATAAAATGCTATGGTTTTCATTGAATGTGTTTTGTTCTCTACACTACATTACACGGAGTGGGAGTCAAATCAGAGATGTAGCTGGGTTTTTGGATGGTGTGGGTCTTAATTTGTGAATTGTGGATCCTTTCTCTGTGTAATCACTATCAACAGTCTGTGTAGTCTATACTTAAATTGTACTGTGTGAAAAAGTAATTCTTGGGGGGGTTTGGGGGTATGCTCCCCAGATAAAAAATAAATAAAATAAAAAAAGACCTCTCAAATGATGTCTTCTAGTGAGTTTTGAGGAAATATGGACAGATTTAGTCATACAACATAAGCCATCAATAGATTTAGGTTATCTGGATTGAAACAAGATTATAATGCAGGATTGTTGCAATGATAACCATGACTGTCAAAAAATTTCCCTCTGATTCAATAAAGACTCAGTGAAGTACCTTTTTAGTCAAACTTGTTTTTGGATTTATTACAATATAACATACAACAATTTAAAATGTACATAAGAATGTAATTCATAATCTCTCTCTCTCTCTCTCTCTCTCTAAACTGCTGATCACTTTAAACTGCTGATCACTTGAGGGCAAACATCAAAAACACAATTTTCTGAGGCAAGACCTCAAAATCCAAAGGAACTATGGAATTCATATTAACTATAGTTTGGGCATTCCAGCCCAAGATAAACATTTAAATGTGCTAGGCTTTTGTGAGGCTCCATACTGTATGCAGAAAACATACGAAAAAGAACATCTTGAAATGAAAAACACTAACTTGATAAAATTATAACCTAATGCAATTTTCTTATTTGCAAGATGCTGTTATTTTATTGCACATGACTATTAAACTGTACAGTTTAAATCAATTGCAGACGGCGGTTTCCATGAATGCTAGCAAAGCGTTGAACAAACTCGTTTAAGTCAACTGCTTTTGCACGGTCACTCTCAATGCTGAGCACAGCTAAATGGGACAATCTCTCAGTTAGCATAGTTGAGCGCAGGTGATTTTTTACGAGTTTTAGAGTGGAAAAACTGCGCTCACATCCAGCTGTGGTAACTGGTAAAACAGCTGCAATCTTGCATAAACGATGCATCTCATAAAACACCTCTTTAAAAGGGTCCAAATAACCTAGCAGTTCAATCAAAGATGAAGGGCAATTTTTTCCATCTCTTTTACTCCTTGCAAAAAGCCTCTCAACCTGAGTGAGTTCATTTTTCAGATCCTCAATATTTGAGCCATATGCTTCAGCAAGCAGCAAGACAATATCCTCTTTTAGGAAGTGATTGCTAACTGGGTTTAGCCCCTGTAAGCCTTTCATTATATTGCAACTGGGCATTGAAAAACGCTTCTGCATTTCCCCAATAATGGAGTCCATTATGGGCAGGAATATGTTTGTTCTAAAAGCATCCTTGCCATTAACTTGGCTTCTGTGACCAAGTGTGGATGTGACATAACTGTCATTTAGTGCTCTGGGTGTCTGTTTGGCTCTTTTTAGTCTAACAGTGATGGGGATGTTGCAGGTTTCACATGTGTGGATTACTGTGTTCCACAGCTCATTAAAGTACTCATCCTCATTGCGATGCTCTTCAAAGGTCTCCCTGAGGGTCTCAATTAAGTCTACAGCACTGAGGAGATCCAAGTTTGGGGACTGTAGCAGCTCAGACAAAAACTTTGCGTCACCAAGCACCTGTCTAAATATGGCAAGTAGCCCAATGAAGTTCAGGTCAATTTGAAACATTAACCCTCTGGCCTTCGTAGATCTTTCAGGATCAACCTCATGTGATATGTCATCCAACACTTTGAGTACTGCAGGCAATCTATCAAAAAGGTTCCTACAGGCAATGCCGCGACAGGCCCATCTGGTGTCGCTGAGGCTTTGAAGTTCTCTAGGGGGGCCACTAAACATCTCCGCTTGTACTTCCATCCACTTTTGATGGACATAAGAGCCGGAAAGAAACACATACAATTGCTGGAGCAAAGTAAAAAACTCCCCAGCCTCAGGGACCTTTTTGACGCAATCGACAATGACCAAATTTAAGCAATGAGCATTGAAGTGGACATAAAAAGCATATTTGGCCACCTGTTTAACTCTTGTCTGCACCCCTGAGCACCGGCCACTCATAACTGCAGCGCCGTCGTACCCTTGGCCCACTAAATTCTCCTTGTATTCAAGGCCATACTGCTCCAAAGAAGAGATGATTTTGTTAGCTAAGGAGCTGGCATCCAAATGTTCGGCTTCCCAAAAGCCTAAGAAGCCCTCCCGTATGGCTCCCTCATAATAATACCTTAAGACTATCCTTAAGACTATTGCTCCCTTTTGCTGAGATCTTTTGTTTCCTCAGATGTAACAGAGAAGTACTGACTAGATTTGACTTCTTTTAGTATGTCCTCCTGGACCATCCCTGCCAGGATTTGTAATATTTCGTTTTGGATATTTTTTGAAGTATAGATCGCATTGCGGGGGCCTTCTGATAGTCTTTTTTGAATAAAAGAATCATGATCTCCTACTACGTGCAAAATCTCAAGGAAATTGCCTCTGTTCCTAGACTCATCATTTTCATTATGTCCACGCTGAGCTATATTTTGTATTGCAGTAAGCCACAATACCTGACCTATAGTCTTTATGTATTGTTGATTCTCTTTTATCTGTTTGCGATTCTCATCATTCATCATGCCTAATACTGATGTGTTGCGTTTCATCATCTTTTGATGATCTCGCCATGTGGTCATTGCATTCAAATGCGCCTCAGATTTGGAATGTACACTAAAGCCACCATCTTTAAAAGTGGCCTTGCGCCAGTTTTTGTATCCCTCAGAAGAGGTATAAACAGTTTTGCTAGATGAAAAATGCCGGCATGCAAAGCAATGCCCATGGCCATGGCCACTGAATATTCCAACCAAGGATATTCCTCATACCACTGTCCTTGGAAGCTCCTCCTTGCCCCTCCCAGCATGGTTTTGGGAAATACCTTTAACACAGGTTGTGTCGGATCATCTGCCTTCAGCTTTGATATATCTGAGAAGAGAAAACAAAAAAACACAATCACAGCACTGACAACATGTTACAATTTTTGTTGCATTTATCTAAACAATATCAGTTTTAATTTTGCCGCCTTGAGTTGGACATGTCTTTATTACAGCAGTGATTCAACGTACCATGAGGGCCAGCTTGACATTCACTGCTCCCAGCCATCTCTCCAGTTTCGCTTTCACACTCTTCACTGATTTGCCCTCTCTCTCGTCCTACATTTCCCTCTTTTTCAGTGGGCTGCTCTAGCCCCGCATGCTGCTCATGACCCTCATACTGATCCTGCCCCTCGCACTGCATGCTTCTGGCCCTCAGTCTGCATTAGTGTCTCCTGCTGCTCCTGCCCCTCGCACTGCTTCTGGCCCTCAGTCTGCATTAGTGTCTCCTGCTGCTCCTGCCCCTCGCACTGCTTCTGGCCCTCAGTCTGCATTAGTGTCTCCTGCTGCTCCTGCCCCTTGCACTGCTTCTGGCCCTCAGTCTGCCTTAGTGTCTCCTGCTGCTCCTGCCCCTCGCACTGCTTCTGGCCCTCAGTCCGCCTTAGTGTCTCCTGCTGCTCCTGCCCCTAGCACTGCTTCTGGCCCTCAGTCTGCCTTAGTGTCTCCTGCTGCTCCTGAACCTTGGTCTGCTTCTGGCCCTCAGTCCGCCTTAGTGTCTCCTGCTGCTCCTGCCCCTCGCACTGCTTCTGGCCCTCAGTCCGCCTTAGTGTCTCCTGCTGCTCCTGAACCTTGGTCTGCTTCTGGCCCTCAGTCTGCTCCAGTCTCTTGTGCTGCTCATCTTTGTCTAACTTCTCTTCAGTCTCCCTTCTTCTCTCCCTGTCTTCTCCACCTGTGTCCAGTTCCCCCCTTTTTTTCTTGGGTTGAAAGAACTTGGCTGTGCCAAACCTTTTCATTTTGCATCCTAATCTGACCTGCAGTTTGTCAAACGTAAAAATAGTTAGTTAAAACCATGTCGTACAATTCCAATTCATCTATCCATGTCAATTGAATCTTAATCCTTAGTAAAATGTAAATACTTTTACTAGATACATACTGTTGTGTATTCCCATGAGAAGTTTTTTTTTTTTTTTTTTTTAACTAACAATGCTGCAGAGCCATGAACAGCTGTTAACAATGTTACTGTTTATGTTCTCGCTAGTTGATCATGATTTTTGCAAGTTTGGTCATGGCACTGATACACTGTATGAAATACCAGTCTTCAATAAACCGACAGTCTTGTACCAAGTCTGCCAAATTTCTGCTGGTTGAAGACTTTGGTGGTGTTCAGATGTGGAATGTAGTGGAATTTTTGTTTTTAACAAAAATGCACTCACTTCAGTAAGTTGAAGTAATTGTACAGAAATACATTTCAAATTGCATAAGCTACTAAGAAAAATGTGGCTAATCATGCATCAGATGCTGTGCTGGCCTCAGCTTTCTGTTGGTTCATCTACCAGCAAACCCAATGAAATATTTAACTGGAATCTAAGCAATTACATCTCATGCACTAAGCATGTGATGTGCTGACATCAGCTTCAAATGTCTAGACTAGTAGCCTACTCTGGGTTTGAAAGTTAGTGGGCTACTTTTACTTGTTGTGATTGAGTAGAATTTCAGTCATGTAGGGCTAACTGCAAAATGCGTGGTCAACCAGCGAGAAAACGGTCACGTTGTTGATAACAGGTGTCCATGTGAGTCAAACGTGCAGTGCTTGTGCATCACCAGCTTATGACACGCTTAGATATCTCAGTTTAATTTGGCATGTCGACCATTTTTCAAAATTGGATAGTCATAGATGCTGGGAAAGTGGATGCATGCCAATTTTGTCACAGCAGTAGTTTAACGCACACAAAGAGCTAGACTAACGTTAGATAAGACCCTTATCTGACCTGACGATCATAGACAACTAAGTATTGCGGATGTAAATAACGTAACAATGTGGTAGTTGCAGGGTTAACTGTCTGCTTATGGCCTTTTTCAACTTGGTGTCAAACTTACCTCTAAACTCACTGCTATCAGCCTCTCTTCTCCGAGTCACTGCGTACTGCAGACAGATGCACTCACTTTCCAGGCTGCCACTAGTGAAATTTCGCGGGGGTCGCTGCCGTGCTGGTGATGGGTGAAACCATTGTGACTGAGAGGGGGAGGGGAGGGGATTCTAAATCGGCGATTTCAGTTTGAGACTGTTTGGTGCGGGTCTCCTTGGCCTTCAACGTGTAGGCTATGAACATAAAATATAACTAAAAAATATTATCTGATTTATAAATGGGGTGGCAACAGGGGTGGCAAGACTGTATCCCAGGGGTACAATAAAAGTTTCATGATTTCAATTAATTAGACATGATTTTTTATTACTAAAAATTTTACACCACGTATCCGTAACATGCCCGCTCTGTAGGGTTGGGTACCGAAACCCGGTTCCAATAGGGAACCGGTTCCGACGTAAACGGTAGTAACCAGACCGAATAAGAACGAAACTTTCGGTGCCTGACTTTTTTCACCGCCCCCTATAAAACATCTCGCGGCACGAATGATCCAATAACAAAACATCTCCAGTTAACCAGCAGAGCATTCATTTCGTTCGATTGTTAACCCTTTCACTCGTAAGTTTAAAATATTCTGGCTGACCCCCCAGCGTGAGTTTTTCAAGGCGACCGTTATTTAGAATGTGTCACTTTATGGTTTCCATGGTGACGCGCGTCATTGCTTGTCACGTGACACACCGCAGCAACAACAGAGCTGAATGAATGATGATCTGCTTTTATGCCATTTTCCCTTTTTTATTCAAAATATTCACAAATTTGTTAGATATGGCATGAAATATCTGATATTCCGATTGTCAAATATATGCAAGTGGAAGTGTTTTGTTGTTTAATCACCTTTATAACGATCGCGTTAGTTGAGCTGTATGCGCGATGGGCGCCGCCATCTTAGTTTGTGATGCAGACGTAGTTCAGAGAATCGGATCTGTTGGATTTTATACAACACGTGAATTCATCCACTTCTCCCGAAATACATAAAAGTAAGTGGCTGGTGAACTGGGAGAAGAATAGAGTAAACTTTAAAGTTACTTACACAATGTGTATCTAGGGTGACCAGATGAGATTGGCTGAAATTCGGGACGGGGGGGGGGGGGGGGGGGGTGTCTATGGGTCTGGGGTGACGGGATGGGGAGCTTCTATGATATTAGACTGCGTAGCCTATAATAAAAGATCATGAATTTCAAACCTGAACCAAACATATTTTTATTCAAAGATCAACAGTCTGTCATTATTCTTTAGTCTGCCACAAAAAAAAAAAAAAACACATTAAAATCATGAACTCAAATGTCATTGTGAAAAGAAAAAAAACAATGACTGTTGTAAGTAACAGTGCGTAAATCAGACCTTTCAGTATAGCCTAACGCTAATAAGCTTAAACGAAAATAACGAGATAATTGTGTAGTGAAGTATTTTTTTGCAGTGCCGCGAACAATCAATCACAATCAATCACTCCTTTACGCGTGCAGCAGTGACTGTCCTCGCGGCTGCAGCAACTTGCGCTCTAATAATAGGCAAAATAGGCTACAGAATATTTAGTTCTGTATCTGACAGGTGCAATATTTGAAAATCGATCTTTTTTTTTTTATCATTACATTTATATCTGCATTTATGTAAAAACTTAAACTTTCAAACATCAAAATGTCATTTATTAATATGTTTTCATGTCAAAATGACATACAAACATATTTTCCTATTCTATTTTGCCTTGCGTGTTGCGTGAAAAATAGGCGTCGGTTCTATTTCTAGCATGCACGCGTTTTCCGCGCGGCTCGAGGCGCGCCTGCGACGCGCGTGTCACGCAGGCAGTGTGCAAGCTCTAACGGACGAGTTAACCTGTTAACAGGGGAGCCGAAATAAAAACGGACACACCACGCAGCCAGTGTGTCGCCGGCCTCAACCTCCGCAGACACTTTTTAATGTTTATCAGACAATAACTACTCAAGATTTTGCTTTAGTATAATTTTCGGGACAATTAGGGCCAGATTCGGGATTCGGGACAACAGTTTAGATTTCGGGACTGTCCCGAATTTTTCGGGACGTCTGGTCACCCTATGTGTATCTGATATGAATAAAACGTGTCTAATTATAATCGAAAGGATTATTATTGCCTCTTCCTTTGACATCAGTGTGTATTTTACAAACTCTAAATGTATTGTTTTTTTAGTACTTATATGTCTGAAACCTAAAATAAACATTATGTGGTTGAAAACACTGAAACGTTGTGATATATGACAGCACTGAGCGCGCCTGTCTCTGGCTCAGCGCCAGCCAACGCGCGAAAGCAAATTTGAATTTAGCAGTTGATCACGTCATGTACTGACTGTTCTAATCACACCGGTGTGATCGTACGCTCCAGGGACCAGCTTAGACTGATCACACCGGTGTGATCGTACGTGCGAAAGGGTTAAATAAGAGACGATCTAGCGCTGAAAATTCTTTTCTCTTTTGGCTCGCGCACACCGCACTCGGACGCGCGCTTCAATACGTTGCAGAGATCGATCTATTTATGTGGCGCCGTCTATATAAGAGTATGTGCTTGGAGAGTTTGTGTGTGCGTGCTCGCGTCTCAGATGAGTATGTGCGCGAGTTTGTGTGTGTGTGTGTGTGTGTGTGTGTGTGCTCGCGTCTCAGATGAGTATGTGCGCGAGGTTATGTGTGTGTGTGTGTGATGTGCTCGCGTCTCAGATGAGTATGTGCGCGGTTTGTGTGTGTGTGTGCGTGAGCGACTTTAGATGTGACGTTGTGCATTTCATATAGTTGGAGCATTCAGCAGTATACATGTATGTGTGACTACTTAGTATATGTGTATGCAACCGTTTTATGTGTGCGTGAATGAAGTTCGATTTAAGCCCTAGACGGCGCCTCTATTCGTTCTGGTGAAATCACAACATATAATGCACACAAAGTGTCCCTGCTTGATATACAACCACTGATGAGCATTTTCGGTGCAAAAAAACTACGCATGCGGATTAGAACCCAAAACCTCTGACATTCATGACTAAAGTTCAAGTTCAGCTGCAGTGTTCCTCTTCGGGTAAGTCTAGTATTTTAATGCCAACTGCAAATCTTGCATATCAAGTATGAAGTATATCAAGTATATTTATATGAGGCTATACTTTGTGTGTTAAATATTTCTGCTCAGTGTCAGATATTTCTCTGTTTTGTAAAAGTCTATAATATATAATATGTAATATAATTTATATATAATATATAATATATATAAATAATATTAGAAGACAACATTTTTATCTTAATTTAAGTGTTTTCGGCTACATCAGCACAATTTTTTATTTAATCAGAAATCAGAAAATCTTTTTCAGAAAACACACACAGATATTATTTTTTTGATGAAGTGTGTGCAGTTTCGTTTTCTTAAGTACCGGTTTAAGAACTGTTTAAGCACCGGAACCGTTTGAAAAATACAGAGTAGGTACTGGTATCGGATAAAACCCAACCAATACCCAACCCTACCGCTCTGCGACACTAGTTTCGGGGGATCTACCACCCCCCCCCCTGAAAAAATAGGCTATGGGATATACTGAGTGAATGTTCACTGTTCAATGATATACGGCGCATGTTCTAAAAGGGTTGTCCCTATTCTACCCTAGTCTCATCTCCCATTCCCTTTAAAAGCCAGTTGCGCTTGCGCCATGGTGGATTCACTATTTACATGGCAGAATTTGCAAGCGGAAAAAACTGACCGCTTCTCTAGCGAGGAAATGCTCGTGCACAAGCAGACCATCTACGGGACAAGCCGGATTCCACCAAAGCTCCCTGAGGAAGCGTGGCCGGAGGTAGCAGTGATTGTGTCCTCGTCTTCTGGCATCACAAGAACGGCTGTACAATGCCGAAAATGGTACAATGATGTCAAGAGACGGGTAAAACAAAAGCTCGCCACAACAGCAAGTGGCCACGGGAAGAGGACCACCTAAAGCCACTCTGGACCTAAAGCCAGCGGAGGACATCGCTGCCTCTATCTTCAGTGCTGAAAGCATTGAGGGATTTGGGGGCTTAGAGTTGGGCGTCCAAGGTAATGCAATGATAATAAAAAAAAAAAACAATGTGTACAATGCATTCAGGCTTCTTATGAAAATATTTTATTTGACCAGCAACAGTCTAAAATAAATTAACTTGAAATGTCATGCAGCTCTGCTGGCTGAAGATCCTGCTGCCTGACCCAGTGAACAACCATCATCAAGGTTGAGAGGAGAGGCGAGGCGACCAAGAGCACAACGCGGGAACATCAGCCAAGAGGACCACCCATTCCTGGCACTCCAGCAGGCCGGCTTCAGCATGCTGGAGAGGGAATTGAGGGAATTGGAGATGTTGCTGATGCCCCTCGGACGCATCGCAGACAGTGTCGGAAGGGCGCAGTTGAAGCAGTTGAGCGCATAATACCTGCAACATCTCCTGCAACACCTCCTCCATCCACCGGATCTTCTCCGTCCACCCGATCCATGAGCATACTGCGCTTTGATGCTCCTGGACCCGCCGTGGTGCTTCCCGCCTGCGAACCCGAGGAGGAAGAAGATTGTTGTAAAAAAAAAGATTGCGTAGATTTTTATTTATTGAAATGGTTATTTTTTGTAATTAAAGCTTTGGTTCTCTTTTAAAGTAGTTTTTTTTATTTTTTTATCATGGAGTAATAAGTAAAATCAGCAGGGTTTTAATTGCTGAAAGTATGGATACATGATCACTGTAATCTCAAAAATATTTAAAGTATTTTTTAAATAATAATTTACAAATATGCAAAAAAGGGTTGCACTCTAAAAAAAAATATTTGTAAGGAACAGGCGAAAGAATTACTAACTTTTCGAGACCGTTTCAGCACCTGGAGAGCTCTGTGATGTTTTCATAAAAGTATTATTTAAAAATGGTTCTCATCATATCCAGAGGTACAAAGTCATCATACACAATGAATCCATGGGGTACCATTTCAAAATAAATGCAATATTTGAATTTTTTTAAATCAAACAATTCAGCTTACTTACCAGGCTACAGGTGAAGCAGCTCTTCTGCCAGCTGATATCTCCTCGCCTGTGCTGCTGCTTGCGTATTTGGGTTAATTGGCATCGGCACATGCAGTTCAGCTTCACGCCTTCTAAAGTCCTGTAATCTGTCCTCATTTATGTCCAAGAGACATCCATGGCATATGGGAATGTTACACAACACACAACATGCCACAAAGAATGCTCCGACCTTCTGAGGGGTGTACTGTAATGTTCCCCCTGACTTGTCCAAACACCTGAAGCTCATTTTCAGTATGCCAAACGTTCTCTCAATGACAGCTTGTGCTTTCGATTAAAAAACACTTCACTCATTGTTGTAGGCATGATATCCAGTGTAATTAGCCATGTCTTTAATGGATAGACATTTTCCCCTAGCAGTCACCCGTCCAGGCGTGAGTCACCCTGGAAGACTGCAGGATTTGTTCAGAATAAAGGAGTCATGGCTTGATCCAGAAAAATTTGGATTTGGACCCAACCTGGATATTGATGGAATGGGTTCCCTTACAATTAACGTATATCAAAGTGTTCTCTGAAGGGGCACGTAGTTGCATGTGCGTGCAATTTATCGCACCCACAACCCCAGGGAACCCAAAGGTAGCCCAAAATTTTGGCTACTGCATGTATGGCCGAACGTACGACATACAAAAAAATGTAGTGCACCAGTTACTTTAACAGTAACAGGGAGTGCATATGGACAGTATGCATTTGTCTCTGGGTCATCTGCCAGAAGATGATAGAGGTCTGTTACTGCCTGGCGGAATAGGCGTAGCATCTGGCGACACTCCACCTCAGACAGGGACAGATATGTGTACCTTGGCTGGTAGACCCTCTGCCTCCTCTGTCTCCCAATTCTTTGGTCCATCAGGTACTCCATTTGGCTGAACAATTCAAAAATACATAACTGATCAAATACACTGACTGAGGAGTTTTGCTCAAATTACATGTTTAGTAGTCAGTCAGTCGTCCGCGTTGGATCCAGGCTTTGATATGGCTTACTGGTTGTTGATGGACACCCTCAACCTGACGAGGCAGTTTAAATACATGTGTGTATTGGCACGATTGGTCAAATAATTTGCCAATTTCATTCATCATTACTGCAAATAGGTAGGCTAATTCTGATACATGCAATGACTATTGTAACGTAAACGACTCTGGGTCAATGCGAATTAGCTCAAGAATATAGGTAATTTGGGAATATTACAAATCATAACTCATGGTCATAATTCATAAATCGCATATACATTACTGTATCAATTTTCGGAAATACCTCGTTCTGTAACTGGTCTCGTCATCAGTCATTCGTCCAGCGAATAAATGTAAGGTTATCAGTTAAGAAGGAGTATTTCTGTTTACAAACTCCAAGAAAGTTTATCTTCTGGCCACGAACATAAAACTTCCTGAGTTTATGAATTAAAACTACTCAAGGTAGTTAATATCGAGCTTGTAGCTTAGGTCTTTTAGTTTCATTGACTTATAAGGTGGGTTTTCAAACACAGAGACAATTAAAAGTATAAATTGATTTTTAATAAATGTAAACTAGAGATTATATGAGCTACAATATAAACGTACGTAAAAATGCAAACAGTAAAACAGACAACATTTAACCAAACAAAACATAAAACATCGCGTGGTCAGAATAAATGAAATGAAATGAAAGAAAGAAAGAAAGAAATAGAGAGAAGAGATAGAGGGTAACTTAATTCACAGACCTAAGAACTGGACACCTGAAATCAGCGTTTAGAGAGAGTTACGTTACTTGCAAGATTCTGTGCTCTTTCAGTGTGGTGCTGAAGAGGGTGCGCGTGTGCGCGTGTCCGGCTGGTTTGCGTCTAGCTTCGTCTTCTGGGTCGTTTCGCAAGACGATGTAAAGGCTCACTTGAATTTAACGTTACCGAGAAAATTCAGATCATTTCCCCTGTGGCGGGGAAAGGCGAGTAGGAACTTAGTTGCAAAAGAACGGCTGCTTCTACATGACGCGGGCATGCGTCCAGAGGAGAAGCCGAGGCCTGTCCCGCTGGTTGCGTTGGGAGAAGCGCTGCGCGTGGAGGAGAAGGTCCGAAGAGAGGGAGAGTTGAGAGAGAGCGTTTAAACTGAAGGTTCGGACTTTTAAGGGAATCCCGTGTACGCCTCCTTTCTCGTGGAGGACGAATCGGATCCTCTGATCTGAAGCGGGAAGAGGTTTCTTTGTTTGTGAACAAACAAAGTCCCCCCACACACACACTTTGACTGTCATGTGAGAAATCGAAAACAACATTCATATTTAGAAATATGGTATTTCCTGGAATAAATGCATATTATTGTACTTTGCAGTCAAGATTCGACTCCGACATGTTGTTCCCATTACATTGACACCTCGAATGACGTTTTTGCATGAAAGAAATACAGGGTTACATAATTTCCTCATAATCACTAGCATAGTGATTTTGATTATCATAATAACGTTGCATAGATACCTCAGACATTATCTGGCTAATTATACACACATAAAAATACATATCACAAACATTGCTATTGGATCATATGTGTGGAAATGTCTGGAATGTTGGCTTGCAGAAGAACTGGAGGAGCTGCAGCTTTGGAGTCATAAAGTTTATGACCAGGTCGAGGTTGGGTTACAAGACACTATTGAGGAACCTTCTTTCAGTGAACCTTTAGAATTCAAAATTATACTCTAGCAAACCACACCTCTATTATAAGGCAAACTAACCACACATGCATAATGGAACTGTACATATATTTAAAAGAAATATTGCTTATCCTGAGTTACACACAAAGGTTGGTCCTTTCGGTCTGTGTGTGTGTGTGTGTGTGTGTGTGTGTGTGTGTGTGTGTGTGTGTGTGTGTGTGTGTGTGTGGGTGGGTGTGTGTGTGTGCGTGCGTTGGAATGTCATGAGGCTGTAAAGTCACAGGGAGTCCATGCTGAAATGGGGGGTTTTAGAGGGGATTCTCCAAAACAGGGTTCCCTATGTCAAGTCAAGTCAAGTCAAGTCAAGTTTATTTGTATAGCGCTTTTCACAATACAGATTGTATCAAAGCAGCTTCACAGTATTAAATTAAAATAATACAACAAAGTTTGTTTCAAGAGGAATTTATTGATTGATAAAATTAAATTAAATATCCCCAAAATATCCCCATTGTTGATACTATGTGACTCAAATGTCCCTCTGGGGAGCCACAAAGATGCAATTTTGACCGTTCAAGCAGACTTAGAGGCGCCATGAACAAACTCGTTGTCTAAGGAGACAACGAAGGATGTGTTTGGAGATCAGGATTTACTAATTTGAACAGCATGTGACCGCATGTCATAGTCATTGTCGTTACACTATCCATTATGACATGTAGGCATTTTTATATTAATGTACACAATAATAATCTTTTACATTTTAATCCTTTATTTTTAATTTTTTTTTTATTTAAAAATTTTTGTGTGCTGCTGCATAAGCAGCCCTGCTTACATTACCCTGTGTGTGTAAGAAGCAAAGTGTGCGTGCGTTGTGGACCGGCCTATAGGCGCAAATTACTAACGCGCACTTTAAACAAAAAATAAATAAATATTACATTGACTTTAGACCAGGTTTTTGTTGGTCAATGGTCCATTGTTGGTCCATTTCAGTTGCCTCAAAATAGCAACGCACCAACAATGCACCTGAACACACCTCGTTTTCAGACCAGCATGACCATGGGCGAACAGATGGGGGCGAGTGCATTTACTATTTAAACAACGTGGCGCAGGACATTCAAATGATAACTGCATCAGGCTGAAACTACTGTAGCAAAAATCACTTGTGCCTGATGCCGCATTGCGTTGGGTGTATGATAGGGCCCCTAGCCCCTAGACGTAGAACTGCCTAAATTGTCCAACAGGTACACAGGACTTAAGGTGCATTTTACGGTGTAACCGGCCCATGGTGCCAGCCACTACCAGTTATTTTAGATATACAAGTTACAACAGTCTGTAAGGTTTCTTGATGTTGAAAATATTAATTATGGTTAACTGAAGCTCATATGTGCTTACTTGACTCGAGAGAACCAATGAATAAAATTAATTCTGTTCATCGTTTAAAGCAATCCTGTCTCTTCAGAAGACTTGTATTAAACCACTGGATTAATATGAACTATGTTTGCTATCTCTTTATATTTTGATGATGAACAAAAGTGCATCAGTATCAAGAAAGAATGTAAATCCAACAGCAGAATGGTAGCATAACCCCAGAGCTCACTGCAGCATGAAATCCGGTCCTGAGCTGCTATAGCCCCTCATTCATCAAATTGATCACATTCAACAGGGGGGAAAAAGTATTTTTTACTCTTCTTTTTTTCATCAGGACAAGATGTGAGTGGGGTGTTGGAGAGTGCCGTGGTAGACACCAGTATTCTGGAGCAGTATTTGAGCAATGACACAGATCCCACTTTGTGAGTTCTTTCAGATATTCTAATTAAAATATTTTCAAATAAAGTCCACTTAACCTCCTCTATATGACAATTTGACATTTTTATTTGTTCATCTTAGTACACGTTTTTCTTATTTCTTAGCATGTTACCCGAGTCACCACCAGATTCAGGATCAGAACGTAGTTCTCCACCACAAATACAAGGTGACTCTTCTCCTATCTAAAATCCCAACCTCACTTGGGATTAACTCTCTCCCTGCCCGTGTTTTTGAAAAAGTTGCCAGCTATTTTCACAAAAGTGTCATGGCCCCCAGAACATTTAGTTGTGTGAATATCTGAACATGCAATTGATCCAAAACAGACCCTTTGCTGCTTCCTCTTTTTTTTTCTTTAAAAACAAACAAACTGGTTTTATTCTTGCTTCATGCATTCTTTTTTTTTAAATCACACTTGAATGTGTGTAGGTTTATTGAAAAAAGCAACATTAGCAACAACCAAAAAGAGCAAAAAGCTAAGAAAATCGCATTTTTGTCAAAGACTAAGTCTGGATTGGATTCAGAAGGATGATCAAAATATAGAAGGAGTAGATCGAGTCCATCAACATCCCCAAAGCTTGCACAGTCCTATACTTCGTCCTGGTTCAACATTTCATCAGTAAAGTTGGGCAGTTTTGATTTATATGCTGTTAACCTTGATGATCGCATTTTTTTTTTTTTTTTTTTTTTTTACATAATATGCATCTGCTAACATATCCTATCGCTTGTTTCTGATTCTTCTTTGTCCTGTGTTTTGATCGGGAGATTCTGTACTCTTTCAGAAGATGTGTAATAGTGTCCCCTACCGTCAAAACATGGAAAGCCGGAAAAAATCTGTCAAAATTCCGGGGAAGCACTGTTTAATTTTCGTCAATGGCGGGGAAAGAGTCAAAACACATTTGTTATCCACCTTATTTCTGACGAGCTTACTGCATTTTGAATTATGGGTGGCACTTCCGGTTTGGGGAACTTCCATTCAAAAAAGACCGAATCGAATCATTTCAAATCATAAGGTTGCCCTACAAATAAAGCTTATCCATCAGTTTGACTGAATGAACTGTCAATTTTCTTTCATGTTTTATTTTTCAACTTCATGAGAAAAAAACGTCACACTTGGTATTTTAACGTGACATGATGCACCTTTTTGATGCTTTTACACTTTTAAATTGTTAATGTTTGATGGTTGAAGGGTGAGTAGAATAATGTCATCTCATTGTACCTAGTTTTCGTAAAAAGAAAAACGTATTATTGCATTTATAGAGCGAGCCTTTCACTGATTGTTCACAGCTTAGTGGAGGTTACACCCATAATTTGCACAAAGCGCCATGGGGCGTACGAATAAGGTGGATAGTCATTAAACTCTGTCTTTTCACCAGATTCCAGATGGTCTACTGAACAAAGCAGCCGGGACACATATAGCCAATCAGAAGACTCCTTCCCTCCATCTTGTCCCTTTAAAGACATAAAACCAGAGCGCTGTGGTGGTGCAGGACTCATGTATGATGTTGGCAGAACCCATGGGAACATCAAAACTAATTCACCTGCTTCGGTACCTCAGTACAGTCTCAACACAGCTGACAGTTACATTCAGGCAACCATGTCCCATAATGCACCCATCCATGGTATCCTGCAGTATACTCAGTGCTCACCGATGGGTCTTTCAGCGGGACATATGCCAGCTAATGCTGCTGTGGATTCTTCCTGTGTGCCCCATGCTATGCAACCAGAGACTGTGTACCCTTATATGCCCCCAAAACAAGACCAACATGTAGGGTAAGACACGTTTGCGGCATGTGCTGTTCTGCTTTGTTATGCAGTTTATTCAGTATATTCACAGTCTGCAGTTCTTGTTTTAACAGAAATTTCGTACAAAAAAATAAGAAAAGAAGACGGTCAAACTCTTTTGAGGAGCACACAGAGCAGCACAAGGGCACCGACCCGGTTTGGGCCAAACCGTCATTCTGTAAGTATTACATCATATGCAGAATATTTGAGTCCAATCTTAGGTGTTCATGGTCTATTTGCCAGTCTATACATGTTACTTTGTGGCATTACATCTTGCAATATATTGGTCAGAACCAATGTAAAATGCTATAAAGTGTACATAAGGGTGCTTTCACACTAGCACTTTTGGTGTGCACCTGGGTTCGTTTAACATCACACTTCGGTTTGTTTGGATGATTTGAATATTATTTTCTGAAGTAAGATGTAAACACGCAAAGTCTGCTTGTAAAATGGTGGTCTGGTTCATGTGAACAGTGCAGTTTGGTGCTTATATAAACATGATCATAAATTGTGGAAGTGAACCGCCATTGATGACATATGATTCGATAAAACTGTTCATTTGTGTTGTCACTCACTTTTCTGACAACTGGTACTGATATACTGCAAGCAGAGAGAATGTATAGGCCTAACTCATGCCTGTTTGCCTTCAGAATATTCAATATATGTACTGCTCACACAGTAGAGCATAGCGCTAGCAACACCAAGGTTATTGATTCCATTACTACACATTCCATTTTCAGATCTTGTTAAAAATTGTTATATAAATCAGTAAAATAGTTTGTAATGATAGAAAAAGAGAGATTAAAAGACAAACCAATATCTTTATTGTGAAGAGGCAATCACAGCGTTCTGCAGTGGTGACAGTGAAACACATTCCAATGAAAACGTTCCTGTTAAGGCTACACTACACGACGTTTAAAACCAGAACAGATTTGTACACTAGGCATTTTTAAGATTTTTAACACTTGCAGAATTTGTAAATCTTACAGTTAAAAACTGGGCATTAAACCAGACTTTGCTGTTCAAAACACAACAGTCTCACACAGAAACATGGCCTCGTTGCTCGGAGACATACGACAAATTATGTGTTCCAAAGTTATTGGGTAATTCTGTAATTTATAGAATAAAACTGTTGGTTTCAGTTTAAAGTGATTATTCATAGAATGATATATGTAAAAATATTAAACATGTTTTATATCCTTCGACTGGATGAAATATGAGTCTGTGCCCATCATACACTGAGATTTTCTGTTAAATTTGTCAACTCAGACTGTGCAAAATTTGCACATTGTCTCTGACTCTCGGCAGCTAGCATAGACTTGTCCAGACTGCAATTAAGTCACGTAGTATATACCAGCCTATACATATCATTTTGTGAATGTCTTTGCTTAATGTCTGTGTTGTCTTCAGGTCCAGAGAGTGGATCATATGAAGCACAGTCTTATGACAGCGATGCTACTGGTGGAAGTCCAGCAAGCAGTGTGCACCAGCTGCTCACATGGGACCAGTATCAGCCCAGTCAGTGGTGCTCGCTCCACAACAGCAGATCTGAAATGTTGTGAGTAGCTACCAAGACTTCCTAACCTGACGATTAACCGAGTACTATGATCTATTTTTTTCCTTTAAAATGACTTAAAATACATATATAACAACGAGGCAATAATAATTGGTTCAAATAAAATATCAAAAGCATGTAATCCTTTGGTTTTATTGAACAACACTGTTAAAATGTAATATACATAACATAAACATAATTCAATTTATGCACAACGTTATGCATTATAACAAATGCCTGGCGATTGTTGTTGTTACACTTTACAGCAGATCAAATCCTTGTTCAATATTGACCAAAAATGTAAATAATAACAGTGCAACACTTTGCTATGAAACACAAAGCACATAAAGACTTTATATGGATTCTCAAATGCACATTATTGGAAACCCAAACAATATATATATATATATATATATATTTTTTTTTTTTTTTTTTTTTTTTTTTTTTACTCATACTTTTATTAAATCAGTAAGAAAAATGCATCATCAAATCATTCACAAAACCAATCAACACAGCAAAAAAATTTACATTAATTCCCCCTCAAACACAGTAAAAAATAAAAATAAAATTAAAACACCACTGTAGTACAAAGGTTTCCATATAATGCATCTCTTTATAGTACTTAAACTCAACTGAGATCCTAGACCTGATAAATGCCTTAAACAACAATACACTATCTTGGCCATGTGTATTTGTAATCTTGTTTTTTCTTGAGATATATATGGTCATGTTTACTTGGCCGACCATAAAATGAATCAACTGCCATTTAAATCTTTGATTGCGATCTTATCCTGCCCCATAAATGAAAGCCTTAGATGTGAAACTTTCCTTAAAACCTAGGCTACAAACAATTTTTCTAGTAATACAAAAAGTGGTTTTAGCCAGATACATTCCAGAAAACAATGAACAATCGTTTCTCTGAAACCACAAAAAACACAACCTTCATTGACATTGGGATTAATTACACAAAAGCATTAACAACAACAGCCACCTTCAGCAAATTCCCTTCCTCATATCTTGCTGACTACCCTAAACTTTTCCGACTTGAGCCTGGGAGAACCAAGGTGCTGGTGCTATCTATCTAACTGACTCTACTCCTATTCGGCAGAGGCCGTACCGTGTACCCGAGAGCCTTGTCACCCCATTGAAAAAGGAGATTCAATTGATGAGAGACCTGGGGGTAATAGAACCATCAGCCAGTGCATGGAGTAGTCCGATTGTCTTGGTCCCTTAGAAAGATGGTTCACAAGGCTGTGCCTGGAATTCAGAAAACTCAATTCTGTTTCTAAGTTTGATGCATATCCAATGCCCAGAATTGATGAGCTGGTGGAGAGGATTGGAAGAGCCAGGTACATCACCACCTTAGATCGCTGTAAGGGATATTGGCAGGTTCCGCTGGAGAAGTCCAGGGAATACACTGCATTCAGGACACCTATAGGACTCTTCCAGTTTACAACGATGCCGTTTGGGTTACACAGGGCTCCGGCGACATTTCAACGGCTTATGGACCATACTCTTCAAGAGTGTGAGGACTGCTGTGCTGCTTACTTGGATCATGTGGTCATCTATAGTAACACCTGGGATGATCACCTCCAACATTTGCACCGCGTCCTGAGTAAGATCAGCAGGTCTGACACTAAATGGATCTAAGTGTGGGCTGGCAAGGCAAGAAACCCAATACCTGGGATTCCAGCTAGGAAATGGTGAACTGAGACCTCAGGTGGACAAAGTTGAAGCCATACGCAACTGCCTCAGACCCCGTACAAAGAAGGAGTTGCTTTCTTTTCTGGGACTAGTTGGTTGGTATCGGCGCTTCATACCACGGTTCTCCAGCCTAGCTGTACCCCTGACTAACCTGACCACAAAGGCGGTTAAAAACCCGGTTATATGGACTGAGGACTGTGAGCATGCCTTCACACAGTTAAAACACTATCTGTGTACATCCCCAGTCCTGAAAAGCCCTGACTTCACTAAAAGATTTTTAGTTCAGGTGGATGCCTCCGCAAAGGGGATTGGGGCAGTGCTGGCTCAGAGAGAGGTTGGTCGAGAACAACCCATTCTGTACCTCAGCCGAAAACTCCTACCCAGAGAAACCCGTTACTCAACCATTGAAAAGGAGGGCTTAGCTATCAAGTGGGCCCTAGACAGCCTTCGGTATTATCTTTTGGGTAGAGAATTTGACCTTGAGACCGACCACAGAGCACTTACCTGGATACATACCATGAAAGACCAGAACTCCCAGGTAACTCGCTGGTACCTGTCCTTGCAGCCATTCCAGATTAAGGTCCGTTACAATGCAGGGAGGTGTAACGTTACCCCAGATTTTCTGTCCCGATTGCCGAGCCTCGTCAATCCAGGAGAGGAGGGAGGTAATGTGACAGAGCTCTCTGTCACCGGTTGGGACAGCACTTGCATTCCCATCCCCATCTAATACTACACATTATGTTACACATTTTCAGCTCTATAGCCTTTCCTTCAGGTGCACACTTGGGTTTCTGCTACCGATAGTTTTGCATACATGCACACACAGCCATTATACATCAAATATTCCCGCTATCATATCATATTTTTAAAAATCACACACACCAGACAAGTTCTATTATAACATCTTTATTTACTTATATGCATATTTGTTAGTAGGTGTCTTTGTTCGTGCTGTAAAGTGTCTTGCATGTGGTGTCTTCCTGGTTGATCTGCCGTGAGCACGGCAAGTGAAAAAGGTCAAAACGCCAGCGGCGATTCATAAATGCTTAAATCATAGCTTGCCGTAGCATGCTGCGCATGCGTGAGTCATCTGTCGGCTGTACGGTTTTTACTGTTTATGTGTGGGGAAGGGGGAAAAATGTCCTTAATAATTTATTTATTAACTATGTATATTTCATATTATTACTGAAGTATAATGAATACATATTATTACACAATACATATATAAAGGTGTGTATAACCAGTTTACCTTTTTGGAGAAGGCTGGAAAATGGATACTTACCTGGGACTTATCATAATGGTTTCTCCCAAATTGGTGGGGCCTTTAAAATATAAAGGGCAGCTCTCTCACACAAAGAGAGGGAAGTGTGGACGTTAAGGAGTGCAATTTGAGGTGCAATTGGAGACTATTGAAATCCTTTTTAGAAGGACTTACTCCGTACATGGACGAGACGAGACGAGACAGAGAGAGAGAGAGAGAGGGAGAGAGAGAGAGAGAGAGAGAGAGAGCTCTTTGTGAGCA
Organism: Leuciscus idus; assembly: GCA_021554675.1. NCBI lineage: Eukaryota > Metazoa > Chordata > Actinopteri > Cypriniformes > Leuciscidae > Leuciscus > Leuciscus idus. The sequence goes on from CM038629.1 coordinate 21,342,803, forward strand.
AACAACTCAACTTGATAATTTAGAAGTAAATAGTGGAAGCATAAATTGAACTGGACAATTCCATACCATACCATTTATGTGACCCTGGACCACAAAACCAGTCACATGGGTACATTTTATGAAATTGAGATGTATACAGCATTTGAAAGCTGGATAAATAAGCTTTCAATTGATGTGTGGTTTGTTAGAATATGACAATATTTGGCCGAGATGCAACAATTTGAAAATCTGGAATCTGAGGGTGCAAAAATATCGAAACATTGGAAAAATCGCCTTTAAAATTGTCCATTTATGTTTGCGATTATGCTGCATTCACTCACAAAAATACATGTTTTATATATTTACAGTAGGAAATTTACAAAATATCCTCATGGAACATGATCTTTACTTAATAGCATAATGATTTTTGGCATAAAAGAAAAATCGATAATTTTGACCCATGCAATGTATTGATAATGTTTTATAGATCTTTTATTGAAACTGTTTTGACCTTTGCTATGATCTGTTGGTTTTATGGATCAAATGTTAAAAGTAGATCCCAGCTTCAGAGCATTATTCATTTAGGGTCAAAGATTACAGGCTCTGTACAGCTGGGTTTGTCTGCTCTGTGTGAGAGGAATGTGCTTAGGAAGTCTTTGACTATCTTGGATGAAACATCTTACATTTTGTTTTCAGAATTTGAACTGCTTCCCTCAGGTAGGCGATATAGAGTGCCCAAGTGGAGGACTGTTAAAGCTTCTAGGTCTTTTGTTTCAAATGCAGTTATGAGTGTAAATACTTATTTGAAACAAAGATAAAGATACCGTGAATTTTAATAGTAGCTATATGAAGAATTATTGTAAATGCCCGGGGTTTGTGATGTTTGTGATGTTCGTGATGTTTTCTGTTTCATAAAAATGTGTATGTTTGTGAGGTTGAAGCTGCTTAAATTGCCCTGTAAAGGGACAAATAAAGATTTTACTACTACTTACTACTACTATTGTTGACTATTGCCACAAATATACCCGTGCGACTAATGACTGGTTTTGTGATCCAGGGTCACATATGCATTGTTCGTTCTACAAAAAAAATTGTTCTAGAAAATTCCGGAAAATTTTAGGAAGTGCTACTTACTAATAAGCAGTAACATTTGTTATGGTTGTGAATTTTGCTTTGTCTGGGGTGACCCTTTTTTAAACTTTAAAGGAATTAAGGCCTTTTTCATTGTTTTTAAGCAAAAGTTCATTGATTTATGATACAGGAAATCTTTTATTTGAAAAATAGTCAAAAAGTTATAACCCTAGTGCTCACTACTTCTTAATCATTATCTTGACATCTTATTCTGTCCCCTTTTTTGTGTAGACCACCTCCAGGTTACCATGTGGACACTGATAAGGGCTTCAGCTACTCCACAGCTGATGAAGCCTTTGTGTGTCAGAAGAAGAACCACTTTCAGGTTACGGTTCACATTGGGATGGTTGGAGATCCCAGATTTGTCAGAACCCCAGCAGGTCTCATGCCCGTGGAGAGCTTCTACGTGAAGGTGTTTGGGGTCAAGGTAGTGACAACATGGCTGAAAATCTTAGGGAAACATTTATGTTCTGAATGCAGATGGTTTGTTTGACGCTTGAACCCTTTTGTAGTTTGAAGCACAGAACCATTTCATCACCATCGAGCAGTCTCAGTCGGATCGCAGCAAGAAGCCTTTCCTGCCGGTCAGGTGAGTGTCAGGATACTTAAAATGAAGCATGTGGAAAAACATATTTATAATGTGTAATTTATCCTGTTTTTCTGGTGTAACATCTCTTTTAGAGTAAATCTGCCAGGAGACACAATCACCAAGGTGACATTAGGACGCTTACACTTCTGTGAAACGACGGCGAATAACATGAGGAAAAAGGGCAAACCCAATCCTGATCAGAGGTTAGTTACAAACAAATTTGCTTGTTCTTTTGAAGGTCTAACCTTTGGACATACAGAGTTTACCATTTTAACAGTTAGAAACAACAGGTTAGCTACAATGATCCAGGTAAAGCACTTTCGTGTACAGTTTTATTAGATTTGCCACATTCGCTTGTTCAGGCCAAACCTTAATATTTCATGATTTCTGGTCAGGTGTTTGGTTCAGTTATCTGTATTCTTAGATGGTTTAAGGAGAATAATCTTCCAAACATAACTTTTAAAAAGATTTCTTGATGAGTTTATCTATAGACTACTGAAACAAAGGTATGTTGGACTGATCTTTAAAGGGTACATAACATACACAGTTTCACCTAATCTCATGTTAATCTTGAGTACCTATAGAGTAGTAGTGCATCCTTCATACATCCAAAAAGTCTTTAGTTTTATCATATTTATAAAAGAAAAATACAGCTTTGCGATTCTCTCCGGAAAAAGCCGAGCTCCTGGAGGCGTGCCGTGGGCGGAGCTATAGAGTCAAGCGGGAGCAGAATTCACATATAAACATCGATCAACGCAAAAACAAATGTTCATGGTATATATACAGATGGTGGACAACCAGAATGCCTATTACCGCCATGCCAGCTGCCGCGGCGAAATCACCGCGGCGAAAATAAACCAGCCGCATTTCAAAGTCGTTCCCGAAATGACCGCCAGGTGGCGCAAAGGGACATTGTGCAAAACAGCAGCAATTGCCGTATTTTAAAATGTAAGTGGGTTAAATATAAAACCCTAAGCCTAATAGGCATATTTTACAGATATATAAATAGGCCTATTAGGCTACAACAGAATAGAACCAAAGATAGAATCAATTTTAGAACTGAAAAAATAGAATCAAAAGTTAAAAATAGAGACGATATTAGGAGCAATGACGCTGAATATTTTTACTATTCTATTGAGGAATTAGATAAACGAAGAGCTCTCGTGAGCGATACAATTGCATAGTAATTTATAGTGATTTCAAAAGCAGTCCTTAAAAAAAAAATACATGGAGTAGTGTGGCATAATTTTTGAGAGATTACGCGGAACGCGTTTTAGTTAAGATCCTGGTTTCAATGCCCTTAATGTATATAGGCTAGGCTACTGCTTTAAAAAAATGTCACAATACGTTCTGAGATTGTTTTGAATTAGCCTAAACATTGAAGTTTAAAATGTAGTGTTTTGGCACACCAGGCCGAGTGGCGTTACGCATTGTTCAAAAATCAGGTTTTATTCTGGCATGTTGAATTGGCGTTAGAATTTTTTTTTAGATTTAGATTTTAGATTTCGTTAGATTTATTTTTCTCATAACAGCTAAAATAACTTAATATATGCCTTGTCTTAATATGACCTACTTAATATAGGCAATAGGCATATAATAGCCCATATAATAAATTAGCAAAACTTGGCCACTAAATATTTAATTTTCAATTATTTTAATTATCACAATTAAAGTTTTAATTTTATTAAATTGAACAAGCGCAACAATCAGCATTTAATCAAATATTCTAAAAGATGTTTATTTCAACATAATATTTCGTTTTTTCGACATAATATGTGTGCGTGCAACAAGCAAGATGTGTATTTGTAAATCCGGTGATGCGTGCATAGATTTTTATCAATAAACTAGTGTTTTCTGACAGTGTCGACTGCAAAGATGAAGTTGACGATCGCCATATTTGTAGTGAAGGCAACTAGAGAGAAATGCACATAAAGACATAATCAGAGAGTAGCCTTTTTCTTTTCGTTTTGAATTATTTCGTCTGAAGACATTTCAAGCTTTGTTTATTTGATGTATTTATCATGTCTGTGTGAGGCATACGCTGAGTTTCGTTAAGTTAGGAGGATGAGATGCGCTCCAGCTGACGTGCAATGCAAGTGACCGCACGGGCGCCTCCATGATTAGTGTCTGTTATATTTGCTTCTCTTACTTATTCAATCCAGGCAATTGGTAGATGAAAAATTGATTAAAATTAAGATACAATTTATAGAAAACGAAATTCACTTTAAAGAAAGGTTTTCTACTAAACAAAACTTAATGAAGTGGTCAAAATCATATAATGCATCCTATCTTACTCGTGCTGTTCACTTTTCATATTTAACATAGATGGAAAAAAATAACATTATAATATTTTAACAAATATGATACTAAATGAGATTATTTAATGGCTACAACAGTATAGTAGGCCTATAGACTCTATTTGTACAAATTGCTGCACATTAATTTAATTAAATGAAACCTTGTAACGAATTCACACTGTAGGGTAGACTGTGTACAGTTGAGACACCTTAAATAACTTGCGTTCGCAGCAAGCACAAGTTGTGATTTTTGCTGTGCACTTGCATATTAGTGTCAGCTGGGAAGGAAATATAGAGACCAGACCTCTTGGAACTTTAATTGAATACATAGCATTGGTAAAGCATACTGAAATTACATCCCTACAAATTTATTAGGCCCTACTGAAAATAAATGTATCGAATTTAAGCAAAGTAGCCTAAATGTTAAGACTGTAAGCCCTTTGCTTTTTTACGTAGCCTATAAAGGACTCTTATAGCCGACTACAAAGTCGGCTATAATTAACACAAGTTAATTTAATTTGTAGAGGATTTTTTAACTCAAACATTAACACTGAAATAAATGAAACTAAATTATTGTAAATTAATTCAAACATTGACTTGCTATTAGCTAACATATGCCAGTTACAAATGCCAGGTTCCGACTCACAACCGACCCTACTAACATTAATATTAACGTACATATTTCCAAAGTCTTCTTTCCTATTGTGTGACATTCAATGGCGTAAAATGTGAATTTTGCTAATTTTACATAATAAAATTATGCTAATCATAACAACCTACTGTTCGCCCATTTACTCCACTATTCCACCAAGGCATTTGCAATTTCTCAAATATGTCTGGGGGGAGAAATTGTTATATGTGGTTTGGCAATAGGGGATCAGTTTGCATCCGTGAAATGTATTGTCTGAAAGCTGGAATTCTACCTACAGATTTGACCATTTAATTATAACTAGCTGTACTGTATTTTACCGTTTATGCTTGATAGGTACTTTATGATGGCGGTTGGTCTGTATGCTACTGTGAAAGAAGACAGTTTCCTGCTGGTTGCTAAAGTTTCTGAAAAAATCATCGTCAGGGTAAGTGTTTTTGCTTTTGTACCATAACCCTGGGCTGGACTGCAGTCCTTAAGATTTAAAAGGCAACTAAATTCTGTATCTAGCAATACATCTTCACATTTACTTCCACAGAGTTGTGGTCAAAACTTTTGCGTATCCAGAAGAAATAATAACAGACCACTTTACTGATATAATATACAGTATAGCACAAACATAGCCCGCTATGAACTCCAGGTTTGCACACATTATCCTCAAAGATTGCTGCTTTAGTGGTGGAAGCCTTCTGTTGGCTTTGACAGTGGGTGCATCTCAATCAGCTCCCTAGTTTAATAGTCGGGGCACTGATAAGGGAGTCTGCAATTTTAAGGGCTGTCTCAATTGCAAAATTCTACCAGTGCACTGAAAGGTTGGCTCCCTAAAAAGTCCCACAATGCACCGTGAAAACCAGGGAGCATCGATGCTCACTATGTTTCATTAACGGAAGATCTGAAGCACAGAACATAAATCACAAGGGCCAACTCACTACTCATAATGAAATGCGATAGATGTTTAAAAAAAATAAATACAAACCATTATTTAATTATATTTCAGCGTAAATATACATCACTAGACAGGTAATGAACAGTCTAGATCAGTGGTTCCCAAACCTGTCCTTGAAGGCACCCCAACACAGCACATTTTCTTTGTCTCCCTAATCAAACACACCTGATTCAACTCATCAGCTCATTAACCCATGTGATAATGAGCTGATGAGTTGAATCAGGTGTGTTTGATTAGGGAGACAAAGAAAACGTGTAGTGTTGGGGTGCCTTCAAGGACAGGTTTGGGAACCACTGGTCTAGATAACATAATTTATTTATAATGTTGCACATAACAAGCAAAGTATTAATCATAATATACTTCAATTGTCATGTCGCCGGAAATAGAGTCATCAATGCCCCAATTTGTAGTGAGTCAGGGTCTTTACTGTCCTTACCAGTGCCTGAATTTGTGTACATGATATACTGATTCACAACTTAGGAAGCTACAGAGCTGAATGAGACGCACCCAATGTGTCTTGACGGTGTACGAAAGTGGTTCTCAAACTTGTATCATCTCTCCATCTATAGGCCTCCAATCCAGGTCAGTTTGAGAATGATAGTGACGTGCTCTGGCAAAGAGGACAGATCCCAGAGTCTGTGGTGTGTCACGGGAGGATCGGCATCAACACAGACAGCCCTGATGAGGCTTTGGTGGTTTGTGGGAACGCCAAGATAATGGGAAACGTCATGCATCCCTCAGACAGAAGGGCCAAACAAAACATTCAGGAAGTGAGTGTGTCTCTCTGATAGATATTACAAAGACAAACTAAACAAGATGACATTCAATTAAGGTTAAGACAGCAGTATTAATGGCTTTTCCAAACGGATTGCCTCCCAAAAGTGATTTGATCTGGTATTAACCTCAGTCTCGAGAGATCCGATTAGAGACCCCTTGATCCCAGGATACATATTTGAGACACATGATATTAGCAGGTCTAACTGGGTCCTTATATATAAGTAGTAACATACATCACACTTTAAACCCATTTAATCATCTTAGTAGTACTATAATACTGCAGTTACTGTAGCACTCAATAGTAACTGCAGAGAAGCAGCGCTGATGAATCTAGTAGATTTACATAGAAAAGCAGTGATAAACAGCTTAAGCAATAAATTGGCTTAAAAGCATTCTTCTTACATCAGTGCGTTCAGACCTCGTACATGCTCATACTGGTAATCCTATTCTTTGTTCACAAATATCATTATACCGGTAATTTACTGGTAATGTTACAACTTCTCATACTTGAAAACTGATTTACCACTATTTTTGAAAAAGTCCTGTTCACACATGATCTCTAAATGAAGTTTTATGTAACAAAGTTCGGGAGGAGCACGTTCAGGTAATCAACCAATCAGCACAAGAGGAAGCCGGTATAAATGAAGCCTTTCCTCACCTCTGTCTCATGACAAGTTTCACAGCATCCCTCCACCACCTCATCACCTCACTCTCGGCTGGTTTCTATCCCAGTAAAAAGGGGGAGTACTCTGGGTTCGGGCCAAATTCCGAGCTCGGAGCCCTCCGACAGCATGCCAAATACGCTTAAAATACTACATCTGATTTCATGTACGTGTGAACTCGTGAAATGGTTTACTATTAAAGACAGTATGTGTGAAAGGAATTATCTTGTGCCTTGCGATGTTGCAGGTGGACTCAACAGAGCAACTTAAGAGGATAGCTCAGATGAGAATTGTGGAGTATGATTATAAACCGGAGTTTGCCTCAAGGATGGGAATTGACCAGCATCATGAAACAGGTACAACCTAAATTAGTGTATACACTGCGCTTTATATAAAACTATGTTCTGAAGACAGACACTCACCATCATCCGTCTCGCCTTAATTAGGAATCATAGCGCAAGAAGTCCGAGAACTCCTGCCTTCGGCTGTGAGAGAGATGGGTGATGTCACTTGCATGAACGGGGAGAAGATCGATAATTTTCTTATGGTGGACAAAGTGAGTCTGTCAGATATTTGTTATTAATTGTAGTAAATATTTCTAGACATGGACAGTATGTAAAATAATCTTGGTTGGTTTGTCTTAAAGGAGCAGATTTTTATGGAGAACGTGGGTGCTGTGAAGCAGCTGTGTAAACTCACAGATAACCTTGAGACTCGTATTCAAGAGCTTGAGGTCTTGAACACTCACCTGGCCAAATTGAAGACGCTAGGTAGCATGCGCTCCAACAGTGGCTCTCCTGCTAAAGGGTATGGAATTTCTTAAGTTCTCCACACAGTATTTCTCTCTTTCAGATGCTCTTTCCCCAAGTTTCTTTCCCATTTTCTCAACACACATGGAGGTCAATGCTTTAGTGTTTCCTGGAGTCCACACATTATCTAAGGGTGTGTTCACACTTGTAGTTCAGTTCTCTTGATTATTTTGGTCCGGACAAAAAAAAGAGAAAACAATACATGTAACGCTGGTTCGCTTAGCGTTCACACTGTAATTTTTTAAAGACTCAATTGCAATTGCTAAAGAAAAAAAAAGTGGGTTGTGCAACAGAACTTAAACAAACATCCAAAATAATGCTGTGTTCTAGGCTAAATGCGCTTGTTGTATGTGCATACGTATGATGGTATTTTGACCAGCTGAGAACTTGTGAAGAGTTTATAAAATGTGTAAAGTCAAAACCGCAGCAGGAATCCCCCCCCCCCCGGCTGAAGTGGGTTCTGTAGTTCTGTAGTGGACTTGGCTGGAGCGGGCTCTGGAGCAGACACCTGGGCTGAAGAACAGTTTCCGGCCCAAACACACAAAATGGCCACTGCCATTACAGGAAGTGGAGCCGCAGGCAGTGAACCCTCTAAGGCGACCAGACTAAGAACAACTGAGCTCTGAAGTGTTGCCAGCCGCTCTCACCAACATTAGCAGTGGATCCGCCAAGCTGGATGCCAGTCTCACTAGCATAGGGACCACATTAATGGCTTCATGTGCAACATTCATGACGACCGGAAACCTTGGCGTGTCGTCCATGATAGCTGAAGACTGGCGTGGCGGAAATGACGGCTGGAGACTCTGGTGTGGTGGAAGATACTCTGGCATGAGTATCTCTGCCATGTTGTGAAGAGTCTCTGGTGTGGCGGCCACCGGACTGGAAGGCGCTGAAAGCACAGGATTAGCGAGTAGTAGCGACCATCAGAACTGGACATGCTGGTGACTGTGGTGGGCCAAGCTCTGTGGCCATCGGAGCTTGGTGGATACTGCCCCCCACAAAAAATCTTTATGGGGAGCATCCTCCTCGACCTAACCAACAGTGAAGAGGACCTTGTTAGCTGGAGGCACAATTTTCTGCTATTCATTTTCCACTTACATAAATGTGTGCTTCACTATGTAGGTCTATACCTGCTATATCATATGCCTACAAACATTTACACACAGTTTATAGCAATTCAGATGCATTATGATTTCCGGATTTTGTGTCAAACAAATGTTTTTTTGTAATTTAATGTAATTATAAATCAGTACAAAGGAAATAATATAGAACAATGAACATGAACATGTGGGGATACAGAGAAAAGGAAAATAAATAATAATAATAATAATATATATATATATATTTTTTTTTTTTACAATTTATATAAAACTTGTTCTATAATACAAGATGTTTTCAAATCTTTTTTATTGGAGGGGATTTTTTTTGAAGTGATGACAATAATAACTGTAAATCAAAAGCAAATAATTTGCAATTAGGTTTGAATTTAAGGTATCTTGCTTTGTGAATATGGTATTTAACCATCATACAAAAAAAAGTTTAATATATCATCTAGCTTTTTATTTTCAGAGACATCCGAGAGAAAAATAACCTTACTGAAAGAGATATTGCACAACTGATGAAATGCAAGAAATATGGAAGCTGAAATCTGAAGCCAAAATGTTTTGTATAAGCTTAGAAGTAGAATAAGTGTAAAATAGATTCTTCCTCCTCTTGGCAAAAAGAGCATAGTGGGGAAATATTACGGTAAAATGTACTTATATTTATTACAAGGGTAATAATGATGAATACATTTTAAATGGACTTTTTTATTTTTTTATTTTTTTATTATGAAACAAAAATTTGTTTGGCACTGTCCATGCCTTATGAAATTTGATATTTGGGAAAAGTGCAAACCATTTCCCATAAGCCTTAATAATTGAACTATTACTATCAGTGATAAAGTTTCTTAAAAAATTATTTGTACATTTAACATCCAGGAGATTTACCCCTTGTATAGATAGTTGAGGGACATTCATATTCAAATGACCATATGATTTATAAGATTTCACCGAAAACAACAAATTAGAAGGGATAGTCTTTGAACTTAATGTAGTTCTGTTTTGATACATTTAAACCATATAGTTCAATAACATCTTTATAAGAATATAAGTCTCCACTATTGTTTACTAAGTCTGAGACAAAAACAGAATAAACAAGGCTAATGAGCAACAGCTGAATGCAATGAGTACTGATGAGTCCGGGCAAAGGATTATGGGGAATGTTTGACTGAATAGCAGAGGTCTGTGGAGGATTGCCCTCTGGTGGCTGTCCTGAGCACACCAGCTGGTGACTGTGACAATAGACATCTTAAAATAAAAATGAATAAATATGACAAAAACACAACAAAATAACTCAAACTAAAATGAAACTGAAAAATATACAAATAAAAACTTAATCAAGCTATTAATAAAAAATATATAATAGTATCTAAATTAGTATCATATTGGCGATTTACCGGTTCTGAATTTCGAATCCCGGGCAAATTTGGGTGTTTCAGACAGGACTAATGTAATTTTGCATTTTTCATTGAATCATTTCAGTTTTTATTTCATTTTATGTTTAATTTTCAATTTCTTTACAATTTTCAATTTAGATTTTGTTAATTTTCATTCAGTCATTTTTTTAAGTTTTAGTTTTTTTAGTTATTTTAGAATTTAATGTTTAAAAGTTAATGCACTAACTGACATAATTTAATAACATTCAGCATTTTTTATTTTCTCTGACACAGTCTAGTCTAGTGTTATTGCTAGTCTAGGGTTAGTGCCAATATCATTGTTTAATGCAGGCAGGTTATAATATCAAGCGTAGCGTCAGTTCTGGCAGGTCACGTTAGTCAAGCTCGCATCAGCTGACTCTCAGCTGATCCATGTCTACCAATAGAAATACGACACCTATCACTGTATACATATATAAGCTCCTTCAGCATTTTCAGCAGTTGTCACGTTTCTCAGGAGCTGATTACCCTCCTCCATCCCCAGCTCCTGCTCTCGTCAGTCGGGATTTGGCATTCTGATTCCCCTTGAATCAGAATAAATTCTCGAATCATGTTGTACTTTAAAAATCTTGAATTAATGATATCTGCAATACATTCATGTTGGTTCTGTTCTGTTTACCCTAAGGGGTTAACCATGCTCTTATCCATGCTAGTTCTCGCCCAGAACAGAACCATACCGCCAATGCAAACTGTATACTAATTGTCAATCGTATTCGACGATAGTGGTCCTGACAGAAATACCATGTATAAAAAACCTAAACTAAAATTAATTTTGTGACTATTTTTGTAGTATGAAAATTTATTTTAGTGCCAGTTGTTTATTTGAGTTAATGAAAATATTTTCATTTAGTATTATTTATCATTAATAATAATAATATCACTGGTCTCTCAGATGCTTCCAGACTTGGGAAACAATGAACTGTAATACTAAGGTTCGCAAATTATGTAAATATCTCAACTGCCAGTATTCAATTACTGGTAATCATAACACAGTCATAATAGAGCTGTAAACGGCAGTTTGAGGTCCTGGGAGTCATAATGGCAATATGTATTATACATATTTTTAAGATCCATAATTGCTCACTGGTGATATTCCAGTTTGAATGGAAACTTATACTCACACTTTTGCTTAACATTTGTTGCAGTTTTCGTGAATATGTGTGATTTGTGATGTATGTGCTCTCATGCAATCATCTTACATTTACATTTACATTTAGTCATTTAGCAGACGCCTTTATCCAAAGCGACTTACAAATTAGGACAAAAATTCAGCGAGTCATCATAAAGAGGCAAAAACAACAACAACGCAAGAAGTGCTCAAAATACGAAGTTCAGGTATTATTCAGAGTATCATCTTAAATCTGTCGTTCTATTGAAATTTTTGTGTCACAGGAAAATCAACATGAAAAACACACCTCATTCAAAACTTCCATCACCAAAGTCACCGCCACTGCAGTCTAGCAAAGTACGTGAAAATCACATTTCTTATCATTTTCTACAATGAATGTGACAAATATGACTGCATATTATGTTATTCTTCCAGAACTACTTCTGTGGGAAATATCATCACTGTCTTCAACACAGAGTATTCCAAGCTAGCATCATCATGCTAGTAACAACCATGGCTATTTGGTGAGATGGTCTTCTTAAATACACACCTTAAGATATTTTGGACACAAATTAAGAATTTGTTCCCACAACTTATCAATTCATGGCCATGTTTAATTAAGGCAAGACAATAGCAAAAAACACGTGTTTTATTTATTTATCTATTTTTTACAGGCACTAGTCAATTTTGAGATTGTGGGCTATTTTGTTTCCATAACTTGTAATCTTTTAGACTCGTGGAAAGAAAACATTCAAATACACTTTTAATTGTTTATTTTATTGTACTTTATCTATTTACAACTATGGATTTCAATAACAAGACATATTTAAAAAAAAAAAGTTCTCTCAAAACGACTTGGGTAGCATTTTATATAAATGTTTATTTTTTTTCTGATTTATGGAGTAATAAAAATAAATATCCAAGAAATATCTCCTCTGTTAAAACATTCAACTCTAATTTAGTAACAGTGAAACAATAATTTAGGGCCTGGCTTCATCCAATGTTCAAATTTCTGTATATTTAATCAGATAAAGTCTCATTAGCATAATGAAACAAAACATTTCAGAATGTACTGTTTAATTAACTGGGGAAAGTATGGCGATATCTATTAGTTAAAGGGGTGATTTTTTTATTATCTTAATATTTTCCTTGAGGTTCACTTCTAATGTTAATAAAGTTGGGTTTTTTTGTGCAAAAGGATAAAAAACAAATATATATGCAGAAAAAGTATTATTTTCAACCCTCCTTCTGACCTCTGTCTGAAATGATCCGTTTTTAAGGGGCAGCTCCTTCAAGGCTTGTCAGTAAACGGCCACTGATTGGCTAAGGCCGGCGACACATTGGCTGCGTGGCGTGTCCGTTTTTATTTCGGCTCCCATGTTAACAGGTTAGAGCTTGCACACTGCCTGCGTGCCCGAGCCGCGCGGAAAACGCGTGCATGCTAGAAATAGAACCGACGCCTATTTTTCACGCGACACGCAAGCGTGTTGGAAGCGTTTCCAGGCAAAATAGAATGGGAAAAGATGTTTGTATGTCATTTTGACATAAATGCAGATATAAATGTAATAAAAAAAAATATTATCGATTTTCAAATATTGCACCTGTCAATACAGAACGAAATATTCTGTAGCCTATTTTGCCGTCAATACTGCCCACGTTGTCTTCGCTGCTATATATTTATGTTTAACATTAAGTAGGCCTTCCACAACTCTCTCCCCATATGTCGAATATATCACCAATGAGGCTTATCATATGTCACCTATCAGCAGCAGCGCCGTGTCAGACACGTTTCTGGTGTGCAAAGACATAGAAAACGCCACGCAGCTGACACGCAACAGAAACGCCACGCTCACGCCACGCAGCCAGTGTGTCACCGGCCTAATGATTAGCAATTGTCAATGCATAGAAACAGTATCATTGAAAACATTATCCATATAAAACCGTCATTTACAGACAAAGCATTATGAAAACATTTACTTACGTTTTGTGAGGCAGTTGCTGTCAGATTCAATACGGTTGGCTGCTTCATCTTTTAACAAAAGTTTCTTTGCGAACTCTCCATTCCACAAACATTTAATCCTCTGAGGCAATCCGTGACATCATTAACTTGTTTCAGACACTGGGATCCTTCTAAAGTCTGTACAGAGGTGTAAACGACCTTATTAAACAGGCCGCATAAACGCAAACGTTCCATTTGTCCTGTTGTCGAGAGACATAAGCGTGTCGAGCATGTCAGAAAATGAACACTGTATGCTGTATCCAGTGTAGACAGCATCAGTTATTATAATGGGATCTATTCGCTTTTGACGCGACACTCAGCATCCAGTGTAGGCAAATGTCAGCCTTTAAGAGACTGAATGCCAGTGGGAGGGGCCTATTGTGCGATGATGTATAACTATTCTTTGATATTCTTGCTCTGGAGGCAGGCATATGCAAATGTGACTATGAAACTTTCAGGATGTTTTAATGGTACAAATACCTTTTTTATTCAAAAGATCAAGGCAAATTTGATTTCTCATGTCATGAACCCTTTTAGTTAAAATTCTTGCCTTAATTAGTCTGTGGCCACGCTGTACTAATTCATTCCCTCATTTTAATGTAGTTACATCGTGGCTATGGTTTACCTAAAATAAGGGAACAGATTAATACATTGTGGGAACGAATTCTTAATTTGTGTCAATAATATCTTGTTTTTTCTCTCTGAATGTTATGTGCGGGACTTACAAGTAAAAGAAATACTCCCAGTTAAACATATGTATCAGTGCTCAACTGATGATTACCACAAAAAATAATCAATTGGTCCCTCAACATGTAACACTGAACAAAAACTGTGTATGTCTAGAAGTGTATTCTCACATCAAATTAACAATTTAGAGACTCTTACAGCTCAAATAACAAACACTGTTGTATTTAACCTGTAATGTTTCTTTAAATGAAGGTCTTGAGGACAGTTTGAGACCAAATTAAATTCTACTTGATCGTGACAGAATATTTCACAAAACATGACAAGATCAGCCTGTGTGTGACTTTATTTTGTCCTGTTATTTTGCAGTGTCATTTGTATTATTGCACTCCATTTGTTAACATTACAAGAGGACATGGACTTCAATAACAGGTACAAATTTCATCATCAGTGATGTCATCATTAAAAACCAATGTGTTTGGTGCAAATTGATTCAGTTAAATTACATTACTTGCCATGCTTGTTGCATCACTGTCAGCGCAACTTAATCGACTGTTATTTTGTGTTCTTGTTTTACAGTCTCAACCACACGGATGTTATACCGCCTTACACTACACCAACAGCACTGACCACAGGTACTGTATCTAGATATTTAGAGATACTGTATAAGGCTTTTCACACTTGAAATAACCCTGGGTCTTTCTAAATCCCAGGAAAACTGAATCCTGGGTTATCTTGCTTCACGTTTTACACTGCTCATAATTTACCTAGGATTAACAATTATTCCTGGGTATTCACAAGCTGACGTGGCACATTGTACATTCCTAAACCCTGGGTTAACATTCATATTTACAGTGTCACTGATTAGATAAACGAAGCACGCAACCTGTTTACAGAAAGACTCTAGCATTGTGCATTCTCATATTATACATTGCCCACTGTAGTAAAAAAAAAATTTCCTGAATAGACTCTCCGTACTTTAAAAAAAATGGTTTGGAAACATGTTTTCCATCACCATTTGACATTTTCCCCCTCAAAAACTGAAATTAATGTTTATACAGCACGTGCTGTTTCAGTGACTGTCCAAAGCATGTGAATTTAAAGGCAGTTGCTCCCACCCCTGGTCCTGGAGCGTCCCCAACTGTACACATTTTGGATGTCTTTCTAATCTGACACAACTATTTCAGGTCTTGAAGACTCTACTAATGAGCTGATGAGCAGGGACGTGCACAGACATTTTGAGGGGCAGGGGCTCAAGTGAAATAAAGGGCACTTCTCATAATTACGAATTTTTTTTTCTTTTTTTTTTAAACAAAAAAGTATATATATTAACGCAACTCAGACTTCCTTTTAAAAAAAAAATTTAAAAAGTTAATTAATTTTATCTTCCTCAAACTCACGCAATTGTTTCATTTTCAAAAGATGTCTACAAAATAATCAGTTCACACAGAAACCATGGTCTCCTTAGTAAGTTATTCACTAGGTTTATAAGCAGCAAAGGAAACCATTCCACAATGTGCATGTTTTGAAAACATTTCTATGCTACTAGTTTCAAGTATATATTTAGAATAACCTAAATAACTGCATCAAGCAGAGGGGCGTGTTTTACTAATAATTTGTTTATTTTTGCACAAGGCACTACATCATTTTAATTATTTTGGTGTTATCAGAATACATAACACTTTAAAATCAACACAAATATTCACTCTAAACTGAAGAGGGCTGTTGCTGCTATTTTGTTAACTTTACTGAAAAAATCACTGCAAAAATGATTGACAAAATACAAAAATAAATTGTATTACTCACTTATTTTATTACATGGCTTGGATGAATTCCAATGTAGAATGCGGTGTGTTATTTCTTGATAACAGACCGCTGTGCGGAGTATAACAGACCGTTGCCATGAAAAACAGAGCGTTGCTATGGACTCACAGGATTCTAACCGTAGAGACGGAGCGTACTATTTTCTTTAGCGGAAGCAATACAATCGGGAACAATCGCGCTTCAGAACTCCTGACCTGATATTTAGATATACTATTCTTCAATAAATATATTTGTTTGACAGGGAAGCTGTGCGCAAACAGGAATATATATTATTTAAAAAAAAAAATTTTAAAAGCACCCCAGAACAAAGGGCACTTTCTCTCCAGGAATAAAAAGGGCAGGTGCTCAAGCCCCCTTTGATGTCTATGTGTGCACGTGCCTGCTGATGAGTTGAATCAGGTGTGTTTGATTAGGGAGACATACAAAGGGCCCTGTTTTAACGAGCACAGCGCAAGTCCGAGTCCGACTCTACTTTTGCTAGTTTAAATGACGGGAAAAATGGTTGGGTTCTCTTAATGAGTAATGGGTGTGTTTTAGGCGTAACATAAACCAATCAGAGTTTCATCACCCATTCCCTTTAATAGCCAGTTGCGCTCGCTAGTGATGGTGAAATGAAGCTTAGTCATGATGCTCATAGTTTCATATGTAGACATCCTCAGGAGGTTGTTGCACGATTGCAAAGCCATCTCATCATGAACCTGTGAGCTTTCTGAGGTTATTGCATGCCTCAGCATTCTTATAAGAGGAATCACCTTTGACCCTGACACTCTCTTCTCCTCTGACAATTCTGTGGAAGCCTCACTGAAATGACACATTACTCCCAGACATTCATTTACTGTCTGGTACTCTTCTGAAGTCAATGGTATGAGGCTTGTCTTCACAGTGACCAAAGCAGCGCCTACTGGCTCCCTCTGAGCAAAGAGCCGCTCTAACATGGCATATGTGCTGTTCCAGCGAGTTTCCACCTCTTGAATCAACTTGTGATTTGGTTTGCCCATCTGATTGTTCTATTGCCTTCTTCACAACCAGGTTTAAGGCATGTGCTATGCAGTTTGTGTGGCGCAGCTTCAGGATGCTGGCACATGCTACCATGTTGGCAGTAGCATCAGTTACCAGACACCTAACTTTGTTTTGAATGCCCCACTCCTCCATCAAAGCTGACTTGACTTCAGCTATATTTTCAGAAGTGTGACATTTGGAAAATTTCCCCAAATTTTTGTTTAAATTCAGCCATTATAGCCTTTATTATGGCATTATGGCTTGGCCATCTACACCTCTTTCATCCCACTATACATGAATAATCCACCTATTATCTTAAGTCTTGTTAGAAAAAAAGAAAACCATTGGACTAAGAGCCCTGACGGATGCTGTATTTTGCATGTATGTGAACACAAATAAACCGGAGAAAACATGATTGAATGCATTATGAGTGATAAATCCTATTCAAAATATTGAACATTACAGATTAATCATTTTGCACTCCTGGCATAAATTAACAAATTAATGTCACTGCAAACCAGATTTATCATAAACAGTGGTCAAATATCGAAGCTGGAGTCTTAAATCTTTCTGTTGATGCTCTACCCTGGAAATCCAGAGTTCTCGCAAGAGCACCAATTCAATTTGCTCAGCGAGTTATTCTGGCGTTGAGTAATGATGCTCATTAAATATGCCCTTGTATCCGAGCTGCACCAATCACATTGGGTTATCTGATATAGGCGGGCCAGAGGCGAGCTAAACAGATGACGACAGCGCTGTGACGTCGAAGTCATTAGTAAACATTGCAAGATGGCTATGGATGAACACCAGTTGTTTGAAATGGCTTTGGCCACTACAATGAACGAGTTAGACTTGGCTTTTTATCTAAAAGAGGAACAGAAGACGGCGCTCGAATCCTTCCTTTGCAAGAAGGGCGTTTTTGCTGTTTTGCCGAACAGATACGGCAAGAGTCTAATCTATCAGTTAGCTCTGCCGGTAGCTAAGCATATCAGCTAAGAAGGTTTTTGTTGGTCAATGGTGCAGTCTATTTCAGTTGCCTCAAAAGCAACGCGCCAACAATGCGCCTGAACATGGGCACACAAATACATTTGCTATTTAAACAACGAGGCGCAGGATGTGAAAATGATAACTGCGTCAGGCTGAAACGAGCAAAAAAGACTTTGGCCTGGCGCCGCATTGCGCCGGGTGTGTAACAGGGCTTGAAGAGCAGGGCATGTTAAGAGTTGGGGTTACTCTGGGGTTAGGAGTATTGGGTACTCCAGGACCAGGGTTGGGATCCACTGATAAAAGGCACTCAATTGAGTGTCCGTTGCTAAGCATCCTGTCATAACATTCTGACACCGCATAGTTTCACAGAATTCACACTGCACACGTTTGGCGCTGCAGTGTTAACACCACAAAAAGCAATGCTTACCCCGGGTAAAAGTCAGTGCTAACCCTACTTTTAAATTACAAGTCTTTAATGTTCACCTACCCGGGGTTCAAGTTTTAAACGATAACCCAGGGTTACGCAGTGTGAGAAGCCCTTATGCGAGTTGGTTGGTCTGTATATTTTGATGATTGTTTGTCTTATATGGTGAATTTAATCTTGACTGTTTGCAGTGTTCTCCACCACACATCCTGTTCCCTGGCCTCCAGACATCGATTTCTCCAATGTGTTTTATTCAGATGAGATCTACTGCTGTCCTTCAACTTTAATTCATAACCATAACACCCAAGTGACAGACACAACCGTCCCCTTTGACTTTCTTTCAAAAACACAAAAAGGTCAGAGGCACAGTAGCAGCGTTCAATCATCAAATATACTATAATACATATTTTTGGTTGACTTCAAGTCATTTTTTATTTGTTCTCTTTCAGAGAAGTGGTTAGAACAACTGCAAGAGAAATTCAAAAATTCTACTGATTGTAAGTTGACCGATTAAAAGCCTGTTCATGCCAAGATTATCAGATAAACAACAAATTTCATTTTAAAATAAAACGACGTATCCTTACTACTGTAACTCCTTTACACTGAGACTGAAATATTGTAATATGGAACACCATTGTTTTATTTAGAGGCTTTTTTCATTACTTGAATGAGGTTTGTTTCAGCTATATAAACCTTTATAAAAAAATGGCCTTAGAAAAATAATAGTTTGTGAATGTCTCCCTAGGATAAATCCATTTTATCAAAACATTTCTTATTCCAAATAACAGAATGAATTAGAGCTGTGGCCACAATAGATTCACACCTTTACGTCTTTGTTCATGTCTTCTTTTTAGGGACAAACACAACTATACAGTCCATCCGCATAACACAAAATCAACAAGTTATAGACCAGCGGTACTGTCAGCAAGAGGACTGTGGGTAGGTAGCAAACTTGCATCTTCAATATACACAGGAAGTTTACTTTTCATTCTCACTTTTAGTATAACACTCGTCATGGTGTGACCTATGTTTCCCTTTATGAAATCCATAACTAGCTATTTCTGAAGATCATATTCACATCAGGGTCCTGAAAGTGGTGTGGTTGGAACGACAGCTCTTAACCTGTGCTTAGAAGCATAGGTTCTTGTTTTTATGACGTGGACTTAAAAAAACATTATTTTGATCAAAATAAGCAAGCTTACATTTATTACAATCTATATATTTTATTTCGATTATTTGCTAACTTAATTTACGTGTTTTAGTTTGTCAAGAGATTTAAAGTGCAATTTTTGAAGAGCGATGTGCGAACATGGAAATAAAGCAAAATAACTGTGGAAAAAAAGATAATTAGTCCCCAGATGCCACGTCCATAATTTATAGCAAGAAAATCTTGCATTAATTCTATCTCAAACGGATTAAATAAAATAAGTCATTATCCACCACCTGCATTACATCATTAACGTGGTTGAACGACAAATTTGCAACAATACGATTTCAGGAAATGGTTAGTTGATTTCTTCAACGATGCATCGAACTATGGTAGTTAAGCAGCAAGTTGCGTCGCTCCCCTGGTCTATGCTGCTCTATACAACAGTGTTTATAGCACATGGGGATTTCTTGACTGACTTTTACTAAAGTTATCAAAGAATGTTCTATAGTAATGCTATGTTTTGTAGGAAGGGAAACTACACGTACCTCATTCCCCTCAGTAAACACATCCCACCCAACATGCCCATAACCCTCCAAATGAGGTGAGTACACTGTTCATACTGCACACAGTCTTCATTATACTGTCCTCTTTGTTTATTTAACCAGGTTATTTTAATCATTTTATTCTTCTTTGTATTTCCTTAAAAGTTTATATTTGTTTGTTATCTGGCATGAATTTTCTTTAAAAAAAATGTACATCTCAAAAAGCTGTCATTTTAATTAACAAGGGTGTTCAAATGTTTTATACCAGCTGTATAATGTTCAAAGTAAAAATCATGCATGTTCATGTTAATATAAAGAACTGCAGCCTCATGCTGGTCAAGTGGATGAATCAGAGCCATATCGCACTCCTGCTTATGTAATATTTTTAGACAGACAGTATATTATGAAAGAAAAACAGTGTCTGCATATGTGAATCACATTCTCATTGATATGAATGAGGGTTTTTGTTCCCCCACTTGATCAGAACAAATGAATTGCTGGTGATCTACTTGTGTTCACATGATGAAAGCGAACAGTGCTCTTCAGTACTCGACTACAACAGCCCAGAGTCAAACACTGCCCTCAACACACAGGTACTTCAGCACTTATACACTCAAAGCAACATGCATTAGAAAAACATTTCATTATAAATGTAATAATAATATTATATAATCATAATAGTTTAAATGCATAGTAAATGTAGAGTAATTCTATAATAATTATTTGATAATAACGTTTATTTGTTGCAGACTATTCACCCTCAGAATTGATTTGATTATGTTAATGAAAATTATGGATAATACAAATCATTAGCACATAAAAAAATTAGATCCAACTTTATTTAATTTCCTGTAAAATGGTTATTGATTTCATGCATTTGTTAAAAGTCTTTCTTTTCCATAGGGCTACATTCATAAGTGGACATTGGCGGTGGCGAATCACCATCGCTCCTCTTACCATTTCCGCACTTCAGTTGCTGTGAGTTTCTGTGCATCTTTATGTGTTTGTGTGTTCATCTCTGAATGTACGCTGTCTTTATTTAAAGACCTTAGTCAGGGTAAACACCATATTTAATATGGCGTGAATGAAAATGACACTGTAAGGGACAGAAGTACAGTCTGTCCAGTGGACTAAAATACGAGGCTTGTGAAAATCAGAGGTGAGCTTAACAGATGAAATATTGAACAGATTGTACTTCTGTCTATGTTAGTGTCTAATTAAATATAAAGTCTATTTACATACAGGCAATGTAGATTGTGTGACTAGCAGCATGACTTCAATCTTTTGGCTGTACTTTGTCAATATTGACATGTTTCTGTCACACAGGGTTTGGCTGATTGTAGCACCGATCCCAACTACGCAGAAGTTTTATTTACTGACTACCACTTCCAGTTCTACCGTCGCTGTGACTGATCAACACCAGATGATGCTGCTGTCACAACAGCCCTTCAAAAGCAACATCCGGTGATTTGACGGCATTAGTAGGCGATAAAAACTGCAGGTTGTACAGTACATTATATAGAAAGAACATCTTTCATGGGCTGATATTTTGTTGCTGAAAAAAAAAGCAAATATGTTTCATTTTAGTTTATTCTTATTTTACTGGTGTTTTGGAATCAGAAGGAAAACTTCTGAACTCCAACGCAAAGAGTAAAGTAGGTCTTCAGTTATGATTTGACATGCATATTTAAACAATAAAGAGATGATGTTTGTTTTGTACTGAACTATGCAATCAGATAATATTTTACTCTAGTAGACTCACACTGTGTTCTTGTATAGAACTAGTTCATATGTAAACCTGTAGACCAAACAATTATTCAACTACAGAAACTGTACTATTAAATAATGTCTAGCTGTATGACATCTGATTATTTTAGAAGTGGGGACAAATGGGGACATTTAATATTCAACAATAATATTGATCTGCCTGCATTGACACCATTATATGAGAACTGAACTGAGCTGGACGATGACATCACTGGTTTCCCCAGAGCGGCTATATATATATATGAACTAAATTAATAACTTTTTTTACAACAAAAATGAAACATCACTGAACTTACTTAAACTGGACTATGACGCTATTTTCTTCTAGATCTGTACAGCAGAAACAAACTTTGTTGCATTATTTTCCTGTTTTCACTGTAAAGCTGCTTTGAAACAATCTGTATTGTAAAAAGCGCTATATAAATAAAGGTGACTTGACTAGAAGTCAAATTCTTTTTGTAGCTAAAGACTTTTATGAAGTTTTCACTGAATATCAAACAATATACAATAAAGGCAGTTTTTTTTTCAGCCCACAATCACACTTTGTACTTATTATTATAAAAGGATGGCATTTACTAGATCAATTACTAGATTTTAGCAGTACTAGATTTAGTCTGAAAATTATGTTACAGAAATTAATTGTGTGGTGTTAAGTTTGTGAGAGGAATTGCGAGCTACGAGCAGCTTACTGTAGTGTTTTGAATGTGAAAAGTAGAAAAGTATCCTGGTATAACCAGTTTGTGTAATGCTACTAAGTGTCGGTCAATTGCAAGCAAGAATGTGATTAGATTCTGAAAATAATGTGTATGTGTTAAAAAAAAAAAGAGCATACGCAACAGGATCTGTGTGCTGTGCAGGTGAAGGTGCTACTACGATGTGTTTTTAAGTTCTAGATGAATGTGTTAAGAAGCTTGTAGACAAAAATTATAAGATTTTTACACGTTGAAAAAATGTGGGGAATTGGCTTGAATTTGTCCTATAGGCTCTCCCTATTCCCAAACCATACAGGACCACTTCACATAGGCTACTCTAGGCATGCTTTTAACTTTGGATAATTTAGAAATGTAATCCGGTCTAGTGGAAATATAGAGTTTTCCGATATCACCTAGGCCATGT
This sequence comes from Leuciscus idus, assembly GCA_021554675.1. NCBI lineage: Eukaryota > Metazoa > Chordata > Actinopteri > Cypriniformes > Leuciscidae > Leuciscus > Leuciscus idus. The sequence goes on from CM038629.1 coordinate 21,365,778, forward strand.
GTCCACCAAAGCATTTTTAGCCAGCTGAAAACGCTAGGCGCTCTGCTGAAAACGCCTAGCTGTGGGCGCTTGAGAGCGTTTTGGCAGCGTTGCGTTTTTTTTCAGTTGAGACACTTTGCTTGTTATAATACAGAATATCTGCGAAAGTGTTACTAGTATCTCATTTCACACACATTTTGTTTCTGTGTTGATTCTATATTAAAATGTCGATACAATGTAACATATTTTCTCTGGCTCTTGTTTTAAATTATTTTGTTCCGTTATTATGCTTGTTGTTGTCATCTGTTGATGTTGAACAAGCAGAATGTGGCGGTTGGTCGGTGTGGTATTAGTCCCGCCCCTCCTCCACTGTGATTGGACAGTTGGGTAAAAAGTAACAGTGATGTGATTTGTGATAGTGATTTGCATTTTACCCAAAGTTGAACATTCTTCAACTCTCGGTGACCTGTAAAAACCTGCGCTCGGCGCTTCAGCATGAAAAAAACGCTCAGCGCCTCGTTACGCTCATGGCGTTTAAAAAAACGCTGCGCTCCCATTGAAAACAATTGGAATACACCAGCCACGTGTAAAAACGCTTTGGTGGACACACGGCCTTAATGCAGATCCTTGTGGTACTCCATACTTGTGTTAGAGTTGACTACTCCTCACTGACACAAACAAAATGGTAATGATCAGACAGACAGGACCTGAAACAGCTTTATGCCTCTCTGTGAATACATAATTCACCAATCTGTTTAAGAGTGTGTTATGCTTGATCAGTATCAACAGACCACTGTAAGATCTAGTAATACTAGGAGCGAGATGCAACCAGAGGCGTCACTAGACACTTTTTACTGAGGCACGAGCCCCAGTAAAGTTTTGCTGTGCCCCAGTAGATAGATTTAGATTTAGATAGATACATCTGGAAAAAAGGCTTTCCTATTAATTTAATGTTATCATTTTCATAATTTGAATTATTTAAAACTTGAGGGCTGATTGTAACACCTGCGGAAATTAAAATATCCAGCGGATCCGCTTTAATCATACGCCTAGGACCCGCCCCCTCGCGGGGTGGGAACTTTGGAGACACAGGAGACTTCGAGCTGGGCAGGACAAGCGGGGACAGGAGATTCAGCAGAATGTCCATATCCCATTTTAAATATTAAGAGTTACAGTGTCCAAAGCACTACAGAACATATGTCTGTCTAGGAGGTCTTGAGTCTGTAATTTTTTGGGTCTCTGTTTCCTGTCAGCATCTAACATCCATTATGCTATTCTTACAGACCAGATGGTGTGTGGCCAAACTTGAGAAATAAAAAGCATGAGAATTATTTTTGCTGTCTTCACTCTGCCTATTACTTCCTAGCAGTGGTGGAAAGAGTACTGAAAATTTGTTGCTGAAATAGTACTCAATTACAAGTAAAAGTACTGTTGTCAAAAAAGTACTTAAGTAAAAGTACAAATTACTCTTCTCAAAAACTACTCAGAGTACTAGTTACTAGTTACTTTTTAGCTGTGATAGTTAATTTATTACCAATAAATATTAAAATCAAATCAAATCTAGAAAATAGTGACTTTTAACATATTTTTACCTTATTGATGAAGGACATTAATTAGTGGTCATGATGCTGGAATTTCTAACTTCAATATGACACCTTGAAAAATGTCAATATTCAGTATAATTTTCAATACCATTGGGAAAACCACCACATACTAAATATTTTAATATAAAAAAATTTGTCCATCCATTTTGTCAAGGCAATCATTATTTTCAAGCTTCAGAAAGCACAAAACTCATTAACAGTAATCTATTTGAATGGAAAAGTTTAATTCAAGTCTTCTGAAGAGGCACGCCCACACGGATATTAATTTAGGCTTTTGTTTACATATTTAAACATTGATCAATAACCATTACAATAATCTAACTTAAACATTTGCTCACTCTGTGTATTTGTCTTTACAATAGGGTAACTCTGTTGCAAAAGCTCACACAGCACAAAGAAGCTTGATTTCAAACTGAATTGAATTTGCAAAAAAGACAAGTAAACAGTCAGTAATAAAATAAGAACAAATAAAATAAATTATCTCAATACAGTTGAGGTATTCAAAATATGACAACACTGAATTTTTATATGTAGTGTGTGTTAAAGGTAGCCTGACGTCTTCATACTCAGATTTTAGTCAGAATGTGAGTCTGATACTGCTCCATTGAGCTTTGATTATGGGGCGTGTTTCAACCGAACCAGGAAGGAAAATGCCTCTGCACTCAATTGGATAGACCTACAACCAATCAGAGCAACGGAGTAAGTGACGTATGTTTTTCATTCATGTTTCCGATCGACAAATGCCTTGATCGCGGTTCTCTGTTCCTCTTTTAAAATGAATGCGCTGTCGATATCTTCTATAACAGATGCGATGGCGGAATCTACACATGATGTTTCATAAACAGAGTTCGAGAGGAGCACGTTCAAATAATCAATCCAATCAACTTGTCATCAAACAATGACCGTCTACGGTCTACACTATCAGCATGAGAGGAAGCATATATTTATTCACTCTGTCAACTCACCTAACATTCCAATATATGAAATATGGTGCGTGTCCTCAGGAAGAACAATCTGGACACAAAGCTGCTGCTGGCTTTCTATCACCTGTGGTGAGCGTACTAACACACTGCTTAAGTGTGTGGTACGCAGGCTCCACAGCTGAGGACAGGAAGGCGGTGCAGAGGGTCATCAACACTGTCCAAAAGATCATCAGCTGCCCTCTGCCCAGCCTGGAAAACATCTCCACATCTTGCTGCCTCAGAAGAACCAAGGCCATCACAAGAGACCCCTCACACCCTGCATACCCCCTGTTCGATCTGTTGCCCTCGGGGAGACGCTACAGGTCAACCAAATCCCACACCAGCAGGCTGACGAACAGCTTTTTCCCCTGGGCCATACGAACATAGACAGTATAAGAACATAAGAACTGCCAATACCCATGGACACTCACACACATAAGCCCCGCCCTCCAATCACCCCATACCGCCCTGAAGAGCAGACAATCAGCCCACCTCCCCCTACCTGCACTCTTGTAATAACTACAGACACTTTAAGATTTAAACTTTTTATTAGATATATATATATATATATATATATATATATACAGTATACACATGTAAATAAATAAATAAATAAATAAATAAATATATATATATATATACACATGTAAATATATTTTTTTTTTTACATCATGTTTGTATGTATTATAATATTATTGTTGTCTCTATTTTAATGAGAGAACATCGCTCGTTTAGCCTGTTTTGTCCTTTGTCTTTTGTCCTGATGTATGTTGTTTCTTGTTTCTTCTTGTTTTGTTTTTTTGTGTGGTGCAAGGGTGGCTCTGTGGGAGCACCCTAAATTTCGTTGGACCTCCACAGACTACAGTGCAATGACAATAAAGGCTATTCTATTCTTAATACTAGGTTTACAAACATGTTTGCTGTTCTTAATCCATGTTGACAAACATTTTAAGTATATGCTCTATTTACTGTAAAATGTTAATGCAAAAGTTCTTTATGAATTTGAGTATGATACACAATGCATAATTTACATTAGTTGTGTGAATCCACTCTAAACAACTGTGGGGTTTGCATTATGTATGTGTTTAGTGTTTTTATTGTTTATGAAATCAGTTAATGGGAACTGTGCTAAGTCCTCCATTTTTGGAAAACTCAATACAACAAAAGTACAAAACTCTTTGCCTTTTGCATTTATTGTCAGTGCCAATATGTATTTTTTACAATTATGATTTTGTATTCACACACGCATTCAAAACATGTCTATGATAGTTCACTTGAGCGAGTTCGATTTACACAACTCTGATACCAGAAACATAATGAAATTGTTTTAGTGTTACATAATACTGTTAATTAATATTAGCATAAAGAAATCAAGTTACAGTTGAAAATCTGGTACCCTTGACATGATGAAATCGCATAACATTACACAATAAATTTGTATTACAGTAATGACAAATAATGTTTTGAATCAACGTGATTATTTTAAGCAGTATACGGGAATTAAATATTTTGGTTTGACAAGCAATAATTAATTGAGAAAAAGAGGAAAAGTTGAACGCATTCTGATCATGTGGGACCGATGTACACATTAAAATCAAGTAAATTCAAAGGACTTTTTTTTTCAGTGCAAGCTAGAATTGAAAGATTGTGAGCTAAAGAGTAATATTCAGATAAAAACATTGTTTTTGAGAGGTTTTTGAAGGAGAGAAGGGTGGATGCTTGACGGATGTCTTGAGGAAGAGCATTCCACAACCTGGGAGCCACAATGCTAAAAGAACTGAGTCCCATGATTACTAGACTATTGTAAATGACCGAATATGACACAGCCCCACCTAAGATATTTTTCACCAGCCGCCACTGGACCTGGGACAGACATAAATATATTGAATAGTGGATAGTGGATAGTGATTAAGATAATGACTAGACTTTAAAATATTTTTCATGTTTTGTATATATATTATTTTGCTGGAAGAGATGCAGATACAAAATGAACAGTTAATGATACAATATATACAGAGAGAATATTAATTATATCCATAAAGAATTGCGATTGGGTCAGGTCACAGTGCATTTGCCCCCTCCCCCCAGTCCGAGTTGAGCCCGCCAATTTACAATATTAAATTCAAAATGGATAGGCAGCATCAGCTTAGCGGTTGTGCCAAACGTAAACTAAAAAAAGAGAAAATAACACGACACATAGCCACCCTTCAAAAAGTACCTGCGATATCAAGTTTTTTTCTTCGAAATGAAGAAAAGACAGAGACATCAGCATCACCAGCAGAAGGCACTAGCAGCAGCGAAACTAATGCCTCAACCCAGAGCCATAGACTCAAGCCGCTAATGTGAGCAAAGGCGAAAACCGGAGGCAATGAAGAGGATAATGGGGCTCACGAGATTGATGGAAATATAAGTACACGTAGCCTAGGTCAGAGGATCAGGTGCAGCAGCCGCCGCCAGAGGATTTTACTATCTCAACGGACCCTGAACTATGGCACTACAAAAAATGCTTTTCTTACTTAGTATTTTTATCTAGTTTCCAGTCCAAATATCTAAAAATTCTTAAAACAAAATGCATTTACTAGATAAGTAAAATTAGATAAGATATTATGTCTTGTTTTCCAGGGGAATTAATAAAAATTAAGTGAGTTTTTGCCTTAAAACAAGCAAAATTATCTGTCCATGGGGTAAGAAAAATAATCTTAATTCAAACAGAAACAAGATTATTTTTCTTACCCCATGGACAGATAATTTTGCTTGTTTTAAGCAAAAACTCACTTAATTTTGATTTATTTCCACAGAAAACAAGACATAATATCTAATGGCATTTTACTAATTTAGTAAATGCATCTTGATTTAATAATTATTTTGATATTTGGACTGGAAACAAGACAAAAATACTAAGTAAGAAAAGCATTTTTTGCAGTGGGGAACTATCACGGACCATGTCAGGGCACTTCAAATGTGGTCACCCTCACCCAGGGGCACTACACGGTGTTAATCCGGGCCTGCGTGAACATGCTGTTTGATGATGTTGTCAGATGTGGACACACTAGAATGTATTGTTTGTAGACCGTGTTTCTGAAGAGTTTTACTCTGTCTCTCTTCGCACAGATTCTCACTCACTCGAATCTTGAGCTTGTGACTGGATTATTAATGCCTTTTTAGAAGCTTCTGGGCTAAAATTAAACATCCCTAAATGTGAAATTCTTTGTTTATTCGATACCCTTGAAACCTCTGAATAATATACACTCTAAAAAATTGTTTTACGGAATTTTATTTTATTTTACAGAAAAATGACAGAAATAGACTGCAAATGTACATTTCCAGTGTAAAATGAACATGTTAAAAACATGTAAATATGCATAAAAAAAAGTTTTCTTATATTGTTTTTTCAAAGAAAAACACTGGGAAGAAATATGCAAATGTATCAATACTTCACAATTTTTTTTTTTTTTATATTTATATTTATATAATAGGCTATTACATATTAATTAATAGATTAGCATTTATATACCTTTTACCGGAATGAAAAGAGAGAAATTAACATGGATTATGAAACTGGTCTGTTAATTAAAACAAGTTTATTCACTTTTTATATAATTATTAGGTTCTTTGATTATATAACATTGTGATTGTGTGTCATTGACTCATTGCCTGTTTTTTTACAAGAGCCTGGTGAGTCAGTTTTTGAAACGGTTCGTTTTAACGACCTATCCGAAAGAATAATTGAGAGGGGGTTCAGCGAAAAATCGGCAGCTGGCAGCAGGAAGTAGCTGCCACTGGCAGCAGGAAGTAGCTGCCGTTGACAGCCGGAAGCCCTGCCATATTAGGAGGGACCTGCCATTTCGTGGCAGCCAATCAGTATCGTCCAACGTAGTAGCAACCAATCACATTTACCTGGAAGTCAAGCGAGAGCAGCCAATGGTGGCGCCGGCGAATCTTCAGTAATGGCGGCGGTATTTGGCAGGGTAAGTTCGTATATTATCAGATTAATAAATAATTGTTGCTCTGTACGTTGGAGTTTACCTTTTATGTTAGAGACAGTGTATCTGTGACTACTTAAGTTGAATTGGTTAATTTAATCATTTGTAGAAACGCAGCTTGTGCACCGTGTGCTCCTGGTTTGTGAGGGGCTATCATTAACTTCAAATACTAACTTACGTTACCATTATCATTAAATATTAGCGTTTGTTAACATGTTAACTTAATCTATTGATTAGAATAAAGCTCATGCTGATTTATTGGAATTGACAAGCTCAGCCTTGATGATACACGTGCAACGCTAACAAAACATATCCCAAATGATCTAACTTATGTAATACAAAACACCATTTTAATCAACATTACTTCACCATATTCTAAACTTCTGTTTTTTTGTAGTTTCACCAAGTTCACCACAGCCTGTCACAGATTGCTGGGGATGGACAAACATATGTGCCAGGAAGGAAACCCCAGATTTCCAGTTGCAAAACCAACCAAACTCACTGGTATGTTTTCACATAATGAACATAATGTTCAAATGTATTATATCCTGTCTTGATCAAAGCAGGCAAAAGGCATTCTGTTTTTTATCTTTTTATTTTTTTTATACAAATTCTAGATTGTATCGAAAATTTGACATTTCAGTGTCTGTTTATTTTCTTAGTTTTATCATGTTTTGGATGGGACCCAATCACCAGATGAGACCAGAATATATATATATATATATATATATATATATATATATATATATATATATATATATATATATATATATAATTATTTTATATATATCTATTCAAAATATACTGGAACTGGTCACTTTTTCCATATAACTTTCACCCCCAGTTTCACAGACAAGGCTCAAACTAGTCCCAGACTAAAATGCATGTTTAACTGAAAGCAAATTACACTTGTGTATCTTAAAATATCAGTGCCATTGTTTCTTTTAAGATTCACAACAGTAATGTTTTTTCTAAGGCATATTTATAAAAGTCCTAATTGCACTAAGGCCTAATCCTGGCATAATCTAAACCCTATCTGTGAAACCGGGCTTCAAAGTTTTACATATTAGTCCAGTGGTTCAGTTCAACGCTTTGTTCTCTGGCTTTAGATAGGCATAGACAGTGGCATTTAAAAAATAAATTACACCTGCTCCCTAGTTCAGGTATGTTACTGTCTACTGCTGCAACATGGCTAAGTGGTTCAACACGGAGTTCATCTCTCTCTTTCTCTCGTGTGTATAAAATAACTAACTTTTTCCCCCTTCTTTTTAAGCTCAATTGCAATAAAGATGGATCCGGGATCTTGGAAGCTTGTTAAAAATAAGGTATTGATTTCATGTTACAACAATTTTGATTTCTTTACTATCTTTAGTGTATAAATAAAATGTTAGTTTTTCCATTTAGATTTTTTTTTTCCAGGATGTTCCAGCTCAGTTGGGATCTGTGGACTGCAGTGTATTCATGCTAATGGTAAGTTATTACGGTGGTTTTGTTTCCCCATAACATTTATTTTACGGATAACCCAACATCCATAATAATTATCATCAGGCTGATCCCAATGAATTTTGTTTTTCAGGTGTGTGTGTGTGTGTTAAGGTTAGTGATGTCACTAGCCCAGGAGGAAGCTTGTGTAGTCCCCACCAGTTGTTTGTTGTAGTCCTTAAAGTGATTTCTGTAAAAAAAAAAAGAAAAAAAAGTCTCCCTTTGCTTTGAACTTTTATCATCGTAACTTATTCATATTGCAGATATTGTTTATGCTCTGACAGCAACATTACTCTAAAGTTTCTTTCTTTCTTTCTTTTTCTAACATCTGTCTTTCTTTATTTTCTTTCTTTTTCTAACGTCTGTCTGTATTTCTTTTATTTCTTTTCTTTCTTTCTAACTTATCTATCTTTTTCTAACATCTGTCTTTCTTACTAATCTTAAGGTTACAGGGGTTAAACACTATGTGATCTGATTCACAGAATTGTACTTTTATGTGTATTTCTTTAAAGTGAACATTATCTGTACTACTTTTGGAGGAACTGCGATTCCATTGTGTTTTTGTGTGTGTGTGTTGAATGCTCTGTGCAGGTCTTGTGATATGCAGCAGCTGACCCCAAGACGCCTTTCTACGACCTCCGAGGTCATCACCGGACCATCTTGGACTCGGATGACAATGTCGACTTACCCTCCTATCTATCCATAAGTGTAGAATTGTTTTAACTTTGTTCTTTTGCCAATGAGAAGTAGCCAACCCGTATTTACTGATGTCAATCATGCCCTTGGAAATGGTATAACTGGTGTGAGATTTTGTGTACAGTAGAGTCTCTGGCTTGCGACCCCGTGAGACTTTGACGCCTGGCTCTACCGATGAAACTATTCTTCAGTAAATTTTTACTTATTTGATTGAACCTCACGACTCCTGGTCTTCTTTCATCATATCTGGTCCTGGGTCTTTAAGCTGTTATTCCCTAACACTAGAAACATTGTAAATCATGTTAAACCATGCTAGAACATTGTAAAACGTTTTCAAACTTTCTTTTTCAAGCCAACTTAGTTTTTTATGAACTTTAACATCTAGTTCAGAATTGCTCATTCTGATTTCAGAACAACAAATATCAAGCCTGTTTTCAAAGTTACAGCTGTTTTATAAAACAAAGACAAGAATGTATTGAAATACTACAAATGTAAAACTGAACTTAAATGATAGCAAAATATGATTTTTAAATAAAGGTCATTGAGAAAAATGTTTTTTTTTCTTCTTTTAGACATGACTTTCATTATTTGTTTAATGAATGTTTATGTGCGTTTAATAAATATACAATATTATTATATAGGTATTCATTTATGTATATATTTCATTATTTGACAAACATGTACACAAATTATATTTATACACGTACAAATTCATAATTTCAAGTGTAGCTTAATGTTTGTTTTTTTGTACTGTCTATGATCTTCGTTACTTAATTTATATTTGATAAACCTTTTTAAACCAATTACAAAATAATTACAAATTTAAGTCATTTATTTAAATAAGTACTAAAATGATATATATACATTGATATAATAATTTATTTGCCTTGCTAAAAGCGGCATCCACCTCCGACTTCCGGTTATTAGCGGCAGCTGACGTCAGCTGCCAGTGGCAGCTACTTCCTGCTGCCAGCTGCCGATTTTTTGCTGAACCCCTACTGGAATAATTTCGAGCAAGAGAACCAGACTTCCATCACTACTGCGACTGACCACATCTTGTTCCGCTTGTCAAAGTAGGCAAAGTAGGCATAGTTCTGCAGCGTTCAGTGTTTTATTACGCATTTATTCTCATAGTATCGTATTATATCGTATATCATATAATAATACATTCTTTCTTTAAGTACACTGATATTTAAATGACAGCAATGAAGATTTTAAATATTCGAACTGAAGGAATTCCAGTCTTGGCGCAAGGATACAATCCCTTCTAAGCACATGGGACAGGTACGCGCATGACAGGAATTACTCGACCTTCAGCTTAGTCGTCAATCTTGGATGTGAAGCGAAAATAAGCAGGTAAAATGCATGTTTTCATCATTACTATATGTGATCAAACTCGAGTTTTACATTTGTAAAAAATTTTTTTTTACTGTTTCAAATTGTGTTGACCGTGTTTTATAATCTTATCATGTTTAAAATGTGGGTCTCGCTTGATGGTACCGTGTTACTTAGTTTGTTTCTTCGTTTTGTTTGATTTTAGCCAAGTCCTAGTTTCATAGTTCTGTTTTTACGCTTTCTGTTGTATTTTGTTACCAACAATTTTTTACACCAGAGGGAAAACTTATTTGCCAAGCTATGGAAGCCTGTTTTCGCCACTTAATAAAATAATAATAATAATTGTGACTTTTTATGAATTCTGAGAAATAAAGTCGCAATTCTGAGATATAAACTCGCAATTGCACGAAAAAAAAGTCAGAATTGCAAGATTCTACAACTTTTTTTTGCGCAATTGATATTAACTTTGACCTTCTCGCACCATAGGAAACCACAAGATGTGACTTTAACCACACGAGAGTCTCTTCCTTTTTCATCCTCAACAGAGCTTTGTAGGACATTTTTCGGCAACAAGGTATGATCATATTTACTCTTTGGCATGATAATCCTTTACCATATGATTAGTACCCACATAGCAACATTGTTTCGGCCCAGATCCGGCCCACATCTGGCACTTGTGGAATGCGGATCTGGCCCACATGCAGCGTGGAATGATGGCACTTGACTGGACCGCTCCTGTTTGCCAGATCTGGGCCACAAGCAGGCCATAGCAATGCCACATGTCAGCCAAAAGCAAAGAAATAAACCAGAACTGGACCTTATCTGAGCCACAAAGTCTGTGTATATTAAATATGGAATCATCTGAGCCTTAATAAGCCTGCTAACAAGCAGAATCACTGAAGGAAAGAAGAGAACAGAAAAGGAGACGAGCAGAAACACAAGAACTACAACTGTCTTCAGACACAGCCTCAGATGAAATCAACTGAAGAGAAAAGAAGACATTAAATCTGTGAAGATCTCAGCAGAGGAGGATTAAACAACTCCACAAACAGCATTACCAGCTTCACTTATTACTAACCAGACTGACTTTATTTCTGTCAGACTTCTACAGAAGTTTTTATTGAGAATTTATTGAGAAGGTTTAACTCTAATCTGTTTCATTTGAAGTCACCATAACAGTGATTCGTGTTTCCATTAGTTGGACTCTTAACTCTTCTTTTAGGTTTTGTCTTTTTTGGCCGCTGTGACAGTGTGTTTGTCAAATGAGATCAGGTGATGATGGTTTCCTGGTTTCCTGGATCATCATGAAATAACCTGTTTCACTGAGGTTTTTGGAAGCTAACATTTGTGTTGTTGCATTAATATTTTTACATCACAAACCCTGTGTTAATGCAGCATGAGATCTAGCAATATTATAACAATCAGTTAGAAGACTTTAACAAACATGAGCACGAAAAAGTCAGTCTAGGATGACACACACAGACATCAACAATCAGCGTATGAATCTCAACAATGGTGACAATCAAAAGTACCTTTTTCTGCAATGCATGCTGGGTACCAGCATAGTATAAAACTCCCAGCATGCAATGCAACATGAATAACTTATGCAGCTGAATTGTCCTATTATTTTAATTCTATTTGCTTTTATTTTTTTATTTTTAAAAAATATGTTAAGAGCCCAACTAATGGAAACACGAATCACTCTTATGGTGACTTCAAATGAAACACATTAGAGTTAATCCTCTGTTAATTCTCAATAAAACTTTTGTAGAAGTCTGACAGAAATAAAGTCAGTCTGGTTTGTAATAAGTGAAGCTGGTAATGCTGTTTGTGGAGTTGTTTAATCCTCCTCTGCTGAGATCTTCACAGATTTAATGTCTTCTTTTCTCTTCAGTTGATTTCATCTGAGGCTGTGTCTGAAGTCAGTTGTAGTTCTACCAGAAAGACTCGGGAGATAAAATAATATAACGAGTAAATTTATTAATAGCTCAGCAAGCATAGTCTTTGGCGTAGGCCCCGTCCTTAGCAAGCAATGCGAGGGTAACGGAATCTGCAAATCCCGCCTGAAGATGAAGGCAGGGGCGCAGCCGACCCCCTGGAGGCAAAGGAAGGGACCATCCTGGTGGTGGTGGGGAGGATGGAGGGAAAGGACCATCTTGGAGGTGGTTGGGGAGGATGGAGGTAATTGGCGCCGTCAGTATCTGCGAACTCAGACGGATGTAAGTACCATTCTTTTATACTGAGAGTGTTAACACATGATTGGTTAGAAGGGAGTTAATTCATGACGCGCTGATTGAGTCTTCCTGGCAGAACTTAACGCTAAGCTTACATTTCTACCAGAAAGACTCGGGAGATAAAATGATATAACGAGTAAATTTATTAATAGCTCAGCAAGCATAGTCTTTGGCGTAGGCCCCGTCCTTAGCAAGCAATGCGAGGGTAACGGAATCTGCAAATCCCGCCTGAAGATGAAGGCAGGGGCGCAGCCCACCCCCAAAGATAGGTGGAGGAATACCTCCACCGGGACGGAGCCCACCCCCGAAGAACTGTAAGTAAGAGTACCCACCAGTCATGGATCCTGCAGTTCCTGGAATGAGAAAGAAAAGTTAAGAATAACGTGAAAAAGCATTTTTTTATTTTTTTTATTTATATATTAAAAAAATGAACTGCATAAAGACAAGGTCACGATAGACCATACGTGAAAGCCATAAAATTGCTTGATTATGACGACCACTTAGACAAGGCCTCAATGGACCATAATACCAAATTTGCTGTGCATAGACATGATGTGATAGACAACATAAAGACAAGGTCCAAAGACCACACATAATAGCTATAAAGCACAAGGTCGTGATGACCACATAGAGACGAAGCAGCGATGGACCACTTGACCCTGATAGGCTGCACATAAAAGCCATTGAGGCGCCAGGTCGTGATAGACCACATAAACAAGGTCAAGCTTGACCACAAGGCCACGATGGACCGCACATAAACACAAGGTCATGCTTGACCACAAGGCCACGATGGACCGCACATAAACACAAGGTCATGCTTGACCACAAGGCCACGATGGACCGCACATAAACACAAGGTCATAACACCACACATAACAAGGCCGCGATGGACCAACATACCTCAATGGGCATATGCAGACAAGCCATGCAGGCTACACGGCCATGATAGACCACATATAGCTGGCCATGATGGCCATTAGACACAAAAGACCACAAACGAGACAGGCCACGATAGACCGGACGGCCATTGGACCACATAAAACCAAGGCCTCGATGAGCCACGAGGCCATAATAGCCACAAATAGGACAAGGCCACGGTAGGCCACACGGCCATGGGAGACCACATAGACGAGACCGCTTAGGAGCCACAACGGCCGCTAATGCCACACAGAGACAAGCCTATAAGACAAGGCAACTAAGCCACACAAAACCGAGGCCTCGATGGACCACAGACCCCGATGGGCCACACACAGGACAAGGCCACGATAGGCCACACGGCCATGATAGACCACACAAAACGAAGGCTGCGATGGACCACAGACGGCCACACATAGGACAAGGCCGCAATAAGCCACAAAGCCACTAAAGGCCACACATAAACAGGCTAAACATAGACACGGCCATAAAGCCACATGAAACCACGACCTCTAGAGGTCACTAGACCTCGATGGGCCTTGCAGGACAAGGCCACGATAGGCCACACGGCCATGGGAGACCACAGAGACGAGACCGCTTAGGAGCCACAACGGCCGCTAATGCCACACGAAAGACAAGTTTCACAAGACAAGGCCGCTAGGCCACACAAAACCAAGGCCACGATGGACCACAAGACCACGATGGGCCATAAGGACAAGGCCACGATAGGCTACACGGCCAAAATCGACCACACAGAACGCGGCTATGATAGCCACTCAGGACATGTCCACAAACGGCCACAAGGCCGTGATGGACCACACATAGACGAGAGACAAGACCAGACAGCCACATGAAACGAGGCTGCAATAGCCACATGGAGACAGACCACATTATCTGCTTATCGGGTGATGCAAGCTAGAGTTCCAGCACAGATTAATTGAAACATGACACCACCACCAGTATTTGCATGAGGATTTACCTGAATCGGTACTGAAGAGCTTGCTGAGCTTCCAGAATGATTTTAGAATCATTTCTTAAATAAGACTTGAATGCAGAGGAAAACCATCTGCCCAGCATCTTGATAGCTGAAGTAGAAATGCCGCATTTGGCTGCTGTAGTGGCTGCCCCGATCCTGCAGGAATGACCGGTATGCTGAAAGGGAGACAGCTGTAGCTTTTGAGGACTGAAACTAGATGAGTCCTGAACCAGACTTTAGAGAGAGATGCTTCGTTAGGTAGGAAAATAGAGGGAGTGATCTGAGAAACTAGGGAGGATTTTAGGAATTTACTCAGATAGAAGGGACAAAATTTATTGCTAATTTAGAATTTGTTAATGTGATACCAGAACTTTAGTCATTTGGAGTGCTTAAGAAAGAGTAAAGAAATTAAGTGAGAACGTAAATCAGAAAAAGAAAGACCATGGCAAGATCGGAGTGTTTAGATCTGAAGTAAATTCCCCTGGGTGCATGAGCCATGAATGCTGTTAAAACATGGCTACAATCGAATATGAAAATAGAAAGAGAAGACCATTTCGAATGGAAGTTAATTAAAAGGGGGGTTAAATGAATTCCACTTTCTGATAATGTTGCTGTTAAAGCATTTCAACAATTGCAAAGTTACAATGCACAAAGTCGAGCATGGAGGTATAAAAATTCCAGCATAATAGAAGAAAATATCTTTGGAGCATTCCAAGTCAAACCCCTCACACACACCCTGGGGACACTGGAGACCCACCAGACATTGATTTCGTAATTGTAGACTTGGAAGGAACAACCGGCCGTGATGAGGATGGGAAATAAAGGAATAGCACATATTCTCTTCTGTAAGTAGCACGTCCTAAGCGCAGCACCATCAGAAATAAAGGAATCTGAAAAGAAAACCGAAACATTATAAACAAATACTGCAGAAATATAAGCTTTTAAGGTGTAGGGAGCCACGCCTTCAGTGATATATGGTCTAGCTGGATTGAGCAGAGCGACTAATTTACATGATCACTGTTAGAGGAGGCAGGGTTGCTGAAGGGCAGAGCCACCTGAAGACTAAAGTGTGTAGCTATAGCATTGCAGTGGTCAGGAATGTGCTCACGTGACCTTAATCATGAAATTGGAGACTACTGATTGCCAGATAAACATCTCAGGAATAGCATGATCGTCTAACAAGATCTGCCTCGATGTAACCGGTCTTCGTTAGCACATACAACATAAGTTTTGCCACCACTTATGTTGATGAACCCAAAAGGATGTTAGCAGCCACTATAGGATAATTTCTGTAAAGCGTGAATGAACTCGTTCATTTCTGAGCCTGAGCAGGCTCGATAAATGTTTATTTTTTTATTTTTTTTAGCCTAATTCTTAATCGTATTAATCTTAGTACAATACTTACCTGAAGTAGGGTGACGGCATACCGATAAGATACAACATCAATCACACTTGATATTCTGTTGTTGACTTTTGAGCATAGAATCTATTTCTCAGCTGCGCAGCGTACACCTGACATTACTCTCGAGTTGCTCTTGTATGAGTGAAGTTTTATTCCCGTCCAAGAGATCGCTGGCCATGGCAATAAAGGGAGTCCCTTGAATAGAAAAATCCGTGAACATTTAAATCATACAGATGAGTAAATATAATTTCACTTGAGTCTTCTTGACTGATATTATTATTTTTTTATTTTTTTTTATTTTATTTATTTATTTATTTATTTTTTTGTTATTTGTTTGAATGATAATATTTAAACATAACTTTTAGGTCTACTGTGTTAATCACATTTTGGCAAAGTCTGTGACCTTTGACCTGAGCATCCTTAGTCTGCCTTCTTTATACATTTAATATCAAATACCTATTACGTAAATATTTCTATGACACATATTGGTGGATTAAAGTAGTCGCTGAGAACATTTGTGTTGCAGCGATTGTACCATATTTCTGTTACTGAAGAACTTAAATGCAGGTATGAAAAGATCTTGATGATATGAAAAAAAAAATATATATATAGTTTGGAACAGCTTTAGAGATTTATCAGCACTGTAAATGTATCATTTACTTCCTTTATATTATATACTCCTGCAACATACCCATATAAGCCCGACATACCCTTCATAACCATGTCTACTATACACAACGTCCAATGACCAACCTTCCTTTAAGGTCAGCTTCTTTCTTTATGATATGGTCATATATTTACATGTATCATTTTCAAAAATTTGTATTTATTTATTTTTTATTTTATTTAACGGCATTAATTGCTGTTGTTTTATGTTTGAAAAATAGATAGTTATATTACGAAAAACGAGCTGAGATATAAGTAAAATAATATTCCCCCTATTGATTGGTTGAAGTCTGCAATCATCCAGTTATAAGTCGAGATATTTCCGGCGGTCGGGAAGTGATTGACAAAAACATCTCCATAAATGCCGAATCAGAAAAGAGCGTAAAACAAGTTGAATAGGTAGGCCTAGGCTACTGCTCCTTTAAGATGGAAGGCACTCTCACAATGGTGAGTGAGCAGATGAGGAGCGCGAGCTGTAATATATGGCATATGCATATAAAGCCGATTTAATATCTTAGTTGCTTTTAAGCTTGTTTTAATTTTATTCAGCAACCCAGTTGTTAGTATTTTGCAACTGCCCATGAGTGCGTGGGATCAACGACGCTGAAAATAGATTTCACTGCGCTGTGGGATATCAGTTACGTAAGTCTTTGCATATACACTTGCTACAACCAGCGAGCTATCCGACCCTACTTTTTAAAGCGTTACAGTGTTGCGTTGCGGACTGCAGTATAAATCGGCAGTTTTTTTTTTTTTTTTTATATAAGAAAACTACCACGTCACCACAGTCGCCATTTGAACTTTACCGCTGATGAAGAGAACAGTAGAGTAGTTAATATACTTACCTGAATGAAGTTTAATCAAAGTAATGGGGACATGTAAACAGTGGCCACTGAAAGCGCCTACCAACGTAAAACCTTGAAAGTGGAACTTGAACTTGAAAAACCCTGTGTGGAGATCATCTCTCATGAGATTTCAAGCTGCCGCGCGCTTGTTTCCTACACAAGTGTGTCGCACTCGCGCACCGCGAAAGTTGCTGAGATCTAATCAACGATACGCGAATGAGTGAACGTCGGCGTCGGTTTCGGCGAACTGAATGGAAGCGTAATTGGCGCCGTCAGTATCTGCGAACTCAGACGGATGTAAGTACCATTCTTTTATACTGAGAGTGTTAACACATGATTGGTTAGAAGTGAGTTAATTCATGACGCGCTGATTGAGTCTTCCTGGCAGAACTTAACGCTAAGCTTACATTTCTTGTGTTTCTGCTTGTCTCTTTTTCTGTTCTCTTCTTTCCTTCAGTGATTCTGCTTGTTAACAGGCTTATTAAGGATGAGATGACTCTATATTTAATATACACAGACTTTGTGGCTCAGATAAGGTCCAGTTCTGGTTTATTTCTTTGCTCTTGGCTGACATGTGGCATCGCTATGGCCTGCTTGTGGCCCAGATCTGGCAAACAGGAGCGGTCCAGTCAAGTGCCATCATTCCACGCTGCATGTGGGCCAGATCCGCACTCCACAAGTGCCAGATGTGGGCCGGATCTGGGCCGAAACAATGTTGCTATGTGGGAAAGAGGAGGAAAATCCGGCAGACAAAACACTGCTTTTTACTATGGAGAGACGACTGCGTGGGCTGATTGAATCCCTGGTCATAGTATATTATATAGTTTGTCTACACCACTTTAGGCGAGGATGCGGCTTGAAAATAATGTTTTAATGCACTGCATGCGGCGAAGGCGCATTGCAATCGCAAGTCACTTAAGGAGGAGGCGTGTGTAACCGAATGAATGAGATGAGTGGTGGTGATTGCCATTTGTGAGCACCTATCAGCGAGGAGTTTCTCCTATTTAAGAGCTGGTTGGCTATAGCCTGTGATGCGTCACGTCCGGCTCCGCCCCGTTCTGTTGTTGATAGTAGCTGCCAGAGCCCGCCTGGCCACTCCCTATTAAAGGGATAGTTCACTTTGAAATTAATTTTTGGTATGTTTTAGCTTACCTCAAGGGCATCCAAGATGTAGGTGTCTTTTTTTCCGCAGTAGTTTCAATTTTGATATTTTTAGGTCAAACCGTTCTTGTCTGTCAGTCATATAATGCAGGTCTATGGTCACGGTCTCAAAACACAAGCACAGAGTCCAAATTAAAACAATTCCCCGTCGTCCAAATTAAACAATTCCCCATCGTAAGTACACATTGATGGCCTAAGACACGAAACGAGCGGTTTGTGTGAGAAAACGAACAGTATTTATATCGTTTTTACCTCTTATACGCAGACATGTCCAAGTGATCTGATCTGACGTGTGCGCAGACTGGTGCATAGATATATACACTAGATGTCGCCTTAAAGACATTCGTTCCAATGAACTGCCGTAGACAAGGCGACATCTAGTGTATATATCTATGCACCAGTCTGCGTACACGTCAGATCAGATCACTCGGACATGTCTGATTAATTTAAATTAAAAATTAATTTCAATTTGGACGACGGGGAATTGTTTTAATTTGGACTCTGTGCTTGTGTTTTGAGACCGTGACCATAGACCTGCATTATATGACTGACAGACAAGAACGGTTTGACCTAAAAATATCAAAATTGAAACTACTGCGGAAAAAAAGACACCTACATCTTGGATGCCCTTGAGGTAAGCTAAAACATACCAAAAATGAATTTCAAAGTGAACTATCCCTTTAAGTCCTATTGTACCGAATTTTGGTTGTAGTTCCACCAGAGTTCCACTGGGGGCGATCGCCCAGAGTGCAAAATGAATGGGAGTCTATGGAGCTAGACGGCTAAATTTGTCTCTTTCACCCGATTGCCGTTGAGAAATCTCAGATTTTATTGTAGGTTTTGCAAGTTCAACATGGGTTATAGGTCGAAAGTTGAATGAACGAGTACTTATGTCCTTTCGATTTCTTACAGGTTGAGTTGTTGTTGCCCATAACACACTAGCATTCTGCTAATGAACGCTGATTGGTCAGTGAAGGACTGATTACGACCAGAGATACCGCTTGATGGCATCATGGCATCCGAAGCGGGACCAGAATGTCTTCTAGCAAAAACTCTTCTAGCACGTGTATTTACCTGTGTCAGCTGTGTTGTCGATGCCTCGAGAGAAAAGAAAGTGCAGAGCGCGAAAGCACCAAAGTGACTGAAGGATTGCCGTAAAGCAGTATCTCTGGTCGTACGATGTGTATGACGTCATTGACATTTTAAAAGACTTTTTAAAGCAAATAAGTGACTCTAAAAAATATAACACCCAGCAATGTGTAATTTCTTTGCATCTCCTTTCGAATACAACATTCAAATTACTAGACAAAAAATTATATCCTGAGAAAAGTGGATTTTGAGGGGTATATCTCCATAGACCGCCATTCATTCTGCACTCGTCCTGTGAGCACCCTCATATGGAACCAGAGTGGAACTGCAACCAGTTCAGAAGCCGGAAGTTTAATGAGTGGCAGTTCTCCCCTTATTAGACATTCTCTGGTAGCTGCAGGTGCCGTTAGCATGTAGCAGCTTTGCTTCTAGTTGCTGTGCGTGTGACATTGATTCATTGTTGCATTCTAGCTTGTCTTTTCCCCTCCGTTTCCTTCGGCTTGTCTCATTAAGTGGATTCTAAGACTGCTCATCTCTCAGGTATGTGCGAACTGTTCTGTGGAAAGCAAATTGTTTCGAAAAAATCGAACTTCGTTCGGGGCTTTGGCTGATTGGCTGATGCTCTGAGTTATACTGTGCCTGTGAAAAGATAATAGTGCACATTGTCCTTTTCCGGTAAGTGTCGTCGTGCATGTAGTTATGAGCTGAGAATTTTAGCAGTTGATTCATAAAATCTTAGTAATTGTTTTGTTTTTCTTTGTTTGTATTTGGCTAAGGATTCTCCCTCTCGTTCGTGCCGATCGTTTTCTCTGCTGTCGCTATAGTTACAACCCTGTCACTTCTCTGCGGCCATACTGGGAGAACGCCGTATTTTCCAACTAATAGAGGGGATTGTTGCTGTCTGGTTTCATTGATTTATAGTTTTTTTTTTTGGGGTTTGACGCTCATTGATTTCTTGGAACAGGAGCACAAACTGCGTGTTTGTTCCATGCGAGCATATCTCCCCTGTTGTTTGAATTGAGTTAATTTGTTTCTTTTCTTTTTCTTTCTTTCTATCTTTTGAATATTTGTATATCGTTTGTGATTTTGATTTGTGACTGCGTATTCATTATTATTATTAATAATAATACTATTATTGTTGTTGTCTACTTCATAACTATACTGTGATACAATCAAACTGTAGTGTATTGTAATGATGTTTCGAAGTTTGTTTATTTATTTTTGATTTCCTTTCAGAAGCTGGGGTCCCACGGGTGAAGGATCTTTTGTGGTGGTGGTGCTCCTCCAACATTTGCCGTGTGACACTTTTGAAGTGTTTTGGTTGTGTGATCTGAGTGCACGGTGGTGAGTGTGTGTGAAAGTGTGCTTTTAACTAACTAGCTTGGTGATCACTCCTCCTGTGGTGTAGCTCAGCTCTGCAAGTTTGTATAGTTTTGTGTCTTTGTGAGCTGTGCAAATATAAGTGTTGTGTATGTGTCTTTTGTTATTTTTGTTTATTTGAAATCGTTGTCAGCCATGCATCTCTAACGAGCCGTCAGACGCTGCCTTGTACAACGGATGCTATTTTAATGTGCTTTTCTGCTTTCTTTAAATTTAACTTTGTATTAATACATTTTTTTACTTTTTTATACCCACGTTTCTGCCTACCTTCTTAAGAGAGTCGAACCTGTGTGACCTAATAACAATCTTTTAGGTGTCATTCATATTTCCCATGGGTGAAATTCACAAGGGTGGCGTAGTCGAAATTCCTATTTTGTTCGCATTTGATGTCAATTCTACACCCAGCAAACACAGTACGTCAATGTGACGTCAGGAAGACGTCGGACTCCAACTAATCCAACGTCAGTCAGACGTCATATTTTGGTTGAAAATTAAAGTCAGGTTGACGTCTAAACCCAACGTTTGTTTGGCGTCAAGCTCCAACGTCAGACAGATGTTGAATTTTGGTTGGAATAAGCACCGCAAAAAAATGTGACATGCATGGCAGCACATTAAATCTGTGAAGATCTCATCAGAGGAGGATTAAACAACTCCACAAACAGCATTAGTAGTTATTATGCTATACCTTATGTCAAAATGATTATTGACTTTGACCTTTGACCTTTTGACAGGTTGAACTTCCGGTCTAGGGGTCAGGGATTAACCTTTGACCCGGCTCATCATCGATCATGTGGTTTTGACAGAAGCTTTTGACCTATTGACCCTGCTAACCCTAGATCATGTGGTTTTGACAGTTAATTATGACTTTTAACCTTGCTAGCCCTAAATCATGTAGTTTTGACAGAAGCTTTTGACTTTTAACCTTTTTAGCCCTAAATCATGTAGTTTTGATGAATGGTTGAAGCCGGTGTCAGGTTGGAGTTATATGGGTGTGTGTCTGGTTATATGGTGTGTCACAGGCGTCCCCGGCATCGCGCTCCCTCCCACCTTCACATTCCAGAGCGCAGTGAAAGTGAGAAAAATAGATTTTATAAAAATGATGTATATTTCACATTCAGTTATTTCATATATGTATATAAAACATTCTGTTCTTTTTAAAAGTGTTTAAATTAAATTAAGGTTTAAAAACATTCTATTCTTTAAAAGTATATAATGAAATGGTTATAAAATATCTTGCTAATTAAATTAAGGTTGAAAAACATTCTATTCTTTAAAAGTATTGTCGTGGAAATTTTAAACTGTATATTAAACTAACCATGTTTCTAACATCTAACCTTATAACTTTAACATTTAACAATTTGAACAGGATGTACTGTGACAAAACCAATGGAAAACTTTGACTGTGTGCGTATGTATGTATGTAAAAATAACATAGTTTGGGAAATGAAACTAGACAGTCTGTTAGAATCTTGTGATTAACAAATGAAGTCATCATTAAAACAGTTTGCTTGTGCCAGTGACAGAGGAAAAAGGTTGGGGCTATTGAACCAATTGAACCAATCATGTTGAAGGTGACATGTTAGTCTTATTTGTTTTCTCGATTCTATAAAAACTGTTGTATATGTGTTTTACGGTGGGAGTCTCAATGGAATTTGTCTGAGAATCCTTGCTTCTTGGGACAGATTCCCTGAGAACTGCTCGGGAAGATCTCCTGGCCGTTATTAAAGCATTTAGAGGACATTTGCTAAGGTCTGTTTGTCAATTATTACTGCTGCGCAGCAGGTCAGTTTAGGAAGGAAGCTAGTTTAGGACCAGGTGACTTGTTGAGTGGGGACGTCGATTTGTAGACGAGACCCAGGGATCAGGTGATCTATTGAGTGGGGACGTCGATTTGTAGACGAGACCCAGATAGACTAAACGTCAACAGTAGACGTTCGGGGACGTCGATTTGTAGATGAGACCCAGATAGTTAGGTTTAGGGAAAAAATCCACTACAATATATAATGAAATGCTTATACAATATATCTTACTAAAAAGTATATAATGAAATGCTTATAAAAAGAATAAAAATAATCTTACATTATTTTAGAGAGAGTTGAATAACCTCTTAACACATCAATGTCCATACCATTGATGTCCACAAAAATGCAATGTATGAAACGGGTTCACAAAATTTGCAATGTTTAGATAAAAATAAAATCATCTTACATGTTTGTAAGTCTTGTCGGTCTCTGACTGGGTTAGGGGTATTCCTAACATTCCGAGGGTGTATTCAGAATGAGACATGGTCAATGTTTTGTTAGGGCTAAAATTATTTCAAAGTATAATCCTAAAAGTTTAAAAATGTTTTTAAAATTCAATTAAATTCAATAAAAGTTGTAAAACAAAACGTACTCGGTTACCTAACGTAACCTCGGTTCTCTCTAGAAGAGGGAACGAGTATTGTGTAAGTTGCTTACGCTACGGGTAAAGTTGTCTTTTCTCGAGATCTGAAGCCAAAAATTATCCTTAATTTTTGTATTTATTGTCAACGCAGTGCGGCAGCCAGCAGACCATAGCAGGCTGTATAAGCGTGCTCAATGGCTGTCCTGCGGCAACTGCAGCAGCCTACCAGTGAGCCCTGCGTGACGTCGCGCCCTCCACGCGCCTCAGCCCGCCAGAATGGGTGTGGCTAGCGTGTATAAAAGAGGGGCTCACAGGCTGAAATTCTGGTTTTCATAGACTGAATCGAATAAGCTCGTGGCGCGACACGGCAGGTTACGCAATACTCGTTCCCTCTTCTAGAGAGAACCGAGGTTACGTTAGGTAACCGAGTACGTTCTCTTACAAGAGATTCTCTCGTATTGCGTAAGTTGCTTACGCTACGGGAACCCCTTGTCAACGCCGTGCGCGCCGAGCATCCACTGCATGAGTCCCAGGGAACCCGGGGAACATAAAAAGCGGGAACAGGCGGCCAGTAACGTGGGCCAACACATGTCATAAGCACTTCATAGGAATACAGAGCGGCTCTGCCGGTCTATGTATAAGCATGTGGAGAATGCGGCCAGCAGCGCGGGCCAGCACAGTACATAAGCACATCATAGGGAGAATATAGAGCGGCTTTGCCGGTCTATGTATAGAGAGTAAAACCCCTTGCGCAGCTGAGTGGAGAATAGGCGGCCAGCAACGCGGGCCAGCACCAGTGCACAAGCGTGTGATGGGGAAAATATATAGAGAATCTCATCCCTTAGTGCAGCTCACCAGAAAAGCTAGTAGTAAACGAAAGTAGTCTGCACATGAACGACTGGGCAGAACATACATATCACTTAAACTGATAACAGTTTAGCCTGCAAGGCGGGAACTTCCAGGTTATAAAATCTCACGAATGTAGAGGGGGAGGTCCAGCCTGCCGCCATACAAATGTCGTGAATAGAAATCCCGCTGGACCAAGCCCACGATGAGGCCATGCCTCTAGTGGAATGGGCTCTGATACCCATAGGGCACTGCAGGTGTTTGGACGCATAAGCTGCTGCAATCGCGTCCACTATCCATCTGGACAGGCTCTGTTTTGAGGCGGCGAGACCCTTGGTGCGCCCACCAAACGAAACAAAGAGCTGCTCAGAACGGCTAAAGGCGGCGGAGCGTGTGATGTAAACTCTCAGCGCCCTGACGGCGCATAAGAGGTTATCACTGTCCTCGCTATCGGATGCTGGCAGAGCCGACAGGGAGATGATCTGTGCCCTAAAGGGAGTGCCAATCGCTTTGGGGACGTAACCGTGTCTCGGTTTGAGGATGACTTTGGAGTCATTTGGTCCGAACTCGAGACATGCGGGGCTAACAGACAGTGCGTGTAGATCCCCCATGCGTTTTACTGACGACAGAACTGTCAGAAAAACGGTTTTGAGCGAAAGGTATTTCAGATCCATGGATTCTAACGGTTCAAAGGGAAACGCTTTCAGGGCCTCTAGGACCAGAGAAAGATCCCAGATAGGAACCGAGGGGGGCTGCGGGGGGTTCATCCTCCTGGCTCCTCCTAAGGAAGCGGATGATAAGCTTGTTTCTTCCTATTGCACGGCTGCGCGTCGTCTCCGCGAACGCTGCAATAGCCGCAACGTACACTTTGAGCGTGGAGGGGGACCTGCCCTTGTCCAACAGCTCTTGTAGGAAGGAGAGCACCCGTGAAACCCCACATGTGCGTGGATCCAGGCTCTTAGTAGCGCACCATTTAGAGAACACTGACCATTTAGACGCATAGAGCCTTCTCGTGGAAGGAGCTCTAGACTGCGTGATCGTGTTTACGACCCCTTCTGGCAAATCAACGGGTATCCGTTGATTATCCACGCATGCAGAGACCAGCGCTCTGGATGGGGATGCCAGATTGATCCACCGGCTTGAGAGAGAAGATCTTTCCTCACCATGGGGCTGAGTGCGACAGCCTCACTAGCTCTGGGTACCAGATTTGGTTCTCCCATCACGGGGCTATGAGAAGCACTGAGTGGCGCGTTTCCCTGATCCTCTTGATTACCTGTGGTAACAGCGAGATCGGAGGGAAAGCATACAGCGGGCGGCTGGGCCAGGTTTGGGCCAGTGCGTCCTCGCTCTTTGAGAAAAACGTCGGGCAATGAGCGTTGTCTTTTGACGCAAAAAGGTCGACTTCCGCCCTGCCGAACAGGCGCCACAGTAGCTGGACTGTCTGGGGGTGCAGGGACCATTCTCCCGGGGGAATGTTGTCTCTGGACAGTCTGTCTGGGCCAACATTCAAGTGGCCCGGCACGTGCGCGGATCTCAGTGAGCGCAGCGAGTGATGAGCCCACACGAGAAGGCGTTCTGTCAGTTTGCAGAGATTCCTGGACCCTGTCGGTTCACGTAGGACACCACGGACATGTTGTCCGAGCGGACTAGCACATGGTGGTCCCGTATATGTGGGAGGAAGCGCTTGAGCGCGTTCTCGACCGCTATCATCTCCAAACAGTTTATATGGAGGCATTTCTCCTGGTCTGACCACAAGTCAAAGACCGGTTTGCCCTTGAAAAGAGCGCCCCAACCTAAGTTGGATGTGTCCGTTGAGATAACTTTTCGGTGCGAGACGGCTCCCATTGTCACTCCCCGCTGGTACCAGTCGGCCGCTAACCAGGGTCTCAGTGCTGAAACGCAGCTCTGAGTCACTCTGATTCGTATGCCGCCGGACGCCCAGGCTCGGTGAGGCACTCGAGCATTCAACCAGCGTTGTAGCGGGTGCATACGTAGTAGATTATAAATTGCTTGACGGGGCAAGATGGCGCCGTTGTGTGTGGCTCGCCGTTTACCTCTGCTGAGATGTTTGTTAATTTTTCGGTTCAATGTGTCACCGCTGCTGGTGTATGATCGCCTGACCCTTTTAACTATAGGCAATTCTACGGACTATACTTCTCCAATCTACAGTTTTGGCAAACAGTCGAAGACCCCACCGCCTTTCCTTGCATCTATACCAGCTTATTTACAACGTCAGCCCTGCCTTCTACCTCGTAACAATAAAAATAAAAACCGTCGCAGGGGACGTGGAAAGAGAGGTGGAGTTCGTGTCAGGCTACGAGCTTACCTGGATTCAATTTCCGTATGCGATCCGGACTATTCCTGCGGCGGGTTTCCAGCGGAGTTTGTCGGCTATAAGTGGCGGCGCTCGCGGTGGCTTCGATCTACTGCGGATCTGTCTAACTCTGGGTGTCTGTTTTCTCGCTGCCGGAGTAAGAGGCTTTCTGAACGTGGCTGTGCACTCGGGAATCTCCGCCCGCTTCGTCGGGCTTCACAAGAGACTGGACCGTGCTCGATCCGCATGGCATTGGTCAACACCAGATCAGTCACCAGTAAGACTTTTATCCTTAGTGACTTTTTTATGACTAATGCTCTTGACTTTTTTCTACTGACTGAGACATGGCTGAAACCAGAGGAGAGTGGTGTTTTCACAGAGCTCCTCCCCGCCGGTTGCTCTTTTTTCAATACCCCGCGAGTTTCAGGTCGAGGTGGTGGTTTGGCTTCTCTTTTTAAGAATGATTATAGATGCAGATTATTACCTGCTTACTGTTATTCTAGTTTTGAGCTTCAATTGTTTGTGGCTGACCTGAATTCACCTGTGTTATTTGCTGTCATTTATCGTCCACCAAAACCCAACAAAGATTTTATCTGTGAGTTTTCTGAGTTCTTGGCTGATGTTTCTCCAAAATTTGATAAGCTCCTGATTTGTGGGGATTTCAACATTCATGTTTGCTGTCCCTCAAATCTATTTGCTAATGATTTTAAAAATCTGTTAAATTCTTTTGGCCTTGATCAATGTGTAAATGGGCCAACACATAATCTCGGCCATACTTTGGATCTCATTATTTCCCTTGGTCTTTCAGTATCAGTTATGGAAATATTAGAATTAGGTTTTTCGGATCACTTCCCTATTAAATTTGAGATCAGTATTCCACAACCTCCTAAACCTGTACCATTAGTCTCGAGGCTTCGCTGTTTGACACCCTCTTCAGCTGGAAAGTTTGCTTCAATGTTCTTGGGCTCTCAGTTTTATGCCAAAAATGAGCTGGTTCTTCCATCTTCCCCAGATAACATTCTCTCTGCATTCCATTCTACAAGTGCGGAAATTTTAGACTCTGTTGCTCCTTATCGGTTTAAGTCTATTAAACCTAAAGCGGACCCTTGGTTAAACGACAACACAAGGTCCATAAGGCAACGATGCATACAAGCTGAAAGGAGGTGGAAGAAGGACAAATTGCAGGTTTCTCTGGGAATGCTAAGGGATAGTCTTGTGGAGTATCAGAGGGCAGTAAAGGTGGCAAAGATGGACTATCTCTCATCGGTCATAGTTAACAGCTGTCATGAACCTAAAGTGTTATTTAACACTATTGACTCTGTTTTGAATCCACGTACTTTTGCTTTGACAGAGGCTTCGACTAGTATGTGTGAGAAGTTTTTATGTTATTTTGTCGATAAAGTAGCCTTAGTTAGGCAAAATGTAAGTGTTAATCTTAGTGTGTTTGTACCTGCTGATCCCCTGTATTCAGCTGTTTTTGGGGAATTTAAACCTATCTCACTGTCGACGCTCTCTCAGGTTGTATGCCACATGAAACCTACCAACTGTATCTTAGATATCGTCCCTGCTTGGATGATCAAGGAAGTTTTTAGTACTATTGGGAGGAGTTTGCTTATGTTTTTGAATTTTTGTCTCAGTTCTGGCTCTGTCCCGGATGCCTTTAAACATGCCGTGGTTAGACCCCTGCTTAAAAAAACCAACCTCGATCCTGATGTGTTGTCGAATTTTAGACCAGTTTCAAATCTGCCCTTTCTGTCGAAGGTGTTGGAAAAAGTTGTTTTTAGTCAGTTACAAGCTTTTTTACAACAGAACTCAGTGTTTGAGAAATTTCAATCTGGTTTTAGATCGCGTCATAGCACTGAGTCGGCACTCTTAAGGGTTCACAATGATATAGCCTTGTCTGTAGATTCAGGGGATCCTACTGTATTAGTGCTCCTTGATTTAACAGCAGCATTTGATACAGTGGATCATTCAATCCTTCTCGCACGCCTTGAGCATTGTGTAGGTATTCAAGGATCCGCACTTAAATGGTTTAGCTCCTATCTGACAAATAGGAGTTTTCTCCTCATCGTCGGCTCTTCTTTGTTGTGGTGTGCCCCAGGGTTCAATTCTTGGCTCTACCCTTTTTTCTTTGTACATGTTGCCACTAGGGGCTATAATAAACAAGTATAATCTGTAATTTCATTGCTATGCAGATGATTTACAAATTTATCTGCCTATGAAATCAAATGACAGTATTGCATTAAACCGTCTGCATAATTGCATCGATCATATTAAGCTCTGGCTTTCTCAGAACTTCCTCAAGTTGAACGAAGATAAAACTGAATGCATTATCTTCAATACAAAATGCATGTCAGTTAATCCAGTTTTAAGTTTGGGAGCTTTGACTTCGTGTGCCAAGCAAACTGTTAGAAATTTGGGAGTGATTTTCGATTGCGGCATGAAATTCGATAAACAAATTAGCAATGTAGTCAAAATGAGCTTTTTCCAACTGCGTCTTTTGGCTAAAGTTAAGCCTTTTCTCAATAGACGCGACTTGGAAAAGGCTTTACATGCCTTTATTAGTTCTAGGCTTGACTATTGTAATGCTCTTTATGTTGGTCTGAGTCAAACATCTCTTTCTCGCCTTCAACTTGTACAAAATGCTGCTGCTCGTTTTTTAACATGTACACCTAAAAGCGCACATATCACTCCAGTTTTAGCTACGTTACACTGGCTTCCGGTGCGTTTTAGGGTTGATTTTAAGATTCTATTGTTTGTTTTTAAAGCTGTAAATGGGCTTGCTCCTGACTACCTGTCTGAGCTCTTAACTCTTGGTGGACAAAATCGGCGGTTGCGGTCTTCTGATCAACGGACTTTACAGGTCCCGAAGTCGAGGTATAAACAGTGGGGCGATAGGGCCTTCGCTGTTGCTGGCCCTAAACTTTGGAATAAGCTCCCCCCGGACATTTGTACTGTAACAGATCTCGTACTTTTTAAAACAAAACTTAAAACTTATTTGTTTAAAATGGCTTTTAATACACAGTAGTGGTGTGACAATTCTACTCTTTCTTCTGATGATTTTAAGTAACCATATATAGCTTACTGTTTTTATGCTTCATGTTTCATGTTTTCTTCTTATTTCTGTTTCTTTGTTGTTAAATGTGGTGTTTGTTTATTTGTACTTGATGTGAAGCACTCTGGACACCTGGTGGCTGCTGTAAAGTGCTATAGAAATAAAGTTTGATTGATTGATTGATAGACCCAGCTGAAGCACTGCTGCAGCTGATGCCATACAACCCAGCATCCTCTGAAATGTTTTTAGAGGTGCGGCGCTGCCCAACTGGAAAGACGTGGCCAGGCGTTGGATACGGTGCACGCGCTGTGTCGACAGCCGGGCTATCATTGCCACAGAGTCCAGTTCCAAACCCAGAAAAGAGGTTGACTGACTGGGCAGTAATGAGCTCTTGGTCCAGTTGACCGTGAGACCCAGGCTTTCCAGGTGGCTGAGAAGCACTGTTCTGTGAGAGATAAGTTCTTCCTCTGACTGTGCTAGAATCAGCCAATCGTCCAAATAGTTCAAAATTCGCATGCCCTGACTTCTCAGGGGAGCGAGAGCCGTGTCCATGCACTTCGTGAATGTACGGGGTGCTAAAGACAGGCCGAACGGCAGGACGGTGTACTGATATACCCGACCGTCGAAGGTGAATCTCAAGAATGGCCTGTGACGGGGTATTATCTGGATCTGAAAGTAAGCGTCTTTCAGATCGAGGGAAATAAACCAGTCCCTCGGGCGAATCTGCGCGAGGATCTGTCTGGTTGTGAGCATTTTGAACGGTCTTTTCATAAGAGTTCATTTGTTCAAATATCTCAGATCTAAAATCTCAGGGTAGATTTACCGGCTCGTTGGCTGCGAGGTAAACATCTGCAGTAGCCATGACAATGGGGACTGACAGAGCGTGAAGCTTTGGCGGTGGTTCGGCCGCAGCGGGACTTAACCGTCTTTTCCTCCTTCGAGCTGCTAGGAGGACTTCGCGGGCTCGGGCACGAGCCGCAGGAAGAAGGAGGCATTTTAATAAAAACGCCTCGTGCTCTTTTAGAGAGAGAGAGAGAAAGTGTGTGTCGCAGCGGCTAACACACACAGCAGAAAAAGGATATGTCGCCGGATGGCGTAGCAGGCACGGATGGCTGAAGGCGGCGAAGGCGACCGGCTTCCTCAGACGCTTCCTAAGTTTGCTGGTTGCTGAATTCAACGGCGGCGGCTCTCAAGATCCAGCGATGCGCAAATCGCCCTCATTGGGCGTGACGTCACGCAGGGCTCACTGGTAGGCTGCTGCAGTTGCCGCAGGACAGCCATTGAGCACGCTTATACAACCTGCTATGGTCTGCTGGCTGCCGCACTGCATTGACAATAAATACAAAATTAAGGATAATTTTTGCCTTCAGATCTCGAGAAAAGACAACTTTACCCGTAGCGTAAGCAACTTACGCAATACGAGAGAACCTCTCGTAAGAGAAACACTGTTTTTCCTGAATGCCTCTCAAGCGCAGTCTCTCAACCAGAGGCCCCCGCTCGCGTGTGTCAGCAGGCCGACGGGGGCGCGCGTCTATGTATGTGTATCTCACCAGTAAAGGAGCCGCGCGTGTCTGTGTCCGTCTGTTGTGTGTGTGTGTGTGTGTGTGTGTCTGTTGTGTGTGTGTGTGTCTGTGTGTGTCTATGCGCGCGTCCTCTGCGTGTGAGCTCTGACCCCCTCCTTCGCATACCCGAGCACAGTGAAACTGTGAAGTGTATATCACACTAACTAAAGTTGAAAAACATTCTATTCTTTAAAAGTATATAAAATATATCTTACTGAAACCAATTGTTTCAGTTTTAGATAAACAAAAGAATAAAATCCATCCGGTATGTTAGAGAGTTGAAGAAGCAATGCAATGTATGAAACGGGTTCACAAAATGTGCAATGTTTAGATAAAAATAAAATCATCTAAGTCTGCTGACTGAAGGCCCCTCCCCTCCGCATTTGAGTTCTGACATATGAAACATGATCCCCCTCCACATTCCCGAGGTAACGGATTGCGAAAGCGTGGGCACGGTTTATGAATTTGTGGGTACAGATTGCAAAAACTGAAGGCACGGTTTACAAATCTGAGAGCGCGGATTAGTAACTCGTGGGTACGGTTTATTCATCCGTGGGCACGATTTGTTAAACCGAGGGAACAGTTTGAGAATTCGTGAGTACGGTTTATAAACTGAGCGGACGGATTGCAAAACCGTCGCCACTGTTGGAAACTCAGAATCGAAGACCAGGAGACTTTGGGATCACGTTCAAGAAGTTATTCTTTATTGAGGACTTCGCGTTGACGTGGCTGCAGTTCTTCCAAAGTCTGACTAAGTGGACGTTCTCTTACAGTTTATATACATTTAGGGGCAGGAACCAAAACTTTGTGATGAGACAGGTTTAGGAACCTGTTCTAGACTGAGAGTGCTGCCCATCCTAATCCACTCAGCATATCTATTCAAATGCTGAGACCCGAGTACAGGACTGGCAGGACTCTCTTGCTAAAACACAAGCTCCAAGAGCCATTAAGAGTTTCAGTAAAACAGGACTGACCGGAGTCTTTTGCTAGAAAACTCTGATAATAATAATTTATACCTAACCTTAACATGCTAAATTCAATGTAAACCTAAATTAAACATTTTAATAAATTTGTAATACAACACCACGGATTGTTTTTTTTTTCTCTCACAGGTGACTTCCCGGGCTCCGTAGAAACCCGAGGGAGTGGTTCTAGCAGACCAATCACAGTGCTTGCGTCCGCGTAGAATTGACGCGTTGTTACATTTTTGGAGAGGTGCACGTCAGGGTACGCCAAAGGGTACGCGCACTACACAAAGCCTACGACGTAGCTACGGCGGCAGTTCGACGCAGAAGTATAAATTGGGCTTTATAGGAAAGCCACTACAGGGTATTATGACATATCGGCAGACATTTTGACCAGTAGGTGATGCTGTGACCAAACTGTACAAGTGCACTCAGGGCTGTATTGCTATTAGGCCTTTCTAATTTTTTATGCTTATTTAATGTACTGTATATGGCTAGGGGGAACAACTAGGGGTTCTAAACTGTTTAGGATGTTCCAGATTTTGAGTAATTAATAAATAAAGGTGACTTGACATGACTTGACTTGGTGGTTGAAGTTGCCTTTTATATCACTAATAATGTGTTTTCTGAAGTATAACAGCTGAAGTGTGATCACAACTCGTTCAGCACAACTAAACTGTTGAGCTCATCATAATGGAGAACTTGTGAAGGGCTTTGTGTGGTTTCACACTGGACAAAGGCTAAAAAAAACTTTAAACGGCTAAGTTGTATTTTGAGCTGTTCTGACTCCATGAGAGTTGCAATTAGAAGACATATTCTGAATTGAACAAAAGAAATATGAATGAAAAAATCCCGGTTCCATCCTCCAACTCAATTCCGGTCTCATCTCCACTGTCTCTATCTTATAAGGCCTTAAAGGTCTTACTTAAAAAGTTGTCATGAATTTCCTGCAAAGCACATGGAAACACTCTGGTTAGAGGTCTTCAGCTCTGCTCCTGAGGACCGGGTTGGAGTTTAACTCCACTTTTAACTCTTTCCTCACCAGCGTTTTTGAAAAAAGTTGCCAGCCCGCGCCAGCATTTTTTATTATTTTCACAAAAGATTCATGAACATGCAACACATCAAAAGAAAGAACAGTAACTCTGCTTAAAAAACAACAACTTTTTTTATCGAATAATAATAATAATAATTCTTTACATTTATATAGCGCTTTTTTCTGAGACCTCAAAGTGCTTTACATAGAAGGGGGGGGGGGGGGCATCTCCTCAACCACCACCAATGTGCAGCATCCACTTGGATGATGCGACGGCAGCCATATTGCGCCAGAACGCCCACCACACACCAGCTTACTGGTGGAGAGGAGACAGTGATCGCGCTTTTTCTGTTGCGGCTCCTGCACTTTGGAATGTGTTGCCATTATCCTTAAAAACCTCATCAGGCATGGATATTTTTAAAAAGGAATTGAAGACTTACTTATTTAATCAAGCCTTTGGTGTTTGATCAGGTCTGAGAACTGTGAGTGATTGATTTGTTGTTTGATTCGCTTGAGTCCTGTTTTAATGTAACTTAATGTTTTGTATGTATTTCAGAGTTATTGATTAGCCTACTTATGGACAGCACTTTGGTCCATTCTAATGGTTTTGAAAGTGCTTTATAAATAAGAGTTGAGTTGAGTTGAGTGCAGTGTTAATTTTGACAGCAAATTTTGATTTAGTTTTAGTCATAGTCTTTTGACTAAAATGCCATTTAGTTTTAGTCATATTTTAGTCATCTGAATTGTTTTAGTTTTAGTCTAGTTTTAGTCGACGAAATACAATAAGATTTTAGTCGACTAAATCTACAGTAGATTTAGTCGACTAAAATATAATAGGTTTCAATTTAAATGCATTTATTTAGAATTTCTCTAAAATTTCCAAACCCATTTACTCCCGGAGAAAACATATATTAACCTGCTAATATGAATGATTTTGAAGTTTGAACGTGCAATACAGATACAGATTTAACTACTGTAACTTAAAAAATATCTTAAAATTAAATAAAACCACTTTTCCTAAAGTAGAAGACAGTCTTTTTTTCAATGAATGATATATGAACTACTTGCATACATCATTCTCTATTCTTTCAAGCAGACATATTTATTTGTATGAATTAAATATAATTAATCCTTATTAAAGCTATTAACGAGCAGTGAATGCTTTTCTCTTTTTCTTTTGTTGCTTGATCAATATTAAAGCTGCAGTTGGTAACTTCTGTAAAAATGTATTTTTTACATATTTGTTAAAACTGTCATTATGTCCTGACAGTAGAATGTGAGAGATAATCTGTGAAAAAATCAAGCTCCCCAGGCTCCTCCCAGTGGTCCTATTGCCATTTGCAGAAATACACCGCTTCCGGTAAGAAACAACCAATCAGAGCCAGGAGGAGTGTCTTAGCAGTGTCAATCATGCTTGTGTACGCGCTGATCACCCCCCTCTCTCGCACAGCGCGTACCGTCGTTCAAAATCAAGATAGCCGGTGTGCCGCGCAGCTGTGCTAATGGCGGACAAACAACAAAAAACTGCCAATTTCTCGAGTGGCACCAGCTCATACAATAAAGACAGGTAAACGGAAAAAGACCGATGACGATAAACAAGCGCGTCGGAGCCCATTTACTCAGTGTCAAAGCTCTAGCCGCATAGCATACAGATAAAATGTCACGCACTGTGCAAAGCAACAATAGAAACCTGCTAATTCACTGGCTTGTCATGTTGCTGAAATAATGTACTAGCAAACCTTATTTAGCATTACACATCGCTAGAATAATTACTTACATACTGTAACGTTACCATTATTATCTTGCTAGCTATTTATAACTTATAGAAAGAGTGCAACGTTATGAAGTTACATTACATGTATTGCAAAATACGTAATGATTTGAGGACCAAGTTTGTAGTCAAAGTATGGGCAGGCCATAGTCAATGTAAAGCATATTGTTGATGTTTCGTCCCTACCAGTGAATGTGCGATAACTGTTTATCCGCCGTCATCAGTGTCTCTGCATGTTTACTAGCCTGCGTGTTCATGGCAGGCTCCGCTGTGGAGGGAGGGCTGTAGCGCTAAAATACATCTTATTTGTTGATAAAGATAGATTTTTTTATTACATGTGATTCTGACATGATGTCACTGCATGCACTGCGCTCCTCTCCACTCGTCTCAGGTAAATGCGTCTTCCAGCTCAGCGGTCGGAGTCGCGCGTTCATGTGTTTTGGGGGCGTGGCTTTGGAAGGAGCCCAGAAGGGAGGGGGTGGAGTGAATGGAAATAATGAGCTGTCTTTAAAACAGTCGTGAGAGGTCTACAGACACTCGATTTTTATACTTTCTTTTTCAGAGTACTTACATTTGAATTATGTATTGATATATAAATAAAGTTTAAACAAATTTGGAAAATAAGTTTTTTAGACAATTCCTACCTACCCAACCTTTAAGGACACAGACCGCATTAGGTTTATTACCCACTGTCACTTTAAGACATTGGATCATGTCCAATGACATGCGGATCCAGAATTGCACTGATGCACATAGATACACTCACAACTGTTTAAGACATAACCGACATAATTTACGTGAATACTCTCCAAAACGGACATTTAGACATAATATTTGTGTGTATTTGTCCATTCAGACACGAAAGAAAGCTCAATTCTGTACTCGCTCGCTGTATAGGCTAGGTGTCTATGTGAACGGCTGCACGCTTCGGGTCGGGTGTGTGCGCACAGAAAACCGTACCGAATATAGCTCTTTTTTTTGCGTCGTCACTCTTATTCAGATCTTCATGTCTGCTCTACTCATTCTCCCAGACGTTTACATGTTTTAACGTTTTATGAGACATGCAGCGCGTGCCAACTCGTGTGCCGCTGGGTAGATCATGTTACAGTACAATTGTGCGCATCTACCACAAATGCAGGACATCAGACTGGATCGCTTCCCAAATCGTCACTATCTAACATTTTCGTCTAGTTTTTATTCGTTGACGAAAATGTCAATAGATTTTCGTCAGTTTTTGTCATTCAAAACTAGTTTTTATTTAGTTGTCGTCGTCTCGTTTTCGTCTGTGAAAAAATGTCATTGACGAAATTAACACTGGTTGAGTGATGAAGCCAATCAGTATATGAGGATGATTAGGAGGCCATGATGGACAGAGGCCACTGGGCATATTTTGGCCAGGATGCTGGGGTTACACCCCTACTCTTTTTCGAAGGACATCCTAAGATTTTTA